>CAXIVR010000005.1:72309739-72909739 GCA_964035755.1 Teleogryllus oceanicus | reverse complement strand
AATAATTTCAATTTCATATAATGCTTTCATTCAAAGTAATTTGGTAAAAGCGTTCCTAACATTGATTTCTGAGATAAATGATCGTCAACATCATAATTTACTATCTCTGGATGCAAAAAAGTAGCATTCTAGGGGACTGATAAAGAATAATATTATGAAGAAAGCACAATTTCTTTGAGTGAGAACATGAGTCTAGAATGACTACTGTTCTAAAAGAATACCATGTTTGCATGAAACATAAACATAAACGAGTAATAAAGTGACAAAAAATACCAGGACATATATTAGTTATTTTAATTTTTTTATAGACAAATAAGTCCTGGGTTTGAAGTCTGCCTCTGACGAATTTTCTTCGCGAGCTTAACAACTAGATAGAAACCGGGCAGTTCACGACACTTCTAGAGGCCGATTGCTCTGAGTTCCGTGGTTTAGTCCAATCAACACTTCCAGGTGCTGAAGCGAACGAGTCTATCTTTCCTTCTCCACCCAGTCAACGATGAACGAATTCTCCATTCCCAAGAGTCCTACTCAACATCATCTAAAATGGCACTGAGAGGCGTTAGAGTAACATTGAAGAGCTACTATTTTTTTTAAACCAGTCTGTATATTTTGTGGATCAACATATGCCTTCGTGACTTTGTGTATCAGTGTGTTTTGCTGAGAGCATGTTGTTGTGCCTTGCTGTGTACGTGTTGGTAATTGTGTGTTGCTGGATGTGTCTGTACGTCTGTGACTATGTAGTAGGTGTGTGTATGAGTGTGATTGTGTGAGTGTGTGTATATGTATGCGTGTGTGTCAGTTGGTGTGTGTGTGTGTGTGTGTGTGTATGTGTGTGTGTGTGTGAGAGAGAGAGAGAGAGAGAGAGAGACCGTTAGTCTGTATTTGTGTGCGAGTATGTTTCTACATGCAACTGTATGTGTATGGCTGAGTGTGTCTCTGTCTCTGTTCATAGCTCAATGGCTCGCGTCATTTGGAGAAAAAAAAATGAAAGTTGCGTCCACACGTTTCCAAAAGCTACGTTATTATACATCCCACGTGCGTTTCGTTGAAAGCTCTCTCTTCTCCCGAAACCAACGTTCGTTGAGAGAATGCGTGTGCCAGGAGTGATGTCCCGCGTTCCATTCTCCTCCCTAAACTGCTCCTCATTCACTGCAGAGGCGCTGCGTGACGAACTCTGAAAGTGGCCTTACACAAAATTATCTCCTTCAAGGTTTCCGAGCTGCACGCACATTTCTACACCTTCTTACCGTTATTTTTGAGAAATGAATACAGACTGAAACAGCGACCGGTTTCACTTTTCGAAACCATAGAAAAGTGTGTTTATCTA
Source organism: Teleogryllus oceanicus (assembly GCA_964035755.1). Classification (NCBI taxonomy): domain Eukaryota; kingdom Metazoa; phylum Arthropoda; class Insecta; order Orthoptera; family Gryllidae; genus Teleogryllus; species Teleogryllus oceanicus. The sequence goes on along the minus strand of CAXIVR010000005.1, from coordinate 72,908,412 downwards.
TGGAAATAAGTTAAATTTGCTTCATTTTAATCATTCTGTTCCTGCAATAATCTGAAGATGAGCGTCACGAGAAAAAAATCGTTTACCTAATAGTCACATGTAAAGATAGAATTTACAGACTGCAACAGCGCTTATACTAGAGTTGGGAATGGAGGGGGCATTGATGAGGAAAGAAAGAGGGAGCGTGGTTTGTAGACTGTCTGTTAGGGTTTGGTTTGGTTTGGCTTTTTCGTGTTTCCGGGCGCGTCAACTGCTTTGGTCATTAGTCCCGTTAGTGTAGTGCATGTTTTTCTCGGGAGATGGCGGTGATCTTCCCCAGCTGGATGGCGAGATCCGGTGCTGACCTACCGTCGGCTAGTGGGGTTTCCCCCTAACCAGGACTCTCCCACCAGCGAGGCACCGCCCCAGCCGGGACAAGCTCTAAGCTACCGACCGGTCTCCCGGAATATGTAGTAATGTAGTGCATGTTAGAGTAAGTATGTGTGTAAGGAGAAGAGGATAGGACAAGGAAGGGGAAGGACATATCGCGCGCGGCCCGTGGCCCGTTTGGTAGGGTACTGCATTCGCCTGGTGTTGGTCGGAGAAACCACGGAAACGACAGATCAGAGCAGCCGGCCGCTAGAATTATCCTCCAGGCAGCGACTGAACTCGACCTAGCTGAAAAGCTAGTGTCGAAAATCCTGCCGCCGTCAGGATCGAACCTAGGACCTCCCAGTCAGAGGCGCTGCAGTGGCATCAGTTGATGCACTAAGCTACCGCTCAGCATTCGCCTGGAAATGATCGGAGAAACCAAGGAAAAGAACTGATCAGAGCTGCTAGCCGCAAGAACAACTCTCCTCCAAACAGTGGTTGAATTCGATCAATCTACGCTAATGTGGAAAATTCACCATAGCATCTCCCATTGAACGACGCTGCAGAGGCAAGTTATATCAAGGGCAAAATAACGTTTCTTGTCTTACAGGAAGTTTATGCTATTTTACAGCATATTTGACGGATCAGATGTTTCGTAGCCGATGCATTCCACAGGTATGTTCAGGCCGATTCATTCCCCAAGCCATCCACCTGTGCTACGAAGAAGGGCTTAAGAGTCCAGTGAAGCTACCGTTTCCAGAGAAGGGGGCCTTCGCTTTTTGTGCCGTTGTGGTTGACGAGTTCCGTCCTTTGTGATCGCGCCTCGGTGCCGCCTCGTACACCCACGTCGCGCGGCCATTAGGCGGGGAACACATGTCCCTGCGCGGGAGGAAGCCATAACTGCGCCCTCCAATGGTCATCCGGCGCAGAGGCGGCGGCGCGGCGGTCGCGGCAAACCCCGAGGCACAGGAGCTCACGATGATAGAACAACCACCGTTTGCTTATTTATTTTTATTTGGTTGTTAATTTTTTATTCTTTATTTTTATTTGATTTGTACAGATTTACTTATTCTCAGCTACATTATGGAGATAGCAACAAGTACTTTTAGCAAAATTTGGGGAAAATGAATATTTGAGATTAGAAACTATTTACATTGGTATACTTTTGCTCTTATCCCTTATCGTGCCCGGCGTGAAGTGATAATGTACTGGTTTTTCTTCCTATTTTCCGCAATCCTCAACAGTACTGGTGGATTCATTGGAGATCACAGAGCAAGAAAGGAGCAATTCCTGGCATAATGGCTATAGCATGCATCTTACATTGCTTGAGCCGGGGTTAGATCCTCGGCCAATTCATATGATCTTTGTGCTGATCAAGGCGTGTTTGCGGCAAGTTTTGTTGGGTTCTGGCAGTTTTCCTGACTCGTTTTCCACTATTGTTTCATCACCATCAATACCATTATCGCTTATACTTCCTCATAATATCGTTAAATTAAATAAATAAATAAATAAATAAATAAATAAATAAATAAATATCCTCATGATACCCATTTCTTATTAATTAATTAATTAATTAATTAATAAGAAATGGGTATCATGATGATAGCGAATCAGCCCCTTGCTCGGGCATAAGACTTGGATTCGGAGAAATAATTGCATGCGGTTCGTTTCTTTTCGTTTCAGGGGCTGCGTCCGTCACTCCCGTGGAATTGATCGACGAAAATGACGGATGAGAGGAGCCGACCTCGGGAATTCTCCTCCAGACAGCGACGTCATCCACATCTTGACTGGTGATGCAAGACTGCTACCGTCCGCATTCGATTTCAGGAATTTTCTGTTTTCGAAACTGTATTTACTTAACTGTAAATAAACATGCTATCGTTAATGTGATAGTAGTAAATAAATTTGCATTAAAATATTAGTGTGTACACTAGCACAAATTTATACTATTTAATTAATTATGAAAATGAAACTATACAATTTATAGTACATTTAACCAAAAAATATCTTGTAAAAGGGCACGAGAGTTCTCGCCACCTGATGCACGGATATGGGACACCTTTTGCATAAAAAATAATGATCAATAAATGAACTAAAACATTATTTTTATAATGTGTGTGTATTTGAGAGTTTATTGAAACTATCACATTAACAATCCCAAAGTTATAACCAAAAGTGGTAGAACCAACCCTCTTGAATTTCAGCTGTCTTGAGAATATTAGTAAATGACACTGATGCATTTGTCGAAAACATCTCTGGAAGGCATCAACGTGAAACACTAATAATAACTTCTAGGTATCATCAAGGAATAAATATAATTTGTGATAAGTTGGTCTTGGGACCACAACGCTAGAAAGGTGGCACGTATGCTCATCTGCGTCGTATGATGTTGGGGAATGGGCACTAGAGCTTTCACCCTTATCGTACTCCTCATCTTACATTACCACTGTTTTCCTGTCTCACTATACTTTTTTAGAACTCGTGTGAAATTTTTTTTTTTTCAAAAATCATGGCTGATAATTCGTATACTTTGAATGCTCCCATAATTTTAAACTTGTAACTTTTCATGAACTTGTACCGTTGTACAAGAGTGTCTTTGACATTCTCATTTCAAAATTCATTTCCGAAACATTTAATACGCACGTATGATTAATACTCACTTCCAGAACAATTCGCAAAACACGAATTATCGCAAGTCTGGATGCAGCGTAATACGAATTGAAACGTAGTAGGCAAGCAGAGTCTTCCAAGTGTTTTTGATCACCTGGGTGTCGCCGCTACAAAGGCTGGAATGACGACCTTTGATAATCTTGGCGTGATCTTCCTCAGCTCTTGTCGAGTATTGTAAGACGAGACTTGAGGAATATCTCGACAAGATGATCGAAAAGTCGGTATCACAGCTTTCGACGCCGTGTCACCCGAATATCCAAGAGCACTTGCAGCATGGTTAGCACGTACACCTTTCCCTTATTTTAAAATCTGCTTTATACGCATTTTTTGTTCTAATCTGTTCATTGGAGACCTGTAGGATCTGTTCATTGAAGGTTGAGAGTATTTCCCAATCCAGCAATCACTTACAGTGTTTTTTTATCTATGATTTCTTGTAAATTGTTCAAAATCGACAAATCAGATAAGATGGATCAGGGCAAAAATTGTGGACATGTTTCTGCCCAGGAGTTCATAGGATTTTAATTGTGGAACTTGGCTTGACTTCTGGGTTAAATTCAATTGCTGTCAGGAGGACAATTCTAAGGGTCCGCTACTCTGATCGGTTGTTTTCCCTGGTTTCTCCAATTAAGACCAGGCGAATTCCGGAGCAGTACCATAAAAATGCGCCGCGGACAACACGTGATCTTTTCTTCCTCATCCTTGATTCTGCTTTTCTCCTTCATGCACACTTGCATGTACATGCGCTACACCAGTCGTGAGCTTAGAGCTTTGCCCTGATGAAGGGTACACTGCTGACGGTGTAATTTGGAGCGGGAGAATACTTCCCGAACCGTCTTGTAGACCGGCAACGGATCTCACATTCTAACCGAATCGAGTGGTTCTATCAGAAGAAAAACCACTTCCCAGAATATAACGTCTATTAAACCTGCTGAAATAATGACCATTTCAGTTAATGTGTCCGGAAACCCAAAACAATCAGCCAACAAAACCATCATACTTCCTTAGCATATTATACTGAATTGAAAGGAAGTACAAACGACACATCGGATTCACTGAAAACTCTAGAACTCCTTCAATTTAAATGTTCTTGGCTGTCCGAGACACCGCGTCCAAGCCTCAAGTGCCGACATTCGGCCGCCATTCTTCGACCTTCCTCAGGGCGAAATGATGAAGGTCGCAAAATGGCGGCCGAAACGTTGGCACCTGTGCCTTGGACGCAGTGTCTCCCGGACAGCCTAGAACATATAAACTGGAGAAGTTCTGGAGTTTTTCAGTGAATCCGTTGTGTCGCGGCCGACGTCAGAATATTCAGACTTCGGCCGCAGAAACCTACGTCCTTTCTTCAGTTTATTTTCGTTCCGAGCCACTGTCCTGCGGGGGCGGCTGCGGCTGGTGCGGTGGCGGCCGCCAATTTACCGTCGCCGCGGCGGGTGGCGGCGCGCCGGTCCACCGCCGCCGCGTATTCGGATTCGGAGGAAATTGAATGCGGTGGCGCGCGGTGGGACCTCCGGCGTCGCGCCTGTCCGCAGCGCGCACCCGCGCGCCGCCGGAAGCGGCTTGATTGCCTCGCGGGAGGCGCGCGGGCCGGCGCCTGCGGACACGCCACCTACGCCGTCGTGGGGTGCGGGCGTTGCTGGGGGCCGAGGGTCAACAACGCGCGGGAATAAATGAAACCGGGAGCGGTAGCTCAGTGCATCAACTGATGTCACTGCAGCGCCTCTGACCGGGAGTCCTGACGGCGGCAAGATTTTCGACACTAGCTTTTCAGCTAGGTCAAATTCAGTCGATGTCTGGAGGAGAGTTCTAGCGGCCGGCTGCTCTGAACGGTAGTTTTCGTGGTTTCTCCGATCAACACCAGGCGAATGCCGGATCACTACCCTAACAAACAAGCCACGGACCGCGCGCGATCTGTCCTTTCCCTTCCTTGTCCTATCCTCTCCCCTTACACACACACTCACACTAAAATGCACGCCACTACTACATATTCCGGGAGACCGGTCGGGAGCTTAGAGCTTGTCCTGGCTGGGGCGGTGTCCCGCTGGTGGGAGAGTCCTGGTTAGGGGAAACTCCGCAGCCGACGGTAGGTCGGTGCCGGATCTCGCCATCCAGCGGGGGAAGATCACCGCCATCTCCCGAGAAAAAAACATGCACTACACTAACGGGACTCATGACCAGAGCAGTTGACGTGCCCGAAAACACGAAAAAATCAAATCAAATCAAATCAACAAATGAACTAGTGGGGTGTCACATGTTAATAATGCAATAGAATGCAACATTTTATGTTTTGGCACAAATGTGATTAATGTAAGACGTGTGTGAAAAAAGAATTATACGTCGGGTGGACAATCGGACGGGCAAACGAAACAAGGAGCAAGACGAGGAGGAACGAAACAGATAGAGAGATGAACAGACGGATGGGTGGACGACGGATGGACAGACTGACAGACAGACAGACTGACGAGGGCCAAAGGGACGGATGAACGACGAGACACAGGACGAACGACGACGACGGACACAGACGAAGAAACGGACGAAAACAGACGAATAGACACATAGAGAGACGAACGGACTGGCGCAGAGGCAGATGCAGGCACAAACGGAAGGATAACAACACACAGACGGAGAGAGAGGCGGACTTCAAAAAATCCCTTTTTCGGCATCATGAGTCCCCAAAATGTGTATTCTGTAAAAATATCGATATCGATTTTTACGTATTCCATAATCAATAGAAGAATTCTTGAAAGTTCTCAAGCTGCATGCTTTCCCGATAACGTGACCTGAGAACGACACACTCAAGTATCATAGTCAAATCCAAACTTTTTCTAGCGTTTTCGTTGTTCACAAACAAATGCAACTTGTAAGAATATGAATTGCTATTCATAATTATTGCTCATGAGCCGCTCCGTATAATAATTGTCACGGTCATAAAATTATCACCCTAGCATGTTTTACGCATTTTATTATATCTAATGTTTTTTTTTTTGCATATTCATATGATTGGAGACTTCTGGGATAAATATTATTTAACGAATTCTTTCAATTTTCTTTCAAGATATCGATATCAATGATTGCTTACCTGTACGTTCATGGGCGTATTGAAGGTCTTGCTGTTTAAGTTGACATTTCGTGTTGATGACCTCACGTTTACGTCAATATTTTCAACACGAATGCTTCCAAATCATCGTCTCTTCCCTACGTTTCGAAACAAGTATACCACACGGCAGACAAAACGCACACACTACCCATTCCCGTCTTCAATCTGCTCTCAGAAAATACGTTTAGACATTCAATTTCAACCGCATGTCACAAACAATTCCATCAAGCCCCCGCGCAAAACAGCAACCTCACACTAACAGGTTCCACACATGCCGGCCGGCCACGTGCCCTCCATTAGCGGGTATGAAATCAAGTTGGAAAGAGCTGGAGCGCGCGGGGCGCCACAATACGCCATATGTTCACCGGGGCTTCCCCCAGCACCCAGCCGCGGCGCGGCCTCACTTAAATTACAATCAGTAAAGCATACCTAAATAGCGGCCACTTAAGCCGCGCGCATCGGGAGCGGCATGTCAAACGGCGCGCGCGACCTTCCCCTCCGCGCGTCCACGCGATCCGGGCATAACGCTCACATAACGCACCGCCGCGCAGTGGGCGGAAACCTCAGGATTGGGGGACAAAAGGTATTGATTGGTCGGTTGGTTGATTATTGGTGATTCCGGTATGATTGATTGATTGATTGATTTTTTCCGTGTTTCCTGGCGCGTCAACCGCTTCGGTCATTAGTCCCGTTAATGTAGTGCATGTTTTTTCTCGAGATATGGCGGTGGTCTTCCCAGCTGGATGGTGAGATCCGGCGCCGACCTACCACCGGCTAGTGGGGTTTCCCCCTAACCAGGACTCTCCCACCAGCGGGGCACCGTGCCAATCGGGATGAGCTCTGAGCTCCCGACCAGTCTCCCAGAATATGTAGTAGTGAAGGAAGATTGCGCGCGGTCCGTGGCCTGTTTGTTAGGGTACTGCTTCGGCATTCGCCTGGTGTTGACAGGAGAAACTACAGAAAACTACCGATCAGAGCACCCGGCCTCCAGAGTTCTCCATCAGGCAGCGACTGAATTCGACTCGGCTGACAAGCTAATGTCGAAAATCTTGCCATTGTCGGGACTGGAACCTAGGACCTCCAGGCCAGTGTCACTACAGGGACATTAGTTGATGCACTGAGCCATCTCTCTCAGTCGAAAGATCTTGACAATTAATTGTTTTGCATACTTCAATTCAAATAAAATGAGTCAGTAAGGCTGTTTAAAAATAGTAAATGAAAGAAGTGGTAGAGGTGATTTTATTTTTCCGTAGGTTTGGGTGTATCGTACCACAACATTTTCTACTCGCAAAATAAAATCTCTATTACCACTTGTATCATATAATTATTAATGCTCCAAGGGCGTCATAAGGGTTGTAATGATCGAGCGGTTACTAAAAGCCGTAGAGCCTTTGGCTCGAGGGCTTTGTCGTCCGAGGTCATTAGAACAAGTTAACGTCCGTAGTACATACAAAATTTAATTTTTTAAATTTTATTTGTTCAGGTTGACTTATTTAGTAATTAACTAGATGATAACTTGACTCGGTTTCCCTTTCCATATTTCCCTCCCCAATTCTTTTCATTACTCCCTCCATAAAAGAACAAATAACATAAAATCAACTGTTTTCATATTTCCTCGAAATTACGATCCTCTCAATGCAGGTATGTTATAGGGTATATCGAGCTCCGTATCGAAGGCAATAACTAGCTATAAAGTATCTAATAGTCTGATAGACCCAACACTATATCGAGCTCCGTATCGAAGGCAATAACTAGCTATAAAGTATCTAAGAGTCTGATAGACCCAACACTACGAGAAAAACAAAATCACTTTTAGTGCGTCCTTCATTCACTATTTTAAGACAACTGAATCATTTTATTTGAATTCAAGTATACAAATCAATTAATTGAGAACCATATTTCAAGATGAGGTTCAGATGATCAGAGAAAAGTATTTTGCTTTCTTTGTTGCATTCACAGTTTTATCTGAACATTTGAGAATAGCAAGTTATTCAGTCTATTCCAAAGCAAAAACAGGGAATAAAGTATAAGGAAACAATAAAACGATTATTAATTCCAGCTGGCAACTAATTTACTGAGAAAGAGAGAAAGTGAGAGAGTGTTAGAGAGAGAAAGAGAGAGAGAGTCACCTCCGCTGGAATATGAGATCCCGACCTCCAAGTCGGTTTTGCAGGTTTTCCTAATCTAGATATAACCGCATATGGGAAGATATAACCGCATATAAGAAACTAACCTGCATATGGGCTAGAAACCTATCAGGCAAAAATTAAAATTTCTCACAGATCGCAACAAGTACAACCGGACGCCCCATATACGACAAGGCAACGAAAAGGATATGATAACGGTTTAGCGGAACATTTACAGATAATGACTTGGAATGTTAGATCGTTAAAAGGAAAAGAACAACGTATAATCAATATAATGAAAGAAAAATTTGTGGATATAGCCATGTTAACAGAAACCAAGAAGAAAGCTAAAGGCTCAATGGATTTAGATGATTATGCTCTTATATATAGTGGTGTTGATATCAATGAGAGAGCTGCGTCAGGAGTTGCAATCTTAATAAGCAGAAGATGGAAAAATCGAGTTCATTCTTATAGTTGGATATCTGACAGAATTGTCACTCTTCGGTGTAAAGTAGATAGAGGATATATATGCTTCATTTGTGTGTATGCCCCAGAAGGGAAAACTTTGGCTACAGAGGAATTTTACAATTCTCTACAAAAAACTCTCGATGAGACAAATATACATTATGCATAAACGTATCCATAAGATGACATGGGCAGCACGTGGTAAATGGACGTAAGCTAAGAGATTTTGCATGTTTTAATAATATGAAAATAATGAACACCTTTTATAAGCATAAACGTATCCATAAGATGACATGGGCAGCACGTGGTCAAATTAGTGCTATTGATTACATCATGGCAAACGATAAAGTAAGCAAACTTTTCACAGATGTAAGAGTCTACAGGAGTTACGATATAGATAGCGATCACTTTGCACTCTTAGGAAAGTTAAAACTACTGAAGAGATGGGTTAAAAACAATAATCGCCAAACTTGTCCCATCCAAAAGATTTGGAAAGTATATTTACTAAATGAAGAATCTGTCAAACTGCTATACCAACAACGTCTGGAGCAACATAACAAAACATATGAAATTAGTAATGACGTGGAAGAAGAGGGGAGGAATTTGAAAACTATAATGGAAGCAACAGCATTCGAAAAACTAGGTTTTACTTCAAAGAGAGCGAAAAAGAAAGGGCTTAAAATATGGAATGAAGAAATTGAAGAAGCTGTTAATGAGAAAAAGAAATTACACCTGAGATATTTATCCAATAAATCTCCACAAACTAAGAAGGAATATACCACAATTTCCAACCACGTCAGGTATCTAACAAGAAAAGCCCAACAGGAATCATGGGATAAATATATAGCTGATATTGAAAATGACATACATGGACGGCAGAAATCACCGAATAAAATTATGAGGCACCTTAATAGACAAGAGAAGGATGTAGCAGATATACAGGTAATTAAGTCAGATGAATGGCTCTCTTATTATAAGAACTTATGGACAAATAAGAATGCGAGTGTTAAGAATGAGAAGGTAGACAAAATGAAAACCTTATTGAAGACAGCGTAGACCAGATAGAATTTGAGGAACTGGAAGAGGCATTAGCTAAAATGAAAATAGGAAAGCTAGTGGTAGTGATGGCATTAAGGCAGAAATGCTTAAATGTGCAACTAAAGAATTTAAAATAAGGCTTCTCCACTTCTTCAACCTATGCTGGAATAGAAGAAAAATACCAACTGATTGGAAACTTGCTGTAGTTCTGCCTATTTTTAAAAAGGGAGACCGAACATTATGTGACAACTACAGAGGTATAAGTCTCCTAAACGTTGCGTATAAGGTATACTCAAAAATTGTGACCTCTAGATTAAGGAAAATTGCAGAAACAATGCTGATGGAAGAGCAAAGTGGCTTTCGCCAAGGAAGGTCTTGCATAGACAATATATTTGCCTTAAAACAAATTCTAGAGAAACACAGGGAATATAACAAAGAAACCCACATCTTGTTTGTAGATTACAAGAAAGCTTTTGACACTGTAGCCAGGGTATGTATAATGAATCGAAATATGTATTACTTGGAAACCAGATCGAAAAGCGAAAGTGGACCAAGGCTTACGACAAGGATGCAGTCTTTCACCGATTCTGTTTGATATCTACATAGACGAAGCTCTTCGCGAGTGGAAGACCAGATTAAAATTTTATAGTTTAGACTTAACGAGAACAAAATTATGGACAATACTTTTTGCAGATGACCAAGCAATAATAGCAGAAAGAGAAGATATATTACAAAAGCAACTCATGAACTGCAGCGGATAATGTCAGAATATAATCTGGAAATATCGGACACCAAAACGAAAGTGATGGCATTCCAAGGACGATACCGGTACGCTCAAAAATTGTAGTAAATAAAAAAACTGTAGAACAGATACAGCACTTCACATTCCTGGGAGCAGACATATCATTTTATGGCGAAATCGACATAAATAAGAAAATAGAACGATTCAACCAAATGAATGGTACCATAAGAAGAACACTCAGTTCAAAAGTGAGAAGAGACACTTTCATCAAATTTTATAAAGTTATGTCAATACCAACTTGCTTGTATGGGAGTGAAGTGTGGACAATGACAAAAAAAGATATCTCAAGACTGCAAGCAGCAGAAATGAGATTTCTTAGAGCGGTAGCGGATATAGTCTCCTAGATAGACAAAGAAACACAAAATCGAAATGAGCTAAACGTAGAATGTCTCATAGAGAAAGTCACCAACTACAGACTCTCTTGGCAAGAACATCTGTTGCGAATGAACAACGACCGCATTCCTAAACAAATGGCAAATTATCAACCAAGAGGAAAGAGAAACATAGGACGTCCAAGAATGCGTTGGAAGGACCAGTACTAAGCGACGTAACAGGCATCATGCCTAAATACTTGAAGATAAGAAGAAGAAGAAGATATAACCACAGCGGGACACCGTCCCAGCTCTAAGCTACTGCACTGGTTTCTTAGTGTGTATTATTAGTTATAGTGGTGTGCGTGTAAATATGCGTCTGTAGGGGAGAGGAGATAAGAAGGACGAAGACTGAAAATATTGCGCGGTACTTCGCAGCGTCATTCGCCTGGTGTTGATCGAAGAAACCAGAACTTCCACCGAGCTCGAAGCAGATGACCATTAGAATGCTACTCCAGGCTGCGTACAAATTCGATATAGCTATGTAACTAAGGGACGAAAAGCCAATCGTCGGGACTGGAAACCCATGGCCGATGTGCGGAGGCAACGAAATTGCCGCTGAGCGATTGCAGCAGAATTTAAAAAAGTGACAGTTTATCTTGAGACCTTTCAGTGCATTTTATACGCCGCAATATTGGTTCGCTTTTGTTATAGAAAACTACAAGTTATCCTTTACGGGAGTTACTTCCGTGGTTCAAAAAACTTTAGACTTCAGAATCCCAGTCAAAGGAGTAACGCTGTGTCCAATGCAGTAACGGTGCAGAATCGGCCTATCGCCCACTGTTCTGGCGGGGGCGGGGGCGGGGCTGGGAGGGGCGCCGGAGGCGGGGCTCGTGATCGGAGCTACGCACGCAACGTATACGGGGGAGAGGGCGCTGCATAGCGCTCGTCAGCCATATGGCCCCCGCAGTGGCCCTCGATTGCCGCCCGGGGATCTCCACGGGGCGCCCAATAACTTCTCTACCTCAAGCACCAGGAAGGAAGGTGCGCCTCCCCCCCCCCCCCATCACTCGCGGCAAATTGGCCCTTGACTGGCCTCGTCATCAGCGAGGCTCTAATCAGTTTTACTCGCTACTTTGCATACAGTGAAAGGGGACGTTGTAGGTACTAGTGGTGCGACAAAAGCACACGCATTAGTTGCAACTTTTACAGTTTTTGCAAATTGAAAGTGTTCTACAAAAATAAGACCTGAGCTATTTTTTAAATCCTTTGCTCAAATCAATGAAAAATGAAAAGAATAAATTTGGAGCCGTTTTTGTGTTTAAAAAACTAATTGAAGCAAAAATTGCACACAAATTACTCGTTTTTTCATAAATGTATACATTAAGTTATTTATCTTTTTAGAACAGATTTCATTAAGGAAAGATCTATCTTCAATATTGTAGTTTTGCGTTTTTATTATGTTGCAATTTTCACAATTACAGAGACTTCGTCAAAAAATGGTGCAAGCACCATTTTATTTAGCGTCCTTTGCTACATCCGAAGAAAAAAACAATAATGAAAAAACAATTAGTATCATTTTTTAGAAAATAATTATTTAACAATTACCTATATTTCAGGCGCAATTACACAACAACTACTCACATTTTCGAAAAGTTATACTTGACCTTCATTAAAGACCTGCCTTTGAAAAACATGTCATTCAGTAAAAACATATGTCTTAATTATTGTAGTTGTAGGAAGAAACAGAACAAATTTTGAACTTTTATAATTTTGAATAATTCAGAGGACTCGATGAAAATAAGACCTGTCCCGTGTTTTTACGCGTTCTTTGCATTGTTATACAAAAATATATAAAAAATGTCGGGTCATTTTTGTAAACATTTTGATAATGTTTTTAATGATTCAGGTAAAGTACTCTCCATAGTCAATATATCCGTTTCAAATTCGCAGGTCCTCGAGTTCGGCCAGATCGATTGGGGGAAATCAATTTTGGAGAAACCACGGACGGATAGACAAATAGACGTATTGCGCGAAACCAGTACTTCCGTATCAAGGACACACAAAATGTGGACCCTGACTGCACAACATGTTGGAGGAAGTAATTTACTACATATAGGTACAAAATGTATGCAATTATTTATATCAACGCCCCACCGCACAATTTATTTTACAAAAATTTACCACTTTCCGGTTCACCATTACAATTATTTATCTTTACTACATAAGTACATAGTGTACCGAGAAAGTAAAAATCAATGTCAGTAATTTCTTTTAAACCCACAAATTGACGGAAAACTAAGCTGCTTGTGGTCATGTGAACGGTGTCAGTGATTTCATTGAATTCCCAGGAATTCGGGATCAATCGAAAAGCAATGAAATAGTTTCGACTTTGAAAAAAATGGAAATATTTGATTGTTTTAATTTTCGAAAGGAAGATTCGAACCTGACGAGCGACGATGGAGCGAGTGAATATCTTTCTCAATCTTCTCTATCTTCATCAATATTTTCATTATTTTATTTTCTTCCAGTGGGTTTAGTAAAATGCATGAAAATAATTCCATAACATCAGGTTAAATTGGTTCTCAACGCCGTGGAAACCTCTCCAAGAAACGTTATTTTAGTTGAAGAGTTTGTGCTTCTGGTACTTTTAGCACGAAGAGGTCTTTTAGTATCATTTTAATAACTATTAAGCGTAGTTATAATTCTGAATAAAATAAAAATATTGGTAATTTAATGTTTAGTATGTCTGAAGATATTGGCCGTGTCACCGTGGGGTAGAGGGAGAAGAAGCCTGCGGTTTTGACCAGTGTTAAGCATGAAGGTTTTCATCATTCAGTTGCGGGGCTGATGTCTCGTGCTAATGTTTATTTCATCTCTGCCAGTATCATCATTAAAGCAAAGATATATAATAACATTACACAAATCAACATCACTTATAAAAAACAATACTTTGTCATCCCGTCAAAGGCTATAGCCAATTCATAGCGTAATTCTTCGTCCATGCCTATGGCGATCTTCCAGCATTGTTGCAGAAATACGAGCAATATGATTTGCATGTTTTATTTCTTTCTCAGCATCTATTGCGTGTATCAGGTTAAAAAAAAATTGCAGAGACAGGGAAACATTGTTCAATTTGAAGGTATTTTTGTCAACGAATTTAGACGACAAATTCATATAGATAAAGATGAATAAATTTTTGATATTCATTTTCCACATGACAACGCTGGAGTACTGTCTCAATTTTATCCCTTAAAACGGGGTCTTATAACATGCCATAACCTATTTTCTCCAAATTTTTAAATGTGGTCGGTAGTGAAACGAAATACAAACCAATTTTTCAGTTTAAAAATTTGAAAATTCGCGCCGAAATATGATTGGAAAAACTTGTTTCACCAATGTTTAAACAGTTTATATTAAAATTATTGAAAGGTCTTGCTTACCAGGATGATTTGGAATTTTTGAAATGTTTACTTTATGTTGAAATGTTTATATTATCGAAATAAAATTATCAAACCCCTTTTGTTTTAGATTTATCTATTGTTTCTAATATAAATCAAATTACTCGGTTTTAAGTATATTAATCATTTATGTTTGTAATATAAATCAAATTACTTAGTTGTAGATTTATTAATCATTGACAATTAGACAATCAAGACAGTTAATCATTGCCGCTTTCTTCAATAACTGGGATCACGCATTTGTTGATAAACAGTCTACTCAAAATTTCTGTTTTGCTCAATTCAATACCTATTTAACAATTTTCGCCAAGTAACTATCGTGTGCCAAATGTGTGTTTAAATTTTCGCACCAATGTGGTATCCGAGGGTGCCACTTCCCTTCACATGTTGACAATATCGTTTCCCTCCAGATATTCCCACGATGGAAAGAGATGGGTGGGCTCCGCTGGTGCACCGATTTTTGATCGTTCTGCACAGTTTCCGTCGCGAACCATGTGTCCACTTCCGGGCACTTTTCACCGCCGTATTCGGCTATACCCTTTTTATTGCAGAACAAGGTACTGCAGAAGATTTACTCAATCAAGAATTCATATATTAGAAAAAAGATATGTTGCCTGACTTCATAGCGCCAACTTACGCATATTGACGTCATTCTCTCATGCATTTTTGGTTTTATCAGTATAATTTGGTAATACCCAATAGATTTTATCATTTCCAAAACTCTCGGGTTTACCGAACATGTGGTACGACGCTTCACTATTGAACTGTCGAAGAAAGATTTTGTCGTAGATCTCCAAAATTTTATCTTATTCTTAACTTCGAAGGATATTGGGCCAGAATAATTATTATATTGTGAAATTATTTTATTTTCTTCTGATATTTTACTATTGCCAAATCCAGTTTCTCTTTCAACAAACATCTAATACTATGAAGGGGATTTATTCCACTACTATTGTTAATACTGTTATTTCTGCCGATGCCCTGCTATGCTCGCAAACTCTTTCAATGTTAACACCAATTTATTAATTTACTTCCAACTTAATCATGGGTTTGACGTACAACATATTACTCCTTACCTGTTACATGTGGAATGTTACAATTCTATACAGAATCACGATTCCTGAGAGTTACATTGATTGAAACCAATTATTAGATTGATGGCAACTAATATAATTTTATCAACCTTTGTTCACAATAAAAATTTAACATTTATTCTTACAAATATTATAAATTCTATCGAGCTCATGAGAATCGCTTTTTCAATGTAGAACATTAATACACCCTACGGGTTTGAATATAGTTCGTCAGCTTACTACAATATTTTGACAGATGGCTTCTCGGCGGACTAGCAGAATGTCGTCCATGGAATCATTGTTATTCCAATCTTCCCGTTCTCGCCTAAATTAAAAATGTTCCAGAATGTCCTCAAGGATTTGCTATTAATAGAACTTAATATGTCTCACAAAATTAATACACGGTCGCGGCTTTCCCTATCTGTGTTTCGTATGAAACACCTTCTCGCGACTGATTATAGCTGAAATACGGGAGTGAATATGCATTTTGGTTAAATCTTAGAGACATAATCATCATCAATCCCTTCTTTAGAAATTCTATCAAACATTATGGGAGTCAATAGCCAACTGTCACTATAATCACTTGGGCACGAAAAAAAGAGGAGGTAAACCATTTCTAAAGATAAAGAATTGTTATAATCTCACTCCGCTGGATGACCAGACCCGGAGCCGACCTACCCGTCACGTGAGGTTTTCTCCAACCAGGTATCTTCTTCCAGCGAGGCACCGCCCCAGCTGGGACAAACTCTAAGCACCCTACTGGTCTCCCGACATGTCTGATATTGTAGTGCGTGTAAGTGTGTGTGTAAGTAAGGGGTAGGAGAAGGCAAGGAACAGGAAGGAAAAATCGCGCGCGTGCCGTGGCTCGTTTGATAAGGTTCCAGCATTCGCCTGGTATTGATCGGAGAAACCACGGGAAACAACTGATCAGTGCAGTCGACGATTAGAATTCTGCAGCAGACAGCAGCTGACTTTGCCTTAGCTGACAAGTCAGGGTCGAAAATTCTGCCTTCGCCGGACTCGAATCCTAGGACATCCCCGTCAGAGGCGCCGTAGTGACAGCGTGATGCCACATATGCCGGTTTGTGATAAAGATGACAGTAATAAAGATGACTATGAGAATTTTGATGCAGAATAATTTGATTAGCGGATTCGGTGGTATAACGGTCAGCGTACCGGAATGTTGGACACGAGTTTGCGGGTTCAAACCCGATCGAAGCCGTGGGTTTTTAAGGGCGAAAAAATCCATCGAAGGGGAAATAAAGCCGGCTGTCCCATGTAGTAGATTTACTGCATGTAAAAGATCCTCAAGCCTAAAAGAATCCTCTGAGCAAAATCCGCCTGTTTCGTCGCCCAAAATAATACCTCCCTTCTTCGCTAGATGGTGAAAGCGTGGTGGAGCGTAGCGAAATTTGCGTGGTTAGACGGAAGAGTGGGCCTGATGG
This sequence comes from Teleogryllus oceanicus, assembly GCA_964035755.1. NCBI lineage: Eukaryota > Metazoa > Arthropoda > Insecta > Orthoptera > Gryllidae > Teleogryllus > Teleogryllus oceanicus. Next base: position 72,891,576 of record CAXIVR010000005.1, on the reverse strand, counting down.
CCCCAGTCTCGCCACGTAAAATAAGGCATTAACTAACTAACTTGATGAGAGGCAGTGGAATTGAGAGAACACCTTAGAAACCCGTGTCGCATTCGCGTGGGGCACGAGAACTTCCACCTTTAAGTGATCGGAATATGAACCGCAAGCCCAGCGCGCTGGCTGCTACTCTACAAGACTCGCCCTTTCCAACAGCAGCATCCCTTCCGTTGAGCCGCTCCCATCCGCGCCACCTGCGCTGTCCTGCCCTGACCTGCCCGCTCGTGGGCGCAGACGCACCCGCTCCCGCTTCCATTACCCTTCCCGCCATCGCCACCGCCTCCGCCACTACTCGCCGCCGCTACCGCCGCACAGTGGTCAGAGAGGGGGAAAGTTGGCAAAAAGTATTTTTAAGCGTTTTTCGGAATTTTTGGGAATAAAAACTAATTCTACAGTTAAATAATGACTTATTTCATTGTTTAACCTTCAAATATTTATTTACATTACCTCCAAATCAGAGCTTTTATCACGTGACTCTTCTTCAAGAAGTGAATTCGTACTTGAAGACATTAACATGGGTGTAACTTCTAGGTCCAATACCTTTGTAACAATTTTTCTCTATTCCATTTGTGAAATCAGTGGGTTAGATGTAATTAACAGTCTGCCAAGCACATATTTTTTCTTCCAAGATTCAGTTTTTCTTCCGTTTCTTATTCTTTTCGGTGTGCATAATTCCACCATACATATTCCTCCTTGTTAATTGAGAGCTTTCAGTACCATATCATGAAGGAAAAACAAAAAAAGTTAAAATTGTGGGTAGAAAGGGTAACAAAACTAAACGTGCATCATCATAAACGAAGTACCTTAACGCATAATGTTGCAAACATGGTCAAACTTCGATTAATGTTTTTAAAATCAAATGAATTATAAAAATCAGATTCTGTTAATATCATAGCCCGGATATGCTTGGAAGAAAACTAAAAGACAATATGAAAAACCGGATTTAAAAATTTCTTTGCATTTTGACACGTGAAGTTTTTACTTGGAATTACAGATTTATTATTCAAGGAATATATTTTTTAGAAATACAGATGAAAAGTATATATCTCCAGGTATCGTATCCATAGCACGTACGATTCTGCTGGTCGAGAGAACAAAAATATTACCATCGCAAACACACCTTTCTTATTACTGCGAGAGGGAAGAAGTGAGCTGCGCATCACTTGAGCACTGCAAAAAGGGGCGTGATTCCCCCAGGAAATGTCCTGGTCGGGACACGACGTAGGAGACATTTTGCTACCCCTTTCATGTGAAATTAAGCAACTGAACCATATTTTGATTTTGTGCTTTTTGCCAACTTTCCCCTTCTCCGGCCCCACTGTCCGCTGCCGTCGCCGCCACCGGCCACCGTCTCCACCGTCCACTCAGCTTCCACCAACATGCCACCGCCACCACAGCCGCCACCGCCACCGCTGCCATTGAATCCCCGCCATCACCACCCCCTCCAACACCGCCATTGCTATCGCCATCACCATCGCCATCGCAACCGCCACCGCCACCGCCATGACTTTCATTGATTGATTGATTTTTCATGTTTCCGGCACGTCAACGTCTCTGGTCATTAGTCCCGTTAGTGTAGTGCATGTTTTCCTCGGGAGATGGCGGTGATCTTCCCCGCTGGATGCCGTGATCCGGCGCCGACCTACCGTCGGCAAGTGGGATTCCCCTAATCAGGACTCTCCCACCAGCGGGCACCACCCAGCCGGGACAAGCTCTAAGCTTTCGACCGGCCTCCCGGAATATGTGGTGGTGCATGTTAGTGTGTGTGTGTGTGTGTGTGTGTGTGTAGGAGAGAGGATAGGACAAGGAATGGGAAGGACAGATCGCGCGCGGTCCGTGGCCCGTTTGATAGGGTACTGCTCCGGCATTCACCTGGTGTTGATCGGAGAAACCACGGAAAACTACCGATCAGAGCAGCCGGCCGCTAGAATTCTCCTCCAGACAGCGACTGAATTCGACCTAGCTGAAAAGCTAGTGTCGAAAATCTGCCCCGTCAGGACTCGAACCTAGGAACTCCCGGTCAGAGGCGCTGCAGTGGCATCAGTTGATGCACTGAGCTACCGCTCCCGGTACCGCCATGGCCATCACCACCGCCAGCGCCCACCGTCTCCACCGACTCAGCCTCCACCATCACCGCCGCCGCCGCGCCGCGCCGTCTGCCGCTCCCGTCCGAAGGCGGTCGTATTATGTTACCGGCGGCCATTGTGACCGTGCACCGCAGACGGCATCCGCATTGCGTCCGTGGCGTTATGGGCCCTCCTTGACCCAGGGGCAGCCGCCGCCGCCAGTGGCTGCTCTACTACGCTGTCCTGCTCCCTCTCGCTCGCATGATGTACGAGCCACTTTGGAGTGTTTTATTGATTGTAACCTGTGTATGCTTTTTCATATTGTTTTGCTTCATTTGGTAAGCGATCTTCCACCATCGAAGAGCAAGTGCGTGCTCTGTTCTTTGATATTTTATTTTACCTTTAATATTCCGAATCTTTCTTCAGTCATTCCGCTTTATTTGTTATTCGTTAATACATTTTTCTATCCTTTTATAGCACTAATACAAAAAAGCATTCTCTTTAAAGAGTGTCAGCATAATCTCTGTTCTCTGTCAATTCCCATTCAGTCAATTCCATCCCTGAAATAAAGAAATTCAAATTATTCAGCAGTATACGTCGTGTTCGTATGCTGCATTAATCATGTTTTTATTTCGCCTTATTTTTACATTTAATATTCATTTTGATATCTCAGTCACAACTTATAATATTGCAATCCGTATTCTCTCAGACTCGAAAGAATTTTCATATATTTTAAATTCTACGTTGCTGTTTTCCATGTAGAGAACCATCCAGAGCTGTGAATATAGTAGGGAAGCTTATCGTATTGCTAATAATGATATGCTGGGATGTTTGTGTGTAATCTGTTAATGGCAGCGACGCTTCTGACTAAATCGAGTGTATAGAGAAAGACTAATGATGTGTGTTAATTATGCATTTGTGCTTGAACAGCTTTTAGGCGATTATTCCTGATTATAAGCGAAACGAATTAATTTGTTCTTTAGATTTTAATTAATATGAAATTTGGCCCAAATTATAATACTTTATTAGAGACGACTGGAAATTTGTAAGAATGGCAAAATCTTTAGGTTAGAAAAGGTTAGAAAAGTATAAAAAATATTTTTCTTTCACATTGTATTTGCTACATAAAATGTGAAACATGTATAGTATAGTTAATAGTAGGTTACAATATAGCTTTAGTTTGCTTTTGTTGACGAGTATATTTCTATCCGGTCATTAGGTAAAATACGCACAAAAAACTTTCCTAGACATATTGAAGTTAATAAATTGCTTCAAACTAATTCTTTTCTTTTAATATTTAATGTGGCCTGGTAATTGCCTCCGGATCTTGGTGACATTCTAAAAAAAATTATGATTTTTGGAGTAGTAAAATACAAAACACTCTCCCTTATACTTGAGAAACAGGCCTGTAAACAGTTTGAATTGGGCAATCGGGAAGAAAAAAAGCATTTAGTGTGTTAAAGGCGATGACTTCAGAAGAGAAAATGCTTGCAATTGATCGGAGAAACCACGGAAAACTATAGATCAGAGCAGCCGGCCGCTAGAATTCTCTTTCAGACAGCGCAGAGCCTGAATTCGATCTACCCATGTAGCTAGTGTTGAAAATCCGCCACCGTCAGGACTCGAACCCTAGGATCTCTGTGACGATGACATGATACTAGGTGGTTTAGTTTAGTTTAGTTTAGTTTAGTTAATGCCTTATTTTACGTGGCGAGACTCGGGTCATCAGGCCCGCTCTTCCGTCTAACCACGCAAATTTCGATACGCTCCTTTCACCACCTAGCGGAGAAAGGAGGTATTTATCTTGGGCGACGAAACTGGCGGATCTCAATTTTGCTCAGAGGCTTCTTTTAGGCTTGAGGATATTTAACATGCAGTAAATCTACTACATGGGACAGCCGGCTTTACTTCCCCTCCGAAGGAAGGCGTACGAGGGATTTTTTCGCCCTTGAAAATCCACGGCTTCGATCGTTCGTCGAACGGTCGATTTCGACCGTTATACCACCGAATCCGTGGTGGTCCGGAATGAAGTGAGAATGGCAGAATAATAGAGATGGCTATGGCGGAAATGAGATTGAGCGTAGAGAGATGGATATCTTGAGTTTCTTAAATTAAAAATATATCTTTTACGGATTCCCTAATTCTCTAAGTTATTATTTTAATTTTTAATTACTCGAGAAAATCCATTTTTGCGGATTCGCTAATTCTGTAAGTTATTATTTGCCTTTTTTAATTAAGGAAATGTTTTTATTAAATACAATATTTCCCGTTTTACGAATGTTTTAAAATGTTTGAGTGCGATATTGAAAGGAATAATTTACTTTCGTGTTCTCGTGCTTAAGTGAATTCTCTAGTTTTCGAATAGAGGAGTTCGGATTCAGAACTCCTAAGGTAACAGCACTTAACTTCGAATAGTAATCTTTATTTACTTCCAAACTACATTTATTAAAACATATATGATTATTACATTCTAGAGTTACTAATGGTGACCTAGCTCTTATATGTATATCTTTTGTAATTCTCTTCTTATACATCTTTCAAGAATTTTAGTTCACCATGTTCTCAAGAGCTATTGACAACTTGTAATGTTTCCTGCATTCTAAATTCTTCACATGAAGTATGTTTTCAAATGCCAACTTTTAAGGTCAATTATATCATGTCATCCATTTCCTTGTAAATTGACATTGTTAAAGGCCTGACAATGGAGGCACAATTCGACCTCTGAAACGTTGCCACGCTATTCTTGTCCAAGATACCAATTTAAATGTAATAATCATTTATGTTTTAAGAAATATAGTTTGGACTGTTTATAAAAAGAAATTATTGGAACTTTTATTAAGAAAAAACTTAGTAGCAGACAGCCTATGTTTCGTTTTTACACACATTTTTGGTAATTTAATTTAATTTCATTATTAATGTATTATTTTTTACGTACTACGCCCAAGATATAAAGAAGCATAGAAGTGATTTTTACACATGAAAATATTTCTAAAACAGTTTAAAACGTCGTGGACGTCACATTCTCTTTTAAACAATTTATATATAGTCGCTTCAACAGCGAAGTCATTAGCAATTATTCTGTAAGTTTAAAATAAGGGTTTTTCATAGCGTGGTTACATGTTACACTTTTACATTATATTATCTTCTTATATTTTTTCTTATTTTTTTACTTCTAGAGCTTTTATCCAGGCGGCCAGCCGGTTACCCTTCACGTTCCTACGGGATGCGTATTCGACCATACACTATACACCATCACACTTGGGGGTCTGATCTGACTCCTCTGATCTGGGATTAGAAGAACGCGAGGCCCTCCGCTTGATTGATTGATTGATTTTTTCGTGCTTCCGGGTGCGTCAACTGCTTCGGGCATTAGTCCCGTTAGTGTAGTGCATATTTTTTCTCGGGTGATGGTGGTGATTTTCCCCTCGCTGGATGGCGAGATCCGGCACCGACCTACCGTCGGCTAGCGGGGTTTCTCCCTAACCAGGACTCTCCCACCAGCGGGGCACCGCCCCAGCCGGGACAAGCTCTAAGCTCCCGACCGGTCTCCCGGGATATGTGGTAGTGTAGTGCATGTTAGTGTAAGTGTGTGTGTAAGGGAAAGGATAGGACAATGGAGCGGAAGGACAGATTGCGCGCGGTCCGTTGCCCGTTTGTTAGGGTACTGCTCCGGCATTCGTCTGGCGTTGATCGGAGAAACCACGGAGCGGAGCCCAGAGACACTGCAGTGGCATCAGTTGGATCAGAGCAGCCGGCCGCTGAATTCTCCTCCAGACAGCGACTGAATTCGACCTATCTGAAAAGCTAGTATCGAAAATCCTGCCGCCGTTGGGACTCGAACCTAGGGCCTCCCGGTCAGAGACACTGCAGTGGCATCAGTTGATGCACTGAGCTACCGCTCCCGGTCGCGAGGCCCTCCGCGACAACACATACGAGACAAGGGACAAGCAACCACGCCCAAGGTGAGACTCGAACCCGCGACCGTCGTCACATTCAGCTAGTGAAATGTGTTTGGCATCGGCGGTGCCGAGCGCGGCCACATACGCGGACGGGAGCCTGCCACGACCGCAGGAATCCATAATGAACCGGGAAACCGCAGGGGCGCGGCGGCGCTGGTGTCGATGTCTGGGAGGAGGAGCCTTCGGAGATCAAGGAGCCCGCGCCGCCGTCGGAGATGCCTACGGGGCCGCAGTGATATTAGATTCACTTGCATCAGCCGTGGAGGGTGGTGGTCGATAGGCTAGGAAGACGTTTTAAGGTTGAAAACTTTAAATAGATGAAATTTATTCTACATTGGGCAGATGATGCCCGGTGCAGAATGCAAAATAACAATTACAAATAACATAATAATATATAAATAAATATAAACAAACAAATTGACTTTGTCATTTACTATATATGCAGAGGGCATTAAATTCTATACTAAACATTAAAATACATATACTAATGTTTAAACTTTACTGAAAATTACAATAACTTATAAATAATAATAATAATAATAATAATAATAATGAGCAGAAAAAGAAGTCGAAGTAGAAAAAGAAAACAATCGAAGATGTAAAAGAACAATTATTGAACAAATAGAGGCTAGACGATTGAAATGAAAAGCGACTGAGTCTCCACATATTGCTGAAGAAAATTATAAAATAATAATCACCATTTACAATAGCAAGAAAGCTACCTTCAGAAAAAATGTTAAAACAAGTTATCGAAGGGATGCGAATAAGTAAGTTGTAGATAAAGACTAATCGATTCCATATTTGAGAAGTTACATAGACCAATAATCTTTCAAAGGCAGGCCGGAGGTTCTAATATCAAGACTGGAGTTTGGATTTCTGAAAGCTTAGGATTAGCGCCCCCTCTCGTTTGTATACATTGAATGATTAATTAGTGATGTCTGACCAAAGTCATTTGTTCCGTAAGTGTAGTGCATGCTTTTATCACCTGAGACGGCGATGATCTTCCTCTGCTGGATGGCGAGACCCGGCTTATGCTTCAGTTTGGAGTTTTCCCCAACCAGGTATCTCATAATAATGAGGCACCGCTCCAGCCGGGACTAGCTCTAATCTCCCGGCGTGATAGTGCGGTGTTTGTAAGAGTAAGTTTAGTTTGTATACAAATGTGTGCATTGACACGAGCGTATTTCTTCAGACATCAACGTGTGAGAAATTCTGAAGCTGACTACACGCCTCACAGACAGTGTTGCTTGCCTTCATTCATTCCTACAAATAGGCGGAAAATGGAGCCGCTACATCAACCCCCGCCAGAAACAAGTGTCCAGTAATATGATGTAGAGAACAGCCATGTAGCGAGCCATGTAGCGGGACACTAGAAGGTTACATAATAATAACAATTTAAAATTATCAACCTGAAAATCTGAATAGAATGTCCAATAAATATCACAATAATTTGAGGTTATAACACACCAGTCTACCTCTCTGGTCCACTTTCTAAACGGGCTCGGCGTCATAACTCACGGTCGCGTGCTCTGGCACCGCGGCCACGTAATAGGACGGTCGTCTCCGTCCCATAAAATATCCATATGAACGTCCACTTCCGTCCTCATGTGGCGAGGACGGGATCAGTCTTGTCGATCATGTCACCAAACTCATTTCGGCACCTTCGCGTGTTTACGGCATTGCGTCGCAGAATCGAAAAAAGCGATCAGATAAAGAATATTGCTGCAGTCACAACTTCCGTCGAAACGATAATACGCAAGTCAGTTTCAGGTGAAGGAACAATAAATTCCAGTTTAAACACTTTATTAAGAACCACCGAACCATTAAAGATAAGGATACAACGCACTTCCGAACTTACATCGACTGAAGACATGATATGAGAGAGGTATTGCTTTTCAAATGAACGTTCTACATTCACGGCAAAATTTACATGTTAATAACGCTCTCAGAAGTTGTGATAAACGGTTCATGTTTGTTTAAATTTATTAACACTTTAGAATTCAAGAATCATTGGGAACAAGGACAGTGTGTGCGCGCATGTGTGTGTGTCACTAGTTAACACTGGGCTAATGAAATTGGCACTGGCATTTATTTTACTAAAAAGGTGTCGTTGAAAATTACATTATAAATTCTAGATTCCGATTACAGAGACCTTAGTGGTTATGATGTGCACTAGTCCAATGAACTGGCTAATTTAAATGTGCAAACTTTTGTGAAGGTAGATGAAACAAACTACTTCAAAATTAAGACTTTTAGTGTACCAAAAAGCACTTTACAGGTTAATAAATGAAAAATAACTGATTTTTTTCTTTTCTTTGATATGTGACATTTCTTCAATTATTAAAGAAATATTCGTACTGAGCAGCTAAGTACAATAACTGCTTTTGTCAAGTATTAGTTTCATGGATATAAGAAAAATCAAAACATACGGTTATAAGTTTGAATTTAAATTTACTGTACGCATTTATACGGGTGTAAGTTTGCAAAGGGTTCATGACAATCAGAAGTGAAATTTAACATCATATTAATAATAATAATAATAATAATAATAATAATAATAATAATAATAATAATAATAATGATAATAAAGAAGAAGAAGAAGAAGGAAGAAAAAAAAGAGGTAAAAGAGAATATGACTAGTATTTTTCATTACATGCAGCTAGCGTAGTCGAAATATATTTAATATCACATTTTTGTTTGACTATGTTTCCTAAGCACCCTTCGAATTAACTAGAGTTCCAACTGAAATTATTTTTTATAATTATATATATATATATATATATATATATATATAACATTTTGGATCCACCAGTCTTGAAAATTACAAATAGAAGTAAAAGTAATCCCTTTGTCCCAGCCTCACAATTCACGAAGATTTGTAAGTTCTCTAATTACACAAAGGTTACTGGGAGCGGACTTTCTATAGTATTTAACATCCTCTTATAATTTCATTTTCTTGCTGCAATGTACCATTCTAATGCAACAATGGAAGATTTTATACACTAAAAATTAAAAACTGTCTAAATGCAACAAAAGATAAGCATGGGAAACTTCTATTAAAAGGCCTAAGAAAAGGTTCACAGTCATGTATGTGACGTCGCGCTACATACGAAGAAAACGACCTACCTGTTTACATAAGATATTCTGTAAATTAACCTAATAAATTATTGTATGCAATATGCATACAATAATTGTATAAATGTTTTTAAATAATTGTATAAATGTTAATTTAAATAATTGTATAATGTAGACGATTTTTGTATAATTTAGAAATACTACTTTATTTAACACGTAAGACGTATTTAAAATTATTTCATTTTTCCAGATCGAATTGCAAAGTGACTTGATATAATAATTTCATCCAATTTTGGATTTCGAATGGGTTTTCAGATGTATTTTTTATTAAATTAGTAATAAATTGAAATAACATTGCATGTCAGTTATAGTTTAGCAAAAGTTATTGCTTTCCGTTGGACCAAATTTGAAACTGGACTGTTGTTATGAGCATTATAAATTTGCTTTACCACATTTTAATGAAGAAACTTTCTTCAAGAGATCCTAGATTAAGGAGTCTTATCAATTCATATATCAACCTATCACGAAGCGAGCAGTGTACCTGTCTTTAAAATGAATACACTCACTGGAAAATTTGCATTTTGATGTGGTAAATGGCACTTATGGTCAACAGATAATGCTTACTCCTCGCATACTGATAATTAAGGATACAAGTTTATCATAATATATTTGTGATGAGGACAGTAACGGCACTGGCACACGTTAGCGATGTGGTAATGAAATTGTCACCAACCTCCATCTTGGTGTGTGAAAGCATGATAAAAGAACATCAGATTAGATGAACAGCAATTACGCCACTTCCTGAAGTAATAAAAACACATGGAGCATTTCAATTTATGACTTAATTTAAGAGAAACATGTAAAAGTAAGCTACACATTTTTTAATACTGGTCCTCGATAGAGGAACACCAGTAATACAACAAAAATTGGAAGAGATTTTTCCTTGTAAGGTTGATAACCTGCTTATTCTGAAATATATACAAAATTTAAATATAATGAAAATATATTAAAAACGAAATAGGAACATACGTTTTCATAATAAATGTTAGCGGGTAAAAACCCCGTCCTTTTCGGGTAAGTCACATTGCTCTTTTATGCTTAAATCATATAGAAAGTGATTCTCTTTTCCAACATTTCTATTATGAATCATATTATTACTATGGATGGATTATTCATAACCCAAATCCGTCACATCTGTCGGATGGAAGACAATAATGCAACTATAGACGGCAACACGTCTGGCTACGATATCACAATTGCTGTTGTTTTGAACTACAACATAAATCCGATTCCTCTTCGGTCAGAAATGTAAAAAGCTGTGGTGTCCTGTGAACTCAAATTGAAAACAGAGAGAAGTTTAGATTCTTCGGTGAAAAGGTAGTACATATATTTTACTAGCAACATATTATGCAATATAGTTAAATGTGTCCGGGACTTAAAAAGGTCTCTGGAGATTGCATCCAGGTAATAACGAAAGAAGTAACAACAGACATAGAATATTCCCGGTATATTTTGTGTTTTTATTTTGATGATAATTCAAACGCTTGCATGCTTATGCTGAATGCACGCTCGTAGGTTGCATGTGCTCGTAGCTATTCACATATACACTCAGCCCCAACTCATCGAAATTCACGTCCACTCATGCAGCCCTCACATTCTCATTCTCTCTCTCTCTCTCTCTCTCTCTCTCTCTCTCTCTCTCTCTCTCTCTCTCCTCCTCTCTCTCCTCCTATCTCTCCCTCTCTCTCCTCCTCTCCTCTCTCTCCCTCTCTCCCTCTCTCTCTCGGTCTCTCTCTGTTTCTCGGTCTCCTCTGTCTCTCGGTCTCTCTCTGTCTCTCGGTCTCTCTCTGTCCCTCTGTGTCCCTATCTGTCTCTCTCTGTCTCTCACTGTCTCTCTGTCTCTCCTGTCTCTCTGTGTCTCTCTGTCTCTCTTTGCCTCCTTCCTGTCTCCTTCTGTCTCTGTCTGTCTGTCTGTCACTCTCTACACATATACACGCTCGCACATGCACACATATTCACACACACACACACACACACACACCCCCTGTTTTTATCTCCTCTTCCTCCTCTACCTTTACCTACGTTTTTCATTCTGTGGTACCCTCTGCCTCGCCTTACTTTCCCTGTATCTCCCCGCCTCCCACCTCACGACCAGCCACTCACACCAACGGGCACGTGTAGCCGCGTTGCGCCACAACGCGCGCAAAACAGCGCAAGCGAAGAAACCGCTTCAAAAAAATCCATACGCATCAAACGTCGCCGAACCACAAAACGAGTTTACTTGTTGCAACACGCGTGTTCGTGTCGTGTTGTCGAACGATCGGTCACGAGGCTATTGTTCGCCTGTGCTCTCCGAGTTAACGGTGGCGGGTAATTGGTTACTGCGAGCGGCATTGGAAGCTCCTTCTGAGCAATCGAACTGGCGAGCGGCGCGCTTATAGCTTCTAAAAACCCGATCACTCTCATTGGGGCCACGTGTTTTAAACCCAAACAGGTACCATTAACTCGAATATAATTACGTTACTTAGAGGTGGATTGAAACTGTCGGGCGTGTCGCATGAATATTGAGAGTTTTTGTTATTACAGAACTTGCGTTTTGTTGATGGAGAAAATTAATGGGAAGATGCTCCCCTTTTCGCCTGATGTTCGTTTAACAGATATACGTTGCCGCGTTTGGTGAACTAATCACGGTATTTGCATCCGTGCAGTGGTGCTGTGTGTTCATTTGACATTTGGAGACTACACCCCGATGTGGAAGGATGGAATTGAAAAGTCTTATGATTATTTCCAGGTTTTTGATGTGGAACAAAGATTATAATTAATACTTCTCGTCCATACCTTCACCTTTAGGAACATATTGTGTTCAGGATTTTGCAACGTTAAAATTGACTATGTATACTTTCCAAAAAAATTTTAGTACCTCCGAACTTAAACAAACATTGCAATTACTTTTCTAAAGTATCGTAATAGTTCTTTTGAATACTATTTTAGATACTAGTCCGTAAATATCTCATTAATTGTACGAGTCGCAATGAATTTGCATATTTGAGCAATTTCACGCGCCACTATTTGTTTACAAATATTATTAGGAGTAATTTACCAGTGAACTATTGTTCTATTATTTAGACACTACAAAAGTATTATTACTTCTGAGATACTTCCTAACTACGTGTTTATGCATTTTTGGATAAATGGGTAATTCTAGTGCGAAATCCATAAGACTGCGGTTGAAATAGTTCTTTAAGCCCCAGCTATAACTCGTAAGAATTGCAACTGTTCTATCAGTATTGTAATTAAGTAATGTTAAAATCCAGGGCCTTCGAATCTCTTTGGTTTTTATGGTTTACTTTAAATTTCCAGGAAAGCAAATTTTAAAAAAAAAGGGTAATGCCAGTACAATAGGTGATTATTCAATCATCATAATCATAATATTCTTATGATTCCAGTACATAATGTTGCGTGACCTTACATGAGATGATAGATGAAATGATGAATGAATAGAATACAGTGATAAATAAGTTTGGTGGAGCAATACGCAAGGAGAAGTAAGGAAAACGGAAAAGCTTGTCGCAAATCAGAAGTGTTTCCAAAGTCCATGTACAATGTTCTGAATTTGAACCGATACACTTGGAGTGGCTCCGGCCAATGGCGGATTTACCGTTAAGCTATACCTTGGGCCTCCAGAATCCATGGAACCTCAAAAATTATTAAACAAAATGGCAAATTTGCTAAAACTTTTTATGAGAATATATAAAGTTATAATTAGTTTACTTTTATATGAATAGAGTATTCTTATCAATTTTTTAAATTTAAAATTTGAATGAAATTATTATTTAATGGCGTGGTTTGTTTAATTAATTTTGAATGGAAAGGTTGAAATCTCCAATCTCAAAAATGTTATTGTTAACGGTAATAATGGGGGCCTCAAGACTATTTCAGCTTAGGGGCTAGAAAATGGAAAAATCCACCGCTCGCTCCGGCCTAGTTTATAAGATCGTAAAGGAAAGACTGTATACAATGTTCACTCACAACAGTGAGAGGATACGTCAAACTGATTCCCCTTTGAAAGCGCCTCCATCCAAATTTTCGTTCCGCACAAAATGGTGTTCGAATAGACTGCACAGTCCTTATCTCGATCCCTATGGAAAATACTCTCAGCGTAGGACTTCCCCGTCACTTCCAGGGCAGTGACATCCCTATTTGCCCTAAGGCACCTTAACCTCTAGCTCTACTCTACCTCTAAACACGCATGTGAGTTATTCTAGCGTTCGTGTACCAGGCACAATGTACATTACAGACCTAAATTCGTCAGCATATGTTGATTACAAGCATTGCAGCATTAAGCACAATATTCCATACTATACGAACACGAGCTAATCTTTCTTTGATAATTTCAAAATGACGTTGGTTTTCGAGTTGCTTTTTGCAATAATGGCATCAACACGGGCACCAAGATCCCACCTGCGCTGGTCGGAAGGCAATTTTGAATCACGCCATAAACACACGCAGGGGCGGTTTTAGAAAGGAAAGAAATTGAAGTTCCAAAATCCATAAATATATTTGAAATTATATATTAATAATTATTGTTAGTTTGAAACAAATACGTACATGTAGATTAATACTGTGGTTTTTATTGGGATGTGATGAGATATATAATAGGTTATTATTTGAATAAATTAAGTGAATTACCAACAAGTTGTAGCTTCATTGGGGGGCGTAGCCCTCTGAATCCGCCAGTACATACACTGCAGTTTTTTCAAGAATGTGATCTCGGTTTCCAGCGTCCGGCATCAGCGGGTATCGACAGACATCGAGGTCAATCGACGGTTATGACGGTCATCGACAGTCATAAAGGGAGGGATCGATGGTATCGCCGGATCACGGTATCGACGGGATCGATGGGTATCGAGGGTATCGACGGGTATCGACGGGTATCGACGGGTATCGAGGTATCGAGGGTATCGAGGGCTCGACGGGCATCGACGTGGCAACCGCGGGCAGCGGTCTCCGACGACAATCCGGCAAGCGGCGTCGATCGGTCGCGGAGACCCCGCGCGTCCGACCCACCGAACGGGCGGGCGGGTGGGCAGCCTGGCGGCAGCCGCCATTAATGTCACTTACGTCGCCAGCTACTAAATGCCTCGTCCCCTATCATTTGGGGCCGCGCGGGCTATCATCAGCCCGAGATTGCGAAGCGACGGCGGCGGCGGCAGACGCGGGAGAGCGGTCTCCCGCCCATGCAAATCGCTGCTCGGAAGGGGGCGGGGCCCGGGCGAGGGAGATGGGAGCGGGGAAAAAGCGAATGTGCTCGCCAAAAGGAGTTGAGTTATGCTCGGGGGACGAGACCAGCAGTTGAACGACGTAGCGCAAAAATTCTGCAGTAAACACTGAAAAGAAGTTCGAGGCTAGTGGCCTATAGCGGAAAAAATGCTACTCATCCAAACCTCGCAAAATGATTTTCCAAAGCACGCATACTGGTCAAGAACTACAAATAACATATTCTGATATAACAGTGCGGGAAATTAAACATTTTAATAAAAAGAGTCTTTTCGAATACTTCAACAAAACCATACACCCTCGTACATAGCCGGAGGTCGCATACTGTTCTTTCAGCTTCTTTAACTTACATTACTCATTCAATTGGAGTAGTTGTAGAATATGAAGTTCTAGTTTGACCTGGAGAACATTCCGAAAACTCCTTTTAACTGATTATTTTAAAGGTGATAATACTTTAAACCTGGAACTTGAATTCTAATCATTCTGACACTTCGTGCCTCGAAGGGAGATAACTTGGAAGATCTAAACCTTTGAAAATGTAACAGACGTTTCAAAAATGTCTTATTTTGTAGATCAAGGCATATTAATCATGCAAATCTCTGCTCGGAAGGGGGGGGGGTCCGGGCAAGGGAGATGGGAGCGGGGAAGAAGTGAATGTGCACGCCAAGATGGGTTGAGTAATACGCGGGGGAAGACACCAGCAGATGAACGATGCAGCGACAAATTCCGCGATAAACACCGAAAAAGAGTTCGAGACCAGTGGCCTACAGAGGCAAAAACGCTGCTGAAGCAAACCACGAAAAATAATTTTCCAAAGAGTAGCATGCACACTGGTTGGTAATTCTCTAATACTTCAACTTAAATTCGAACCCTTCTGACAATCCGCGCTTCCGAAAAAGATAATCTAGAAGAGCTAAACCTTTGAAAATGAAACAGACGTTTTAAAACTGTCTTACTTTCTAGATTAAGGCATGTGCATTTAATCGTTCCTGGGTGGGGAGATGGACTTTAAAAAACGTAAGACGCATCGTTTCCGAGTTACGCACGATGGAAACGTGTTGCATATTGCTTATGGACCAGCTACTTTTTTAAATATTTTAATCTGAACAAGTCTATTTTTTTCCTCGTAAATCTGTTTCATAAATCTCCGAAGAAATTCTCTCTCCGGTAGTAGCACACCCACCAAGTTTTGTGTCAATGATACCTTGTAAATCGTATCAAACATAACTTCCCTTTGCGTGTTACATTAGTATACAGAGAGCTTTGGGATGTATTAGTTGGAAAGTGTAGTACTGTAATGATGCGGATGAGTGGAAGGAGAGAATCCACGATGTTCATTCGTTTGAAACGAGATGGCCGAGTGGCTGTGGCGTAGGCAGTGCCGAACTCCGCAGAGTGGTCTCGCCCGCCCGTGCAAATCGCTGGCCGGAGAAGGGCGGTGCCCGGACGCGGGTGGGAGGAATTCCAGTGGGGGAAAGAGAATGGAAGTGCATTCCTAAGGGAGTGGAGTTTCCAGCGTGGCCGACAAACGAGTTGTGTGCCAACAAATCACAGCATTGTACAGTGAAAAGGAACGAAATACTGGTAAATACATGGGGCAAATACGTTGAATAAAAATAATCGAAACCAACGGCCGATAGCCGAGATTACTAAGGATATATAATATAAGGACATAGTCTCTAAGGCAATCGCTAAGGCAGTACAGCTGTGACGATCACGGGTTTGAGTCCCGCCTTGGGCATAGTCGTGTGTGTTTGTGATTGTCCATTCACCCTTCATCTTCATCATAATCATATCATACTTTATGGTCGCCAAGGTCTGACAACCCTGGGGTAAAAATGGGTTCGCCACAAAAGTGTTCTATCCAACGTCGGTAGAGGCGAGCATAAATACAACGCCTTATGGCTCCAGCGTACCACTGATTAGAAGATCACGTGTTCAATCTCCGAAAGGTACCAGAAATTTACCTGATGTGTTTACATTAGGGGAGTTGTGGCTTCTCCTGAAATCGAAATCGTTGGCAGACTTCTCTGATCAGTGTCTCCCCTTATCAGTTTTAGGCAATTGCCAGAGCAAATCGTTTAGTTTCTAGACCGATCGCGATATATAATGTGGTCGCGGCAGTCGAGTTGCGTGAGTAGTCGCTGTGGCAGTCGAGTTGCATGAATAGTCGCTGTGAAGGTAGTGGCGTCACGGCTGGAGGGGCAAGCGGTAGTAGAACAGCAAAGCAGTAGCAGTCACGTCAGGTTATAGCAGATAGCTGGGTAGAGGGAAGGACGCACACGCAGGAGATTAATTAGTTCATTGATTGATTTTTTCGTGTTTCCGGGCGCGTCAACTGTTTCTGTCATTAGTCCCGTTAGTGTAGTGCATGCTTTTTTCTCGGGGGATGGCGGTGATCTTCCCCCGCTGGATGGCGAGATCCGGCGCCGACCTACCGTCGGCTAGTGGGGTTTCCCCCTAACCAGGACTCTCCCACCAGGAGAGCACCGCCCCAGCCGGGACAAGCTCTAAGCTCCCGACCGGTCTCCCGGAATATGTAGTAGTGTAGTGCATGTCAGTGTAAGTGTGTGTGTAAGGGGAGAGAATAGTACAAGGAAGAGGAAGGACAGATCGCGCGCGGTCCGTGGCCAGTTTGGTAGGGTACTGCTCCGGCATTCGCCTGGTGTTGATCGGAGAAACCACGGAAAACTACCGATCAGAGCAGCCGGCCGCTAGAATTCTCCTGCAGACAGCAGTGAATTCGACCTAGCTAGCTAATTTGAAGCTGGTCGAAAACCCCCGTCAGGACTCGAACCTAGGACCTCCCGGTTAGAGGCGCTGCAGTGACATCAGTTGATGCACTGAGCTACTGCTACCGGTTTAATTAGTTCGTGTTTATGGATACATCAACTGCTACGGTCATTACTCCCGTACGTTCAATGCATGTTTTATGACGGGAAGTGGCAGAGATCTTCCCTCGCTGGTTGGTGAGAACCGCGCCGACCTACACGTCGTTTTGCGAGTTTCTTCCCCCAACCAGGTATCTCCCACCATCGGGGCATCGCCCCAGCTGGGACAAGCTCTGAGCTCAGCTCTTCACTGGTCTTTCGAAATGGGTGGCTGTGGAATGCATGTAAGAGTGAGTGTGTAAGAAACAGGTGACGTAAAAACAAAGAAAAGGAAGGAAAGATCGCGCACGGTCTGTGGCTCAATTTGTAGGGAACTGCAGCTCCATGTACCTGATGTTGTTCGGAGAATTTTTGAGAAATTTTGATGTTTTTTTTTCTTTTGAGAGACACGAGGCTTTATGTGGTCTGGTTTCTGTTGTAGACAGAATGGGCAATCTGTTTTAGAGAAATAGTGGAAATAAACGTAGTTTAAAAATGTTGCTTTGGAAAAAAAAAATGTAATAGTTTATTGGCAAAATGTAAAAAAGACAATAAGTGCCATTTAAATTTGTTATGGATATTTTCTAGAAATATTACACTTATTATAAATTGTAGAATCAATCATACACAATATTTCGTATATTTAAAAGAGGATCATAGATATTATTGAAAAATGACATATGTTTCAAAACTGTCGAAGAATAACTGTTCAATTCATCATAAACCTCCCTTTAAAATTAAGAATTCGAAATGAGTGTAACCCTAACTTGTGTTTTGTACAGTTTATTTATAATTGAACTTCCTATAAATAATATTACATTTACTTATGGTTAAAAAACTATAGTTTTGAGTCTTTTAAGTAATAATTAAGAGTTCAGAAATTCTAGGTAGGGGGGATCAAGGAAGTAAGAAAAGCAGAAAAAATGGAGATTTTCACAAATTTTCATTTTTCATCTATAACGTCGTATTCTCAAATTACAATACCTTTACTGGTAGTAAATCGATAAAATTAAATGTTGAAAGAAAAATTTTCCAATTCCATTCCTATTTTGAATGTCAGAAACATTTGTCTTTGTACTTACATTTATTTTCTTTTTCTAAAATATTAAACAGGTTTCAATGTAATACATTAAAATATTAGTCATTTTTTCGTTTAGAATGTATAGTACCGAAAATAACTTTTTTTGTAGATTCATTTCCTTCACTTCATGTTCAGAGACCAAAAAGCACAATTGGAATATGACATCCCGTTAAGATTTTATTTCAGTAAACATATTGCGCAAAGAAAACTTATTGTAAATATGTGGTGTACTGCAAAGGAAAAATGAATGTGCTTCAATAAACATTATATTTCCATTCATTTAATAAACATGTAACTCTATATTCCTCCAGCAAGAAAATACTGAATTAATATTAAAAAACATGACCAGCAATTTAGAAAATATTGCCGCAAGTACCCACAGAATCGGCAAAACCTCAAATGAAATAACTGAATATTTATTTTGTCTCTCTTTCTCAACGCGTCAATCACAGAGAACAAAGCAATAAAAAGACGAACGTTGCGCAACAGAAAGGAAGCAAATGCTCCCTCACAGATGCACCACTTCAGCTTATTCATTGCACGAGGTCTCCCTATGAGTGCCGACATTTTAAAATTCAAAATCCTCCAAAACACTTCCACGCAGTCTTTTAGAACGCGCCATTCCATATGTCCACGCATTGGTACGCAACTGGAATATAAGCGGGTATAGCTCGGCAAGTTAATGAAGGTTCGTTTCGTGAAGAATTCTTAACGACCAATTGATGAAATATTGAAGGCAGGTTAACGGGGCTTGATCGTAAATAAACACGAACTACAAGTTGTTTGTTTGCCCACGTTTCGAAAAATGTATTTCTATCCTCAGGGCTTGCAACCACAACATGAAAACATAATTAATATATGTGCTGAATGCTCCTCCATCTCAGGCACTTCTCAGGGAGTGAGAGACACACAATCCTCCTCACCACACCAACACACACCATGATGAATATGATACTGGTGACACTTCATTAAAAGGTTCGTTTGTGCACATACGTTTGATCGGCAATGAAACATTTTCATTTGTGTGTATAATGAAAGCATAAATACACTCGCGCAATAAAATTTAAATTTTTGAAGCATCATTTAGTATCCTATATATACCAATAAGTTTTTTTTCTACCCCAGGAATAAGACACGTCATTCCGAGTGTTTATTGGCCCATTGCTAGGCAATGCAAAATATTACATTGCTTGCTCCATATGTTCAGGTACGTATATGATTCTCCTTCCACAAAATCCCGCGCTAAGGAATTCCTTTCCGCTCAAATTTACGAGTTGCATCTTGCGGCGACTTGTCTGATATGAAAACTCTCAAGTGACGTGTAACGTGTAGAGCAGTTCAACATACGATTATTTATATATTTACACATGTGCGTAATTTGCGGTCAATGTTTGGGAGTAGGCAAGACACATTTAGGAACGAAATAATCAATTAAACTATCAACGTCTCTCTCACGGACTAGTGCGGAGTACACACGATTTATCATAGGTAATATCACGAGTGCTTAGGAAATTGTCGATAAATCACCGATTCGCGAAGCGAAGAGGGGATTTATCTGAGAATTTTCGAAGCACGAGTGGCATTTATTAGATCTATTTCACGAATGAAATTATGTTCAACAGAGTTCCAAAATGCGCCAAATTATAAAAATAACAAAAATATTATTTTAAAATCAAAGAGGTTATGATATAGTATGTAGGCGGTTTATTAGACATCGACAAAGCGATCGATGTATACCGCCTCCCAAAATAGACGAGTCACAAAGATTTATGAGTGGCCAGTTGGGAGAGGCGTTGAGAAAAATCGGACAGAAAAAGCGATAAACTTTTTGAGGTACAACGCCATGAATGGGACATTTGGTATGTATAGTTAAAAGTTTTGGCTTCAATTTCACGAGTGGAATAGTCAACAAAAAGTGCCATACTTGACCCCCCCCTCCACCTGCTTGATGTGTTTGTCCACTTGATTTTTAAATATTCAGCGCAGTAACGAGAGGTAGCGATCCCTTCGACTCTCGCTCCGAGGTCTCTTGATTTAGCCCTAGGCACGCGCCTAAGCTTCGATTTGTTTGTTTTAGTGATAGCCTGCGCGAGTCTTAGAATTTTCGGAAGTTGCTTTCTCGTATGATTGAAGCTGTTGTAGTGTTTCTGACCTGGAAAACCTAGGGTTTGAGCTCTGACGGTGGGGTATTTTCGATTCTAGCTACATTGCTAGGTCGAATTCAGTCGTAAGCGAATTCTAGCGATCGACTGATCTGATAGGATTTTTCCGCGGTTTTCACGGCGAATATCAGGTGAAAGGCGAAGCAGTGCTCTAATAAATGAACCTCGGACCGCGCGCTTTTTTACTTCCTTATTCTTGACTTCTCTTACGATAATATATACACACGTCTGCATGCACTGCACTAGGTCTGTGCTGGATCTCACGCTCCAGTGGTGGAGGAACACCGCCACTTCCTGGCTATAACATACGACACACGCACGAGACTAATGAAGTGAGCGCTCATAAACATCAGATACTCACTTCGGTGAGGGCTATACATTCACCTGCGGAATCTTTGCACTTTGTTGACGTCACAGAGGAGGGAAGGTTCGAAAATGAGAGCCGTCTCAAACACATTTGCTTTTTTTACAGGTAGAATCAACATAAAAATACGATATTTCCTTGTTGGTTTAAAAAAGCACACAAAAAAACCATGCTAAAGATTCCTAACGACGACAACAAAAATTCTGGCCGTCAATTTAACAAATAAAATACCAGGCTGCAATTTTACTAGTTCGAGGATCTCTGAACAAACAATGGCTCTACTGCAGTCTTCTTCACGCATCGTGATGAGGTGGGCAGGCTGTACCGCGGCGGTGGTGGCTGTGCCGCTCTATAGATCCCTCCCTCGCGGACGCGCGTGAGCTTTGGTAACGAAGCGCCTTTTGGAAGCTTTTGGGGTTCCGCCCGCCCTTCGGCCCTCAGCCCTTCGGTGCGGGTGCTGATTGCAGGCCGTAAGTCGTCGTAACGTCCAGTTTCTCTTGCTCTCTTGAGCAAATGTTGAGATTAACCCTTTCTTTGCTATTGAACATTCACCCTAGAAATACGAAGGGGCTGACTTAAGGAGCACACCACCTTGTTATTGTTGTCATTTCACTTAATTCATATGCTCTGTATGAATGAGATTTAATGTAATCGTTAAGGTAGTTTCACTGAGTTTTCCACCACAATAGCAAGATATGTGTATCAACTTTTTTAGTCTGCATTTTTGTCGTGCGAGTTCGATAAACCCTCTTCGTGGATGACGCAGTTTTTCCATAGTCCTTTTAGTAGTTATATTATTTTCCCCTTTCTTCTATACAGGATAAATTTTGCTTCTTGATTTGACAATAACAACATTCATTCTCTTTTGTAAACGCCCCTGAACTGTACAGACGGTAAGAGGACAACTATTTTTCTGTTGTGGGAATTCTAATTTGGTGTTGTTAACGTTCTTATGAGAAGAAATAAAAGAGGTCATCTTCGTCAACATATAAGTATAATATGTTGACGAAGATGACCTCTTTTATTTCTTATATTTCTGTTCTTTATTCACTCAATATATCAGAAATTAGGGGTGAGTGGAAAATGGAAGGACGCTTGTGAGAAGTGTGTAATGTATCAGATTGAGATTTAAAGTGGATTCTTTGAAGGAATTGGAATTTCTAAGTGTTCAGTAAATATATTATCTCTTGATAAGACCATATACAATTTTTTGTACGAGTTATACGGGTGGTCTCGACGCGCCCCTCTTAGGAATAGACATTACTATTTATACTGTCATATTGTTAGGATTAATACAGCTTCACTATCTGCACATGTTTTGTTGAGGGACTGTTTTGCTAGTTGCAAGAGGAGACAAAGGTGAGCGAGTTGTTATTTGGTCAAAAAGTTATTTAGGTTGGACTAGGAAATAAGTTGAGTCACAGAACGTACTAATCTGGAGGACTCAGTCAACAAAAAATTGTAGTGTCTTTGGGAGATGTTTTACATCGATGGTTGCCCGTACGCAAGATTTTCTATCTAATCAACGACACGACTAATCAACAAGACGACTATATGACGGTGATGGAGACGCGATAAGTGATGACAAAGCTATGATATATTGTCAAGCAGTTGAAATCGAAGACGTTCAGAAAATCTCGAAAACTCTTTGCTCGACACACATTCAGCATGATGTCAATTTGAGAAATATGAAAAAGTATCATGTTTAAAATATTTTAGAAACACGACACCAAGAAAGGAACACATTTCTCATCTTGTCTTTTAGATTACTCGAGGTATATTAGTACAAGAGATGAATTTAAATTGACTAGGCACTCTGAGCGTTTGAAATCGATTCACTGTAAGTGCAGGACGATCAACGTTGATTCATCTCGTTGATTTCCATTTGCAATAGTGCGCATTACAATTATCTTTCTTTAATTAGATCTACGTAAAATGGCAACATTAATTTATCTGTACTAATGACAGAACTCATAATGAGAGAGGCCTCCCTGAAGTATTTCTTATGCTCTATGGAATGATTCAGACTAATACATCTGCTTAGCATTACGCACTCAGTTTGACACTTTACATCATACCTGTATGTCGTTAACACGATCATCGTATTCCACATGTAGAATTAAAAGTGGTAATTATATAATAGTAGGTAGATAGGTAGATAGATAGGTAGATAGGTAGATAGAAATTTATTCTACAATTGGGCAAATGATGCCCGGTGGCAGAATGCAAATTTACAATTACAAATAAAAAAATAATATAAAAAAAAATAAATATAAACAAACAAATTGACTTTGTGATTTCCTATATATGCAGATGGCATTTACATTCCTATACTAAACATTAAAATGCATATACACTAACATATAAATGAATAAACTTACATATTACACATATACGCGTGTATACATAGAGAGACGAAGGAACCCTCACATCACTTCAAACGAAATCACGTCACTTCACGTCACGGCACGGCACATAACGTTATCTAAATATTAATTGTTCAATAGTTTTTACTGTAGACTACGCATAATCGTACCTTTCACTTCACTTCACTATACGTTTTCACTAATTTTCACTAATTTCCTATATTTTTTTCTTTTTCTCTCATTATCAAACGATAGAAGAATATTGAAAGTGGTTTTAAACTGCTGAACAGTTGAGATTCCAGATTGAAATCCTCATTATTTTTTTTTTTAATAACTGTTTTTAAAGTGAATTATTCGGTCAAGTGGAAGAAAAGTCTGAAAATCAAGGAGTTTTTCGAATTGTTAGTGGTCTAAGAAGGAAATTTTTAGAATGTTAGCTCAGTATGTGTAAAGAAATTAAACAATAGTTACTTATAAACACATTATTTCTCATATCGTCTCTTCCCTGCATATTCAACTTGAATTGGAGATTTTAAGGTAATTATATTATCATTAATGTTTTTCGTTGTAATGCGTACCTTTATTTTCTACCTTTATTTAAAATTATTTTGTATGTAACAACCCTTCATGAGTTGTAACACATGATCACATTAATTAAAATTATCTTATACGTGATCGAAAATACAGACTTTTATACTCGTATTGTCTAAGCGCGTGATCACACAAACTTATAGAGCTGTATCTTTAAAAAGTGAAGGAATAATAGGTTACTATAATACACCGAACGTATTTGAAAAATGGATATTCTACGAAGATTATGCCTTGCTAATGTGATTCAAGCTATCAAGGGATATGTCTAGGAATTTCGCAATTATATAATTACTAATACAAAGGATGTGACCATTTTGATGCTATTCTTCCATAAATAACGCAAAATCCATTGCTTGTTTCACGATAGCATTATGTTATTAAAAAGGAGAGTGTGATATGTGGGCTATTCGAAACGATAGAGAATGCAAAGCGTTTTGCTAGTTTCTCTAAATTTGCCACATACATAATGACAAGAAATTGAGAAACCTTCCGTTGGAAAGCATTCCTAAGTTCAAAAGAAAAGCACTCACGAAAACTCGTCTGAACCCGATCTTCTTCACATCTAATAGCATAAAACAGTAGTGTAAAAATATACTTTCTCACATTATTGGAACTTCTGAAGCTTTCGAAAATTCAGAGAGTTCAACGAAAGTATGTTCTACGTTGTTTTTAAACGTCCTTTACTATCTCCAAGCATAATATACAAAAAATGTGGAGCCATTTTTAAGAACATTTTGAAAATATTGTTAAGACTTCATGTAAAGTGACCAAAAAATAAAAATATGCATTTGAAATTCACACAATTACGAGTTCGGCGTGATTGATGAAGGAAACAACAAAATACATTTCTTCCTCCCCTTTTTAAATTCAACATTTTATTCTCCCCTTACCTCTACTCCGCGCGTTGTGCGAGGGCATGAATGCGTAATGCCTGCAAACCGCAGAGCCCATACAACGTGTCCGCAATCTCCAGCTACGCAGGCCTTCGGCAGGGCTTAACAAGAATCCGAACCCCTGGACACCACTAATTGCTCCTAGTCGTTAATGTATTCATCGCCCGGCAATTTAGTAAATAACTTAATAACGCTGGAGGGGAAGAGAGTTTCAAACGCTGTGTGCGTTACGAAAACAGCGAGTGGGATGTCGCCAGGGAACACGAAAGAGAGAGAAGGAGAGACGAACGAAACAAAAATAAACAAAAAGGAGAAAAAAAATCACGAGCTTTTACACGACAGTCTCATTTTGTCCGGGTGTTCTTTCGGGCGCGTATTAACATCTCGGGCTTGTCATTAATTTTCGAACAGCTCCACATGATAATAGGCAATTCGGTGAGGACTTCATCCACGGCGGCGTGTGGAGAGCCCGATGATCAGGCTCTATACATCATCAGCGGCGCCTATTCGGGCTCAAAATTACCCTCCTTTCTACGGAGACGCTCGGGCGACCGCCCGCCTGTGGGATGCAGCAACACGAGTGGACACGGTGGTCGAGAACTGGTCGAAGGAGGTCACGGAGGACTTGAACTTCGTTATCTGGGAACTTGAAATCACCAACATCAGTACCTCAAACCTCGATATCTTGAACCTTGAACTTAGATAACTGAATTGCTTGATTTTTTTTCTCGTTTACAAACATATTTTGGTATTTTGAACTTCGTTTGCTTCATCTTGAAATAATGGATCAATTAACCTTCTCCGTTCCCTCGAGACTTGAGAGATCTATATTTCTTAATTTAATTATTCATTTCCATAAAGAGACCTTATCACTGTTAATGACAATTATGCGTCCTTATTTCGATACATGTTTTCAACAGTCTTCTGTAACAGTGCTCCAAACACTCTTCTGTAACAAAATGCCCAGTCACTCATTAGAAAAAGTTTATAAAAATTTGTCACAACGTTTAAACAAAAATATTTTTAGGGAATGTTTAAAATAGTTAGCATTCAAACGAAAGAAGACGGTAGCAGTTGGTAGCAATAATAATAACTACCCGTAATAAAGTATTGTAAACATGAAAATCTGCTTAACTTTAAATGAAATCATCGACAATTATGTCTTATGTTTAGGCTGAAACTAAGTAAATACAATAACCAAACAAGGCAAATTTTCTTAGCATTTTCAACATGTCTCCTGACATTTTGCCACGAAAACGACAAATGCCACGAAAAAGGTATTTTCATGCAATTTGCTGACAACTTCATGGAGAACAAATCAAGAATAAAAGGCGTTATTGCTTGGCTAACATGATCGTTTCTTGACATTGCACGTTTTCGATGACTTACCTATCACATATAGTATCATCACACTCATAATAGTCGTAATGACTTTCGATCAGCAGATATGGAATGATCGTCGAATGTTGATAATATAATTAACATGTTGGTCAAGACAACGCTTTAAATTTTAAATTTGGAAAACCGCTAAAAAATCACAAAAAAATCGCGTAGAATGTTTTCGAATTATTTTGGACCACTGTACGTCGTCTGAGGATAAGGCGGCCAAATGAGGACACAGCAGTTTGGACGTGAGGATCTCGACCGTAAAAGATCCTCTATATTTAGTGTGAATCACTTTTGAGGCGTGAAACCGCAGACTATGCTGAGCATGACGATATGGGTTATAATAGGATATTAAAATAATATGACGAGGGAGAAAACATTTTCAAATTGAAAAACACTGACCGGTGCTGTGTCAGGTACGCGTTCTTCCTTCAGGTATTTTTTAGTTCCAGATGGAATATACATTTTCCTTTTTTCTTTTATATAATTCGAATTAACGTGGTAAGCGATGTACAGAAATGACGTAGTAAACGTCATTAAGTGGACATCCAATTGCCGGAGTATCGAAACATTTTTACTTATTGATTTCATTTATTGTTTGGGGAAGTGCTTCCAGAAGTGAAACACTCCATGAAAATAAAACGAATAAAAAATATTAGAATTAAGAATTGTAAAAGGAGATGAAAACAAAAGAGAAAAGAGTATCATTGTGAGATGTATTATTCGTATAATCGGCCGAAGAAAACAGGCATGTCGTGGCTCAAGTGACAAGTTTGACGACGATCCCGTTAAAATTTATGACTTTTTCAAAAGCAAATAATTTAAATAAACGACCTTTTATTGCTCAAAATTAATAAAAACTATGATATGAAGCTATTCAATTTCAAGATACATTTATTATTCACGCGATAGTAGAAAAACTATATAAGTGGTCATTAGGGTGCGGATTCATGTGCACTGAAAATCCTGAAAATATGCATTCAAATATGCTTTAAAAATAGGAAAATATGCACTTAAAAAGAAAAATATGCACAGAGAAAAGTGCGTGTTTTAGTCTCTGAAAACTAGTTCAATTTAAATGTTGAATGATACAACTGAATTTAAATTCAATTGTACGAATTGCACATTTTCCAAATTTTCTGGGATGAACAATTTTTTGTTACTTGCATGAATGTTCTTATGCAAAGTTCTTTCAACTTCGCTTGAATTTAGGGGACAATACTTAAAAGCTTCAATTTCTTTAATGTACTTTTCAACACCATGCGTTTCATCCTGTAAAATCCCACATAAATTTTTCACCATTCTCAAACCAGGAGATTTTTCTTGAATTTTCTTCATTTATTCTGTTAAGACTCGTCCTGGTAAATTGTTGAATGACTTTGCTAGAGTGTTCAGTCGAATATGTTTCGTTCCCACGGACATATTTGGATCGACTTCCTGAACTGTACCGCTCTAGTCACACAGATATGATGCAAACTCGAAAGCCATCTCAACGTTCCTCCGAATTTAATGAAGGAACAAAAAAATTAAAAAAATGTAATATATGCAAATATATTTTCTTAAAATGAAAATATGCTCATTCCTCATAAGCATGCAAAACTATGCACTATAAGAACTTGTATATAGATCCCAAACAATAAGAAATGAATTTGTGTGCTTTATTCATATGATTACGTTTTAGCAAAATAAAACATGCAAATATGCAAAATCCGCAGCCTAGTGATCACTTTCTAACAATAACTAATAAAGAGTAAGTTCACACAATCATACATCAAAAACATAATGGTAGTTGGGACACATGTCCAACCAAGACGATACTCTCCCTCACGTGAAATTCAAATTGCGAGAGCCAGTGGACCCCCTTCCAGGCACATTCGACATTTCTTCCCAACGCAACCCGACAAACATCCAGGTGCGCTCCGCGATATCCCGCGTCGGGCTGCCGCGACCGCTGTCATCTAAACTAAGCTTTAATGGGTACTTTATGGAGCAACATTTTCCACAATACCGCTCACTGACAGTACAAACCCACGGAGAGTGGGTGGAGAATTCGCCACACTCAGCACATTTGTCAGGCCGGCTTCCAAACCACGCCCCATTCATAAAAACGGCACAGGACAATTGCGCGGTCTCCAGACGTGGAAATTCCATAAAACATAAACAACACCCGTTTCCATGCTCGGAAGGCGGGCGAGAATATTCTCGGGCTCGGGCGCCTGTAAAGTATCAATAGTTATTGTGCGATAAATTCCGGTAATGGTGTTGAGACACCGCTAAACACTTGTTACTCTGGAGAAATACGAGCGACCGCAGTGGTGACGGGTTCTTCGCCTTTTGTAAGGGCACTCCCTGGGCCGGAAGGCCTTTGTTTGTTTTATAGGCGGGCGGTGTGCCGGGGGGCTTGTGAGTTTCTTGGAGTCGCTGGTGGTTCAACGGATGGCGGCGGTGGGTGGGTGGTGATGGCTGGCTCGGGTTGGGGATGGTCGCAGGTGCTAAGGTACAGGTGTCAAACTCTGGTAGTGGTGTTGATGGCGTCGGTGGTGGTGGTGGTGGTGGTGTTAAAAAAAGAGGTGGAGGTGATGGTGTAGGGGTGATTGTGATAGTTGTCAAGGTGGTAGTAGTCGAGGTGGTCGTGGCGAAGGAGGTTTGGGGGGGATGGATGGTAGTGACGGTTGTGATAGTGGACGTGGATGTAATTGAGGTGGTGGAAGCGGTGATGGTTCAGGTGGTAGAGGAAGTTGAGATGGTGGGGGTGGACCTGGAGATGGAAATGGTGGGGAAGGGACAGGTAGTAGTGGAAGTAGCTGAAACTAGTGAGGGGAAGGAAGTAACCGGTTGGTTATGGGGGGGGGATGTTGGAGTGTTGGGGTGGTGGAAGGGTTGGGGTGGAGACAGCTACGAGGGTTAAAAAGGCGGATTTGAAAACAGATGAAAGGCAATGGGGCGGTGGAGGGCAAGAAGCAGGTGGTGTTGATGGTGGTGTAGGTGGGAGTGGGGAGGAGGCGAAGGTGGAGGGGGACGGGTTGGAGGAGGAGGTTAGAGGTGATTGTGGGAGGGACGGTGATGCAGGTGGAGAAGGAGAGGAGGTGGGTTGGAAGGGGAAGTAGAGGCGGAGGTGGATGCGTTGTAGAATGTTGGGAGGGGGGCGGTGGCAGCTTCTGACAAGGAGGCGGAGATGAAAAAGCGCTTCAGCCGTACACACTACGACAACGATCGTAGTTATTGTTAGGACGATTGTTGTTTCCCAACGGCGCGGCGCAGCCTAGTAACATTATTGTAACGTAAAACGTCTGGACCCTTGAAATAAAGAACCACAAGACTGGAATTTCAGGGCGCGATGACAGGAGCGTGCATTCCAGCAATTCCTATTCCGAGGGAGAAACTTTCTAATTTTTAGAGGGTCTGGGCGTGTCCCACATTCTCTCGAGTCTTCTACTGATGCACTGTGTTTCACTTTTCGTAGTTAAATGCTACTAGCTGACCTCGTTGACTGAGAGAACAGCATACTGACCTTTCAAGCGCTACTTCGCGGATTCGATCCCGACTGAGGTACGAGAAGGTTTGAAAGTAGGAAAAAAACGTAGTGAACAGTAATGGTAAAAAGTAAAAGAAACCTTGAAAAATACACGGCAAAAGTTAATCCTCCTATAACATAAGTGTGAAACAATTTGGAAAAGTTCATGCAATATTTAAGCTGATTTGTACATTTTTGGTTGAGCTGAATGAAAAAATTGAAACCTTATTTTTCTATCACGTAATGTTTATTTCTGTTTCAATGGCAGAATAGTTGAGTTAGGAGATTAGAAGAAGTAAACATTTTGCTTGTTAAGTCTTCAAAAAAGATTTTTTATTGTTTCTTTAAGCTATTTGTTTTTACTAGATATGCTAAGGGATTTTAATAACTTTTCCTTCCAGATTCTTGTTCCTTTGGTGGACGGAAAAGCACGAAACTTCGAATACAAAACGAATAATACGTAAGCGGTGAGATACATAACAAACGAATAATACGTACGGCGACAGATTTAGAGCGACTTTGCAATAATACGAAGTTGCTCTACATCTGTCGCCGTTTCTCCACCCTCAGTCTCCATGC
This sequence comes from Teleogryllus oceanicus, assembly GCA_964035755.1. Classification (NCBI taxonomy): domain Eukaryota; kingdom Metazoa; phylum Arthropoda; class Insecta; order Orthoptera; family Gryllidae; genus Teleogryllus; species Teleogryllus oceanicus. Next base: position 72,861,357 of record CAXIVR010000005.1, on the reverse strand, counting down.
CTCTCTATTCGATCATAGATAATCTTTAATTTCCATTGCCATAATCTTCTAGGATAACTCATCCTAATTTTCTTCGTAACGTTTCTCAGTATCTTTTAAATACTAGTGGAATCTCTCACCTCTTAAGTACTGGTGGTACCCCTCTCTCAATTTGGCTTCAGAAAGTTTTGAGGATTTGTATTTAAAACAGTCTCCAAATTTTGGAGGCTTATTTCACTAATTTATTCAAAAGCTCCAGCTTACTCTAAAGAGATACAAGAACATTTTCAGAAGGCACCAAGCTATTATACAATTTTTGTTCACCTACTCTGAGAGCAGTCCTGTTTTCTCTCTCCCAGAGAACATCTTTGGCACGACTCTCCAACCAGCAAAGAAAACAAAAATATTTTGTGATTCTTGACTATTGTCCTAAAAGCGTAGTTATTATTTTAAAATCTTCAAAATCTATTGCCTGTTTCTTCAAGAGACTGCAAACATCATTGGAGTAAATGTGATGGCCTTTTTTGGAGATGAAGCAGAATGATTTCTTTCTCATTAAGCATGTATCAAGAGAATGGTGTTTACGGTTATTAATTTATTTTGCTTAGATCTCAACAACTTCGCTCCATCTATTCAAACAACCAGATCTCTCACTTAATCTTTTACGAAGCTCATTTTGAGAAAGAACTTAAATACCGCTTTTATCTTCACAATCTTGGTCAGATTCGTCTGCAAATTCTCCGTATTATTAAATCTTCTATTTTTAATAAAATATCGCGTAAATTTCACGGTAGTTTTGAAATTAGGATGTCATAGCTTTGATGCATTAGGCTGAAGTAACTTTTCTCTGGTTTGTTACAAATTTATCTTACATCAGTTGTATAAAAGTACAAGCGCCATGATGATTTCGTTTCTCACGCCCTATTGTAGGAATTCCAAATGAAAACGATTCCTTCTTACACCTTAACCGTAAACTAAGATTTGGAGACATTAAGCATTTGGCGCACACTATGAGCAGATTTAGTCTCGATCACGCAATTTCAATCCAAAGTAAGATAAATATGCTCTCTTCGGTAATTCACATTTATTTGTGTCCTAACAGCATCTTCACAACAATGGTTTGATGAGTTAACACAATTCATAATAGTCACTTTCCAATATGCGGAAGTATGTGGACTAAAATGAAAACAAGTTAAGCAAATACTGTGGTAATACGAGTAAATATGTTAAAACTATTGAGTAAAGATGACAATATTGCAAATGCATATTGCGTAATTCAGACTCTGGAGATCATAAAAACTATGAACACCAAAGAAATAGCATAACAGTTTTATGAAAATGACCTAAACTGCGCCTTGTTATTATAGTTTCCGATTCCCGAGTTTTAGGTGTAACTTCTTTCTAATGGTGGTCATTGGTCTTGGCAATTCAAGCAAACAGAATTATGTAAGTATTAACCCTGGAACTGCACTATCACTTACGTCTCAAAACACAAATGCTGAGAAGACAGTTGTTTCATGAAACTCTGGCCTCGACGTGCTTTCTAGTTACACACGCAAGTTCAACAGGATACTACTGATTGATTGCGATATTGATCGCATACCTCTGAAGAATTGATTCGACGTAAAAACACTTTTTATTTGCGGATTTTCCTGTTGAATGTTATCGTATCAGTGTCTTAAAGACAGTCTCAATTTACAAAACAAATGATCATGAGTAAAGTGTTTTCCAGTCAATGCCTGCTTTGCGAATAAGCATAAAAAATCTACGAGTGTGAATCATTTGTTGCTTGAAAAACATGTTTAACGATTCCTTTAAACATACAATCAGGTTTCAATCGATTTCCTGTGAAATCGGAAGTTTAAGTAATATTCTTCAACTGTAGCGCACAGAGTTAACCGTAAACAAGTCAATGACGTTCTCACGAGAACACAGAAGGAAGAGATAGTAGCAGAATATATTTTTTTTTATTTTTCAGACACACACATACAAGCGCTGTATCTTTCTAACGACACAATTTTATTTTAAAGAATTTACTTATTGCCTGGAATGCAGTTCTGACATTCAATCGATGAGCATCTGTCAAATCGTTCACAAAAGAATATCTCAAGAAATTTTCAATTTTTATGCATTGTGAAAATGCTTAAACGATGAGTAAGTAGAGAAGAGTAAGTGTTCGGATTTTCGGAAGAACCTTTAATGTAACAAGGTCAGGAAAAGTTAACCTCTTTGGAATGCATGTGTAATTTAACACGTTTTAAAATCAACAGAAGACTTTTTTATAGAATTAGTTAACAAAATTTCTCCCTGAAATCCATAATCTTATACACCTAAAAGTGTGAAAGTACAGGAAGAGGTAGAAAAGAGTGTTCATGTACTATTTCAAAAACATAGTAAATAAATAAATAAATTGATTTTTGATTGGTGTATCTAGGCGCGCCAACTGCTGTGATGATTGGTCATGCAAGTGTAATGCATGTTTTACCGTGAGAGTGAGCATAGTTCTCCCACTGGAGGGTGAGATACGGCGCCAATCATCAACGGTGAGAGCGCATCAATTGCGAGGTTTTCCCCACTCAGGTATCTCCCACCAACGAGGCATTGTCCCAGCTGGGATAACTTCTAAGCTCTCGACTATTCTCCTGATATTAGAGCTAATGTAGTACATGCGTAATTGCAGGTGTGCGTTAGTAAAGGATAACGAAAGGGCAAGGAAAAGGAAGGAAAGATCACGGCAGTCCGTGACCCTATTTGTAGGAAACTGGCTTTCGACTTCTATTGATTGAAGAAACCGCGGACAACTATCGATCCAAGCAGCCGGTCGTTAGAGTTCTTCTCCAGACAGCGGCTGAACTCGGCCTAACTATGTAACTGGTGTCGAAAATCCGCCACCAGCGGGACTGAAACCCAGGACCTCGCGGACAGAGGTTCTGCAGTGGCACTTGATGCCTTGAGACACTTCAGTCGGTAGTTAGTAAATAAACGTGCGATCAGTCTGCCTGCATCCATACGTTTTCTCCTTAGAGTGCGCTTACGCACAATCAGCCACGCCACCACTCACGCCACCATCCACGCCGTCGCCCACGCCGTCGCCCACGCCGTCGCCCACGCCGTCGCCCACGCCGTCGCCCACGCCGTCGCCCACGCCGTCGCCCACGCCGTCGCCCACGCCGTCACCCACGCCGTCGCCCACGCCGTCGCCCACGCCCCGCCCCGCCACCGCCCGCCAGCCACCGCCCACGCCACCGCCCACGCCACCGCCCACGCCTCCACTACTCCCGCGTTCAGTCTTCCCCACCGCCTCAGTCATCTCTGCCACCGGCGCCGCTTCCACCCTCACTCCAACCACACTCTCACGTACATGCTATTGTACCCACTCCCGCCCTCCCTTTTCCGCCACTGCCTTCTCCCAAGACTCCGTAATATTTGTGTGCGAACAGCAGGTGGAGATTGGGGGACGTGACCTGCCTAAAAATTTTGAAAAGTGACCCACAACCTTACGTAATAGCACATTTTATTTCCGTAAATACGTTAAATCCCTAATTTTATTCATCTCTATTCTGACAACTGGGGGGATTCTTTTACCCTTGTGAAATAAACTCTCCAAATCATCTTTAACAAATTTATTTATTAATTTTTAGAATGAAATTATAATTTCATTCTCCTTGTGATATGCTTAATTTATTTACTAATAAAATATATCATATGTTAAATAAAAAAGTGAAATGGTACAGTCAGCCTAAAACTGTGGTTGCCCCATCCCACTTTTTTTAGGCTGCCCACTCCTACGTTCCACTGTCCCTGCCCAGTCCCTGACTGTCCCTACCACCCCACGTGTCCCCGAGTGACTGCGCCAGGGTATAGGGTGTGGGGAATGCATAAGCGGAGAAACCGCATGACCCGAGGAATCGGTGATCCCTTCCTGGAAGATGTGCGACATCACGCGCTGCAGGCTTCCACTCGTCTACTACTTTGTCCGCCCTTTTCATTCCAGTCACACCATGCGGAATGTGGCAGCCACCATCTTCATCCCGTAAGCCGTCGTAAGTCGGCGCTGAATCTCGCCATCCAGACCGAAATACTACGATACAAATTTCACTACCCTTACGGAACTAACGATTTTCGGCGTTGACGCTACCGGAATCATTAGTCAATCAGTCCATCTTCATGGCTAGCGTGCTGCATTTCCACCACTGAGTACTGGGATTCAAATTTACCTAGTTCTTTAGGAACTAGTGGCAGAGTTTGTGGGATGTCGGACATTAATTCCGTCGTATCGTCTGACGTCTCCTCCACTACGTGTCTGCTTCATTGACGTCCACCTATTAGCAAAGTTTTTTGCTGATCCATAGCCTTCCAACTAAATAGCTAACTTAACATTTCTGGCTAATAAGATTTTCATTCCCCTCCATTCATTTAAAATTGAGCATTCCATGTGAAATTAGAAGCAAAACTGGATCTCAGGATGTTTTTTCGAGGACATCCTATTTCCCCCGTGACTTTGCTAATATGTCTCCATAAAGATGGGTATCAGCTATTAATTTAAGACATCCACCATTTTTACTTTCTCACATACTACATACGTAGTCTAGAGAAAGTATTGCAATGGTGTACAAAACGCGGCGTTTTTGACAGAAAAATTCGATTTGTGCGTCCATGATGCCGAAAAAGTGGATAGTTTTTGTTCTTATTTGTAGTGAATTACTTCCTTTTACACGTTGTGTAATCAAAATCTACGTTGAGTGGGCCCTTGATACCGAAAAATTGTTTTACATCAAATCGTCCGTCCGACCATCCGACTGTCCGACCGTCCGACCGTCCGACCGTCCGACCGTCCGACCGTCCGATCGTCCGATCGTCCGATCGTCCGATCGTCCGACTGTCCGACCGTCCGAGAGTCTGCATAATCTTTCAATTCCTGCACTCATTGGAAATGTAATAGTGCAGATATTCAGGTTTATTTTTCAAGAGATGGTACATTCCTGCGAATAATCATAGAATGTTCCTTGTTTCCATACAAGCCGTCTGTATTTTCCAGAGTGTGAAAATGAGGGCCTGGGTTGGCGCGCGAGTGCGTGCGAAGAAGGAGTTCAGTGACGAGGCGTCGCTGAGGGGACAGGGGGCGGGGCTGGGCGGGGGAGGGCTGCTACCGCGGCGCAAGAATGCAGGCACGTGGGCAGGTGCGGGGGCGGCGCCGCGGGGGCCCTGGCCTTTGTCGCGCACGCGGACATCGCCCGGCGGGGGGCCACGCCTTCCTCGCCGCCGCCCCCACCTCTCCCTGCGCCCCCCACCCCGGTTCCATAACTGCCCCCGCCCCCGGTCGCAACACGCCGCCTTCGCCGCAGTCTCTGCCTTTGGGTTACTCTTCGCCTTCCCCTTAACCACTGCCTTCTCTCCAGCCACTACCTTCACCTTCACCGTCGCCTTCGTCTCCGCCTCCTCCCCGTCCTCCTCCGCCTCCGCCTTAGCCTCCACCTTCTCCACAACTGCTCCGCCTCCGCCGCGTTCTCTGCCTTTGGCTTACTCTTCGCCTTCCCTCAACCACTGCCTTCTCTCCAGCCACTACCTTCACCTTCACCGTCACCTTCGTCTCCGCCTCCATCTCCGCCACCGCCTCCGCCTCGTCCCCTCCCCTCATCCTCCGCCTTAGCCTCCACCTTCTCACAACTGCTCCCCGGTCGCAACACGCCGCCTTCGCCGCGTCTCTGCTTTTGGCTTACTCTCCGCCTTCCCCTCAGCAGCTGTCTTCTCTCGACTTCCTCCTTCGCCCTCGACTTCGCCTCCTCCTCCTCCCCGTCCTCCTCCGCCTCCGCCTTAGCCTCCACCTTCTCCACAACTGACTCCGCCTCCGCCGCGTTCTCTGCCTTTGGCTTACTCTTCGCCTTCCCTCAGCCGCTGTCTTCTCTTCAGCCTCGACTTCCTCCTTCGCCCTTCGACTTCGCCTCCTCCTCCTCCCCGTCCTCCTCCGCCTCCGCCTTAGCCTCCACCTTCTCCACAACTGTCCCCCCCCGGTCGCAACACCCGCCTTCGCTGCAGCTTCTGCCTTTGGCTTACTCTCCGCCTTCGCCTTCACTTCACTGCCGTCTTGAACCGCCTCTTTCGCCTCAGCATCCGCTTTCGCTTCAGTTTCCCTTCACCTTAGCCCTTATCCTACGCCTTCGCCTCGGTCTTAGCTTTCGCCCTAGGCTCCGCCTTCCCCTCTACCACTTTTTTCTCTTCTGTCTCCAACTCCATCACCTTCTCTCCTTCGCCTCTGCCTTTGCTTCTGCCTCCGCCTCTATTCTACCTCTACTCCCGCCTCTCCCCTCGTCATCCCTCTAATGTCCGTCGCCGTCTCTGTTCGTTCATGCTTCTGTCACTTCTGTCCTAACCGGTTCCATCTCCCCAACAGCCCCCATCTTTGAACAGCGTCCATCGGTGTCAACAGCCTCCATCTGTCCCAACACCCCCATCTGTCCCAACACCATCTCTTCCAGCAACTACGATCTGTCCCAACAGCCTCCCAAGATTTCTGATTTTCCGCCCCCCCCAAGATTTCTGATTTTCCGTCACTCCCATCCGGACGCGCTCCCGCCAATGATATTGCCCCTGTCATCCTAAAAGCTTTCGCTCCTCTCATTCCGTCTCAAGTCACAACTTTCACTTCAACCATCATCTCTGCCTACGCTTCTACTTATAGTTTTGCTCACGGCCCTGCTGTCAGTCCTCTCTCGCGCCAATCTTTTACTCTCATTGCCCCGGTGAATCCTCCTCCACAATTTCCACCTACGCCTCTCTCAGCGCTGCCAATGCCTATAACCAATGGTTCAGCTAGCCACTTCCTTGAGATTTGGAACTGCACCTCAATCGTTTAAGCGCCATTCTTCTCAGAAAAGTTCAAGAATTTATCACCACTCACCACCCTCTTCCCACATCAGATTTATTCGATTCATACTTGCATGTTCCTTAATTTCAATCAGCTTCTTATTTGACAATACAGTTTTAGAATATTGAGTTACAATACACGTCTTGGTTCTCACCATCACTTCAGACATTCTTGTCGCATTCTTTTCTGCATCACCACAGGAAAGTTAGTTCTTGTATTTAGTACTATCAAGTCAGCACTATAGACTTGTAAACATTGTACATGGTTTAGGAATGGCTTTCCCAAACGTTCAAAAATGTATCAAGAGTAAGAATGAACGTAAATTATAGACTAAAGGTCGTGGGTGGGAAAAAGTCAATATTCATCTTCGGTACACTCGGATTCACTTTCTGCCCCACATCTTGTCAGAGAAACATTTCGTCTGTTTTTTTGTACTTTTAAGTTCACAACATAGTTAAAGAATGTCAACAAAAATTATAATCTTAGTCTTTTCATTCATCTCTAATAAAAAATATTTATCTTTAAATACTCTGTGTTCTCTGTTCATCAATATTTTGTTGATGTCTCCCCCCCCTCTCAACCTGCATTCTCCTCTCCTTCAGCTTTCGATGTAACCTCCAACCACTCGTTCAATCAAACGCCGCACGCACACACACACACACACACACCACACACACAGCCCAAACACACACACACCACAAGCAAGCGCTCACACATATGAGCACTCGTTCGCACTCACACGCACACACGAACATCCGTCCCGGCTCCAACCCCCCGTTCACACGCCCGGCTGTCATTACCGCGGCCACAGATTAAACAGCGTAATTGCCCGACGCGCGGCGCGGCGCGGCGTGGCTCTGCGGCGAGACCTGCCTCCCCAGAGGACGGTGATACCGCGACTGAGCCACCAATCAAACGCGGAACGAGCGCTGTTTTAATTAATATTTGCGACAGGTCCGTAACAGGTTTCTGTTAAAATAATTATAAAGTTATATTCGGATGAAGCGCGAATAAATCTTGCCATTTCGCGGCGGATCTGCGCAGCGGTGGAGGGTGGAGTGTGGAGTGGAGGGCGGTTGATGGGAAGCGCGTCCGCCGGCGCTCGATGATTGCCGCGTTAATTCGGCGGCGCGGTGCCACGTGCTGTCTGGTGACGGAGAGGGCCGCGCTGGCCGGTGGGAAGCCATGTTTGTTTCCCTCGTTGCTGGTCCAACGAATCGGAATGACAATATGTCTGGGAGAGAGGAATTTTAATTTATTTCGTCATGGATGTCTTAATGAGTGATGTAGTTGTTGGCTGTGTGTCGCCTTGCTCTAAATAAATGGGTCCCTTATTTACTCTATATCGGCCTGATGAAAGCCATATATTTTATCGTAATGTATATAGAGAGAAAATAACGGACGTGGTGAACGTTCCTGAATTGAGGCGTTAGCCGTGGTTTATAATCAGCCGAATTTGTTATCTTTTTTTATTTTGGCCATTTTTCCTAAGTTCAAATTTTTATAAGAAAAATAACAAAAACAATAATTATTTTTATTGGATTAATGGCAGCACTCTTTAGCCACAATTCATTTGCTTCCATTGTTGTTAACAGACGACGGACTATAAAATCCTTAACGATCTCCGGCCGTTAAGAATGGCTTCTTTCCTGCTTAGTTGTGCTAAGCTGTAATAAGAGAACAGTATTACGGAAAACATTTAAAGGAATGATTCTTCCCAGAAGAAATAATGTTCTACCTTCCTCATACATGAGCAGTACTGCATTTATTTGATTTTGAAGAATCAAGTACTCAATTTTGTAGATTAGTTGTGATGATTTTTTCAGTATTAAGGTGAAGTCGACGGGGACATTACATTATTATTTTCAATATGTTATTAGAATTTAAGCCTCTAGCATAATAATGAATGAATTTTAACGATTTTTGTAATATATTCGCATTTGGATTTGCGGAAGGGTAAGCTTGCCTAAGAAAAAACAAACATATAACATTTTATTACAAGATACATTGAATTACGCATATTATTTTCATTATTTCATGATTCTGTCTTATCTAGAATGGCGAAAATATTTTATTTAAATCAACTAGGACAGAATCGCGCGAAATAAACGCCAATACAAAATAAACGCAAAGCTCTAACTTCTTCTATATTTTTACCTCTTTGTCAAAGAATTGAAATATGACTCCAATGAGGTTGTATTTTCCACGACAAGATACCGCCCATGATGCCTGTTCTCCCACAATACCACTTCAAAATGAATACCTATGTATCTTACCGATGGTGTACCATTACTACGAGAGTGGCTGGAGAGCATAAAAGAGAGTGGGCTCTTAAGCATTTCTGACCTTCCTTTTCAAAGCACGTGACCACAGTGAGATATTGCAATTTTACTTTCTCTGTACGTGAGGTGACAGGAGAGCTCAGAAGAGAACGATGACAACATTATGAACGTAATTTTGTGCAAATGAAACAGGTGGTGAAATAAGTGACACACTTCGTAAGATCATGAAAACCTCCCGTTCTTACGCGGGATTTGAACTCCCAGCGCGTTTCACTGTACTTCGTAAGTAGAATTCAAAAAAGTAAAAAAAAATTGAGATAAAATTACTACTCGTTGTGATCCATTCACGACATACTGCTCCATCCATAATCATCTGCTTCGACCCCGATATGGTCCGTCTTCCATCGGCGACCTCTGAACCGTAATAAATCGCGGTGATATCTCGTGTGCGAGCGCCTCAGATGGAGCAGATACGGAGCGAGTCGCCCTGCAGGGAAGGTCACGCGTCGGCCAGCAAGACCGCGCGATTCCCATCGGCAATTTCCGGCGACAATGACACCTTCATCGCTCCGCATCGGACCTCATTCGTCAGCCCGGTACGGGACTCAGTGGCCCACCTGGCGCACTTGAGGTGACGTGGAGCCGGAGACAGAGTAGGCTTCGAGATGGAGAGGAACAAGGTGTTCCTGTGCTCGTAATTGATTGATTGATTGTGAATGATTCGGACACGTCGACTACAGAATTCATTAACCCCGTAAGCAGAATTCATTAATCCCGTAAGTGTAGTGCATGTATCTCACCGGGAGGTGGGGGTGATCTTCCCCCGCTGCATGGCGAGTTCCGGCGCTGACCTACCGTCGACTAGCGGGGTTTTCCTTAACCAGGTATCACCCACCATCGGGGCACCACCCCAGCCGGGACAAGCTCTAAGCCCCCATCCGGTCTCCCGGCATGTGTGTTAGTGTTGTGCATGTAAGTGTGTGTAAGTAAGGGGTATGGATAGGACAAGATTTACGCAATTTAAAAAAAGAACTCGCGCGATTTTGGCTTCAGATTCGTATTCAGTGCGTCGACATACGGAGAGAAACATATATCAAGTCTTTACGTTTTGTCAACAACCTCCAAAAAAAAAAAAAAAAAAAATACAATTTCACGGTGGTTTTTCGCGATTAAAAAAAATGGAGAGTGATCAAATTCGGATTCAGCACATCAGTTGATGCACTGAGCTACCGCTCCCGGTCAACAAGACGAAAAAACTTCAGTCTCCAAGAAATTATGGATCACTACACTACCGAGCGTGATGCCACTTTGATTCAGAACAAATGACAACGATGTCGACCGCGGTGGCGGCGGCGGCGGCGGCGGAGGCGGCGGGTGGCGCGACCTGCATCGTCGCGTCTCTACCGCGCGCGAGTCTTGGACAATAGCGACGCGCCGGGCGGGCGGGGGGCGGGCGATGGAGCGGGCGACGGGGCGAGGGGGGCAATGTGGGCGTGACCGCCCGGAGGGCCCCGCAACGAGCGATGGTCCCCGCGATAAGCAACCACGACAAAACGCTTGTGACAAGGGATTACAGAGTGACAAACGAGAAAAGGAAAATAATCATTTCACGCAAAAAGAAAAAAAAAGAGAGTGAGATGGAGGAGGGGGGGAGTGGCGCTGTGCCGGAGAAGAAAAACTCGCAGGGAAGGAGCGAAAGAAAATAAAAAGCGATCGGAGACGAAAAATAAGTGGGAGAGCGTGAATAATTTAAAAAAGAAGAAGACGAAAAAAAATATGAAAAATAAAAACGGCCTACGTACGCGCGAGGCTTTTCGTTATTCCAGTGCTCTTCCTGTGATGTTTTAGAAGTGATAGAAAGTAAGAATAAACGGGCTTTCTGTGCTCCACAAAGGCAGTTTGATAAGCATTTTATTTGACGACAGGCGACAATATTGTCTCATTAATTAGGTGACAATGATTCATGGAATGGGCGCGCCTGTACCGGCTGCGGGAGATCACGCCTACGAGGGAGATCAGGCTGAATGAACGCGCATCGGATTCCAGCATCACTTCCCCCCTACCACTCTCAAGACGTTGCCACATGTGGCTGGTCTATGGCCTGACTTGCACGCCTGCCCACTGACTATTGGACTACAACAGAAGATTCTGATGTGTTAGTCGGATTACTATATTTTACTACATTCGTGTCTGTTAATATGACAACGTAACGTTGTTATTAAAATTTAGATTTTTTGTAGTAGTAAAAAGGAATTTTGAAATGTTAATAACTAATTAAAATAGTAATATACTGTCATTAAACTATAACGTACATTAAATGGCCATAAGCCAAAACTATCATATTCATATCTAGTTCAGTTCTCAGATGCTAATAAACTCTTTCCTTAGGAACAATGTTTTAGACGAACATGTTACAACGATCTGTATATTCGTTAGCTTATAAAATATTAAATTATGCTGATATGATTAGTCAAAGTTTTAGAAAATAAAACGAAAAATTAACGGAAATTTCTTTAAGAATATTATCAGTTGAAGTTTGATTTGTGAGACCTGTCGGTGGCCGGGGATTAATATTACCACATTATTTGGTCAATGAAAAATGACAGCGTGCATGTTGGGGAAAAATGAGTTTCTATTTTAAAACAATATATTTGCAGAATGGCGATTTAAGACATTAACCGTACTCTTTTATGTTCTCATTCATTTTCCAACATCATGATCTTAGAAACAAAGATACTAAATAGGTTTCAACCATTATATTTAAGCTATAATTTTATTAAGTTTGTAAAAAGAGCCTCGTCTGAAAGATTTCTATACTTATGTATAACTGTAATTTATAATTATGTCAGATATGCTTGAATTGAACGTATTGCAAATCAACATTTTTTTTAAATTCCATTTTCCTCAATTTTTTCTGAATTAAAAATTCACAAGTAACAGAACTCTTCATTATCTGTAAACATAAGTAATCAAATCGTCACAAGGATTTTCATTGTGTATGTGGTAATATAATTTCCATACCATTAATTTCTTCACAGATACCCAAAAGTTCTAAAAAATGTCTGTCTGCATACAAATACAAATGTACATTTGTACTTGTGCACTCGTATGCTACATAAAATAATCTATTGAAGGAAGTGTGAAGATACCACACCGTCCCATATCATTTTACTTATTTCTTCATCTTCTACGATTTCCACTCTTAACCTTTAGCAAACTCCAATAAGGACCCACCAAGCTATACACGCTTCGGTGTGTGGGGGCTACGAGTCTGATACGCCATGTTTGCCACCTGGCAAACAGCTCCAAAACGCCACCCAACAATGGGAGGTTCGTTTTCTAAACAACATTTTCTAAAAATATGGTGAAGAATTAAGAATGAAATTAGACAGATAAATAATCGGAATTTAAATAAAATTATCTATAAATGTATATGTAGCTATTCCTTTTCTGTGTACATAAGTTTAATAAAATCGTCAAGAGGATTCTCGTGTAAGTATGTGGTAATCATTCGACACTAGCATTTTAAAACACAAAAAAAGTTTTTTAAACGTTTATCTCCTTATAAAAGCTAATATTAGTGCACACCTACCAGAAAGCAAACTACAATAAAGGACAGACTATATTGAAGGATGCGTGAAGAGCCACATCAGTCTCCCTTATTTACTCTTTCTTAGGTCCTTACCATTTCCATCCGCTCAACAAGGACCCACCGAGCCACGCAGGCCTCGATGTGTGGGGACTACGAGTGTGATACGCGACTTTGTGGCCGCTCCGAAACGCCACCAAACAACTGAACTTAGTTTTCTCTACAAATATCTTCTAATATTCTCCTGGTCAATTAAAAATAGCTAGAACGTTAAATAATGAAAATTTAAATGAAATTCTATTTGTACAAGAAAAAATTTAAGATTCTCACATAAGTGGTTGGTAATAATTCGGTACTATTATTTTATTTATACATATCCTAAACTTTTAAAAACATTTATCTATGTGTAAATGCGTATAGTTGTGCACACTGAACACCAACCCGAAAGAAACCTACGTTAAAGAACAGCATATATTGAAGAATGAGTGAAGACACCACACCATTTTATATAATTTCTCTTATTTTCTCTCTCTCTCTCTCTCCCTCCCTCTCTCTCCTCCTCTCTCTCTCCCTCTCTCCCTCTCCCTCCCTCTCTCTCCCTCCCTCTCCTCTCTCTCCCTCTCTCTCTCTCTCCCTCTCTCTCTCCTCTCTCCCTCCCTCTCTCTCCCTCTCTCTCCCTCTCTCTCTCCCTCTCTCTCCTCCTCTCTCTCTCCCTCTCCCTCCTCTCTCTCTCTTTTTTCTCTTCCCATTTCGACCTGCTCAACAAGGACCCACCCAGCCACGCAGGCCCCGATGTGTGGGGACTGCGACTGTGATACGCGACGTTTGTCACGGCGCGGTCCGCTCCGAAACGCCACCGAACAATTGAGCTTCGTTTTCTAAACCAACATCGCCGGGCGGTCCACCTCTGCGTATTTCACACCTCACACGTTGTGGTGGTGGGGGGGGGGCGCTCGGTGTCACACTCGCCTTGTTAATGCGTGTAATATATGCGACGTCTGGGCCAGGGATGTATTTAGTCCCGTCGCTTCAGATTGGTGAGTAGATTCTAAAGAGAGGACAGACCCGTTTTCGTCGTAGAGACTTAATAATGGAGCGTTTCATGTACTGAGTTGTTCACACGGTCGAGATTACGGGGCGGTTTACATGAGTGGAAATATGTTTCTTTGTTTTGTCAAAAAACATGCAAAAATACGTAGATTATCAAGACGAGTAGTTTCAAATGCCATACGAGGTTTTGTGTGTTAGATGTGCAATTTCATTTTTAAATCGTTTATTATTAATATTGTAAAAATATATTATCCCTAAAGCACACTGCAAACCAGGAAGTTCATTTTATTAGTGAAATATTTCGTTTTTATAATTTATTTATTTTAGGTTGCTAAACAACTACTTGGCCATAAGCAACCTCAGTTACAAGAACAAAGAATTAATTTATACATCTTTTATAATTGCACACACAAAGACTGATTTCAACATGTTACCAAAAATTTGATTTAAACGTTACAATTATATCAACAAAATTGATTTTAACATGTATTACCATTAAATTATTTTTTAAGAAGGAATCTCTTAGCAGTTGAATAGTTTTTGTACATTCTAATGGGAAACTGAGCTTTATATAAATATTTTTGCAGTGACTGATGTTTTTGAATTATTCAATATTAATACAATGTAACTCCGCATAATTGGCTAGTGTAGTAATGTATAGAAGAGAATGCAAACTTCACAAATACTTTTACATGTTCAGTAAAGTCAAGTAAACAAATTTCAAAATGCACATCGATATATTGTAATTCTACCGTAAATTCATTACATTAAATAATAATTCACAGAAGCGTCAAACTGTTTAACTCTGTAAATAAATAACTATTTGTTTATTTTTTCGACGATACATGAACAATAAAAGATGTGAGTGAAGATACATGATGTAACACAGAATAAAATATACACTTACAATTTGGAGAAATATTACTCTTTAAAGTGAGACTACACCTCAAAACTCAATTTCCCTTCAATATGGTAGTTTTTTTACATGTATTTTCAATGAATTCACATTTTTTGCAAAATATTTCAGATTTCTAAATGTTCCTTAAGTTATAACAAATCTCCGTTAGTACCATTTTTACTCATCTAACCCGTCACATTCTGATGCTATCACAGTAGCCCTGACACGAGCCTCAGTTGTTAAGAGGATAAAGTTAACGATATAATCTGGCTTTGCCATTGCATCATAAGGCTCTTGGGTCGAGTAGCTGAAAGTGCATCATCATCTACACAGGAGGAAAGAGACCTGCAAGAGAGATAAAGCTAATACAAATTAATTAATTTTACAAATGTTCATTAAATTTGTGTAGTAATCGCACATATGCAAATGTGATCGTCAGAAAAATTAAAAGAAATTAAATAAATGCAATACATGACACACCATGTTGTGGGAGATTTAGTTTCAAATTAACTGTAAAATTTTAGCTTAACGCCTTTTCAGACTTTATCATTGACTAATTTTCTTCTTAAAAATATATCAGAATGTATATCACTCATCATACAAATGATCTAACGTTAATATACAAATGTATCTACTTAAAGAGAAAAGCGTGAAGACATATGAGTAAAAACCTACCTTGAGTAGTTTGTAAAAGAATCTTCGGCGATAGGTCTGACATAAACAGAGTTGGTGATCGACGCCGTTGTGACGGCAAGAAAATAGGTGAAAATAAATACAGTAGCAGTAGTTGCAAAAAAATAATAATAAAGAATAAAAAAACTATTTTGTTTAAGTGGTGTACATGAGTTTTTTTGACGAGTCTTGTTTCGCCGTCAGTTAAGGGCTGAATGTTTATATTAACTGGTGTTAAAGCCATTTGGAAGCAAGCTAATATAAGTGCTTCACTAGAATACTATAATCCTTTTACACGGGTATAATATGAAGCTAAGAAATTAATTAACTCATTGGCAAAAATGTCTAAAATCCCCGATTAGAAAGGCAGAAAAACCGTATAACATTCACGATAGATCAGAGGATTGAGGACAAGTGTTAGGTACATTAAGTAAAAAAGGTTGAAGAGCTATTGATCATGCTGCTAAATAAAAAAAAACCAGCAAATAATTCGGTTGACTTCCAACTGACAAGAGCAATTTAAATTTTAATTTGTGAGTACCTCCATTTTCGTTTGTTTCAAGTTTTACATATCAATATATTCTTAAGACGTCTCTCGATCATGATGCCAAATATTCGACCTTGAACTATAAGGCTGAGTGTGAATACCTTCCCTTCTTTAAATATTTATTTTGATGGTGATTTGTCACCTTTTGACGCATATTTGTCCATTGAATATGCTGAAACGCACTGAGGTGATGGCAGAGAAAGGCTTGTAAACTCCACTGGTTGGAAGTGACGTACCTGTGGAACACGTGGAGGCTTCTATTTTAGCTTTATGCTGCGATGATCTTGCAAAATCTCCTTACAGCGAATTAAGCCAGACAAGACATATCGGACTTCACATACACTCTTGAGGACGCTCACCCGGGTTTTTACCTTTACTGACTAGCAGGGTGCTAAACTCAGCTTGAAGAGCTCTGACTTCAACTTCAAAAAGATATAGAATTTTTTTAAAAGTATGTTTTGTTGAAATATATGCGTTAGATAATACTTTTTTTCTCGTATTTTTCTTTATTGGGTAGTCAATGTCTACTTCATCTCCTCCCAGGCAACACCACAGGACACGAAAATGTCTTATTTTCGTTCGTGGAGACAGCACCCATATTCCACCAAATTAAGACGAAGTCCTCCAGAGGAAAGAAACTAAGAAATAGAAGGCAAAAATGAAACTACGGCACGCCGAGTTTCGTCAGCTCATCGCCTCGTCACGAAGCAGACGGCGGGATGTGATGGGTGGCGGTGGAGGTGGGGAAGGTCGAGTGGGGTGGGTAGAGGGAGGTGGCAGTGTGGGGTGGAGGAGGAGGGGAAGGTGAGGCGAGGGAGGGGGAGGGAGGGGAGGCTGGAGGTGAGGGGAGGTGGAGGTGGAGGCGGAGGTGGAGGTGGAGGTGGAGGTGGAGGCGAGGGGAGGGGAGGGAGGGGAGGACGGGAGGGGAGGTGGAGGTGGAGGTGGAGGTGGAGGTGGAGGTGGAGGTGGAGGCGGAGGGAGGCTGAGGCAGAGGTGAGCGGAGGCGGAGGCGGAGGCGGAGGCGGAGGCGGAGGAGGCGGAGGGGAGGTGGGAGGTGGAGGTGGAGGTGGAGGTGGAGGTGGGGAGGGGAAGGCTGAGGCAGAGGTGAAGGAGGAGGAGGAGGAGGAGGAGGAGGAGGAGTGGAGGTGGAAGTGGAGGGAGGGGGGGGCGGGGACGGTGGTGAGAAGGTAGTGAGTGGTGTAGTGGGGAGCGAAGGCGGTGGTGGAGGCGGAGGCAGTCGCAAAGATGATGATGATGAAGGCGAAGGGATTGGCGGAGGTGGAGGTGCAAGGGGAGTAAAATGGCGATGGCGGCGGTGACCATGGAGTTGGAGGTGTTGGGGAAGGCGGTGGTGGAGGCAGGGGAGGTGGAAGGAATTAATAATAATATTATTATTATTATTATTATTATTATTATATAATAATAATAATAATAATGTCTTTATTACTGCGAGGCTCAGCCGTAAGGCCTGCTCTTCCGCCTGAGCACCAAGTGGTGGGCGAGAAAGCATTGGAGGGGGAGGGAGTGGAAGGAGGCGGATGAGGTGGTAGCGGCGGAGGCGCAGTGGCTCTGCAGGCGAAGCCACCGACAGTGGCAGTGGCAGTGGGAGTCTGCCGCGTCGCGTCGCGAAGCAGACCTCCACTTTGCCGCCGCTGCCAATGGGACTCCCGGACGCTGCCGCACAGTGGTGCAGAACCACAGATAACGGGAACCATCCTCTCACACTCAAAAATTGATTCAGCGATTGATGGTGGCGATGTTCCTTTCCCGTGTAAGCTTGAGATTCAGCACCGACAAAGATGTCGGGTTGCAGTTTTGACCAAAAAATTGATTCAGTGGTTGATGATGGCGATGTTCCTTCCTTCAGATTCGGCGCGACAAACGTGTTGGGTTGCAGTTTTGTCCCAAAAAATTGATTCAGTGATTGATGGTGGTCATATTCCTTTCCCGTTGAAACTTGAGATCCGGCGCTGACAAACATGTCGGGTTACAGTTTTGATCCTTCTGACACATCTACTGGCCGAGCGTCCCCCCTGCTACGAAACGCTATGAACTCCCGACTGATATCACTCAACGAAGCCTGGTAAAGCATATGCAATATATTACTTAAATCTACAAGTTATTGCATCATAATTAAAGTTGATTTTTTAAATAGAAGTACTATTGTACAAGAATCGTCTGCAAATAACTGAAAGTGAAATACTGCATTCCATTGACTTGATTAACTTTCTTGGTAAATGTACTTTATTGTTGACATAGAGGAATGTTATATTTCTTTGGATAATATTTTGAGAAGACTATCTCGAAAAACATAAATTCATGGTCACTGTTCCATGTTTAGAGTCCAAAAATAAAATTACTTTGTGCTGAAAACAATGCCGCATTCCGATGATTGACTTCTGACTTAAGGTTGTAAACAATGACACAATCTGAGTATCGACTTCCTACTAATGCAACCGCATATGACTTCACCTAAACTGAATATTCCAATTTTAATATATTATCATTGTATTTCCATATCCCCAAAAATCTTCATAAAAATATGTCTCGTTCTCATGTCAATCACAATGAGCTTCCAGGCGTTTAAACTCAAGAACCAATCATCACAGCTTTGAAGAACGTACTCCAGATGGCACATAAATGGTCTAATAATCCAGTGGCACGCATTGTCTGGCAGAGTTTAACGTTGCCCTGAATCCACAAAACAATAACACAATAGCATTGACTAACCGCCCCGCTACGCGGAATCTTTATTTTCGATTTTAAAAAATATTTGAAAGGTTGGCAGAAACATTGGCTAATCATTGGCGCATTAGGATTGGGAAGAGGCATCAAGATGGGAACCCAAGGAAATTGGATTCAACGCACCAATATGTGTTCAGCAAAGAGCAAAATACACATGTTTACAGTGCCTAGGAAATGTTACATATTGCAAAAATTACCATTTTTTTAGTTCAGTGAAGAAATGTTTAGAAAACAGTATATAAGTTAAAAATATTTCCTGAAGATTGATCACCAAGCAGATGCCAAATGCACTAAGACCGCTTTTTACCGAGATTTAAACGGCGATACTCAGGATAAAATTTCTCGGACCAGAAGTAGTTGATTAGTGATTCGGCGTGCGCCAACTGTTAAGGTCATTAGTCTCGTAAATGTAGTGCATGGGCGGTGGAGGTGATCTCTTCCCGTTTTAGGGCGAGGTTCGGCGCCAACCTACACGATGGAGGTTTCACCAACCAGAAATCTTTTCTCCAACCAAAGTATAGCTCTAAGCTCCCGACATGTCTGCTAGTGTAGAGCATGTAAGTATAAGTGTATGTAAGTAAAAGGTGAGGAAATGATAAGGAAGAAGAAGGAAACATCGCCCGTGGTGCGTGGTCCATGGCCCATTTATTAAAATATTGCTCCGGCATTCGCCCGGAATTAATCGGAGAAACCGCGAAAAACAACCGATCAGAGCCTCCGGCCACTCGAATTCTCCTCCAGACAGCGGCTGAATTCGACCTATCTATGCAACTGGTGTCGAAAATAATGCCACCGACGGAACTCGAACCCTAGGACCTCTCGGTCATAGGTACATTGATACGAGAGCCATAGATGGTCATTAAGCCGAAAACAATAGATACTGCATTGCCCTAAGCTTTTTTCTCGTGTGGGGGGATATATCGATCAAAATGTAAAGAAAGGAAATGTGTCGGGTGTTTGGCCCTGCCCACTGTGCGCGGCGTCCGCGTCACGCAGCCGCCCGCGCCACGCACGTGCGGCGGGAGCCCGCGCCTAATGACAGCGCCGCGCCGCACCTCACCGCGCCAGCATCGCCGCGCCACGCCGGCGCCAGATTACAGGCGGCGGGAGCCGACCCCGGGCCCACATTGGCCACGGCGCCACCGCCGCCGCCGCCGCCCCGTCACCGCCCCGCCGCCGCCCAAACTGCCCCGTCGCTGCCGCCGCCGCCACCCGGCCTCGTCCCCGGCGCCGCCCCGGCGCCGCCAACGCCGCCGCCCACGCCGCCGCCCACGCCGCCCACCCCGCCACCCACACCGCCGCCCACGCCGACGCCCATGTCGCCGCCCACGCCGCCGCCCACGCCGCCGCCCACGCCGCCGCCCACGCCGCCGCCCACGCCCACGCCCACGTCGCCGCCCACACCGCCGCCGACGCCGCCGCCCACGCCGCCGCCCACGTCGCCGCCCACGCCCAGCCCACGTCGCCGCCACACCGCCGCCGACGCCGCCGCCCACGCCGCCGCCCACGCCGCCGCCCAGCCGCCGCCCACGCCGCCGCCCACGCCGCCGCCCCCCCACGCCGCCGCCCACGCCGCCGCCCACGCCGCCGCCCACGCCGCCGCCCACGCCACCGCCCACGCCGCCGCCCACGCCGCCGCCCACGCCGCCGCCCACGCCGCCGCCCACGCCGCCGCCCACGCCGCCGCCCCCCCTTTCCCATCGCCGCCGCCGAGCAGTCAAGACGCTTCGCCGTCACGTGGCCTCTTCGTCGCGAGACGGTGGCGGTGTGGAGTGCCGAGGAAGGCCACGAAGCCTGTGGATGGGACGGTAGTCATTGTCAGGAATGTCACCTTTAGAACTGCTGTGAGTGATTTTAGGGACGTTTCTCAGATATAGCAAAAAATCTTTTACGTTTTACAAAAGTAAGAGATGTAATCAGGAATACTGTAAACGCGATAATCGGTTATGATAATCAGTGTCGAAATTTTAGATTTGTCACAGGGGGCAAATGTGAACTCCGAAGCAATTTGAGTATAAACCTGGCATTTACTTACGCTTTGAGTACATTTTACTTTTCGCTAGTGCTTGCCCAGTACAAAGAAAGTTCTCATTGTCGAGCCAATATTCTCCAAGAATTATCTGAATGTCGCTAATATATATTTATAAGTCGCAAACTTGCAACGAATATTGGGTATAAAATGCTGACAAAATTTAAAAAATCTTTCACTGTGATAAATCTGCTAAAATCCAAGAAAACAGGAAAAATATAAACTTTTATTACAATAATTTCCACAAATTCATATTACATTTAGAATGACCAACATGGAACTCAGAAATATATTCCAGTAAAAATGTAGACTCTCTATTGATTTTTAAGCAACTTTAAAACTATTTCTACCCCGAACGCCTTTACCAGTAATCTTGAGCCTCAAAAATTGTTTATATGTTTATAAAAAAGTGTTACATCAGGAGTTACATCGCGAGTCCGAACATGAAAGTAAATGCCCAACACACAAGAAATTGGTTTAACAACTAATTGCAATAATATTAGATTCTCCTGTAAACCGGATTTGATAAATTACCGTGGGAAAGGAATGGGGAATGATTCTTCTGGGACCGCTGAGAAAACGAAAAACAAAAGCCACGAGAATTACAATAACAATTCGTTGCTTCACGCAAGAGGATGTAGTACTATGTGAAGATCTGAGAATCGGTACAAACTGGATGGACTTTGAGAACTCTCTCCTTGTAAGAAATTCTCCGAAAATGAGGCAATCGTCTTTTCTAATGGGAATATTTAAAAAAAAAACAAAATCAAGGGAATGAAACAAGTTAATCACCCATTATCATTACCTACCTATCGGAAAGATGACCACAAGTTTTCGTTTACCCAATTTTCTAATCCTTTGACACCTTTGGCTTAATTTAATTTTGAAATTATCGATGAGATTTATTATAATGCCACGAAGTACTACTTTTACTACAGATAATCCTTACATAACACTCAAGGTGACTTTTACTAGCGCAAACAATTCCGATTGTTCATGGATAGTGAATATTTTCTTTACTTGGCATTATTATTATTATTATTATTATTATTATTATTATTATTATTATTATTATTATTAATAAAATTAATAAAAAAAAAAGGTTCAAATGAAAATAATTATAATTTTTTGATGATATTATTTTTGAAAAAAATTACATATTCCTGTAATAAGATTCATGGTAGAATAGGAATGAAGGCGGAATGAAATAAGTTTTTGGTTCAACAAAATCATGTTTCTGAAATTATCAACGATAAGTCGTACGTCATTGCGTACATCCATTTTACGCCAGTACATAATGTAGTTTATACATGAGTAATAGAATTGTACGACAATATGACAACATAATTTGCCTTAAATGTGTGCATGAACATTTATAAAGATTCCAATGTATGGCAATTAGGATATAAGGAAGAGAAAGGTTGAGTTTAAGCTAATGGAAATCGGCCCACATTCAAGATTCTGCTTCTCGCTAACTAGTACAATTAA
This sequence comes from Teleogryllus oceanicus, assembly GCA_964035755.1. Lineage (NCBI taxonomy): Eukaryota > Metazoa > Arthropoda > Insecta > Orthoptera > Gryllidae > Teleogryllus > Teleogryllus oceanicus. The sequence continues at coordinate 72,839,213 of CAXIVR010000005.1, read as the reverse complement.
CTGACCCTCATAAAACACCGATCGACCGCAAGAAAGCAGGCGAACCTGTTCATGCAGCCAAATTGGGTTGGACTGTGGGAAACCAGGAAGGACAGTTAGCAATCGTGTCGAACATATTAGGTGCCTTCTTGCCATCATTCTTCTCATGAGGACTATTACCTGCGGGGTCTTTTTGAAAGTCTCACCATATGGTGTAAAGTTGCAGTTAAATTTATGGATATTCGGCTTGTTTAATTAGAGTGTACCGACTGTATAAAATTATGGAAATAATAAATAACATTTCTCTGTACGAATATATGGGTAATACGCAACAACAGAATTGACATAAATGAGTGACAATTTTCCTGTTCAATGCGTGAGGTATTAATGATTTTGGTAAATCTAGCTGCCTATAAAGATCTAAAAATTAATAATCTAGTCTCTAAAGTATTTAACTATAGAATATTTGTAAAATGGCATGTATCAAAGATTAATAGTTTTCTTCTGGTTCCCGTTTGCTAGTTCACGTCAATACCTTTCCTTGTTTGTTTTTTTACACACTAAAGGAACAAAGTAGTGTTAGCAAAATGTTGCAAATGCATATATTACACAATTACATGGTTTATTATTCAAATTAATTAAGAAGTAAATGACTTGTAATTTCAAGACCCAATTAGAATTACCAAAGTAACGACATTTTAGTTTCCCGTGCTTAAAGACGCTCGCATTGTTGCAAACCTTACTACTTACTATTGAAATTGAAGTAATTACTTTATCCTCAGTTGTACAAAAATATAATTTATAATACTTTTTTAAATTTTACCCTATCGTAAAACATTGATATTTTTGCCCTAATTACAACACTTAATAGGGTTCTCGATCATTCTTTTTTTTAAATTCAGAAACATTTAAAAATAAATTTCGGGACAGTCAACAGATCACTCTTTCGTAAACTCTCAATAAATTCATGCTGCATTCGAGTAAGTATCTACATTACAATATCTCATCTTGAAGAAACGTCTCAATGCTCATCGTAATTGAACAGAACGATATCCATTACGTTAATCCCCTTCTCTCTCTCATGTCTTCCAAAGGCACCTCAGTCGATAATCGAAAATTAATAAAACCGAGCCTTCATTTGGTTACATTTCCCTCCCAGCAAGTCTTCGGGGAATATACTGCGCTCCGTTCGAGATACAGTCGTAGCCCCTCCCTCGGCTAATCTCCAGTCCATTACTGCAGCGAGGTCTATCTACTTCAGCTACTCCGACGAAGTATCACTGCTCCCCACCCACACTCACACAGCCCGACCATCGCCCACACATTACAAGGGTCTTCATCGCAACCCTCATTAAACCCCACTTGAAGTCACCAGAGGGGTGGGGCAACTCGGGGAGAAAAAAACCTTCTAAAAGCATCCCAAGAGCAGCTGGGAATGAAGTATGAGCGTCGGTGTCTCTATAGGACGGCCATATTAGCCCAGACGTATGGGAATTTAGTTAGTATTTACTTTTCCTTAATTTCACTTAATTGCTTTGCCATTACGTCTCTCGAAGCGATCGCTACTTCACCTAACGAGCATCGGTTGGGAATTGCCCCACGAACGAGATAATCAATGGCTCCGGACGAAGGATATACGCACTACGTAAGCACTGCGGGAGTCCTGTCAAGGGATGAGTGATAACTTCATCCCTACGGCTTGCGAGCCGGGGCGGCGGTATGTGTACGTTCAAGCAAAGCCGTCTCGTTTCTGCGTCTTCTTCAGCACGCTTGCTCGGTCGGGTTTTTAAAACCCCCCCAAGCACTCGAAAGTGAATTATGCGTCTAAAGGGGCTTAAAAACGCGAAATTAATTCGAAATCATAAGCGTAGCGACGCTTTTCTGTATGTAAACAAGTTAAACCGAATACATTTTTTTGGCTTCAGTAAGTGTATCCACTTTAACAAAATTCCAGCTAATGGTTCCTAATGACCGCAAGATTACTGGGTAAAATATTTCACTCCACCAAAATTTCATTTTAAATTATCGCACGCGGTGCTGAACGAGAGAGCGAAGCTGACACCGCATGCGTCCATCTACAAGCCGCCACATGATCACTAATGACGCATTTAAAAAGTGCGTAGCCGCCCTCGCCCGTCCTTCGCCCAGGCGCGCCGCCCGCCTCGCCCGCGCCGCTCACAGCGCAGTGTTTCGTCGGTGCGTCGTTGCTGTCGCTAGTGGCCGTTCCGCCTCTGTCCCCGCCTTCGCTCCACACATGATGCTCGTTCATCGGTTTCTGAGAAGTCACTTTTATTCATTACTTCAGAGCTTAGCATTTTACTGCTAATTCAATTTACGTGTACATAACAATCAGTAAGGTTGCTTTTGTTCTTTTGTACTTTATTTAACATTGTCAACGAAACAATGAACGATGCTGAACAAACAATCTTCTCGTTCAAACAACGAAAGACATGTTCCATTTGAACATTTAAGCAATATATATATTTGGGTTTTTCTAACGTGGTAGCTGAGGGTAGTATCTCCAAGATGGAATTGGGTACGCTTTTTGCGTCTTTCTTGGTCTTGCCGCAAGATGTCGAATGATCGCGAACGCATCAAGTAGTGCTGCAGATCAAGTGGCTCTAGCGGCTGGACTGAGAATGACTTGAAAAGTGCCGAATTCCATCTTGGAGATTCTACCCTCAGACGCCACGTTAGAAAAACCCTAGTATAGGTTCATTTCAAAATTTCTCAGCGCATTGTTTGTCGGTGCGTCGCTGCTTTCGCCAGTGGCCGTTCGACATGCGTTCCCCTCATGATTCGCGTTCATTGGTTTCTGAGAAGTCACTTTTATCCATTACAGCCACGCAAGCTATTCTGTTGGAGGGGGCAGTCCGCCCGGGTATCACCATTTTAGAGGTGGCTTTTATATATTATAAATTAATATGTTCAAATATACTTTTATTTTTATTATTTTGGAAGGAATCAGAAAATTTTATTGGAATTATAAAAATAATTTATTTAAAAATTATATTTCATCTATTCTGAATTACAAACAACTTTTAATATATTATAAATTAATATGTTCAAATATACTTTTATTTTTATTAAATAATGTATATACTATTCAGTAATATATTTTTATATTCAATTTAGTTAGGGAATACCATTAGTTTTGCCCCGAGTGACACGAACTGAAACTACGCCAGTTTGAACTTACACGAAAAATAATTTCATTCTCTAGAGAATTAATGAGATTTAATTCAGAGCTTAGCATTGTATTTTCCTGCTAGTACAGTTGACGTGTACATAACAATGAGTAAGTTTTTTTTGTAATTTCATAAAACATCGTCAACAAAACAATGAACGACGCTCAACAAACAACCTTATCGTTCAAACAATGAAAGACTTGTTCCATTTGAACATTTCTGCACTATATAGTTTCGTTTTAAATTTCTCAGCGCAGTGTTTTTCGGTGCGTGGCCGCTTTCGCTAGTGGCCGTTCCCCCACTGTCTCGTTGCGCCTCCCACATGATTCTAGTTCATCGGTTTCTGAGAAGTCACTTTTATTTATTACAGCTGCGAAAGCTGTTGTAAGTATAGTTGTATATTTCATTCTCTAGAGAAATAATAAGATTAATTCAGTGTTTAGAATTGTACTTTTAAAATTTAAAATGAATCAGTTATTTTGTATTTTCATTAAACATTCTTAACAAAACAACGAAATGCGGTAATAAACTACATTTGGTGGTGCTCTTAACCTTATTCAAATGAAAATGAAAAACTGTCAACAAAGAACCTTTTCACTCAAACAATGAAAGACGTTCCATTTGAATACATGCAGAATACAGTTTTGTATAAACGTTCTCAATTTTTCGCTCATAAACGAAGTAAAATGTAGCACTCGAGAAAAAAAGTACTTTACATAATCCTGTACTGTTATATAGATTTAATGCAACTACACACATAAACAAAAATACACTCTTCACGGTCGGCGTCAGTTAAGGTTTTGACAGTCCGTTAGGAACCATCGAATTAAATATAAAGAATGAAGATGGCGGATGAGAAAGGCCTACTCCAATTCTCATTGTTTTTTCTTATAGAATGTGGTATTACAAAAATTATATTAAACTACACACATCCGATAACACAAATAACTAAATTAGTTCAAATTTCATTAGTCAAAATTCAAAATTTATTGCTTATTTATCCTTGAAAATATATTTTACTACATGGGAGTTTTTTCCCTTTCAAAATTCAAAATTAAAGTAGTATATGACTTAGTGTAGGGATCACAGAATTTTGAAAATGTGCACACAATTCACTTTTCCCATAGCACGTCATACACAGTTTTTAACTGTTTTTTGACGTAAAATAAATAAATAAATAAAATAAATAGTTGGATATAATTCTCTTTATTGGCGTAAAGAAGTTAAACACGTTTACTCTCATTAGTAGGGAGAGGATTTTTATGCCCCCAAAATCTTGAAATTTGCTTTTAAAATTTGCATTTAGGACTTAAAAATTCTGAAATAAGGACTCCTTTATGCAATTAAAATTAACAATATTTCATTTCCTCTATATACCTTTCTTGATAAAATTCAGGAGAAGAAAAATATATTTTTTTATGCAAACGTAATATAATCTACCCTTCTTCGCGAGAGAATAATTGAAGTAAATATTCACCTTCGTGAAAAACATTGTATGTCTTCTTGTATTTCTTCTGACTGTTTTGAAAAAGTGTTATCAAGAAATATCCTACTTTTGTACACGTATTTTATCACATACAGAAAAAACGCAAACTGTGAGAAGCTCCTTCCAATCAATGAACGCTCACAAATAAATAGATTATATGAAAATATTAAACGTTTTATAGATAAGTCTCTATTTTAACGAAATAAACAAAATATGAGCCTATAATTACAGGAATATGCACCAACGGGAAAAATCGACCAAATATGTCCAAGTATGCACTAACATATTAATCTACATAGTATCATATTCTAACCAAATGTCATGAAATTTCACGTAGCTCTGCACTGAATTAGCTATGCTCTGAAGATAGATTTAGAAAAATCATTTTTGAATGTATTTACTGAATAGGTTAATGATACTTGACTTCAACCGGTCGCAGGACGCTAATAATTGTCAGTATTCATAAAAGAAGGCATATATTTTACAGACGTTTTTTTTTGCTGGAAACGATGAAAGCCGATGTATTTCTTAATTACACATCCCTTCGTCAGCAACTGTTTCCGTTTCTTCTCGCCTTTCCTTCCTTAGCAGTTCACATATTGACAAAGTGCGGTCGAACAACTGAGTGCTGTCTCGCGAGCGAAAGTGCTAACTCATTTCGACTTCTTCAGAGAATGTATGTATTTAATTATTCCAATAATTTCAGCTAATAACTTGCTTGTATTTGGGAAATGCTTATCTTTCGGCACTGATATATAGTGTAGCAGTTTGGTTTAGTTTCTCCTTTCAATTTTTCTTGTGACTTTATGGTGGAATTCTGATTTCGTATTGTTGACGTTCTTGTGAGAAGAAATAAAGAGGTCATCTTCGTCAACATATTAGCTTTATTAAGATAGCCGGCTTTCGACCGACAGTCCACCGACAGTCCGACGACCGACAGACGGCACAGTCGACCGACTTTTGCCGAAAGCACCGAGACTGACGATGACGGCAAGGCCGTCGAAAGCCGGTTATCTTAATAAAGCTAATATGTTAACGAAGATGACCTCTTTACTTCTTCCTTGTGACTTTATGATTGTAACTGATTTGATAGCATTACGTTCCCATTATCTCACTTATCAACTTTTCTTTGACATTAAAGTATATTTCAGCAAGCAAGGAAATTGTCTGAAGATTCTGCGAGCAAAGTTTAGCGACAATAAGTTCCTATTTCTGTTGGCATCTCTTAGACTTGACATAAGTAGCAATGTTCTACAACGACATATTCCACTTACTCTAACATTTCTTCTAACTTTGTTTCAAGGGCAAGAAATCTTATTTCCTGAACAATGCACATCTAATGAAGAAATTTAAATTGTTGTGGTGTATTAGTTTTAAATCGACTACTTACAAATATAATCTGATTTTTTTTACACGTTAAGGAAAGTGTTAAATAAAAAATGTGGTCTTGATTTGGGGAGAGGGAAGCCATCAAAAACCTCAAATACAGTCATTTTCTTTCATTGAGAAAAACTCATAAAAATAAAGGAAACATGCCGAGCGGCGTTCAAGTATTTCTCCCAACGAGACGCACACCCAACCGGGACAAGCTCCAAGCTCCCGACTCGCACGGTTTGGGAGTATTTAAATACTTATATGTGAAATACGTGTTTAAAACACATTTTATATTTGAAAACCTATATTTTGTTGGTCATTTTTTGGACATGTATTTTAGAGATGTATTTAAATACAATGTTTAAGTATAAAATACGTATGAAAAAGATAACGAGGATAGTTTCTATTTGTTTGACTCTGCTAGAGAATGGACCTCATTGAAACAAAAATTAAAGCTCCTTTCAGCTGTTGAACTTTAATTTTCTTCATTTTTAAATGATAAATCTAAATCACTAAACACGACTGACAATTATCCGTCAATAAAAAAAAGAGTTTATTCCTTATAACGCTAGTTCATGTTCATCAGCGCCAATTCAACAACTGTTTTCCTTTGCTAGTTTTATACATTCAACAAACTAGGGGTTTAATATCTGATGATTTGTTTGAAAATCTAATCTTTTTAAAAAGGAAATTCTGTTTATTTTTAGTAATGTTTTGTAATTGACAATTACAATTTATTGTTGAAATAAAAATTTTATAATGCAAAATTATTGTATTTACTGTATTTTGAGTATTTGAATTTTATATTTAGCTATTCAACACCTAATGTATTCTGAGTATGCATTTAAATACTTATTTACAAAGTATTTTGGCGAAGTACTTAAATATTAAATGTGAAGTATATTGCCCAACCCTGCCGACTCGTCTCCCGATACATGTGATAGTGCAGTACATGTTAGTGTGTGTGTGTGTGTGAAAGGTGAAGGGAAGGAACAAGAATGGGAAAGGAAAGATCGTGCGCACACTGTAGCCCGTTTGTAAAGGTAGCGCTCCGGTATACGCCTGGTATTCATCGGAGTATTCCCAGAAAATTACAAATTAGAGATATCAGCCGCTAAGCGGCCTCTTCCGTACAGCGGCTAAATCAATCTTGGTGTCTAGATAGTGTCAAACATCCGCCACGTCAGGACTGGAGCCCTAGGACCTTCCGGTCAGAGTCGCTCAATGGTAAGAATTTTTGCCCTGAGGCAACTAAACCAGTCAACTAATTTAATATTTTTGACGATGCAACGAGTTCATGAACGTATGCGCCCATGTACTAATTCAACACGATTTTGTTATTAATACTCCCATCTAAAATTATTAATGTCATTAAACGCCGGTAAAGTCCTAAATGTCGATTGATCTGCAGCACTGCTTGATACGGTCGCCATCATACGACATCTGGTGGCACAACCGAGAAAGACGCGAAAAGACGTATCATTTTATCGTGAAGACAAGCCCCTCATGTGCGACGTTATAAAAACCCACCATAACACCATCTTCTCAAAATAAAATATAATTTCATGTAATTAGAGTACTCATACGGCATCTTCCGTTATAACATTTATTTACATTGCCCTTAACGGAGGATGAAATGTTACAATGTCAACGAAAGCCATTTTTCTCTGGTTGGTTGCGTTAGTTCGATATAGTGTTAGGAAAAGTATTAACATTTAAGAACTAAAGCTTATTTATTTACTGGACTTGATGGTTATCAACTGTTTAATATTATCCAGGGTCCTTCAATGTCCAGAGACAGACAAGCACAACATACGTTCATAAGAGTGACCTACTGTTTTTTACTAGGGCTGTTATCCAGCCGATAGCCAGTTACCTTTACGTCCCGAAGGACGCATATTCGACCACACACTAGACAAACACGCGGGCTCCTCTGGTCTGGGGTCACCAGAAAGCGAGGCCCTCAAGGGCCAGAACAGCCATGCCCGAAGAAAGTGGTAATCGGGGGCCTTACCTACTACCGAGTGTATATCAGCAGTTCACTCATTTTTCTAAAGTGTATATTAAAATAAGCTACGCCGATGACAGTGGTAATCGGGGGCCTTACACAAAATTCACATGCTATTCAATTCTATGAATATATTTAACCCTTCGAAAAAAATTGTATTCCGCCCCTTCGATGAATTGCATAAAGTATACTAGAATATTTAGTTTCACGGAATAAGCTATCATATTACATCATTTACACCAATAGCATGCCTGTCTGCTAGCAGTGAGATAAATTTGTATTATCTTCATTAAACAATTTTCACCGAAGATATGTATTTATATAGAAGTAATAATGAAAATAATATAAAACACATCACATGGAAAAATATAAACTCAAATAAATTCCATAAAATAAATACCTCTATCCTGAATCAATAATAAACTTAAATTTCTCTGTTTTCGCCGTATTTTTCGTTTTGAGTTCACCACCAATATTCTATATGCCCATCAACAAAGCCATTGACGTCTGTCTTGGAAAACAGCCGCTTGTGCGTCTTCCGAACCACATCCGTAACATAGTTTGACATCCACCCCACCTCCAGCAACAGCAGTGAATGGACCCGCTTGACTGACGGGGTCTGTTTGCCTCGGGCTCATCTGAGCCCGTATCGTCGGCAGCTACGGCTGTCCACAAGGGTCGCTGCACCCCCTGGGACGACAAAAGTGCCGCCACCGCCATCAGCCGCCCCCGCCGCCGCCCCGCCCCGCCCCCCGCCCCGCCGCCCCCGCCACCGCCGCCACAGCCGCCCCGCCGCCACCGCCCCACGCCGCCACCGCGCCACCGCCGCCGCACCGCCACCCCGCCGCCGCCCCGCCGCCGCCGCCGCCCCACCACCCCCGCCGCCGCCGCCACCGCCACCACCGCCGCCGCCACCGCCACCACCGCCGCCGCCACCGCCACCGCCCCGCCACCGCCAGCAACGACACCAGTAGTGCGAACAATCGGCAGGCCACCTCGACGAGCCGGCGATCCGCAGACAGGCAATTGTCCGGAAAGCCTTTCAAATGTCCATCACTCACGTAGTTTTGACAGTCGCGTCCATTTGTGTGTAAAAACGCCCTTTCGCCTACCCTCCCCGAACGAACGGAGAGAATCTCCGCGCGCATCCAGAAGCCATCCGCCTCTCCGCCCTCTTGCACGCCGCACTCCCCCCCCCCTTCCTGCACCACCTGGGCTGTCGTAACATAAGCCACGCCGGATTCCAAATCCAGTTTTGTTTTTGGGGGCGTGTTTTGTTATGCTCTCTTCGCCGACGAACGCTCGGGGCGTCTTTTTTATAATTAGTATTTGCGAATAAAGTCGGGGTAAATCCATGCGCATCGAAGGGATTCGAAATTCCCTGTGAAACGTATTAACGGAGGGCGTGGAGCGTGGGGGAAAGGATTTGAGCGATGGATGGATGGGTGTCGGGAATGGACGTGTCTTCTCGCGGTGGCGTTCTCGTGTAATTTGGGGATTGGGTGGTGGATGAGTGTCACCCCGTACTACACGTATGCGTCCGCGAATTCATAATTCTGTTTTTCCAGCCAGCCACTGACCTAGACCTTGATACGTTTCACGTAGTAAATAATTTGAATTAAAATGTGTGGAATGCGAAATAAAAAAATACTTTCACATTTGGTTATGATTAATTAATTAATTGATTTAAATTATATCCTGTAGTATCCTGCTACTTCGTCGATTGCAGAACTGAATGGTCAGAACAAGTGAAAGGGCAAAACATCAGAGGTTTTGAAGTTCTTCTGGTGCATGCATCATAAGCCAGAATCTTATCCGTTTTTGAAAAAAAAGCTTTTGTGCTGTACATAATTTTCTTGATTATGTTATAATGATAAAAATAAATAAATAATAAATAATAATAATAATAATAAAAAAAAAATTAAAATTCTAAATTTAAGATATTTACATGCAATAATTAAGGAGATCGAAACCAAACTTTAGAAAAATATGATTATTATTATTATTATTATTATTATTATTATTATTATTATTATTATTATTATTATTCGGAGTCCTAATTCTGCGGTTTGTCGTAAGTTGAAGTCTATGGTACAAAGGTGCAGATGGAGCGAAGAGAGAAACTGTTTGAGTTTCATTTATTTTATATTGTGTTGATGTTAGAATTTGAAATTCATGATGTATATAAATGTATGAAATAAACCAAGGTGCCCATAATAATTTAATTTTGTGATATTTGTAAATGATTTAAATTGGATTCCACAGAAAGTAATAATGATTTTGCTTCCGTTTTATTGATTAAAATGTATCATCATGAGGACTGATAATCAGCCTGAGGCAAACTGAGATGATAATAGTAAGAGAAAATATGCAGCTTTTCAGATATTCTACATGCCTAAACACACATGTTCATAATAGCGTTCACGTACTTCTACAGACTCGAACAATTGACAGTTTGTATTCACGTGGATTTGCTGTTTCATTAATATCTTAAATGTGCACTAATAATGTTGATTAATAATTCAATAATTACTTGATTCATTAATTCGGCAGTTTAACGCGTTGTTTATATTTAGAGGTTATGAGTACTGGGAGTTAATGTAATCAAAACACACTAAATTTGGAAATAAAATCCCCATTTAGTTAATGATTGTTTCGAGAATCCCGCAATAAAAGTCTTTGAGATTAATTTATTGTTAATGTAAAAATATTAAAATGTATTCAAAAATGAAGTTGAAATACACTAAACTGAATAAAGAAAATAAATTTAATAAAAGTATTAAGATGCTTTTGTGTACGAGATCCCATAGCATTTACACAATTATACATAAATAACGGTGTTAATTTAAAAAGTGAAAATAATTTAAACATAAGTAAAGTAAAAGAAACGTTCCCTATATTCTCTACTGATTTCATATCGATTTCCTTAGAAACATAATTTTCTTTCACTAGAACGTAAAAGATGTTTGAATTAATATATCTGTTTCCAGAGAACGACGTTTGTGTGGCAAGTAAACAAAACTTAATATCTGAAAGAAATATAAATTATAAAGAAGAGTAAAATGTATATGTAAAGATATTATTATTCGTTTAATATTATTATTCGTTTTAAAGCTACTGGATATAAGCCGATTCAAATCTTCCTTATTTTCAACATGCATGACCCACACAATACATTCAATGAAATCAATTGCACTGAAATTGAACTTTATTTGTCCACCAACTTCAAACAATAGTAAAAATCTATTAAGAAAAATTCCTTACAATGACATCAGTATTACATCTGCTATTTATGAGCATTCATTCGAAGAACAAATGTCTTCATACTATTCATGGCATGCAAATGCATTGATATTACATAACTTGCACAATAATTCAGTGCTTTCAAGCTTTAATATCAATTTTCCCCACTTAAGTGTACCTAAATAAAAAATACCTTTAGACACAGATAACAGGATCATAACGCAAAAGCGTTGTTCACTAGCTGGCAAATAAATTCGAAAAGAATGTAAAAGTCTTTTATGAGACAACAAAACAAATTCTATTTATTATCTCCTAATGTATCTTAATGACATCATGCGGTGACCACAAAGACAGATCACACAGCGTCTTCAGAACAATGAAGCAATTAGCCTAAGAAAAACATCTACGTTAAAACCGTATCGTATCATCACGTACAGGAATCATGTTTGTTTTAACGATTCTCAATAGCATCTTAACAAAAGCGAGTCCTTTACATACACACAACAGACGATCGTAAAAGCCAGACTGACCCAATGCGAAGGGGCGAATTAATGGAATCGGCCTTGCACGAGCGGCGGGACGGATTTGAAAGTTTCACGTTCGCTTGCGAGGGGATGCTTTCTATAATTGAAACGCGAGTCACTGGGCGAGGCCTGGCGGTCCCACCCCTGAAGAGATGGAGATGGCAGAGGTTGTAATGGCGGAGGAGTTCGCGCAGACGCAGACGCAGGCGGAGGTGGAAGTGGAGGTGGAGGCGGAGGTGGAGGTGGAGGTGGAGGCGGAGGGGAGGCGAGGGGAGGCGGAGGCGGAGGCGGAGGGGAGGGGAGGGGAGGCGGAGGCGGAGGCGGGGCGGAGGCGGAGGCGGAGGCGGAGGCGGAGGCGGAGGCGGAGGCGGAGGCGGAGGCGGAGGCGGAGGCGGAGGCGGGGTGAGACGGAGGGGAGGCGGAGGTGCAGGCGGAGATGGGACGGAGGTGAAGACGGAAGAGGAGGCGGAGGCGGAAACGGAAGCGGAGTGAAAAACGGAGGTGGAAGCGGAGGTGGAAGCGGAGGCGGAGGTGGAAGCGGAGGCGGAGGCAGAGGTATAATAAGAGGAAGAGTTGGTGGTGGCGAAAGTTTGATGGGCCACAGCGGGTCCGGACTTACGCTGACCAGGAAATTCGGAAAAGGGTTAGGGGAATTGGCCTCCACTGGTACTACGAGGAATATTGGAGTGAGTGTAAGGGAATCGAACGAGTGGTTGCTGTTGGAGCGACAAGGGTAAGAGCAGAGAAAGTGAATAGTCGAACGCGTGCTCTGTGTATTTCAGGGTGCATGAAATGTATAGAATAACAGAACATACTGGAAAGTGGAGAAGATATGAAAGAAGAAAGAATGTGAAATGAGGATAATGAAAGGAAGGCAAAATGAAGAGCGGTCAATGAAACAGAGCTTCTGAAAGAGGCAGGCAATTGATAAAGCAATGAAATAGACAGCGAATAAAGAAATTTATGTTTGAAATTGTGATTGTGTGTTTGTGTGGGGGAGAAGACGTGAGAAAGAGAGTGGGAAAGAGAAGCAGAGAGATATAATATCAAAATATGAGAGTGTTTTTGGTTGATAATGATAATGATGTCGCAAAATAATGCGCACAGAAAATCAGTATTTTTCTTAGATATTCAGTTCCTTACTAAAACTAATTTTGTCATTAGAATGGTTTAGTAGACTTCGAATGTAACTTAGAATCCTACCGAAAACCCTATTGCATTTTTTGTTTGAAAGCAGAGAATATTAAGGCCAAGGCAGTTAAATGTCTGTTGCATGTAATGTTAACATATTTCTAAAGGAATATCTAGTTATACAAAAAATTGCCAAACATTCTCCTTGAACGTATAAGGCGACCCCAAACATGCTTTTGTATAGAACAGAAATTCATATTAATTATCGATTGGTATCAAATCTACAGTGTAAATGAAGGAATTTATTATGAATATTGTGACAGAAACCATCGAAGTATGGAAAAATAATTTTTGTTTTAAGAGAGCGGAAGTTTCACTGTCGTTTAGTTGCGTTCTTTGATGTATCCATATAATTCGTTTTTTTTTAAAGTTCTATTAAGTTTGTTTTAAATTTATTCGATGTAGTACAAGGGAGTAATTACCTATTCAGCAGTTACATACTTACAGGATTGTATGACGATGATTTCTAGTAAATTATTAAAATATCATCTATCCTTAGCATATGTTCGAGTAATGTAATGTATAACGTATATACCAGCATAAAGGAAGATTTTCCCTATTATTTATCCGAGCCACTGTCGTGTGCGGTACAAGCCGTAAGGCCAGCACCCGACCTGAGACGTCTTGGGGGTGGCGAACACAATTCCAGATGGTCGACTAGCTCAGTATAGACGTCCCAGTGTGGACACAATAAATAAAAAAATAGGGGGGGGCAGGGTCGTGAAGATCGTTTATGGATTGGATGCAAAAATTACAAACAACTCGGGTGAGAATCACTTTTCACTAAATTCAGAATATATTCTAAAAATATTGGCTGCTTTGACAAATACATACAATGGCACATAAGAAAAAATCAAATACAGAATACTCTTGAAAAAAAAAAACACTAATAACACAATACACAATTTCCTACTTTCATCTACAACCCAATTGTTTAACAAACACACTTTCAGAAATTGAAAGAATCGTTAAAATATTACTTTACAAAATTTGAAAGAAACACACATTGAAAATCAAAAATTAATACTTTTCCTAAACATTACTTTTACAACAAAAGGAAACTCTTTCTCTCTCTAAAATCCAGAGAATTACTATTATTATAATTATACTCTTACACAAACTCTTAATCACTATATTACAATATTTGATCTTGAAATCCTTTTTGAAAGAAAAGATTGATTCTGTTCTCACGTATTAGAAGTCGGAAACAAATGTACTTTTACTTTTCTTATCTTTTAAGCGTGGTAAATCTGTTACCCTCCTTTTTCTTTCTACGTGATAGATACAGAATGAGCTTTCTTATTAAACTGAATCACTCCTATCCTTACAAAACATTTTATTTGGAACGACCTTACTGTGTTCTCGGCCGCGTAGAGCAGTCCACTTTGCTTCCTTCTACACCTTTCCACCGAGCTGCTTCGGCCTTGAGCGTCGTGGCCTCGGTTGAGAACGCCGTTGCTCCTCAGAAATCGCCTTCTTCTTCTCGTTCAAGTTTATATGCTTGAATACTCTCATATGAATTTTACTTTATTTTCGATTACAGTTAATGACCAACTGGATATTCAGAGTGAAAATGAATCCAGAGATCACCCCTTTTTATATGAGCACCAACTTCAAGAGAGTATTTAAATATACGAAAAGCATGTGAGAGAAAAAAAACTGGAAAGAGAAATGAATGCAAGCTATTAATTACTGCCATCTATTCAAAACTCACTCCTAATTCTTCCATTATAAATTCATAACGTTTCTTATTACCTTTCTTCTAAGATTATGTTTAAATCAATTTATAATAGAATAATTACCTCTTCTGGTCTTCTAGAAGAGTTTTCCTCAAAAAAGTTGCAAATCTGAAATCCGCTGCAATGTCACTTCCTGGGGTACCGTTTTCCATACGTCCGCCCAGTTCAGCTGCTACCTTCAGAAAGAACTTTTTCTTTCATCCGACCTCCGGTCTCGCCCTTGGTATAAGGTGGCGGTCTCTCTTGTTCTAAATTCTAATTATCATTCCAAATATCCATCCGCGTTGGCGCGCGTTCAAAATATTCTTTTCCCTCGCTTTCTTAGGGCAGTATGTGACACGTTTTCGGAATCTAAGAAAACGGGCGGTCACATAACCCCTTCTTTCGAAAAAAAAGATTTTATGGAATTTGATTTCATATGCCTTAAAATCTTTTCACTAAAATTTATGCTCTTCTTTTTTCTTGATTCTAGAATGTCGAGCAATCTTGTTTTCTTCCCTCTTGTACTCCTACTCCTTTTCTTCTTCCTCATCTTCCTTCTTCCTTTTCCTCCTTCTTTCTCCCTCTTGTTTTCTATTTTCCTTTAACATGATTCTTGTCGGTTACTTTATCTGTTTGTTTGTTTCATCATTTTGCCACTTATTTCATTCTTTAAATGGTCGCAAACTGTGGAAATTTTACTTTCCGATTGTATTCCCACTTTCATCTAGTGTGCTTTCGCAGCAACGGAAGAAATATTTCAATGTGCATGGCGAAATTAGGAATAAATCTGGCGTAATAATTGACGCAACCTAACAAACTTTTAAGTTGTTTCGTGTTTTTTGGCGGTGCAATTTTATCTATCTCTCGCATCTTTTCCATATTCATTTTGACTCCGTTAACTGTCACATCATAACCCAGGAACTTAACTTGTTTAGTGCAGAAATTACTTTTCTCCAAATTCAGTTGTAAATTATTTTCAATCAGACGTTTCAACAAAATATCTAGCTTAGTCATGTGTTCTTCAAATGTCTTAGAATACACAAGCACGTCATCAATATAGATAAAAACATCGCTGGACATCTCTCTGCCAATGATATTGTCTAAACATTGTACAAGAGCAGATGCACTTGTTCTTGAGTCCAAATGGCATTCTTTTGAAGACATACGAAATTCCCCGTGAATAAATCCTGTATATTGTCTACATTCAGGTGCTATCGCTATTTGCCAATACGATGCAGTGAAGTCGGTTGAACTCAACCACTTGATGCCGGATAATTGATTAGTTAAATCCTCTACACGCAACGGTCTGTCTCTGTACGGTAAGGTAACTTGATTCAATCGCCTTGCATCTAAACACAACCTTATCTTCCCATTACTCTTTTCTACGAGCACTATCGGATTTAGATAAGAGGTTTTGGACTTCATGATGATATCATCTTTGACCATGGTAGCAATGAGCTTATCCACCTCTTCCTTATGTTTTTCTGGAATGACATATTGGTAACCCGTGAATGGTGTTTTATCTGTTAATTTTATTTCGAATTGAAAATCTTTACTGGATTCTTGTTTTGCAAACCACCTTTTGATTCCTAAGTAATACTTCAGTTAACTGTTTTTTCTGATATGCATTGAGATTATCGTTGCACAGTTCATCATCAAATGAGATTAATTCGATTGATAATATCGCCACCTCTTCTTCACTAGATTGTTCTATTTGGTTTGCGGCGGGATGGCGTGTCGAAACAAACCTTTCTAATTTTCCGACTCATGTCGCGAGATGTACTTGGTCCTGTATTTCTGGGTTGGAAAACTCCTCTATCAATAGAATTTTTTTTATTTCTATCCTAGACGAGGTCCTGTCTTGTCTAGCATAAGTTTGTTTTTCTTGGTAATGTTTCGGTTTGTAAGTTTCTCCTGTTTCTGTTTTGCTTACATTATGTTGTTGCTGTCTGCTATCTTGACCATTTACCGGACCATTAGCATTTGCCCTTGCTTTCTGTAACCTTTCATTATACACGAAAGTGGCATCATACAATCCTAGCTGCGTTATTAATTTTTCAGTGGACATTGGTAAGAGATTCTTAAGCAAATTTTGCGTCGAGGAAGGAAAATGACGTATTAATAAACAGACAATTTCTTCATCCGGTATCGTCGGAGTACATAATTTGAAACAAGCTAATTTCTCCGTTGCATATTCCTGCATGGACATCGTACCTTCTTCCACGTACCATACATTACATTAACTTTAAAATTGATTTGGGTTTCGTTATTCCAATATCTCGAATAAAATTTTTCTTTGAGTTCGGCCATAGTTTTGGGAAACTCTCCTAAACTATCTGCCCAGATTCGTGCATTACCCTGCAACATCTGATAAACGATTCGAGTTTTCTTACTGTCCGGAACACAATTTAAAGAAAGAAATTATCTACTTCTTTCATAAATACACATGGATTTTCATCTCCCGCTGCACTGAAATTAGGAGTACACGGTAATGAGAACATACGTGGGCTGAACACTTCCTCCACTTGATGGTAAATTTTCTAATTGATTTTCAGTTCTACTACTTCATTCTTATATGCATTAATTTGATGTTGTAGAACGCCATCCTGTTCAGAAAGAGCCTTTATTCCACTATCTAATTTATTAGCTTGAACCTGAACTTGTTCAGTAACTAATTTCTGGAACTTTTCTACTCCTTGTTCTACCTCTATCTGCCTGTCAGATACGGCGGTTATAAGATCCGATTGTGTTTCGATCCTATTTTCAAATTCTTTCGTTACTTGATCAACCTTTCTTCTAATTCAAGTCCCAGCTCCGTGAATTTTTCTCTAAGTTCTCGTGTTCCTGTGCTAATTCTTGTTGAACCTCGCTCTTAAATTCGACCTTCCACTGCTCCCTAATTCAGTAAACTGTGCTTTAAATTTTCTTCTAACTTCCTATTATTTTCTTCTAATTTTGTTTCCAATATTTGTTTCCAAAGTAACCTTGTTCTCCTCTAGTTTAGTTTCCAATGCATTTATTGCCGAGTTATTTTCTTCTAATTTGGTTTCCAAAGTATTTATTGCCGAGTTATTCTCCTCTAATTTAGTTTCCAAAGTAACTTTGTTCTCCTCTAGTTTAGTTTCCAAAGTAACCCTAATTTTTATGGTTTCCTCTGTTTTTCCTCCTGCATGACTAACCTCACATCTAATTGTTGCATAAATTGCCCTATTAACCGTTGCATCATTGAATTAGCCCTCTCGAGGTTTCGTTCTTCCTCATCCTGATCTCGTGTTGGCGTTGGCTGTGATTCTGTCGGCGACGTCTCACTAGTTTCTCCTGCCGCTCCTAATTCTACTCGTGTCGTTTCCTCCCCGATCATCGTACCTGGTGCTTGTCCCCCAGTTTCCCTATCGCTATCTGATTCCTCAGAAGTTCCTTCCACGGTAGGTAAATTCCTAGCCACGTTATACTTATCTGCCATTTTGAATCTATTAACTGCCTAGAATCAATCAATTCTTTTCCCAGACACCATACACCTCTCACAAAATATTTTACACAGAAATACCAGACACAATTTGAAACTAATAAAACTCTCATATAATAAATATCCTTTTCGAAAAAAAAAACACTCCTGAAATAACACACTTTTACTCAACACACTTGTACTCTGCAACCTGGTCAGAAATTTTAGTGAACTGTGATTCAATTGTACTAGTAATTTTAGTTACACCAAATTTTGGTCTCATTTATACCCAAATCGAGTTTGTCGTAAATGCATCCAATAATCGAGCCCGCTTATGGGCGCCAATTGCGAGCCACTGTCGTGTGCGGTACAAGCCGTAAGGCCAGCACCCGACCTGGGGACGTCTTGGGGTGGCGAACACAATTCACCAGATGGTCGACTAGCTCAGTATAGACGTCCCAGTGTGGACACAATAAATAAAAAAAATAGGGGGGGGCAGGGTCGTGAAGATCGTTTATGGATTGGATGCAAAAATTACAAACAACTCGGGTGAGAATCACTTTTCACTAAATTCAGAATATATTCTAAAAATATTGGCTGCTTGACAAATACATACAATGGCACATAAGAAAAAATCAAATACAGAATACTCTTGAAAAAAAAAAAAAAAACTAATAACACAATACACAATTTCCTACTTTCATCTACAACCCAATTGTTTAACAAACACACTTTCAGAAATTCGAAAGAATCGTTAAAATATTACTTTACAAAATTTGAAAGAAACACACATTGAAAATCAAAATTAATACTTTTCCTAAACATTACTTTTACAACAAAAGGAAACTCTTTCTCTCTCTAAAATCCAGAGAATTACTATTATTATAATTATACTCTTACACAAACTCTTAATCACTATATTACAATATTTGATCTTGAAATCCTTTTTGAAAGAAAAGATTGATTCTGTTCTCACGTATTAGAAGTCGGAAACAAATGTACTTTTACTTTTCTTATCTTTTAAGCGTGGTAAATCTATTACCCTCCCTTTTTCTTTCTACGTGATAGATACAGAATGAGCTTTCTTATTAAACTGAATCACTCCTATCCTTACAAAACATTTTATTTGGAACGACCTTACTGTGTTCTCGGCCGCGTAGAGCAGTCCACTTTGCTTCCTTCTACACCTTTCCACCGAGCTGCTTCGGCCTTGAAGCGTCGTGGCCTCGGGTTGAGAACGCCGTTGCTCCCTCAGAAATCGCCTTCTTCTTCTCGTTCAAGTTTTATATGCTTGAATACTCTCATATGAATTTTACTTTATTTTCGATTACAGTTAATGACCAACTGGATATTCAGAGTGAAAATGAATCCCGAGATCACCCTTTTATATGAGCACCAACTTCAAGAGAGTATTTAAATATACGAAAAGCATGGAGAGAAAAAAAAAACTGGAAAGAGAAATGAATGCAAGCTATTAATTACTGCCATCTATTCAAAACTCCACTCCCTAATTCTTCCATTATAAATTCATAACGTTTCTTATTACCTTTCTTCTAAGATTATGTTTAAATCAATTTATAATAGAATAATTACCTCTTCTGGTCTTCTAGAAGAGTTTTCCTCAAAAAAGTTGCAAATCTGAAATCCGCTGCAATGTCACTTCCTGGGGTACCGTTTTCCATACGTCCGCCCAGTTCAGCTGCTACCTTCAGAAAGAACTTTTTCTTTCATCCGACCTCCGGTCTCGCCCTTGGTATAAGGTGGCGGTCTCTCTTGTTCTAAATTCTAATTATCATTCCAAATATCCATCCGCGTTGGCGCGTTCAAAATATTCTTTTCCTCGCTTTCTTAGGGCAGTATGTGACACGTTTTCGGAATCTAAGAAAACGGGCGGTCACATTATCTTGGTGTACTTCCTATACAAGTAAGCATTTATGAATATCTTTTAAGGCTTTGAAAGCAGGAAGTGTTGAAACAACGGGCAGGATACTGACTTCGGGGTCGACAACCGAACAGGCAGACGCCGACAGGAAGATGCAATCCGACGAGCTTGGTGAAGAGGAGGGTGATAAAAGTGGGAGAGCGACATCTAACTCTTGGTGAAATAACGACGGCTTTGTGCAATACTATTATTACAGCTCGAGTCGACGAATGAATGAATGTGTGCGAGTGTAAAATTATATTTAGATATAGTGATGTTCATCGCACATAAATGTCAATGTGAATCAGAAGCTAGTGTTTCTTTAATACACACTCAAGCACTTGCAGTGGATTTGTATATGAACTTTCGAATTGATTTCGAAGAAATTGAGAGTGCAACACAGAAGGGAAAATCGGAGGAAGAGTGTCAGAAAATAGCAGATATAAAAAATTCACTTCGTGAGATAATTGAATGAATTTAGTCGTAAGGTAATTTTAGTTATATGTAGGAAGAAGAAATGCATTAATTGAAATACGATATATTCGTCAGAGGAATAATGAACTTACTACAAGTAGCGACGCATAAACTATTCTAATTATGACGTACAATACATTTTGTACTCATTGTATTGTATCTGAAACCTCTCCTTTTTTTGGACCCCCAACCGTCCCCTACTTTGAAACTTGGCAACCGTCTCCTGATAGTTTACATCATGTAGTAACCGCCATGCCAGACGTGCGTTTGCACGCACTTGTATATTTATATTACTTAAATATTTATATTACTTAAATATTTATATTACTTAAATATTTATATTACTTAAATATTTATATTACTATGGTTTCATTTTGATGTTTTGATTGTTTACAATTGATGAGTCTCATGTTTTACTATATCGAGTGCTATATATGTTTTTCTTTGTAATGTTCTTTTTTCTGTGTAGTATTTTCTTATAATATTTCTTATAAAGTTTGGTTTGCTTTAAATGGTCTAGCCTAAGGATGAGCAAAAATGAGTCCCGAAACGCCGCTCTGAAGTTTCCAAACAAGCTCTGTATATAAATTAATAATAGAATGTTGGTAATAAGCTGTCTGCCAAATTCTTGTGGCCAGATACATGAAACTAAACTATTCTGATTCAAAAAATTATTTCTCATCCAGCCAGCGTGATCAATGCAACGATCATATATCATTGGAAACGCTCGAAAAATCCATTGGTGAGGGAAGGACGATGGGGAACATGTAGTTGCTGAGTAGCTCCGCGGCAGAAAGAGCGGTGCAGAGCAGCCGAGAACAGCGTGGGTGGCCCGAGGGTTGCGGCGGGGGACGTGCTGCTTCGTACAGCTGCCAGCCACCTCCGTCGCCTCGGACGTCCGATGAAGATTGGTCACCGACCTCAGGCACTTCGCTCGCCTGCCGTCTCTGACCCTACCCGTCGCCCCCGCCGGCGCCTCCACCCCCGCCGCCACCACCCCCGCCGCCACCTCCACAGCGCAGTCGTCTCCGCCTCCGGCACCGCCCCCGACGCCGCCCTCGATGCCGTCCCCCACGCCGCCCCCGACGCTGCTCCCGTCGCCACTCCGTCGCCACCCCGTCGCCACCCCATCGCCACCCCGTCGCCACCCTCGTCGCCACCCCGTCGCCACCCCCGTCGCCACCCCGTAGCCCCCATCGCCACCCCGTCGCCACCCTCGTCGCCACCCCGTCGCCACCCCGTCGCCACCCCGTCGCCACACCCGTCGCCACACCCGTCGCCACCCGCATCGCCACCCCGTCGCCACCCCGTCGCCACCCCGTCGCCACCCGCATCGCCACCCCGTCGCCACCCCGTCGCCACCCGCATCGCCACCCGCATCGCCACCCTCGTCGCCACCTCGTCGCCACTCCCGTCGCCACCCCGTCGCCACCCCGTCGCCACCCCGTCGCCACCCCGTCGCCACACCGTCGCCACCCGCATCGCCACCCCGTCGCCACCCCGTCGCCACCCCGTCGCCACCCCGTCGCCACCCGCATCGCCACCCGCGTCGCCACCCTCGTCGCCACTCCCGTCGCCACCCCGTCGCCACCCCGTCGCCACCCCGTAGCCCCCGTCGCCACCCCTGTAGCCCCCGTCGCCACCCCGTCGCCACCCGCATCGCCACTCCCTGTCGCCACCCCGTCGCCATCCCCAGGGTGGAACCAGCCGATCGTTTTGAGGGATCATCACGAATTTTTGTTAAATAATAAAGATTTTTGTAATATTTCATATTATTTTTGTTGTGTATATATGATACTACACAATATTATTTTTAAATAACTACATAATTATAATATAAATCAATATTTAATTCAATTTTGCCAAATAAAAGACAGTAGCAAACAAAAACTAAGCTTTTGGGGAGAAGACATGGCCCCAGTGAATCCCCGCCGCCCCACGCCCCGCCGCCCCTGCCACCGCCTGTACAACCACTGAAAGTCATCGCAATCACGGACGCAGCCGCACTAGCTGCTTTTGGACAAATCGTGCACCTGTTAGAAAACCTTTGCATTCCCGAAATTATAGATTATGAATTAATACTATCAACATAGTAAAAATGATTGTTTTCATACTACAATGAAGTCACAGTATTGGTGTGTAGGCAGGGAATATATAACAATGCACTTAATATATAACAATACTGATACATCTTAAGAAAAAATATTATAGAAATATTCCGAAAACTCAGTTTAATTTTTAAAATTCATTGTCTGTGAAGAAAGAAAGCGTACAGATGTGCATAATGTTCAGGAAAGGCCAAATACAGATTGCTAAGAGCTACCGAATCCATGAATCACGCGAACCACGCTCAACCCGGCTCCATATTTCAATTTGTTCACATAATTGTTACTTATTGATCGCTTCGTATTCTTAAAAATTTTTGAAGAAATAAGAAAGCCGGCTATCTGAATGAAGCTAATATGTTGACGAATTATTTCTTCTCATAAGAACGTCAACAACACCAGATCAGAATTCCCACTTAAAAATATTTCTCTTTAAGCCCGAGAAAGGAGAGAGAAATTAGAAATCAGTCGAAGTGTTACTTTGTATAGATTGATTTTAAGGCTTAGTAGCAATACGTAAGTTTAAAGAAAAGTTTTTGATGAAAAGTTAATTTATTCTCGGAGATTTATAATTCTGTCACAGAGCTGAGAATGTCGCAGCGCTTGCACACTGGCACTCAGCACTGTCCTGCAGTGAAGAATCTCCTATCTGGCCAGGTATATTGATGGGAAATGAACTGAAAATTCCTCTGATATCATCGCAAACTATCCATCACGACCAATTCCACTGCCAACATAGACTGCTACGTCTCTTTCAACGAATTGTTCCCAGTGACAAAATAATAGAATTCGTATATAATATATAAATATATTTTTACATATAAATAATACATAATTACAAATACTGTGCATAAACTGATAATATATAAAATTTAATCTAGAAATGTATATTCTTATACTTTGTGTAAAATGTGTACACCATTGAACAAATTGATTATTAGGGAAAAAAGTTTTCGGTTTTAAACACCCTAACTTTAGAAATTTTCAGTTTCACACGCTGATCTTTCATGCGTGTGTGTGTGTCTGTGAATACTTAGAGTTTGTGGAATGTTTTCGACCAACAAACTCTTAAATTCAAAATTTTTGCTTGTTAGGGAATTTGGGTTTCAAAAAAATGTACTTTTAAAATACGAAACAAAAATTGGAATACAATAGAAATTATAAGAGCTTCAACGCCTAAAACCTTTTCATTGAACTGTATACCATTAGGAGAAATGTTTTCTTTCGATATTAGAAAGAATTTTTATGAGAGTTTCAATTTTTTTTTCGAAGTTCGTCCAAAATACTCAAACATTTTGCTAATTTTGGGTACACATTAAAGTAAGGTCAAAAGTCAAACATATGTACGAAGTATGAAGCTTCTAGCTTTTTTTTTACATCACACTGAACGAGTCAAAAAAGGTTCAGATCAATTGGTAGGGATCATGCTTTTCTCGGACGATTTCACGTGGAATTACCCATATGTAGTAAAACATTGTATCTCTGTCGAGGCCCCTGTCTGAATAACATTTTTCTGCAATTTCTGATTTATATTTTCTTTGTTCCGAATCTATTTGTCTTTAATCAAACTTCAAGTGCAACTTTATGATATCATTGAACGATAGGAAACAAATGAGCATTCATGTGGAATAATAGACGAAAGATTATATGGACGAAATTCCTCACAGGTCGATTGAAACATCAATCTCAGCAGCCATTAGTGAAAATAAGTGGTCGCCTAATTTCTCAAGCTTCTGAGCATATATACGGGTTTTAAATCATATTGTGAGCTACCAAAACACACCAGGACAAATAACTTTCATCAAACTATCCCCAATACTGAATGTCTGATATACACCCAAAACATAACGGATATAATCTAAAGCTCACACAATTAACTACGAGACTGTCACAATGCGCGAGAGTACGCAAGGAGCTATTTTCGGGGTTCGTCTGTCTCAGCTCGGGGGAGCAACTCCAGACAACCTCAGCGTGACACTGTGACAACCTCAGCATGAAACTTTCCTCGACGATCGACAGCTTGGCGATCTCTGGTGTAAACCAACCACACTGGACCTCCACGCCGTCACTACAGAACGCACGAGGCTTAATCTTATAAAACACACAAAGCATAACGGTAATAATATCATGATCACACAGTCACCTACGAGACGACAGTCACAGTTGCACGGGAGCATGCAAGGAGCTCTTTTCAGAATTTGTCTGAACTCTTTGGAGCAACTTCATGCTGAACCTCAGCGTGACTCTGCGATTTACCAAAAATTTTCCCGGGAGCGACATTTGCTTGACGATCGACAGTTTGGCGATCTCTGGCGTGAATTAACCACTTTGGACCCTCACGATGTCGCTACAAAACAGATGAGGCTCAATTTTACTAAACACGCAAAGCATAACGGACATAACATCGAGATCACACAGTCACCTATGAGACTGAGAGTCGCAGTTGTGCGGGAGTATACAAGGAGATATTTTCCGAATTCGTCTGACTGAGCTTAATGGGGCAACACCAGACAACCTCAGCGTGACACTGCAATCTACCAAAAATTTTCCCTCGAGCTACTACAAAACAATCGTCGGTTTGGCGATCTCTGGTGTAAATCAGCCACCCTGGACCCCCACGCCGTCACAACAAAACGGATGAGGCTCAATCTCGGCGGGCGTGGCTCCGAACCACGTGCCCCCTTTAGGCTCCCCCGCCCCCAAAATCCTCACGCTTATCCGCCCGGGTCGCGGACCCCCCAACGGCGCTGCCCCCCCCTCTCCACACGGCGTCGTGTCGCGCGGCGCCGCTCCGATTACAATTACCTTAAGCCGGGCGCGCACGCGCTCGAGACGGCGTACTCAGGGCGGACCGCACCGCGGCGCGACGCCAGACACTAAGCCTGATTGATCCGTGCGGCGATTGGCACCTGCAAACGCGCGACTCTCGCGCGCGGAGGACTTCATTTGGCGCTACTGTGCGTCAGCGGAATCGGCGCGCGGGTCGTGACCGCGGCGTTGAGGCCTCGAGGGAGAGGGCCGAGCGGAGCAATGGCAAAGTCAGTTGCTTGCGGCTGACTCTGTCGCTGGTTGGTTTCCGCGGCAGCCGGCCGTCCCTTACTTAAGGTAGCTGTCTATCTGAACCAAAAAATCTAGAATTTGTTGCTTTTTTTTGTTCTTCCTTGATCATTTTTTTATGCTTTTAGATATCAAATAATAATAATAATAATAATAATAATAATTTTTTCTCTATTCGTTTATAAAAAATTAGCCTAATTGCAGGTTTTTTCTTCAAACTGCAAAAGTCTTCAACACATTGACATATTTTGATAATTCTTTTTTTTTTAAATTAATACTAATCGTATATTCTAGTGAATGAACTATTATGGTAAAAGTACTTTCAAAACTAAAGAGCCTCGATTTCATTATTTGAGAAAAATAATTGTTTGTAAATTTATTCTGGACATTTCAGTTCGTATAACTGAAACCTTTAGTGACACATTAACTATTCTAGTTCAATCAGCAGAACAAATCATGGAATACATGCTGAAACAAATTAGTATTATTTTTTATAGTTTATAATTTATGATGTTTGACATGCATGAATGTGCTGAAAATTCCCAATTCGGGAAAATATACCGTAAGTTCAATAAATAACAGCTTGACACTAGCTTCAAGATTTTTTTTCTCCTCAAAAACTAAGAAACGTAGAAATAAATAGATTGAAACATATAAAAAAATTAATAAAACAGCATTCGACTCAATAAAAATTGGAAAATATTAATTGTCATTATTTGGAGGTAGACAGCTGCGAAGCGAGGCACTAAGTCTGATTTGATCTGCGCGGCGATTGGCACCTGAAAACGCTTTTTTTTTAAAAAATCAAAATTCAAGTAGTATATGATTTAGTGTAGGGATCAAAAAATTTTGAAAATGTGCACGCAATTCACTTTTCCCCGTGGCACGTCATACGCAGTTTTAACTGTTTTTTGGCGTAAATAAAATAAATAAAAAAGCGCGACTCGCGCGCGGGGACTTCGTTGGGCGCTACTGTGCGTCGGCGGAATCGGCGCGCGGGTCGTGACCGCGGCGTTCAGGTCTTGCGCGCCCCGAAGGGAGAAGGCCGAGCAGAGCATTGGTTTGGTTTGTTTTTTTCGTGTTTCCGGGCGCGTCAACTGCTTCGGTCATTAGTCCCGTTAGTGTACTGCATGTTTGTTTCTCGGGAGATGGCGGTGGTCTTCCCCAGCTGGATGACGAGATCCGGCGCCGACCTACCGTCGGCTAGCGGGGTTTCCCACCATGACTCTCCCACCAGTGGGCACCGCCCTATCCCGGACAAGCTCTAAGCTCCCGACCGCTCTCCCGGAATATGTGGTAGTGTAGTGCATGTTATTGTAAGTGTGTGTGTAAGGGAGAGAGGATAGGACAAGGAAGAGGAAAGAAAGATCGCGCGCGGTCCGTGTCCCGTTTGGTAGGGTACTGCACCAGGCATTCGCCCGGTGTTGATCGGAGAAACCACGGAAAACTACCGATCAGAGCAGCCGGCCGCTAGACTTCTCCTCCAGGCAGCGACTGAATTCGACCTAGCTGAAAAGCTAATGTGGAAAATTCTGCCGCCGTCAGGACTCAATACCTAGGACCTCCCGGTCAGAGGTGCTGCAGTGACATCAGTTGATGCACTGAGCTACCGCCCGAGCAGAGCGGATGCAGTCAGTTGCTATACGGCTGGCAGTGCCGCAGCTAGACAATTTTGAGCCCCGGGCAATGCTGAAACGTCCCCCTCCCAAAAAAATTAACAATGTCAAAGTCTACCTTACAAGCAATGCCTGTGATTAACTATTTAAGATAAAAATTAATTGAAAAAATTACGAAATATTAATTACGATGTCGCGACTTATAAAATTACGATAACGATTTTCTCGAATTTTAATTTCTTTTTCAATTTTTTACTAATTTTTCCCCATGATCGGGCTCTTTGACTTGCGGGTCCCTGGGCGCTCGCCCGGCCTGCCCTTGCCTAGCGCCGGCACTGCTGTAACCGTTTGCAGCTGGTTGGTTTTCGTGGCATTCAGAAGTTCCTTACTTAACCCATTAACGCCCAAATTACTGTTGTGCACATAGTACTCCTAGGTTCAAGTCCTGACGGCGGCAGGATTTTCAACCCTAGCTTTTCAGCTAGGTCGATTTCAGTCGCTGTCTGGAGGAGAATTCTAGCGGCAGGCTGCTCTGATCGGAAGTTTTCCGTGGTTTCTTCGATCAAAACCAGGCGAATGCCGGAGCAATACGCTACAAAACGGGCCACGGACAGCGCGCGATCTGTCCTTCCTCATCCTTGTCCTATCCTCACCCCTTACACACACATTTACACTAACATGCACTACACTACCACATATTCGGGAGGTGCCCGGGGGGGGTGCCCCGCTGGGGGAGAGTCCTGGTTAGGGGGAAACCCCACTAGCCGACGGTAGGTCGCCGCCGGATCTCGCCATCCATCAGGGGAAGATCACCGCGCATACCCCGAGAAAAATCATGCACTACACTAACGGGATTCATGACCGCATGAAGCAGTTGACGTGCCCGGAAACACGAAAAAATCAATCACATAGTACTCGCTCAGGTTCCTGCACGCACAGTCATTTTTGGAGCCCTGTGGCAGTAGGTTTGAGCAACTTTCAGTGCTAACCAATTATTGTGTTGATAAATATTTGCTACTAGAACAAAACGCAAAGCGATGGTTATATAAGCATTTTTTGTCTATGACAAGAAGCAAAATCGTTAGAACTTAGCTGCATATGACCCGTCAACTTTGGTGCGGACCAACTACTGTTTGCATTACTCCGGCCTCTGCCCCCGACTTCACTACAGGTATATAGTAGCTAAGCACGGTTTTAGATGAGGAACGCGCAAATCTTGCGCGCGGACTTCATTTAGTACTACTGGGCGTCCGTGAAATCGGCGCGGTTGGGACTGCGACGTTGCGCCCCCAAGGGAGAGAGCAAAGTAGAGTAGATGCAAAGTCGATTGCTTCTGAGTCGACACTGTCGCTGATTGGTCTCCGCGCCATTCGGTCGCCACTTACGAGGGGCATTCAATAATTTAAGAGACAAATTAGCCTGAAAAATAAACAGATTTATTTTCACAAAACAGGACATGTTCTAATTTTCAATACAATCCTCATTAACATTTATGCACGTGTCCCAAAGTGTTATCAGCTTTATTTTATAACGGCTGCAAATAATTCTTTATCTTGGCGTTTGAACCAATTTCCCACAATTTTTTGTCATCCTCGTTATCACGGAACTTCTTTCCACGTAATGCCTTCTTCAATGGACGAAACAAATGGAAATTATATGGTGCTAAATTGGAGCTGCTAGGGGGATAAGAATGAACCTCCATTTTGTCGATGATTTCATGGCTTTGTTTTGCAGTGCGAGGACGTGCGTTGCTTTGCTGGAGAATCACACCTCCCTGAGATCCATGGCGTCTCTCTCTCATGGAATGCTTCACCTTCCTCAAAAGCATATCTGAGCAGTTTTGGCTGTTTATTACACGCTGTATCACGAAAAACGGTGCACCTACAGCGTTTCCAAACACAGTCAACATGACTTTTGCGGCTAATGTGCCCTGAACGGTGTTTGCCATACACTGAGTCTCGACCACTTTTGAACTGTTCTACCCACTTGTAAAAATTCCCGCGGTTCTTACAACTTTCACCATACAATTTGGTAATTGCAGAGTATATAATAGCTGTCTTTTCATCTTCAACAAGTACAAAACTAATCACAGAACGTTATTTAACCAATGTGAAATTTTCAAGTGGATTCGCCATAATTTTAAGGTTATGAACACAACAATTCTGATCCTCCAGATGGTCAAGGCTCATCCCAGTGATGCCAACTTCTTCTTCCTTCTTCTTCTTCTTCAGCATCAAGGATTAAGCCTGTAGGCCTGTTCCATCCTCTTCAACCTCGACATCATCAATCCACCGAATCTATGATCTTCCAACTCTTCTTCTGCCAGTCGTTACATAATTTATTATTTGTTTAGGGAGTCTGGCTTCGTTCCCTGTTAGATGAGATCCGGCAGTATTTTCGAGGATTGTCAATAGTTGAGTGTCCCTGGCCGCGTTACGACAAATGACCAAGTAATTCTATATTGCTATCTTAGCAGCAATGCTGTTGTTTCCTGCACAACAGCATTGATTGAGAGGCCACAGGGTTCGAGTCGGTCGGTGGCGAATTTCTGACACCAGCAATATAACTGAGTGGAATTTTATCTTCCGTTTATTCAGATCGGTAGTTTTATGTGGTTTCTCTGATCGTAACGAAAGGGGAACGGATAGGGTTTGATATTTCTTCCTTATCCTTGTCCTCTCCTCTCCTTACACACCCGATTACACAACACATATGCACAACACTAACTCGCTCGCCGAGAGTCCAGGTGGGAGCGTCTCCACTGAGGTGGTGTCTCGCTGAGACGCTGAGGGACATGCCTGGAGGAGTAAATCCCACTTGTAGGTCGGCGACGGATCTCACATTCCGGCGGAACACCACGACTTCTTGAGATATAACATGACCTACACTTACGGAACTAACACCTTTAGTAGTTGTCGAGCCCTACTCATTTTCCCAAGTGTTCACTACTATATTTTTACTTAGTAAGTTTTATTTAATATATAAGCAACTTTTGACAGCTTATCGCAAATTCGACAAGTAGTATGCATATTTGACGCAAATTCGACTAGTAGTATGCATATTGCTTGTGCATCGACGATCTACATCTTTCAACAGACATTAGGGACTGACCCGGATAGAGGTGTTGTGGGGTCCCCCAAAAAATGGTCATTTTTTGGAATATTTTATCATTTTTCCCGGAAAGCGGCTCTCTTCCAATGGATGAGTGTCCCCACATAAATACTTATTTTTCTTGCCGGTGAATCTGGGTACAACGAACGGGTGCCAAAAAATACGACTGTTTTGTAAATAATTTCTGGTGCCCGGATGGTAGATCAGAAGGGAATGGCTAAGCCATCAAAATTTGGTTCAGGTACAAATAACACTGTTGGAAAAATACCATTTATCCAATCTCTTAATCGAAACAACACCTCTTCTATAAAACCATATTTAAGTTTTCTTCAGAGCTTTCACATTCTCCATCTCCTCTCATTTGTCTTCTTCTAAGCCGAACTCCAAACTTTGAACCTTAAGGCCTCCCAGTCAATGACGTGGCAAAGGCAACGGTGTTACCTCCAAAAAATCGGAAGTGGTATGCTACGCGGCGGGATTGGTAACATCACATGTGTCATGAAAGAATATACGGAAACTTGTATCATTATTGAAGAATCGGGTCTTAGCAAAAACGGCACCCAGTCACGCTGAACAGGGATCATTTGCTACCGAGTCCCCTTATAGAAGTTTAATGTTAATGCAAGCTGCATGACCAGATCTTTAACTGTGAAACAGAGATACAATATAGTACTTGTGTATAATTTTGCGTTTGTAATGTTTGCCTTTTTAAGATTTAACTTCAAAAATTTGGTTACTTAAAAATTGGGTTTCGTCATATGTGAAACGTTTTGTTGGTTCAAAACAGAAAAGGATGTAGAAAGAAAAGAAAACATAGGAATGAAATATTCTATTGAAAAGAAATATTATCAAGTTAAAATTAAATTCCTAGCGATATTTTAGTATTATATTAATGTACTCAGAAGTCCACCAAATAGGTATATTATAGAAATCGAATCAAATAAAAGTGAAGGAAAAAAACACAGTGTTAATGGTGAACTGAAAATTGAAGGTGTGACAACCTGAAAAGTTTTTAAGTGATCAATTAGCGCGTGCAAAACGAACTTTGAAGGTCAAGTTCGAACCTTGAAATGTTAGGAAACACGTATTCAGCCTATTTCATTTTCTCGAAACAATGTATTTACTTCACAGTATTTTATTAAAAAAATTATTGACAATCTATCAACATTTGTGTATTTGTTAATTGATACTTCTAAAAATGTATTATGTGTTCTCTTCAAGCGAGGGGAGATGTAATACTGTTGGGATTCTCCACGATCATTCATCTCCCGATACACGACCACAACAGTTGAAACACAAGGAATCGGCAGGCGGGTGATTGGATGCAGGAATGAATGAACGAACAGGAGAGGCAGTCGAATTGAACGGATAAATTAATGAACGAACCGATTACCGGACTGCCGCAATAAGGAAAGGATAAGGAACGTAATAAACTAAATGTTGACTCACAGATTGGAGAACTGACGGTGTGACGGATTAACTGGACTAATTAACCAATTGGTAAATTGACGGGTTGACGGAATGATGAAGTGACTGAAAGGAGAATGGACGGACAGATGGACTGAAGGACGAACGACTGAACAGACGGAGAGGCGGACGGACGGACGGGCAGACGGACAGACAGACGGACGGACGAACGGACAGACGGACAGACGGTTTGGTTTGTTTTTTCCGTGTTTCCGGGCGCGTCAACGGTTGGTCATAGTCCGTTATGAGTGATTTTTTCCGGGAGATGGACGATGATTTCTCTGAGATCGAATCGTATTACCTGGCTATTGGTTTTAACAGACTCAAATCCACCAAGGATAGAACGAATCTATGAAGCTCTACGGTTTGGGACTATTGTGATCATAGCTGGAAATTTGAAGGACAATTGACACGAAGTGGAAACAGATTCGCGCTTCATTTCGCAAATTCCCGTTTTGTTAAAATTATTGCATATCACCTTGTGTATTGAGAACCAAGAAATAGCCGATCAGAGCAGCTGAGCGTTCTAGAATTCTATCAGAAGCGACTGATTCGACTGCTAAAAGTAGGAAATCTGACCGCCATCGAGGACTGGACTCGGACTCACGGTTACGAAGAGTGCTGAGTGATCGAGACTGAGACCGACTACGGACCCGGCGACAGACGGACGGACGAGACAGACGAGAGGAACGGACGGACGACGACGGGACGGACGACGGACGGACGAGACGGACGGACAGACGGACGAGACGGAGGACGAGACGGACAGACGGACGACGACAGACGGACAGACGGAACGGACGACGGACGACGGACGACGGACGACGGACGACGGACAGACGGACGCGGACAGACAGACAGACGACGAGACGGACGAGACGACGACGGACGGCGATGCGGACGGGCGGGCGACGACGGACGACGACGGCGACGGACAGCAGACGACGGAGGACGACGGACGGACGGCGACGACGGACGGTGGAGGCCGGCAGAGGGCGGTGGACGCACTGCGGACACGTGCGGGTGCGCGGGCCACGAGCGCGGTACGTGCGCGTCGGACATGCGTGAGGCGCGGGTACGCGGGCTGACGAGCGACGACGGACGGATGGCGGAGGCGGTTCCTGGCCGGGCGGCGCGGCTGGCCGGGCGGCAGGCGATGGACTGCGGACCGTGACCCAGGCGGTGGTGAGTCGTTTACGGAGAAACGCAGGAGATCGAGGGGGAACTGGTGACATGCCACAACAACTACAGTTTGAATTATATTCTTGTAGAATAACGTTCATTTTCATTAGTAATCTCTATTGTTGCACCGTAGAATTAACATTTTATTGTCGAAAGTGATCTCTTTCATTACGTAAAACAATATGCAATTTAGAGAAGAGAGACTAAGTTTCAGACATATTCTGCTGCCTGTAAAATCACAAATAAATTAAATGACGATAAAATTTCTTTTAACTTGCGCTCTGATCTATTTATTTATTTCACGTCAAAAACAGTTAAACACTGTATGACGTGCTACGAGGAGAAGTGTATTCTGTGCATGCTTTCTTAATTCTGGGATACCTACACTAAACCATTCACAAGTTTAATTCTGAATGCAGAAAGAAATGTGCGTTTTGGCGAGAATTGTTAATAAAATATTTGCTCCGCTGTAATAAAATATTTTTTTTAGAACAAATCAGCTATAGATTTGGGCTCTTATCCCTCATCATGTCTTTCGTGAAGAAATAATACTTCCTGCCGCGTCAACATGGAGAACGATAATTTGAATAATATAATTTTCACTGAATTCTAGACGTATGCAGATAATGAAGATACATTTATGTCCAGAAGCAAAACCAGGGCCATATTAGCATTTGCAGAAGGGATCAGGGAAACTGGACGGAAAACTTGATTGAGATGGGGTCATAGACCCAGAAGCTGAAGTACTAGTTACAGTTGTTTAACATTTTACGGTTCAAATGTTAAATAAATCATTAAACATCATTGTTAAAATTAATGTTACTTCCTTTTTTGATGTTCGGTATATCCTCTGTTTGTAGAGACACAGTTATGTAGCAGAAAATGTTTTACAATAAAAACTACATTACAGAACAGTCTACAAGAAAATAATAATAATAATAATAATAATAATAATAATAATAATAATAATAATTCTCTATTCGTTTATAAATAATTACCCTAAATGCAGTTTTTGTTCGGTAAATGGTGTAAGTACTGCATTTTTTAAACAGGATTAATACACATTTATAGTAATTTTCGGAGTGGAGTTTTAATTTTTCGTGTATTTCTAGGTATAAGGCATGGAACATGGTCTTAGATACTTAAAATTTGCTGTAAATGCTTACGTAACATTTAATAATTCGTACTAATTGATATTGAGCTCATTTGTTCCTTAAATTTTTCCTGCTCTGTTCAACGTTCCTTTGATATTACTAGAGGGTTGGAAAAACAGATTGATATTATTTATAAAATCTAAAAATGTCTTAATTATGTTCAGAAATGCAGAAAAAGAATATCTACATTAAGATATATAAGGTTTCTTTTTATAATGAACAAGTCAAGGTTCATTATTCCTTTTATTTCCTAGAAATAATTGAATAGGGCGTTTCTTCGTAAGAAACATATGAACCAATCCATTCCAAAATAGTTAATCACTTCATCCGTATGATTGCCATAATAGCTTGATACTTATAATTAACGCCCGACATCTATATTTACACCTCAATACGACTTTTCAAGAGGCTATAATCTTGAGTTTAGCCGACGCTGTGTTTGGTCCACTGTCTCATGAATAAAATTAAGAAATTAAATTCATATATAGAAGGTTAATTCATGGGTGTTGGAATGAATACATTATATCTGAAGGAAGTCGATTACTAATGTAGTTAACTGAAATAAGCGCAATTAAGTCAAATCAGTCTCTTAAACCTATTTTTATTATCGTTATTATTGAACGTAAAAAACACGATGAATACCGTAAAGAATTATTCTCAAATTTGATTTTTGTAAAACATATCCATCTAGAGACGAAATCTCATTGTAATTGCTAATTTGCAAGAGCCATGGATCATTTTTGTAATTGCTAAATTGATGGGAAACTTAAATGAAGATCGGAGACTTTTAAGGGGTCCATAGTTCGAATAATATTAATTTTGTGAATGATAATTTGAGAGAATTTAAATTTTTGCTTGAATGCACTCTTGTAAAATTTTGTAGACGGTTCAAACATTCACAGTAAATATTACGTTCTACAAGAAATATTATTTTGGGAACTAATGACAATAGGCTTGGAATTTGAAAGAAAATCTCATTTTAAAGAGTATCATCACAAAGAAATTTGGTATCAATAAGGCTTCTAGTGAAGTACAATATCTTCATGAAGTTTTTGTTTACAAAGTGTTTGTCTTCAGATCTCATCTGACATGCGAATAAAAATAGATAAATTCCATAACGGATATAGATCAGCATATTTGAAACTTGAATCAAA
Source organism: Teleogryllus oceanicus (assembly GCA_964035755.1). NCBI lineage: Eukaryota > Metazoa > Arthropoda > Insecta > Orthoptera > Gryllidae > Teleogryllus > Teleogryllus oceanicus. The sequence goes on along the minus strand of CAXIVR010000005.1, from coordinate 72,803,813 downwards.
GATGAAATTTTTGCCAAAATTTACTCAATCTCGTTTTCATGTGGATTAATTCAGCATGTTTAACAATAGAGATTACACTAGTACCACAAAACAAATGCCTTATAAGAATACTTCACGCTCCTTTGCTTGTATCCAATTCAGAATGACACATTTTCACAGAGAGTTATATGAAGATCAAATTAAAAGCCATATCTCTAAAAGGATAACATTATTTTTTTTTAGGATAAATTACTTGCACCCTTATTTAAAAAAAAAAAAAAAATGAAAAATTCACAAAATAAACAATATTATTAAACTTTTTCGTGTTTTTTAGGTTTTCATAAATTAAAAGTATCCCTGAAAACATTCATAGAAATATTCCAATAATCCATTATGGTGCCTCTAAACAGGTCTGTCCGTAACAGTGACCCTATAACAAGTGCACAGGGCAACGGCGATTCCAAGGGTCAAATTGTTACTAGATCATCACGATTCAGTCGATTCTTCTATCTTACTGTCTGACCTAATCAAGAAAGAATAGAAGGATTTTTTCAAAACGTGGTACCTTAATACAAGCTTGCGTAACTATACATTTTTAAAAACCATTAGAAGGACATGTGTTGACTTTAAGAGTAATATTGTACATTTTTAAACCATTAGAAAGTTCAATACAGTTCCCAGCATTCGAAAACCTAAACATCGTCAGTAACTGACAGTATCGTGGATCCGCAATTTTTTAAAGAAAAATTCCTAAATTAATAATAAAAAATCATTTAAAAATCGATGGTACTATTTTCTCAAATTTTTTCTGAATATGGAAAACCTAGGAAATTCCTTTGTTACGCAAATAATGTAATTTTGAATTATATCACAAATTAACGGTAGTGAGAAATAATTTTGAGAAAAATGTGTATTAAATGTTTGCAAAATATTATTCAAATATTTGAAATATTCAGAAACTTTGCAAAACTTACAACGAAAAATATTCACGAAGGAAACGAAACGTCTACACCTACATGTTTAAAATACTAAAGGTTTTAGTTCAGAAGTTTGATCTTTTCAGTCAATCAAATTTCGTTATTATTTCTTTAAATGGAAGGAAGTGAAGCCTAGATGTGTTATCACCCGCTCTTATTAACAAGTTTTAAAGAATTTGTTTTATTTTTAGCTACCCGTTCTTCTGAAGCCTTTCGAGGATTTTAAGTTTACATAAATGAAAAAAGATAAAGTTGTTGGGACATCCTCAGGCGAATGTGGGACGTAAGGCGTAGCCCTCAATTCAATTTTGTAAATTCAATTTTCATGATTTTTGGAATTTTAAAGGCGTGCGTTAGGATGTGAGGTGATGGGTCAGTGTGGGTGATCATAGATGAGAAGGGAAGTCTGCATTACTAAGGAGGTGTAGTGAGTTGTCTGTAGATGTTCAATTTCAGATTTCAATATAGGGTTCTTAATAGGGTTTGGAGTGAATTTTTTTCTAAGTGTTTTGCTAGAGCATTTGCTTTGTTAAGATCAGAGTACACGATATTTCCTTTCATTTACCAAGGGGGGGAAGTGAAGTGCTCTCTTTTGTTAGTTTAGTTTTGATAATAACATGCAAAAAGTTTTTACCTCAGCAGCTTCCTTAAAACTGATTGCAGCCTTAATATCAATGGAAATTATTTATTTCCTTAAGTTAAATAACTTTTAGTAATTATGGTTAAGTTTAGTTAGCCAACATTCTCTCGGTAGGGACACTCACCAACATAGTTACAATCCAATTTGCACAGCGCTGTGGGCTTGTTTTAATATGTGGGTTACAACGTTTTTGCCCGAAGGTATTCAATTGTCGACTCTACCTACACAGCTAGGTCGAATTCAGCCGCTGTCTTGAAGAGAATTCTAGTGGCCAGGTGCTTTGATAGGTAGTTTTCCGAGGTTTCTCCGATCAACAGCAGGCTAATGTCGGAGAAGTACGTAACAAACGAGCCACGGACCGCGCGCTATCTTTTCTTTTTCTACCTTAACATATCTTCTCCCCTTACTGTGACTACCGAAATGTTTTTTTTTTTATAAATATGCCTGAGAATTTCCCTTAAGCACATCACCAAAATAATTATATTTACCAATTTTCAGGCCATAGATTTGTATTTCATTCTTGTGAACGAATAGTAAATAGTCGTTTTTTAAAATGTGTATACCTAAAAATAAATATCATGAGCTTCTGTATTGAACCAACAAAATTACATTAATTATATTTATTTACATGAACAAGAAAAATTGAAAAAACAGAACAAGAAACTATATTATTTTCATTAGCTATTCCCACCCGTAGAAGGACGCTTTTATTTTTCCCTGCACTAATAGCACTGCTCTCCCTTTTAGTTTATTATCAATGCATAATTGACTTACGGATCTTGCTTTCACTTCTTGTTGCAAATATCATTCTATTACACATAACCGCCAAAAAAGTCCTCTTTCAAATTTCTTTCATCATCTATTTCAAAGCCCCCTATTACTTCTTTCATCATCTATTTCAAAGCCTCCTATTTCTCTCCATCTTCACGCCGACCAATGTCCAAGGAGTTTACACATTAAGAATGCTGGTAAATAAACATGTAATATGATATATTACATTACACACACTTATACTCACTTGCAGTGTATTATCACATATGTGGGAAGACCAGTCTGGAGCTTTCGGTTAGCGGAATTACCAGTCTGTGGGAGATACCTGGGGTGGGAAGTCCTCCGCAAGCTGACGTGTAGGTCGGCGACGGGATGGAATCGTTCATTTCGCGGTGAGGGGGGGTGAATAACGATATATAATGGAATAAAACATTCACTACACTAATTGATATAGTGCTAATAGCCGTTGACGTGCCCAAAAATAATCAGCCATAGAAGTCAAATGATTTCTGAGTGAGCAAATACAGCGAAGCGAGAGTACTACAATTAATTCAGTTTACTCCTAAAGTCTCCCGTTTTGGAAGAACAGAATGTCATTGTTTTTATGCCATGTACAATCATTCTTCGAATTCCCATTTTTGAAACCCGCTTTCGTCAATTTAAAAACGTCTTACATTATTTTTGTTCGAAACTTTTTATCGGTGCGTTGGAAACTTAAAGTCTTGTTGTAGAAGTAACTTGAACCTACATGAACTTACACGTAGGCTGTCGATCAACCGAATTAAAATAATTGCGAGAGTTTTACACTTAGGACAACTCACACACAAATTTCATGAGTTGCAAAATTTAGGGTTTTTTCAGAGGGGATACGTGTTCAGCTTAAGAAAACTTCGATCGCGAACGTCTGAATGATACTGCCGAACGGTACTTGTCATACTGTATTCGACTGCGGCAGACATTAGTCTTAAAATTATTACGTGTATGCGATAAGAAATGAAATCAAAAAGATTCACTGTTCATTGTGAGCTTGTTTTATATATGAGAGAGTTGATATGATATGAGACAAATGCTTGTAAGAGAAACTTGTATTAGTACTGCTCAGTGAGGACAGAAACTATCAAAAATATTGTCACCCAAATTTTCCTGAATTCATATTTTCCTGTTCTAATAACTTGAGACGGAGGACTTTCTCGTGCCTGCATGTTCATAAAGTATACTTTACATACGTATATTTAAAGTATACTTATTTAAACTAGTTTAATGACTCAAAATAATTTATATTCAGATCATACTATCCTGCCGTCGTGAACGTTTTGTCGAATTCGCTCTTATGGGCATGCGACCTACTAATGAGTGTTTGATATATTTCTATAAACTTTATTTAACCAGATCAGTGGAATTACCACTTTACAGGTGAGTATTATATTTTATATATGTTACAAAATACAAGTAACTGCAAATTAGCGCATCATCATACTCGTATTTCTGACTGAAATATTTGGATATAAACGAATTCGGATAACAAATATGGAATGCGTTTTACTGTTCCTTTGTGCATTAACCTTACTAGCGTGACATTTTCTTTTAAACATTTCAGAATAACTTCAATTCAAATGATTCCTGTTTTGAATAAAGTAATTATATCATCGAAGGAAACAAAATGTATGGACAATATTGTCGACTGGCGGCAATTGCACGCCGAAAATTCGTTTTACGGATGCACTGATGCCTGATAGGTTGATTCGCTACAGAAAACAGTTTCTTTCTAATCTCTGTACATGCGAGTACGATTAACTGAAAATAAGTGGTTCATTGAAATTTTGGTATTTAAATAAAAATCCAGTACAAACGTAAAACGCTGTTGATCGCACACCGTGCAAACTCCATGACTCCATCACAAAAAATTACCCGCAAGTATTTCAAAGTATTCTACAATTTTAGATTATGAATTGTCCTATTTTGAATTAGTCTCACGTTTGCATTTTTGCCTGCGTTGTTAATCAAAACGTGGAAATGAATCAAAAGTAATGTCCGCATAAATTCCTGGCCGTTAATACTCGTATCATCAACCAAGTTCTAGTGTTTGAGGTTATAGTGATATCATCATAATAACAATCACCCTTACTCACAATACCACTTAAATTACTATATTTTCATTTCAATTTTGACGCTTTTTGGTCTACTCTCAATTCAATCACAACTAAACTTCAATTTTCATCTGTGGAGAATTGATGGTGAGTTCATGATGAATTGTCATGGGGCGAAAAGAGGTTGGGAAAACGGGAAACTGCGAAAGAAAATCTTCCGCAAACGCCCATAAATTCTAAATGGATAGACAATATTAGTGGTGGAAACCGAGTGGTTTACTCCGTCTGTTTTAAAGGGTATTGCCGAATAAGGTTGTGAATGTGCCCCTAAACCAAATCGATAATCGCGATGCTCATGTGAAAGAAAATAAAAAAAGTCGTAGATTCACAAAAGTTCAGCCTTCCAAAGTACTATGTTGCAGAGATACGAGGAACGTGTTTTCCATGTTTTTTCTCTGCTTCTATTGCGTGTTTCAAGTTGAAAAAAAAATTGCAGAGACGAGAAAAAATAGTTAAATTTCAAGGAATTTTGTCAACAAATTTTGACGCCAAATTCATATAGAAAAAAATAAATAAAGTTTTGAAATTAATTTTCGACATGATAACATCGGAGTACTGACTCAGTTTTCCCCGTAGAATGTGTCTTATAACATTCTATAACACTTTTTTCAGATTTTTTAAACAATGTATACAATAATGAAAAAAATTAAAACCAATTTTATCAGTTTAAAAATTTGAAATTCGCGCCAACAGCGCGACACAGTTGGGTCGATGGCCACCGCCACAAACACCTCGTTAATGAAACCACTCTAGAAGATGAAAAGGAAGAGGAAGGAAGTAAAATACATGAAAAAATAAGATGAAACATTTGGAGAAGAAGATGAAAAAGAAGAGAGGAGTAGTAATATAAAACTAGACAAAAAGAGCACATTGAATAGTTAATTAAAAGAAAAGTGAAACAATAGTTATATACAAAATTTCAAAAAAAAAAACTGTGAAATTAAATTAGTAATGATCCACATTAATTGAAAAGAAGTGATGGTTTTGTAAACAACATAGGTAAGAAGACAAACTAGCCGAAATTAAATTGGACAAGAAAATAAAAAAAGTATAGAAAGACGGAAAGAATAGAAGAACGAACAGGAAATACTTTAAAAAAGGAGGAAAATTGGGAATAAAAACGATTGAATATAAATGCTGAAATAAAACAAAAAATTTAAATTAGTTACGCCCCATTCAGTCGTTCGTAAATGGACTGCCTGCAACACTCTTTCATCGCATGAGTTGGCTCGTGCGCCGAAAGGGGGCGGCGGGGGCGGCGGGGCGGCGGGGCGGCGGGGCGGTGGGGCGGTGGGGGCGGCGGGGGGCGGGGGTGCGGGGGCGGCGGGGGCGGTGGGGGCGGCGGGGGGCGGGGGGGCGGGGCGGCGGGGCGGCGGGGGCGGCGGGGCGGCGGGGCGGCGGGGCGGCGGGGCGGCGGGTTGACTGCGGGGGGCAGGGGGGGGGGGAGGGGTGTCGCGCGACCGCCGACAAAGGCGCTAGGCGCGCGCCTCGTTTGCACGTTGCTCCACGCCAACCCCGCGCGTTTTTCCGCGTCGCTCAGCGCAGCGCAGGGAAGGGCCGGGAAGAGCTGGGTGGGGTGGAGAGAGGACAGATGAGAATGGGGACGGGGCGGTTGACGCGGGGGAGGGGGGAACAGATGGGAACTGTTGGGAGAGGCAGGAGAAAAGAGGACGGGGGAAGATGGGAGCGGCAGACGGGCGAAGGGGGGGGGGTAGATTGTAGGCAACAGAACGAGATAGGGTGGGGAATAGGACGATTTGTAGGGACGAGCGGGGTGAGGTGGGGTGAGGAGGAGCGGGGGGAGTTGGGAATGAGTTAAACGGGTGTGAACGTGGTGGGGCGGGACGAGGGCGGAAAGGAGCGGAGCGTAACGGGGTGGAGATTTCGGGGAGGAGCGATGCGGAGCAGAGCGGGACAGGTGGGATGGGGCGGGGGGGGGGGGGCGCGGGGATGGGCGGGATAGTGGAGGGCGGAGCGTGGCGGGGAAGTGTGGAGGGGTGGGAAAGGGCGGGGACGGAGCAGTAGCGCTAATGCGGGCGCCGCGCGGCCTAATCTATTGCGTGGCCGCTCGATTAGCTCACGGTAATCTGCCGCTTAACGCCGACTATGAAACGTGAAAACTTGTAAGTTAATCCATTAATGGCGCTGTGGGTTGGGCGGGGCGACGAGCGATGGCTTGCTGGCGTGAAGCGGGGGACGAGAGTGTACAGGGGTGACGAGGTGGTGGTGGTGGTGATGCGGGTGGCGTTGGTAACAGCGATGGTGTTTTAGTGGTGTTTTCCGTTTGTATCGACCTCGCAGAGGATCAGGGAATTTAGATAAACGGGAGGCATGGAATAAGAAGGAACGGCATTAAAATGTTTTAGTATTAATAACAATATTGGACTCATGACGACAGGAACAATGATGGCCAAAAACATTTTATCTACATGAGAAGCTGTAGTGAGAATAAATAGCAACGTGAAAGGTAAAAACAATTGTACAACTCGGAATTGATGATTTGATTCATCACAATCAAATGAATATCATTAATTGTATTATTATTTTTACTATCAATATTATTTTACAGCATAATATTGAAATTAAGTGAATTAAAAGTATCAATATTATTTTAAACAGTTATGGGAAAGATAAACACGTAGTGAATGATGACTTATTTGACTATTCCAATCGTGAAATTAGCATCAATAGCGTTGAGGCATACATCAGGTATGCACAAATCAACTAAGTGTATCAAAAATATTCTGCGTTTTTTACCATTTCCGCTCTGACGGCCAATCACAAAATTCGATTCATTAATCATGGGAAACATGTCATGTGCACTGGGAGCGCGAACAATTGGTCTATTCTGAGAAATGTTTGGGAGTAATTTCGTTTACGGAATAGTCTGTGCGTTGGAGGTTTATAGAAAATTTCCTAAGCCGCTACGAGAATCAGGAATTTATGGGACATTTTCTATGTCATGTGGTGTTACCTATGATCATTCAGATATCACAAGCTTCTATGAAAAGACGATGAATAAGAAAACATGATGCTCATTTAAGAATTAAAGAGACAAATTGGTAAGGAGAAACAGACGTTGATTCACAAAACAGGACTTTTCATACTTTTTAAAATAATCCTACCAACTTTTATGAACTTGTCCCAACGAATTATCAGTTTTTATAACGGCTACAAAGAACTCTCTATCATGATGTTTGAACCAATTTACCAGAATTGTTGTTGACTAACCTAGTTATCCTAGAAATTTCTTCCCACGTAATGCCTCCTTCAGTAGACCAAACAAATGTAAATTAGATGGTGCTAAATCAGGGCTCTAGGGGATGAAGTAGTATCTCCCAACCTATTTTGTTAATGGGTTATGGTTTTGTTTTCAGGGTGAGGACGTACGTTGTTTTACTTGAGAATCGTCCTCTCCTATGAGATTCAGGACGTTTCTTTCTCATTGTTAGCTTCACCTAGTTCAATAGCATATCTGAGCAGTTTTTGCTGTTTATTATACACTGTTCTTCAAGAAGATCACAAATAAATGCATCAACAGCTTCCCCAAACACAGTCAACAGACTTTTCCGGCTGATGCGGCTAGAATGGTGTCTGTTAGCCACTGACATTCGACCACGTTTGAACTGTTCTACCCACTCACTTCTCGCGTTCTTACAACTTTCACCACACACTTTAGTTATTCTAGAGTGTATATTAGTTGGTTTTTCACCTTCACTTAGTACAAAACGAATCACAGAACGTTATTTAACCAATGTGGAAATTTCAAGTGTACTTCAGCCATCGTTGAACTTAATTATGAGGTTATGAACACAATAATGTTGATCCTCCAGATGGTCGGAGCTCATCCCAGTGACGCCAACGTCAAGTCCTAAAATTATGAAACTTGTACTACTCACTGTTTTTGTTCAGTCCAATTTGTCTCTTCAATTACTGAGTGACCTACATAATAATAGCGACGATTACAGCCCTTCTAATTTCATTACATACATGATAGCAAGAGAAAATGTCGAAGTTCGTAGAAATGATATTGGCATATAAGGAGCGATTATGGTAGAAACCAATTCCAATGGTGGCCTCCGTTGTAGTCGGAAGCCGGTAGTCCAGCGGACAAACCCACGGCCGGACCTCACCCTATTACGCGACAACCTACAGCAGAAGATATCTACACGACCAACGACGGCCATGCTGACGTTCACCATAGCCACACCGAAACCGTGGCAGTATATTCGGATATTCGGCCGCCGCGAACACGAGGAACGGGACAAGAGGCGGGTACTGCACGGGCAGCAACAACACGCCTTATCGATCGCGCGTACATTTGCAAGAGATCCCGACCATAAGTCTTGCCATCGGCCGGACCGGCCAGGCCCCCGTTCTGCTTCACCCTCAACCCTCCTGCCCTATTCCCTCCCGCCCTGTGGCGCCCTCGCAGATGTAATTACTGGGGAGTTTGCCGCCGGGAAGTGTAACTTTAAGGGCGCAATTGTTTCCCCTCCGGCCGGCGAGCGGGGGGGGGGACCGGTCCCCGGAGGGCGCGCCTGTGACACGGGGTCGCGCGACCGTCGCGCGCATATTTGATGAGAGCGCGTGTGATCCGGAGGGGGAGGTCGGGGTAGGACGCAGGGTGTGCGTTGTGGGGATGGAGTGAAACTGGTGGTGGAGAAATGGCGGTGTTGGTGTCTGTGCTAGTGATTAGGGTGGAGAGGGATGTTGAAGAAGGTGGACTTGGAGGGAGGAGAGATTTTAGGGGGGGGGAGGGGGGGAGGTTGGATGGTGGTGGGTGTAATAGTGGTGATGTGGTATAACCGATATTGGTGGGATATTAAGAGTGTGGTGATGATGTGTGGATGAGGTGACAGTGGTGACTGTAGTGATGGAGGTGATGTAAGGAATAGAAAGAATGTAACTGCGATGAAGCAATATATTATTTCTACTACTTTCAAAATATAGTAATTGCTTGAGAAATGTTGACAGTTTTCGTAGTGATGGTTGCGATGGAAGGGACGATGAAGCGTTCATAGAAAAAGTGAAACGGTGGTCAAAAGTGGAGATAGCTCTTACGGTTGCGTTGACGGTGGTGACAAAAGTTGTGGGTTGTGGTGGTGAAGGTGACAGTGGAAGTCATAGTAAAAAGGAGTAAGAAAGGTAGAAAAACACCTGTGAACAATACTGCGGGGGGTGAGAAGTGACAATGATGAATAATGCAAGTGGTAGTTTATAGATCGAGGAATAATGATGATAGTGATGATGTAATGATGATAATGACTATGATGTAATGATGATAATGACTCATCCAATGCCCGTGTCGGGTATGAAACTAGGTTCCCTCCGTACCAAACTACTTAAATAACGAATTAAATTTTAAAATATTATTTGTTATTTTCAATTTTTGCTGAAAGCTTACTGGCCTACTTTATTGATGAAACGATTTAAATCATCTCAGCGCTATTTTAAGGGAACAGACTTCGGTGGTGAGAACGTAGTGTGGGGTCCTGTCGTCATCTGTGCTGGATGGAGCAGACGCGCAGTTTAGAAGCTTAAGTCCCCGTTACAAATAGGCTCGGGGCCGAGTTTGTTTTGGTTTGGGGACGTCCTTTTGCGTGATACCCTGAGGTCAATGAGAAGGGAGGGAAGAGGGGATCACTGTGAAGAGAACAATAGAGTATTTACAATCGCTTTTTCATTCCCTTCCCCTACACTGTAAGATATTATTCAGGAATAAATATATCTCTTTGTCCTATGTTTGTTTATAAAAGCTGTGTTCGTCCGCGAAAAATTATTATGAGTAACAGTGGAGAATCAGAATTGAGCGTAATTGATTTCAGTCTCTATATTAAAAATTATCCGACTTTAAACCAACAAATTCTGTACCGAACGTGAAGAATCTTCATTTTACTCGAATATCAAAATGAAACGGATTAAGCAAAAACGTAAATTCACTGTAAATTAGAATTAAAAAAATAATTTACTAAAAAAGCATTCGACTATATTTTTATATATATTTTTACCCTTTGTAGTTATAACAGTACTTCTCCTGTATGTACCTTCTTGGGGTGCGAGGACCTTAGGAATCCTCTCTTTCAGTCTTTTCCTGTATATTATTGTATAAATGTAAGTAATAATAATAATAATAACAGTAATATGTAATAATAATAAATCTGCTTTCACAATCAACAGGTACAGTCACTTTACATCTTATGCATATTTATCGTACATAGGAATAGCCATTGCCAAGCCTCATCATTGCGTTAATTTACAAACTGACCACTGTTTTAAGATAAAAATTAGTCTTAAAAATGTAATATAAAAATTAAAACCAGTTAGTATAAAAATTTATAATTACTTAAATTATTTTGGAATAAGAATTATTGTATTTTGAAGACTGAAATTTTCAAAATCTTCTGAGGAAATTGTAAAGTTTCATTAAAAACTTCGCTACTTTCAGAAAGATTTGTTCTTTTTTAGTACACTTTACTTTCTATGAAAACGTATTTTAATTTTAATTATTATATTCATCAATATCAAATTTTATCACATTCCCTGAATAATATACTGTGGTGGTAATTATCAAATATGACATCTGTGTTGATGATAAGCCACCAGGAGATCTCGGCTGAAACTAGTTAGGTGTATAACACTAATATTTCCTGAAGTAATGTTATTTACACATCGTGTAACTGTACATTTCGTGGAGTCTCGGTGTTTACAAATCCTACAATGTATATTATATTGATTTATGAATTATTAACTCATCCTAATTTTAGTTAATGAAAACTTTACAATAAAATCATATACCAGATCAATTCTTTACATTTTTAGTTCATAAATTTCAAAATTTATGTGTAGAATACTTCACAAACAAAGTCTAGAAGATAAGGACAACATGCCGTGTAACTAGTTGTAAGGGTAGAGTTGCGATCAAATAATATAATAGCATCTTTTCTTCTCGATTAATTGTTATAACTTCTATTATTTCTATTTTGTATATTGAACTACTTTCTGTGACTTAAAAATTCAGTTCATAATTTTCAAAACCAAGAACAGATATCGAATTGATCCATATATTAAACAAGTAAGTGCGCATTTCTGTTCTATGATGATTATATCAATAAAACACATGTACTACCAATTCAAGAATTACATCTATTACCTGCAAACCGCATTGCATCACTCTTCTCTTCTTTCATTGATTTATCACTGCTTCTATAATCAAAATGACATTCCTAACTTTCAAACGCAATAACCACACTCTTACTACATTCCACAGAGCGCAAATGATCTTCAAAGTCAACGGAAAATACAAGTGAAAAGTCTCTCAAGTTTAATGAATCATTCTACAGCATGGAAATATCTTTAAAATATAATGTTATATGGGAGAAGTGATTGATGACACAGTGCTGTAAACAGTGGTCACAGACAACGTGTCCCCCAAGTGTCCTGTGACTGGAATGGTCCCCTTGCAAGCAAACTGGTTCTTGCTGGGTAGGTAATAAAACTTGTATCACACTCTGCCATTTTACTTCCTATATCGTATGTGCTTAGCTGTTCTTGCTGCTCTCTAGTTTGACCTGCACGAAGGAATGGTTTTCATGTCTTCTAGTTCTTCCTGCTTAGCTTCTTGTTAATGATATAACTCTTCCTGATTCTGATTGGAATTTCTTTGAAGAAAATAGAGATCACGAAAGTAGCATCTATAACATAGGTAAAACGTGATTAAAAAAAAGTGCTTTACAGAAAGCGGAGGAGCATTGAATGTACAATAAACTCCACTTAACTTCTTGATATTATGAGTTTTTCGAGAACGATAGTATAGAACTATACTCTTCTTTGATTTCCGGGTAAAGAAACGCAATATTTAAATCCATTCTTTAAATGTTTTGTCAGCAGCACTGAGTAAAACTTAACTTCCTGTAAAGGAAGACGCCGGAGAGGAAATGCTGCTGTTCTTGAAGTGTTCCGCCGCTAGCAAGAAGCGTGAAGAGAAACCAATTTAAAACGCTGAACAAAACGTTTCAGTTTGAATTCACGATTCTCACAATCTCTGCTCATAATGAGGTCAGTTTTTCTTATGAATCTAAAAACATTTTGTATGCCATACGTTTGCATTATGTTATCGAATTTCCACAGACAAAATCTGAGATCAAAACAAATATTTAGAAATACTAGTGGAAACCCTTCCAAATTTAAATGTTTAAAAATACTCACTGACAATCCTACGTAAAACACTCATTCTTCGCACTTAAAAATCTCGCTGTTCTCGCATCGCTTTTTAATCTCAGGTTTTCTCGTACCAAACGTCGAAAGAATGACTGCTTTTGAAAGATCGATTACAACTTGCACAACAAAACAATGAAATGAACAAATGAGGAGGTAAATGTTCATTCTCCTATTTTAAGATATTATTAATATTTTGTGTAAATTGTATAAAATAGATTAATAAGAACAAAGTTAACACAATCTCTGCCATAATCATTTGAAACCCGCCATCTAAGTCTTCTGCAAGAATTTAAAGAAAATATCACAAACTTTTTAATTCACAAAGAAAACTCACGTAACTTTCCAAACAAATAACCTACCGTTTTAAATGCGTAGATGAAAAATTGTTTATATTCAGATTCATATTGTTTATATTCGAATTCAGTCGCTGTCTGGAGCAAAATTATAGCGGCGGCTCTGGTCAGTAGTTTTTCTCCGATCAACACCAGGCAAATGCTGGAGCAGTACCCTAAGAAACGGGTCACGGACAGCGCGCGATCTTTCCTTCCTCTTCCTTGTCTTATCTTCACCCGTTACATACACACACTTACACTAGCATGCACTACACTAACACAAATGCCGGGAGACCGGTCAGGAGCTTAGAGCTTGTCTCGCTGATGGGAGATACTTCGTTAGGGAAAATACCGCCAGTCGGAAGGACGGCGCCATATGCCATCCAGCGGTAGAAGATTGCCGTCACCTCCCGATGAGAAACACTCACGACATTTACGGCACTAATGACCTCTGTATTTGTCGTGCACGAGATCAGTTACAATCAATCAATCATTATAAAAGCTCCCGTAGAAATCGGCACCAGAGACCACATGAGAGTTAGTCCGTCCCTGAAAAGATTCCGTAGAAAGGAAGTGTGAAAGAGCATAATACTTATGTTTTACTCTATAAAAAAAATTCATTCTCCACATTTTTCACTGCTAAAATAGTAGCTGTGAACGTTAACAAAACGTTTCCAAAACAATTTCCCCGACGGAGGAATTATTTCAGATCCCAGCAGGAATACTACAGGGTAGCGTTCTATAAGGAAAGCATACTCCTGATATTTCTGCTTCACCTATTACCGCAACGACACCGCTGTTAATACTGGCATACATATCGAATTGTTGTTACTCTATTAAGAAGTATTATCTTTAGGTAATTACTCCCCTTGCTTTCTCGCAAACAACATACCATGGCATCTTTTCGCTGAAATAATAGCCAAAATTCGTGTAAACAAATATGTACCTGATGAGCAGTTCATACAAGTTTGAAGATAAAATTATAATGAAGAACTTTGTTCGCTCAAATACTTCTCTTCTACAAATATACTAAATATGAATATTTGTTGAAGGAAAAATTGTCACAAGACGTACAAAAATTCATTTTAACTTTTAGTGAAAAAGTAACTGGCCTCTATAGTTTATTTAGATAATGGATTTGATAATGAAACAACTTAATCAATATATGTTATGTGTGTCCTTTGCAAAATGATGCAATTAAAAATGTATTTACAATAATATCATGAATAATACAATAAAAAATTACCGTTGGATCATTTACTCTCCTGCCAGCCGACTCTGCTCAAACTTCACAGCAAACGTTCAGCTGTTCCCGAATATCCTGTTCCTTATCCGAATCGCATCGGCTGCGGTGGAAGCAAGAAAAAACTAGAAGTAGGTTGCGCCCACCCGCCGCCTAAACGGGCTCATAACGAGGCGATAATCGCTCGTTAACGACTCCTTCCAGATCAAAAATTCCGAACGGCATCGTCCGAAGCAGCTAGGGGTGCGGTCGGCTGCACCGTCCGTGCACGATCCGTGCGCGCGGTTGCGATTGTCATCAGGGAGGAAAGACGTACGTTATCGGTGCAAGACACGGCTGACGGTGCTTTGTATCCGTTCAACGTGCTCACGTTGTGAAAATATTCGTCCCCTATGTTTCGATGTGAATGTGAGAGAAATGTGTATAATCAATGAAGTCAAGACTTTTAGTTTTTGAACTTGTTTGTTTCAATTTTAAATAGCAATATCATATTAACACTTTATGCTGTTATACGCGCGTTTTCTTGAGCCTCAGGATAGTTTCCTTCATTCCTTTAATAACATTTGTTTAATTCAGAATAAATGATAGTAACGAACGTTGTTAACAAAATCTGATGACCAAAAATGTTTGCTCGAGAGTAATAGAAATTATTTCGTATCGAAAACCAACTAAAGATCTGATACTACAGCCGTCAAAATTAAAATCCCCCACTCTTGTCGTTGGTTCACTAGTTGGCCAGTGATTCCGGGCACGTCAACTGCTCTGGTCATTAGTCCCGTAAGTGAAGTGCATGTTTGTTCTCGGAGATGGTGATCTTCCCCGCTGGACGGCGAGATCCGGCGCCGACCTACCGTCGGCTAGTGGGGTTTCCCCCAAACCAGGACTCTCCCACCAGCGGCGCACCGCCCCAGCCGGGACAAGCTCTAAGCTTTCCACCGGTCTCCCGGAATGTGTAGCCACTCTTCTCGTATCTAGCGAAGTGAAGGTTCAGGAAAACGTGCGCGAATCTATATGACACAATATTTGTTCATATGGTACTTTCTGTAGTGTTCAAACAAATCAATTGTGTGCGTAGTTGTAAACTCTAACGCATTTGGCTTTTAGTCGTAAGTACTACTTAGACTGCTTGAAATTTGAATAATATGGTCACGTGAACGAAACTACATACGTTGTGGATGTGATAATATAGTGGGTGTAAAAATAAATGTGGATTTTCTGTTCATTAAATATTAACAGCGTGACAAAAACAGTTGAAACTTATTGTTTCCACCATAAAGAATAATACATTTTCTTATAAGTTGCGAGGGAAAACATTTACTGCTAAACTTGGTTACTTAGCGAGCATATGAGGAAATAATTTCTCATCCCATCCCTCCCATCAGACGATGTCTGCAGGAGACAGCATACCCCAAAGTTCTGCGTCAAACACCAGGCAAAAATTCACGGACAGGCCGAGATTGGAACCAGACATCTGCAGAACCAAATATTCCGGATTTGTACCCCTTTACCCCCATATGAGTGGTCGAATTAATATTCACTTATTTTGCATCAAGATATTCTTATATTTAGTTTTTTTTAATTGTCTGTATCAACAAATGAATATTACGATTTCTAAGTTTTGTGTGGGTTCGTCAAATTCCATTAGCTGTAATAAACACACAACTCTCAAATTTCATATTACAATCACTATAAAGTTGAGGGACTTAGCTAGGTTCGCAGTGGTCCCCGTATAGAATATCAAGAGGGACCGCCGGGCGTTGTCTTTGCAGTACTTGTGACCGGGAGGTCGTAGTTGCGAGTCCCATCGGCGACAAGATTTTCGACACTAGCTAGATAGCTAGGTCAAATTCAGTCGCAGTCTGGAGAATTATAGCGGCAGTTCTGATCGGTAGTTTTTCTCCGATCAATACTAGGCAAATACCGGAGCAATACCCTACCAAACGGGCCACAGACGGCGTTCTACGTTTCCTTCCCCTTCCTTGTCCTATCCTCACCCCTTACTCGACTTGCATGCTCTACATTACCACACATACAGGGAAAACGGTCGGGAGCTCAGGGCATCAGGTGGTTGGAGCGGCGCCCTGCTGGTGGGAGATACCTGGTTGCAGGAAACCTCATTAGCCGACGGTAGGTCGGCACCGGATCTCATCACCCAGCGGGGAAGATCCCCGACACCTCTCGATGAAAACACAAGCACTACACTTACAGAACTAATGATCTTTGCAGTTAATGCGCCCGGAATCACTAATCAATCAATCAATCAATCGGCGGCCCTCCTCAATCGGGGCCCTCGACTAGGGGCCCCCTTGCCGGCAGCGATTGCTCCAGCCTAGTACCGGTAGCGGTAGCTCAGTGCATCAACTGATGTCACTGCAGCACCTCTAACCGGGAGGTCCTAGGTTTGAGTCCTGACAGTGGCAGGATTTTCGACACTAGCTTTTCAGCTAGGTCGAATTCAGTCACTGTCTGGAGGAGAATTCTACCGGCCGGCTGCTCATATCGGTAGTTTTCCGTGGTTTCTCCGATCAACACCAGGCGAAGCCGGAGCAGTACCTTACACACACACTTACACTAACATGCACTACACTACCACATATTCCGGGAGACCGGTCGGGAGCTTAGAGCTTGTCCCGACTGGGGCGGTGCCCCGCTGGTGGGAGAGTCCTGTTTAGGGGGAAACCCCACTAGCCGACGGTAGGTCGGCGCCGGATCTCGCCATCCAGCGGGGGAAAATCACCGCCATCTCCCGAGAAAAAAAATCATGCACTACACTAACGGGACTAATGACCGAAGCAGTTGACGCGCCCGGAAACACGAAAAAATCAATCAATCTATCAATCAATCCAGCCCAGCTACGCCCTGATAAATCTGATGTCCAAAAATGAAATATATTGTATCCTCAAACCTCTTCATACTATTTGTTCCAATGTAAAGGAAAGCATCAAGGTCACCGAGTGTAACCAAGGTCAGTCACAAGACGAACTCGCTCTTATCGTCACCCTCTCACCCACTCGAGGAAGCGGCATTCCAGGGGATGACGCTTGACGAGAGGCCTTCAAGGGGGCAGAGATAGTGACGTTGGGAAGTGCCGTTTCGTAAGGAATGCTCTTCATTGAAGTGCTTAGAAGCATGCGCTGGCGTAATGAGACTGAGGGAGACTGTGAAGGGGAAACGTAGCAGTGGCTTTATTTATTACTCTTTATGGAGATAAACCTGCTGAAGATGTTTTCAGGGTGAAAGACATCATGACGAGGTCTTGAAAGATGTTACGCAGCGTGTTCTAATAGTTGTATCTCAGAATGAGTACAATTCCGTTTGTAGTTCAGGGATGGGCTCGGAATGTCGTATCTTGCCTTGTTCCCAGTGAGCATGACCTCTCCAAGGCACTGATGCAACGGCGAATCTTTGTGAGAGGTAACGGCCAAGCGTTGTAAACAGTAGGAAGAAGAACTTTATTGTAAAGTAGTTTAATTGATGCATAGCACGGTTTGAATGTTGCAATTTGAATATAGACTAGTCCTATGGTTGAATTTTACTTTACCAAAACATATACAGAAAGAAAACATGCAGTATTTAAAATCGCTTTTTAAAAGATTAAAGTAAGAAGATTCATAATAAAAATTTATCATAAATAGAATTAATAAGAAAACGCCTTTTTACACAGCCACTAGTAAAATTGGTTCTTTTAGTGCAAGTATAGCGTCTTAAAAGTTCAATCACTAGTGTTAAAAGAAAAACGATGCCAAGTGTTCAAATAAATATGTAAATGAAGCACAGAAAAGAAAATACTTCTGTCTGACCGCGAAAGTTACTATTGAACTTACTTTATTTGTATACTTGAATGAAAATCAAATGGAAGTCAACTCTCTGGAATATAGTGTATGGCACTCGTGGTAAACGTGATTTTATTTTGATCACTCTATTATTGCCTGGTGTCAATCTTTTTGACTTGCAAAATAAAATCTCACTTTTACCACTCATAGGATTAATAACTATTAATTATCTACATTTGGAACAAAAGTTTGAAAATTGAGGAGATAACATTGCAAAGGATACCCGAAAACGTTCCCTAAAACCAAATAACATATGAGTAATTACACTATAACTCTAACACAAAAAAATTTAATTTTTGAAAGATTTCTTGAACACCGTTTAAACACCCACACACCTCCATAGTCCAAAACATGATTTTTAATTTTTGTGGCAAACTTAACACTATCTTATGTGATTGAATAAATCTGAATAATAGAAAATAATTATAATTAATACAATATAATTATAATTTACACTAACAGAATAAAATTTTATAATATTTTCTCTGCGCCAAATTCATCACAAAAAATATTTTTGAAAAAATAACAAAAGATTTTTTACTATATCTTAGAACTCTGGAACAAAATCTCAAAACTTCCTCTAAAACACATTGTTATGATTTTTTTTCAGATTAGCGACTTCTGGGATGTCGAAACAAAATAAAAATCTGGAATATGACTATAGAAGAAATTCAAGCACAAGAACAAATGATATTAAGAAGAAGAAGAAGAAGAAGAAGAAGGAGGAAAAGAAGACGGAGACGGGGGGAAAGGAAAAGAGGGAAGAGAAAAATGGGATAGATGAGAAGTAGTTGGGGGAGGAGAAGGAGAAAGAGTAGGAGGAGATTGCGAAAGAGAATGAAAGGGAAAAGGAAAATGATAAGGAATAGAAGGTTAAAGAAAAGAAGCGGAGGAGAAGGGCAAGTATCAATATTGTTGTGGGTCCCGTCTTGTGGGTTCCGTCATATACATCCCTGACTTATACCCCTCCAACATCAAAAGCAGAAACACTTCCTACTGCCCGAGATGCAACAAGCCCCAGCAAGAACATCGACCTCCGCGCAACAGACGGCAGCTGGGCGGGCGGGGAGGGGGCGCGGTCTGAAATCAAAGCCACTCGCACTGATGCAGTTCCCGCTACATCATCGTGGCGGCAGCGCCGTAGGATCCCCTGATCCGATTAGCCAACCACCCTCGCGGCTCGGCACCCTACCGCCTCGACCCCTCACGTCCCCTCTCCCTCCCTCTCCCCCGCCCGCCTCGCTCCATGGCCTTAAATCCGCCCGCCCCTGCTGCCACCGTCTGCCCCCTGCCGAATTACTGTCTTCCTGACACGCGGCGCGGGGTAAAGCTGATTTACTCGCAGACGAGCGCGCGGCTAACATACAATTAGGGGAGTGATTCGCTTCAAAACAGCCGAGCAAGTGTGGGCAGGATCACGGGTGGTGGCGGCCTGCGGGACACCTCGGTTGTCCTTTTTTTGAGTGTTCGTGTTTCTTTCCATGTTAATTATTATTTGTTGTCATGAGCCATTGAAGAATAACTTGTTAAGGAGAGATTTCATTCAATCTTTACGCATTTTAAGGTTGCCTCAACTTACAATTTAGAAGTAATTGGTTTCAATTAATGTTCAGAATTAATTTTGCTTTTGTGAGTATGCTAGAGTACGTTTCATTTAATGATGGAAAAATTTATGAATGAATTAAAAAACTCCATTTTGGGGCAATAGAATCGAGTCGATGGGTGGAATTGTTGAAGATATACGTAAGGGAGTCTGATAATGGCTGCTGTAAATATATAAAGAAATTGAGGTTTGTTTGCTGAAAATGTAATTCCGGCGCGACTATAACATTAGTCATTTCCTTTCGCTTTTCAATATCTATACATCCTAATTTTCTATTAAGACGCATTTACAGTGTAAAAACGAGGGATACTTTTCATTGATGATTAAAATTCACTTAAAAGATAGCCAGAAAAAACGTTGCATAAGCCAATAATTAATGATATGACATACTTAACAATACTCATGATGTGTGAAATATGACACTTTCACATTAGGATTAACACTACTCTAATTTGTTGTTTCTATATTAATTTTCGTGGGTCCATCATTGAAGGGTATCTTATATCTCTGGAAAAGAAAATAAATGTAACCCTCAACTGTAAAATTTGCGTATTTTGCAATCTACAGCCCCTTCGAGTTTTCAGAAAAAGTTATATTGTTTCAACTAAGAATGAATACGATTTGTAGAAATTGATGCTTCATTTCAGAAAAGAAGCATTTAGCTCAAGCAAAATCTGCTGTCGTAGAAACAATTCCACACGCTTAATTCGAATAACCGATTCGACACGCTCCGTAACTTTTACGAGAAAATGTCGGATCACATTTTCGCTGCCGGTTTCCCAGGTCATTCGCGTCGCAACGGAAAGCAATTCCATCAAATCTGCGAAACCTCAAGTGAAATTTCACACCATTATAACAGCATTGAACGATGTGCCTACTCGCCAAGTGCGACGGCCGGGTTTCTTTTGGCTAGCTCCCTGTTGATCTCCTCCAAACAGGATCCCCTAAATCAAAAGAAAAGCTCCCATTAGCTCTGTCGCTTCATCCACAAGGAACAGGGTGTTGCGTATCGCGTCAGCGGAGAGGGGGAGGCAAAACTGCGGCCATGGGTGTCCAAATAGCGACTAGTAGGATGATCTACAAGTATTGCATTGCCGTCGCTGCGGAGTGATATAAAATGCAATTTCTTTTGTGTGCAGGAAGAGTATTGTTCTGTTGGTGGACGGATACATCCGTTTTGCTTTGATCGTGCCGACGCGCGTGTATTTTTTGAAGATATGCCTTATTGTGAAAATAAAGTAAAAGAGGATATGCATTTTTTTTATAGCGACAGTTTTTCGTCGGTTATGCAGTCATTTAAAATTTATTCATAATGTTTTTAATAAAGAAATATTTTAGAAACTTTAACATTAACTTTAATTTTATTATTATTATTATTATTATTATTATTATTATTATTATTATTATTATTATTATTACTATTATTATTACTATATTATTACTATTATTATTATTCTATTATTATTATTACTATTATTATTATTTTATTTTATTAATTATTATTATTATTATTATTAAAACTAACAACATTCATTACTTCATCACTTTTTCCTTGTTCAGAAAAGTAAAACCTATTTGCGCTACTCGAAAACGGAAATGTTACATTTAAAACCCAGTAAATTAGAAATGCCAATTTTTCTATTACTATGGTTAGTATTATATGCAAAAGTTTCGAACCTCCAAGTTTTTCACTAAAAATGGGCAACATTGTGTTGAACTAAAAATAATATTTATATAATTATAGTTTCGAAACTCCTTTATTTTTACTAAAAATATAGAATATTGCGTTGAAGTTAAAACAAGATTTAGTTAACTAATAATAAGTACAAAATTATAAGCAAAATGTGAAAAAAATTTCAAAATAAAATTTCTCAAATACTCAATCTGAAACAGTTTTTCCCGTCATATTGTACTTAAAAGTCACTTACTCTCTACAAGTCATGTACATTTAGTTTACTGCTGTTGATCATTGAGTGAGTAAATCTATAATGAAATATAAATAAATATGATCAAAACCATATCATAAACACTGTAACGAAATCTCACATATTACATTCTCAATTACACAAGCCACAACGCCAATCGCAACCGGTCGCATTGTCCACCCCTGTCGTGAGGAGGAGGTTGACAGATCGCGAATGACGTCACACGGCGACAGCCGCGCGTCGCCTCGCGTGGAGGCGGGGTGGGGGCCTGAGGGGAAGACAAGCCGATTTCACGGCGATTCCTCCGCTTTGCTTCTCATCAAGTTAAATGGCGCGCGGCGGATCGCCCGCATTCGCCCCCATTGCCCGCGCTCCCGCCCGCCCGAGGACGGCTAATACTTTGATAATACGCGCGGAATCTGCCGACGCGACGCGACGCGACGCGATGCGATGCGACGCGATGCAGGATGCGATGCGATGCGATGCGATGCGATGCGATGCGACGCGACGCGACGCGACGCGACGCGACGCGATGCGACGCGATGCGACGCGATGCGATGCGACGCGATGCGACGCGATGCGACGCGATGCGACGCGATGCGACGCGATGCGACGCGATGCGACGCGATGCGACGCGATGCGACGCGATGCGACGCGACGCGATGTGACACGACGCGACACGAGGCGACGCAATGCGACGCGATGCGACGCGACGCGATGCGACGGATGCGATGCCAAGCGATGCGATGCCAAGCGATGCGATGCGATTCAGGCCAGATACCGGGCCCCCAACGCTTTCTTGGCCATTCGGGTGGTGCGCGCTGTGTGCGGAGAACATTGGACTGACATTGTTGAGCTAATAAATTATCAACTATCGCAGGAATTGCTCTTGGAGATGCACATTTGTTGTAAAGTTAGTTACTAGCTGAAATGAAAATAATTGTCTCAGTAAGAGAATATTTTGATAATATTAGCAATTTCAAAAACGACAATCCCCCAAAAATTGTATAATTAATATTTTTAAGTTTATAAATATTAATTTTTTTTTTTATTTATCTACAAGTATTTTATAATTAATATCCTATTTTAATTTGTTATAAATGAACATTACTTTTTACGCGTTTTTAATAATAATAAAATAATAATAATAATAATAATAATAATAATAATAAATATATTATATAATTTCGTGTCAATAAATAGGATAAATTCCAAAAGATTTATGAAGAGAAGTGAAGGAAGATTTATTGAAAATTGAACTGTCGTTGAATGAAAATAAAATGTATCGAAAAATAAACAAACTATGCAAATAATTGAAAAATTAAATAACAATGCAAGTAAATTAAAAATTTGGAAGAAATATATTCTAACGAAAAATCAGACTTATTTTAGTGTGTTACCACAACACTTCTTGCGAATGAATGTTGCTTCCTGCAATGAAATAGTTTAATTGATTGTTATTCTTTCAAATAACTTTTAATCTGAGTCCAAGAGAATACCATTCTACAGGTCCGTCACATATCAATTACAAGAGACGTACATGTATGTATGCTTGCAATGGTATAACAGAAGCCCCAATATTATTCGATTCAAACAGTCTCACATCTACCATTCGCCCGCCACTCAGTGCAACACGCCCTCTACACGCCCGCCACACGCCCGCCACAAGCCCGCCACACGCCCGCCACAAGCCCGCCACACGCCCGCCAAACGCCCGGCACACGCACGCCACACGCCCGCCACACGCCCGCCACACGCCGGCCACACAGCCGCCAAACGCCCGCTACACGCCCGCCACACGTCCGCCACACGCCCGCCACGCGCCCGCCACTGCCCGTCCACGCCGTCACGCCCGCCACTCGCCCGTCACACGCCCGCCACACGCCCGCCACGCCCGCCACAGCCCGCCACACGCCCGCCACACGCCACCACGCCTCCCCCTCCCCCTCGCGCCACATCCACGCCTCACGCATGCCACGTGCTCACTATGCACACACTACAAGCACGCCCAATGCATGAACCAAGGGCACCATACGTATCCACCTGCCACACGCACAATCCAAAGATCCTTGCTCGATCCGAAATCTGGCACGAGCAGGCAAGTGATGGGCATGTGAGATGTGGTGGCAGGAGA
The DNA here is from genome assembly GCA_964035755.1 of Teleogryllus oceanicus. Taxonomy (NCBI): domain Eukaryota; kingdom Metazoa; phylum Arthropoda; class Insecta; order Orthoptera; family Gryllidae; genus Teleogryllus; species Teleogryllus oceanicus. Next base: position 72,780,009 of record CAXIVR010000005.1, on the reverse strand, counting down.
TGGAGGTGTGGTAAAGTAATTTTTGTTTTCCAAACATTATTGGCTCTTCCTTTTCAGGAGATATTTATTTATTCATTGCCTAACATGTTGTGAATCTTAAACTACTATTTGTTATGGACGTTATCATTACACAACTACGTTTTAATATGCTTCTTCCTTGCTATTGAATCGCCAATCCTATGGCTGGAGGATCTCAGACGGTTCAACGCGTCAGCGCTATCTTTCGAACCTTCCACTGCAACGAAGCAGACACTCTGGAGTATTCACTAGTCAGTGCCCTTGCTACTGACAGATCACAGCTGGTAGCAGGGAGAAGTTTCTGTTATTTATTTTCGTTTCTTTATTTGCTACGTTGGGATGGAATCGCGAAAATGACTGCGATGAAAAATGTATTACTGGGCAAGGAGAATTATACTGGGAGTTAATTCATGTTATGGTGTGCCAAGTAACAATTGTTTCCCTGATGGCGTATTAAAATGCGTAAATACTGACAAAATACAACAAGGTCAATAAATTCGAAAATAAATTTCATTCAATTCTTTTTCTTTTATTTTCACTCATTCAAATGAAGCCACCACATACGTTCATAAGAAACGTGTGTTCAATTTTGTTTTCATTGCAAGAACAAACTTATATTCACCAAAAGTGCATTACAAAATTTTAGTCCATATTAGTCGTTTTTGTGACACTTGGAGAGACGTTCGTAATGACTTGGTCCTAAGTGATATCTAGAAGACTAGAAACGATCACTTTGCACAAAAATCTTCAGGTTTGACCTGGACATGCCGGGTTTTAATTTCAATTTTCGCACTCCGAGTTTTCTCTAATAATCTATTAGTGGTTTCACTAAGTTGTTTATTTTACATAATTAAAATAATTCAAGTACAATATGTAATTCAACCTTGCTATGTAGTTAAGGGCAAAATTCTACTACCGTCGGGACTCAAACCCTTGGATGTTCCAGTCAGAGGCACTGTAGTGACATCAATTGATGCCCTGAGCCAGTGGTTATCTTTCAAAAATTGTGGAATCACTTGCATTATTTTGATCATAAGAAAGAGCGTAAAAAGCATGTGTTCTTCTGTGTACGTGTACTTCTGAGTTTTCATCATTGTGTAGATCGATCAATGAAATTAGCTGATTTCTCGCTTACATCGTAACGAGGAAAGTAAATTGCATCGTGTCAAATAGGTGCAAAAGGTGGCACATAACGTACTTTGAGTTGCTCTTGAAACGCTCATATAATATCATAAATGCTCTCTGATGCTTTTGACCTCAACAATCGGAAAGCAATGAAACGTAAAATTTAATAAGCATTTGGAATGATCGAAACTTACAAGTGCCTCCTTTATAGGTCTTGTTGAGCGATATAGAGATCAAGAATACCTTCAGATGAACACATTCACTTTTGAATGTTCATAGAACATCTTTGACACGTTTCACAATAATTAACTACTTTTCTTACGGGCACACAGTTTTCTGAAGTGACGACCTTTTAAATGCGCCATTAACAGGCCTCTCTTGAACTAGAAAGATTTTAGAGGTTGTTAAGGGCAAGTTATTTTACGAGAAATTTCAACGAATTGACAATCTTTATGACAAAAATCAGTGTGCAAAACAACGACGTAAAACATGTATTTAAGGCATTAAAAGAGCGTTACATAGCATTGCTTGGTATTCTATTCGTACTGTAAACGACGCTCTGAAAATTGGTTTGATGTTTATTTTCTGCGACTGAAGGATTTGTTAGGTTAAAGCAATCATACGTGTCGTTCTTGCTGCGTTTCACAAACCTACCAGATGCTGAAAAATGCAAGTGACCGTGATGTTATGTTCAACATATTGACACATCATATTTTAAAGACACATATTTACAATATTTCAAGGTAGATACCAACTTATAAACAACACACACTGAGTACAACTGTATGACACATGTTCTCTATTTTAAATTTTATTCGTGATTTGGTTGCTGAGAAAATTCCTGAGTTCCAGACGAGTAATTTAAAAATGTACTTGTTTTAAATATTTTTTAATTGATACTGCAAACAAAATAATTCATACAATAATACCCAAAATAAGTAACTAATACACTCGTTATATTTAAATGAGAACAATTAAGAAATAAATTATATATTGCACATGACATGTAAAACTATTCATAGAATTCTCCTCGAAGAATTTTTGAAATTTAGACAATACTATGCGCCTGTTTGCACGTACCAGAATATGTTTCCCATCGTCGCTCTAACTTATAAAGCTATCTAAGCATTCTGCATTGCAATCTAACTCCATTCTTGGACGAACTTTTCCTTCTGAATAGATGGCGAATGCCTTCTAACAGTTCCCTTTTTTCGGTGAGCAGAATGGCTTGGATTTGTGATTAACTTCAACTCCGAGCCTAAAACTGGGTACTAACTAATTTTATAGTTGAGAAAAAATCTATATATATATCGAATGTCAATGAAAATAAATGGCACAGTAAATCGTACAATCAGGACTGCACAACGCCTGCTTCCGCTGGGATTCTGCACTCTTAAGAGCCGGATGTCTGCCGGCGACCGGAAAAAGTGCAAATAGTGGGGGGCTTGACAGATTCGTGGGGAGGGGAGCAGCCTGCTATTGCCCAATGAGGTCGACGCAGCGCGTAGATTCAATATCTGAACGTCTAATGCAATGGTCCATGCTGTGAATTATTTGCCCATTTATTTAAATGGTTAATGTCTAGTATTTCCAGATACAAGAGTCGTAATTCAGCGTTTTCTTTTTTTAAGCACTGCTATGTATCCACACATTTTCCTTTTTTCATTTTTTTAGTTTATAGTCAATGTGACTCTTGAAAGATATTTTAAAGCAGTGGCGTTCTTAAAATTGTAAAATTCAATTCTAACTAATAAAAATGTTCAATTTAATAACTGATTTTCTCACCAGGAATGTTATAATTTTATAATGATAGCAAAAGCAAAATGAGATAACAACGAGCAAACACCTTTGCGAAAGTATTAGAGCATTTAAGAGATTATTATGCTTTTTTAAATAGAACGCAAACGGCTTAAACTTTTATATATCGTATAATATCGTAAACGATTATGAATAAATAGGATTCGTTGATATAGTATTAGAAATATACAATGAACTTTTAGATAGAACTTTTACCAGACATCAGGTTAATACATACATATTGTGAAAATGTAAATAGTTTTCTGCCATTTCTCGGAGAAAAAACTTTGACCTAATTTATGCTTATTAGGACACGTAGCTTACGAAATGAAAACTCTTTGAGAAATATGGGACATTTCTTTCATCACACACCGACTCTGAATATATTAAACGGTGGAATATTTCGTTCCATAAGCCCAAGTTAAGATTTCTGACGCGAAGTGAACCGCAAAATGTAGGAAAGGAGAATTTTGTGCATGTAATTAGCAACAAGAGAACAGGTTTAAACATATAGAACTTCATACGTTTTGTTTCCAATGGAACCTGACCTCGTAAGAAAAGAGACAAAAGATGAAGTAGCACAAATAGAAAAAAATGTCGAGAAAAATGCGAATAATTAAAAAAAAAAAAAAAAATATCAAGAATATTTCGAGAATAAATGAGAGAATATTTGAAGATGACGAAATGTCGTGAAGAAGGTTCGTTAAAGGGGAAGGAGAAGAATGAAACAAACACTCTGAAAAGGAGATTGAGAAGAACGTAGTGGTGCTAAAACAGCACGTTCTTTCACGCCCGCACTTCACGCGAAATTACGCAAAAGTCCTCAGATTTTAGAAAAAGTGTACATTACCTTATGTCAAAATCCATATTTAAGAAACACATTCCATTAAAGTGAAAAATCTTTATATTTATAATTGTAGTTCTAGGGAGACGTCGAAAAAATTTTGAATTTTGGCAATTTTCGAATAGTCAGTGTTTGTAACGAAAATGAAGCACCATTCTCTTAAACGTTCTTTACACTATCCAACAACATTTAATAAAAAGCAACGGAGCCATCTTTTTGAAAATTTGTAAAATGGCCCAAGAGCTTCATGTAAAGTACCCCCAAAAGTTAAAATATTGCTGTCAAATTCAAGGGGCTGCGACATCAGCCACAATTTCCTGGGGAATATCAATTTGGAGAAAATCGACAGAACGGCTTTTTGTTCAAACGGACAGACGACGACGGTCAGTCGGTCGGTCGACGACGGACACGGACGGACGGACGACAGACGAACGACAGACGCGACGACAGACGAACGACGACGAGACGACGACGACGACGACGACGACAGACAGGACGAGACGACAGACAGACCAGACAGACAGACAATGACGCAGATTCAGACGGACGACGAGACAGACAGACGGACATGACAGACGAGAACAGACGACAGAACGGACTGACTGTGCAAAAGACGGACGGACGGACAGACACGAACGGATAGACGATCAGACATTTTTCCATCATTCGAATTTCAGTATCAAGGTTCCATAAAACATGTTCTGGCAACATCACGTGTTAGGGGATTTTGTTTCTAAATTTAGCAACTGTATTTATCCACTTTTTCATTACCAGGGCCCTGTAATAAGAGGTTTTCTGTCGAACATTCGCCGTTTTTTTCGCGCAACATTATATAACTTTCTCTTTATTGCGTAAGCGGTAGCAAGAAGGTAAAAAAGGGGGTAAAGGGAAAAATATACAAGCAAACAGTGTACCACAAAAGACGCCGAACGACAACTCGCAGTGCTTGCAGGCGAAAGCCTCCCAACTCCCAGCGTGGGAGCGTGGCGAATTCCTTGCCTTGCCGCCGGAGCACGTCGCTAGGCGGTAGGCCGTCTACATCGCAGCGATCGAGAAGGGCCAAAAAAAGGAGCACACGCCATGCACAGCAAATAAATCGAGTTTATCGACTGCACGGGATAATGAGTCGCGGGGCGATTGGCGAGCGATCACGTGGGCGGGCGCTGCCTTGGTGGCCCATTGGCCAGCGCGAGGCGGCAGGGTCGCGAACAATGGAATGCAGCCGGCGAACAGAGATTCTGCGTGAGTGTTGGGGCTCTTCGGTGCATGGGTTACGAGCTCGCTTCATGGCAATGCATTTCTCTTCTGCGTGGGGCTGCGTGGCCGTTTGTACATGGGCTCAATTCTCTTTTCCCCTCTGCCTTTCTCTCTCTCTCCCTTCTTCTTCTCAAGAGCTAAGTTTAGCGCAGTGCCACTGATTCTGTAGGGACTATGACCGGGAGTCCTGTTATAGTGTTCGAGTACGAACGGTGGTTAATTTTCGACATTAGCTTGTCAGCTAGATCGAATTGAGTGGCTGTCTGGAGGAGAATTCTAGCGGCCGTTTGCTCTGATCGGTAGTTTTTCGTGGTTTCTCCGATCAACACGAGGCGAATGCCGGTGCAGAAAAGTACACTAACAAACGGATCACACGCCATAGCCCAGTCAAATTACATCAAAAACTAGTGATTGAAGAAAACAAATCATGGAGTTTTGAATTTTGAAATTATACTTTGTCGGTACCTACCACACATTGTAGTAAAAATCCTGAAGTGTAGGGAATGAGACGGGGAGGAGGCCATTCAAATGAGTGTTTTTCTGTTTTGTTTGCATATATATCTTTAACTATCAATCCTACCACACATTACGCTTCTAAACAAAATTAAAGAAGACAATATTTTCTACAAAAAAGTTTCTACAAGGTTTTCTTGTAAAATTAATCATTTTAAAGTTAAAGACTTGAAAATGTCTTATTTTGTTACAGCAAGGCTTTTTTATCTCTCTTTTAATGATGATATATGTGCAATCCACGAAAGTAATTTTATTTTTATTCAACATTTACCTAGAATATGTATCTGCATATTCTGCACATAAATGGTGAACATTTTATATCGTATCAAATCTTATTGTGTACAGTTTTGCGAGTATCCAAAGCAATTTGGACCGGAATTACGTTGGAAACGAAAAATGATAATCCGTAGTTTCATATGGCCTGAGTACAACTAATTGGTAAAGAATTGCGTACATTGCCAGCATATAAATTACATAAAAATATACCAGTGCAAATAACGAAAATTAACATGTATGTGTACAATTAACAAAACAATACAGGAGTAAATGGAATAAACACATTTATAGCGTACACAGAGGGACAACTAAAACCGAGAGTCTCGATGACCAAAACAACTTTGAATGTTTGACGAGTTATGTTTGGATTTACAAGCATTATGGATTGTGGGATTATTTCTGACTTCATACGACATATGTTGGTGTCAGCCACAGGGTGCTGTGTGTGAGGTTGGAATTGAATGTTCACGAGAAATATTTTGAGTAAAAATGCCATTGAAATTATTTATTGAAAATACTCAAGCTTGTTTTATGAAAATCGCGAAGGCTGAAGACCAAAACCTTGTAGTGAACTCACAAATGCATAGTGAAGCATAGTGGTAATGTCTGGGCAACTTTTCTTGGCCTATATCTCAGGAAAATGAGGGTAGATTGAGCGTATTAATTACAAAATCGTCCTGTGAAGTTTTGAAGTAATGTCAACCTGTAGAAAATCACAGTCACATTTGCTACTGACGCCGCTTTGTGTAAGCAACAGTAAGTATATTTCAGTGAATTACAATATATTTAATCTGTCGGCTTGTAGGTAGATGTTTCCTAATTTCAGCAAGCATTATTATTGAAATTACTCAGAACTCACCATGAGGAGGTGACGACATCGATATCCTCTCTAGCTCCCATTCACAGAACCTTTTGAGAGCAAGTTAAAGTCTTCTTCAGGATTTCAGCGTCGTGTCAGGGTTTTGTGTCATAATCGGGTTATTATTCAGATAAACCTGAATCTTGAGAGTTCTCAAAATAATGTGAAGGATCTGGATCTGCTTCAGCTCTTTCTTTAATTTTTTTTCTAGAAGAAATATGAACAGGAGATCTCGTCTTCAACAGCAAATAACTTCTGTTTACGCGTCAACGAAGGTAATTGGAATGTTGTTATCAAATTTCGCTGCGAACTTGGATTTAGACTGTTTATTGTGGCGAGGAGGGGAAGAGAGATCATCGGTGAAGAAAAGTTGCATGGCAAATACCGCATAAACAAAAAATACGACTGCCACAGTGAAATTGGAAACAACACTAGGATCTCACTAGCCTCAGAAACTTCCCATCAGAAATCAAATCCGTTTCTCACATCTGAAATTCCTCTTCACTGTAATGCGCATCATCTACTCTAGCCACATTGTGCTGGTTAATGAACTCTTCATACGGCTAAAGACCGGAGTACTATTTGGAATTGTTCTCGTCGAAATTTAACGACCCATTTTGAATAATGAAAACAGTAACCAACTAATTCCGTAATTAGCCATATTCGCACTTTATTCTTAACATGTTCCTATTTGAATGTTCATTTACGAATCTATGTTACTAATCAATCAACTTTTAAACTGAATTGGGATTATTCCGAATCCCCTATCTCAGCAATGCTAAATTCTACCATCTTGATGACCCGTTTTTCAGCATCTATCAATCTTAGAAAAAAAACTTTTACCTCATTGTCATTCATAGATGTTGATTATATAAACAGATCAAAATTTGGATAGAATGAAAAATGTAAAAATTATAAATATTTTTTATGAATTCTGAAAAGAATTCAACAGAAGAAATGTTTTTGTCAGGTTATTTTTTCATCTAATAAATTTAGACAAATATCCTTATGTTAAAATCAAGATATCTATATCCAGAACATGTGGTAAAAATGTGAACTTTGTAACTTCCATAGTAGCTGAGATAATAGGTCACTTAGTTGAAAAAATGTCATTTTGAGAAAAACGCATTCAAAGTTTTAGACAGATTTCATCATACCTTGATGCATTCTTGCACCATATGAAGGGTCATTAGGGTTGTCCTCCTGTTCAAACAGTTCCTCTAACTGTCTTTTAGCTTTACTAGATGACTGTCTTGCTTGTTTATAACTTTCTTAAACAGCACTCCCAGCTCGATTGATACGAATGACATCCAAGTCCTTCATTGCCAATAAACAATTAAGTATATTCTTAATTCTTAGTGTTTTCAACACTTGGCATTTTACAATTTTTCCCTCATTGAAAGATGCCACTGCATCAAAAACACCCATGTGCTCTGTGTTCGTACCAAGAAAAACATTTTTTGGTAGCCGGGTCCAAATAACATTGTGCAAGGATTCATTAGTATTTTGTGTTTCTCCTTGCAAACATATTTTTAGTAAATCTGGATAAGCCAGGTGCCTAAAGATAGGTTGTAAACAGAATCGTTTACCAACATAACCAACAACGCATTTACATGTCCACCAACACCTCCTAACAAACTGTCAGCGCGCAATTTGAAATATTACCAAATCAAAGCTCTAATGAAAATTGACAGGAGAAGTACCAGCTGGCGTGTGAAAAATTCCCGCACACGTGACATTTAAAATGCAAAATAAGCATACTTCCATTATTTAGGGATTGTTTTAAAGATGAAAGAACATGGAAACAGAAAATACGAAAAAACAAAAATCCAATATTTTCACCAAAACTCGATTCTGGTCCCCCATCGTGTTTTGTTGGCGAAACACATACGATATCAACACGTGACGCACGCGGCAGCCAGTGCAACGTCCCAATCGACTTTCGAGGCGCGAGCTAAGTTTACCGGCGACTCCAGCCGTCGCAATGAGATTTGAGACGTAGCTTCAGTTTATTTATGAAGTTTTTTCTTGGCATCGCGATACAGCTGCTGCTTTGAAACTAACACTCAGCGACCGAGGGAGAGGCTATCGCTCCCTAGCAGACGCGTGCTACATTAACCCGCCGTCATAGGATGCAGGGGTGGCCCTTCTCTTGCAACACGCTGCCATTCGTCCTTTTTCAATTTAATTTCAATCAATTAATTTAACTGGTTGATATGGTGTCTTCATGACTTTTGTCTATTTAAAATTTGATTCTTCGTGAAGAGCTTTATTATTTTATTCAATAAAAAACTCTACTATACAGTACACAAGATATTTGCTAATGAATTTCATGAAATGGAATGTAGGTTTCATTATTTTATGTACAATTTGTTAGTGTGGTGTTGGTTAGTGTAGTGAATAAATCATAAAACATAGAGTTCGCAAAGGTAGGAAGGGGGAAGTAAAGTTGTATGATCATTATTTGGGGTTAATGTACCTACACTGGCTAGTTTTTTAATATTTTAGTATTTAATATTTTTAGGTTACATTGTGCTATCTACTTTTATCTTACTTTATTGACTTTGATCACTGAGCTTTATAGCTTCTTTAGTCAGAACCATTCATTGTCAATTTTATAGTTCATATTGGACAGACCAGAAAGATGTGCAAACGTTATTATAAAAGTTTGTGAAGAATAATAAGCATTAGATTTCACTCACTCTGACGTCTTGGAAGCTTTCTTGGAGGGCCGTAAATGTATATATTTGGCATTTTGGGGCGAATATCCGACTTTGCCGGCTGTCTAACGGTATTCCCCATGGGCCTATTAGTTTAATTCTCACCATTGGGATGTCAGAGCGACCATTCTCTTCACCGCAACTAGCAAGATCCACCTGCCTGAGCTTTTCTTCGTCATACAGCAACAGAAACTAAGGCGATATTAAGGGAAAGCTACTACTCTATTTTTTCATCGATCGGGACCTCACTATGGAAACAAGTACGCTGCCCATGAGCCATCACATAGGCTGGGCTGTAAGTTGATATCAAATTAATCGCCAGTTGTTTATCAGAGCATAGTTACGTGGCAGTTTTCGGTCTTTAATAAAATCATTTCTTCTATAAACACTCTCCTGAGTTTAAAGAAAACTTCTATTTCCTCCAAAATAGCATAAAACTTCCAACACCTTCACATTGTTAAATAAGCCAATGTTAAGATACGACATAGATTTATCTCATATGCAACTGAAAAAATTCCTAAAAAATGAAGGACAATCACAAAGTTGAGCTTGTTGGACACTAATGTAAAGATACTTAACGATATTGTAAATTGTACCTCAGATCTAAACCAAAATTAAGTTTAAGGATAATAACAATCCATAAAAATTGTATCTCCTCTTTGTTATTTATTTTTTACATTACGTCTTGTACTTTCATCAATTAGTAAACTTAACATTAGTTTGAATTCAGTACAAACAAATATTTTTATCAATAAGTTTAGATACACTTCAAAAACGTTTAAAGGAACCCATATAACCTTTTAATGATCTATAAATTCAAAGTTTGTTTCATATTTCATGTTGAGGAAAAGTGGTAGAATATACAGAAGACAAGTATAACAGAAAAACTAGGGAAATATCTCTATTACACAAAAGTGCAGTTCTTTACATTGGTATTTTTCACACCCAAAATTGGTACCATTGCAGTAATTACTTCTCAATTTGTCGTGAAACTTTAAACGATCAAGAATCAAACGTAGCGCAAATGTGAGTTAAAATGTCATCCCAGAATGTACTTTTTGTGCCAAAAAGTACAAAATTGCTTTGAACGATTAGCAGCCAGCTATAACAGCTCACTGTTAAAATAAAAATATAGAATACGTGAACTGAGGGCAGGGAACTGTTACTGTTTATATGTTTACAAGAGACATTTATTGTAAGTATAACACATAAAAGAAGAGTTAATTATTGAAGACCATTTCTACAAATGATATTGTAACGACTGTTGAAAATGTACGTTACTTAGTGAGTGGTTGTTTATATTACATCCAACTGCATAATGTAAACTAATTTTAAAATTGTTAACTTTTGCCACTTTTTCTTCCCATACTACACAGTATTGATGTTTGTAAGTTGTAAATTGATCTTGGTGTCATCTAGGCGTAAATGTATGATGTGTACAAGATACATAAAATTAATGGAATAAGTCATGAATCAAGAACACGTAAATACTTATGTTGATGGTCGTGTGAGGTGTGATTAATTGGATTATTTTTGTAGGAAAGTGTTCTTGACACTACTCCACAAAAGGGGACGGGAGGAAATATATTGTATATTCTTTTGGTTGATAGTTCTTATTTTTGAATAATTTTGGTTTGAAAGTGAGCGAAGTACACCGGATGTTTGAGGGAAGGTTTTGTGACTAGAAGGAAGTGAGCCAACAGGGTGGGAATAGATATCTATACTAATAGTAAGTGAAAAATTAAGAACGGAGCAACGCCGATCACCTCTGTTTAATTTTAACAGATTAAAATAAATCTTCAATTGAAATTATAAATTTGATTATTCTTCATTTATTTTCACCTAAACATGCGACGAATGGGTGCTAGTATTGGTGCTAGTATGAAGCATCTTTATGCAAAAAACGCAACGCCAAGTACGGCAGCTAATACTTGATAAATAAATTCCCTCGCAATGCCGAGTTTCTTAAGATATTAGGTGTAAACGATAGCAGAGTATAAACAGTTTCATCACACTTCTCTTTTAGCAAATGACTATTCAAATTTTTTATTCCTCATCGCCAGAAGATATTTAGGCAACATAAACTGTTTTTTCATTAACTGGGGTATTTAATTAATTAGGATATCAATAGGACATGTTCAACTTAGTTGAAATCACGTGGAAGTGTACTTTATGAGTAATGTTTCAAGAAATTAAATTGTCTTGAATAACACTTGGTCAAAATTGTTTTCAGGATGATTAACTAATTTTAATGCATTTGGCTAATATATAGGTAATTACGCATCAATATAAAATTTTTATAACACTGTATCTCTTTGTTGGATTCTTATACTGCTAATATTTCAGTCCATTACGTTTGGTAATTAAATGGATTATTTGCTATTCTGCGAATGTCTGTTATTCACCCAAAAGATAAAATAAAATTACTGGACTGATTGGAAATTGGCATCAAAGCAAGGCAATAATACTCAAACGACCAATAATTTCTCTAGCGTCTCAATTTAAAATTCAGGAATCGAGTACGATTGTGATTTTCATAGAACAATAGAATTCTTAAAAAACTGACTTTGGACTTAAACATTTATTTGAATGAAGAGTTATATTTATTATTCTGTCAAACCAATCAACAATTCTGAGTAACACATTTCTTAGTTTATTTGTATTAGCATCTTCTCACCTGATTACTATTATAATAACTTAGACATTTTGCTGCCTGCACTCCTGTCATACTGGTCATTTCATTTTGTACAAATTGATAAAATAATTTCTTGGATTTTTAGTTATTTCATTATGACAATATATGCCAAGAAGAAAAACATCCAGGTTCTTAATAATATACCACAATGCAAACATTTACCAGTTCTGGGAAGCAAAGTGCTTTTTAACACTAACACACGCTTCTACAAAACAATATTAATATTTTAATTACAATATATTTTGAATCATTAACTCACGCTGGCTTTCACACAGAAGTTTATCAGAGTATTTTTCATCTTAACTTTGGTTACCCCTGATATAAATGTTTCAAGACCAGGCGTCAATTCAGTTTTACAGGTCTGTTTGTAACATTCTTTCATAAAGATAACAAACGCGCCTTGGCTCTCTATTAACTCTACCACACTTTCGGTGCAGACATAGAGGGTCCAAGTACGAGGCAGAGATGCATCATAAACGCTCTTGGACGACGTATCCATCGCGGATAAAGAGGATATTACTACAGCAGCAGTAGCAGCTGTGTTACAAGGAAAAACTCTGTATCATCACGTAAAAAGGCAAATTATGTGTTTTATCCGACACTTAACTGCTGTGGTAGCGTGTTACTAAGTGACTTCGGTCATAATCGTGATGTAGGAAGCTTCTCTCGAATTTTCGAAGAGTCAACCGGATGAAGATTTCAGTACAGTTATCTATTCTGACCACATGGCAGGCTAGTACCTTGAGCTACTGGGATTTGTCTTTCTGTAAATGATGTTTGCAAGCTCAAGTTGTTGGTGAGGAACTAGTAAGGCGACTGATAGAACCTCCAGTTTAACTACGTAGTGAAAGATGTTCCAAGGAAATCTGTTATACGCTTTTAAAATGTACGACGATCGTGATGTATACTGTAAGAAATTTCGAGAATTAATTGACAGATAAGTTCAGTAACTCACAAAATACATCCGTTGAATTTGTTCGAAAACCTGACACTGAACATAATGTCGGCTTTGAAGAAGTTCAAAAACATGCGTAATGGATGATGATAATAGTAAAATAGTAATAATAATAAATATTATTATTATATGATGATGTGGAGGTGAAAAACAAGTTTATTTCAAGATATAATGCATCCTGCATCCCATGATCATACGCAGCACTTGATTTTCAATATCAGTGAAAATATCTGTGACAAATTCTAGATGTCTTGGGATTGAACTATGACAATGTACAGTTAGTTTATTGATACCCTATAAAAGAACGTTCATTTGCTGATGTAAAAAAAATTGTTCTCTTCCAAATTTGAAGCAACTCAGTAAATTGTGGATTATAAAAGAAAATCTCCGTATAGGCTCAAGTCAATAATTTAGTATTATAAAAGTAGGCAAGGATTTGGCTTAATGTTTTAAAACTACTCCTCCAGATTATCACATGATTCTCAATATAAGATACCGGAAGAGTCCACTGTTATACCTATAAATACCAATAACTATTTCTGAAAGTGCTTATATGAACAAATATTTGTTTATGTAATCTATATTCTAGCAAAACAGAATGTGTATAAAACAAGGATCTTTGAAGAATGTCGGTCATATTCGATTGAAGTCTCTCGTTGAACAATAGATCATAACATCTGAAGGCATTGTCGAAGAGAATTAGAAAACATCAGACAAGTACTAGGGCAGGGTACCTAAGATCTACTCTACAGAGGTCGCATACAATGATCAATTTTTAGCAATCAAAGACAAGTAAAAGTACTTGGAGTTGATTTCTTGCAGCATTTGGTTTCATAGAGTAAGATTATTTGCATTACCGTTGTCCTTGCGAAGTCACAATGGTTGCTGCATTATGTTAACTTGAATAAAATATAGTAATACGATTGGTAACATTACTCATTTTAAATCTACTACTACGGGTTCAATAGTAACAGGTGCAAACGAAGAGATTTCAAGCATGTTGAATACACAACTTAATTAGGAAATGGAATTTCTTAAATTTACCTCGTAATTTTAATTACTACCACAGACGATTGTTTACGCTTGATTCATTCGAGTTGGTTGCTACCTTCAAAACAGACTCCCATTGAATATCAGATTCGAATATTTCTGAATATAAGAAAATACACTTAAATCGTGCAGACAATGACGAGAGCACATAGGTGACTCTAGGAAAGCTTGAGACGGGAACTGGAAATAAAAAAATAGCTTAAGCATGCTCTTTGGGGATAGAAAGCGTGTGTTTTATTTGTTACTCTTCTTCTACCTCTTGTTGTTCTTCTTTGTTATATTCTTTTCGAATACTTTTCTGGCTGCTGTGGTTTAGGTGCGTTTTCCCTTTTGATTTAATGACAACCGCCATCTTCGTGGACATTTAGTTCTTGATACAAGACACTTACAGCTCAATTTTTGGTGACCGTTTACAATACTTTACCTTATTATCAAAAGCATTAGATTTCTTCTATTTTTTTCTAAAACTAAAACGATCTTAAAGTGTCTTCTAACATCACCTCTCCTGTGTTAGTCCATAAGACTGGAATCTAGGAGGAAAAACACAAATAAACTAACAAATAATGAAAATGGACAAAGTGAGCTTAGGAAAACGTAATATAATACATCAGTGAGACGATTCAACATAAAGATGTAAATAAAAAGAACACAAACCCTACAAGAACATGATACGTGTGTAGGTGAAGGCAGAAGGATGAGAAGAATCAATCATGATACATGACAAAGATGGGAAATTAAAAAAAAACGTGAAACGGGGAGAGAAAACAAACTGTAAAAAAAGAAGTGGGAAAACGGTAAAAAACGAGGAACATGAGAAACAGGAGTAAGAAAAAGGGGAAGAAATGGAAAGATCGAAAGAAAAAGGAAGAAGCCAGAACAAAAGAAGCAGCAGGTAGAAATAAAGGAAAAAAAAACTAGAAGGAAATTGCAACTCTATTTCATAACCAAACATCGTCAGAAATTCTGTTGATAGTTCAGTTCGCCGATTTATTTTTGTTCGCAGCGCATGCAGAACGAGAGTATCAGTGCAGAGACAGATGAACATCGTGTGTCCTGCCTGCGCGCCGCTGCCGCAGAGGCGGTGACCGAGGGAGGGGGAGGGGGGAGACGCGCACGGCGCCGCAGCTTCCCGAAACCTCGAGCGTCTGCACAGCTTCTCGCCCCTTGATGTGGTCGCCGGGGCGCCGCCGGCCGCGCCCCCTCCTCCCGCCCGCCCACGCCGCCTGCAGCGCCGCGGCCCCGGGCGTCCCAGGCGAAACCACTTCAAGGCGCCCGGCGGCAGCGGCGGCGTGGGTGCGGGGGCTGGGGCTGTGGGCGGCGAAGGCCTGGAGGCGCGGTGGCATCGACGGTGACGATAAGGTGGGGTTAGGGCTGTTCACAGGGGACGGTGGGGGTGGGGGTGGGGACGGGGGTGGGGATGCGGGCGGCGATGGTGGTGGCGTGGTCATTTAGGGGCGAGAACTTAGAGTGACGGCGGTGGGGGGGGGGGAAGGGTAGGAAGAATCGGCCAGCGGGACGACCGGCGGGGAGAAGCGAGGCCGGGGGGCTGAGCGATGCGACGATAGAGGGAGGGCGGAAGACGAGGCGGATCAGCGAGCCAAGTGTGCAGTTTGCAGTGAATTTTCAGTGCAATAAACATGTTCCTCTACAACTTCTCTATATGACAAACATCGCACCTTTCCAACGTTTATGGAAGTTGGAATATGCAGATTATTGTTTAATGGTCATCCAAAGGTGAAGGATCACGTTAAACGCTAAATATAGGTAAATATATCCAAAAGAACGCATTAATAACTAATTAATCTTTGATGCAGAAAACGTTAGGTAATATGAGCTCATATTTATTGATATTGCACGTTTCCAAATCATGGTTCTTCAACTAAACCTGGAAGAACATCCCAACATCGAAGCTAAACTTTTTGGAGAGTACAAATAGTCTCCAAAAGAAAAAAATTAAAATATTTAGCATGTATAACCCAACCTTGAAAAACTTAATTACTGAAATGCCATATTAACACGAGAAGGCCTACAAACGAAATTGATGACGTAATACCGGAAAACAAAAAATGTACAATTCAAGATCACAACACCAGTATAGACCAAAGACATAATCTCTGGTAGAAAGAAATGGAAGAGAGAGATGGAGGTATTGAAGGTGAGGAAGAAAAAGGAAGAGGAGAAAAATAAAGAACGGGGAAAAACGAGATAGAGACGAACAAAGTAGAAGAGAAACAATAAGAAGGAAATGAAGAAAAAAAAGAAAAAGAAAAGAAAGAGGACTTATGTTTTAAAGAGCCTGATATTCAGGAGAGCGGGAAGGCGCTAGCTGGGGTGAAGGGACGGTCGTGAGAACAGCGGCGACAGAGGTCGCGGCGGGGGACACCAGCGGCAGAAGTCCAGGCGGCGCGGCGGCGGCGGCACGGCGCGCGCCTGGAAAGACGCGTTGAGTAAACAAGTGAGCAGCGTCGGCTGCCGCTGCCCTTGCGGCCGGGTCGCAGCCCCTTGCCCCCCCCCCTCGCCCCCGCCCCAGCTGGTTTGCGGTGGAGGTGATCTGGCGCCGAGACGCAGAAATAGCTTAGGCGCCGTCTCCGCTGCCGCCGCCGCCGCAGCAGCAGCAGCAGACACATCCGACCTCTGACGGCGGCGCGGCACGACTGACTGCTGTCGCCGAGCAGTGGGTGAGAGATGCTCCTTGAGAGCGAACTTTATGAGAATGAAGCAGTCCTCATAGATGATGCAACTCGGTGATCAGACGGTCTTAATTGAATGAAGTATATTATGCATAAGTTTATAATAATATATCAAGAATATTAAGTATAGTATATTATGGTATTAGATGTAGAATAAGTGTGAAGAATTTCCCACCAGGTGTAATGCCTAAAGCAAATTAAAAAAATATCTATCTATCTATCTACCTATCAATCTATCTATCTATCTATCTATCTATCTATCTATCTATCTATCTATCTATCTATCTATCTATCTATCTATCTATCTACTATCTATCAAAATAACTAAACAAATAAAGAAATAGAAATAAACCTTTGGAAACGAAAGTGAATTTGTGTGATGTACGTAAATACGTGCGGATAGGAGAATGAATAGAATAGTGAGTGAGAGTAATATAATTATTAATGAAAACGCAAGGGTTTAAAATAATTAAACAAATAAAGAAATAGAAATAAACCTTTGGAAACGAAAGTGGTGCATAAGAATTGAGAAAAGAAAAGCGAGAAAAAGGATAATATGCAACCTACGGCGATCCCACTGTATCCCCAAATCCACATCAAGGAGTCGAGATTCGAACAATGCTTTTCAAATAGACTGACTGGTTATTTCATGATTTCGTCCAGGTTAAGTACTGTCGTTGTTAGTACCGTAAGTGGGGTGCATGTTTTTTATCATGAGAAGTGACGGTGATCTCCCGTTGGTGAGATCCTCTCCCGATTTAAACGTTGACTGGTGGGGGTTTTACCCAACCATGCGTCTTCTACAAGCGGGGCACCGCACCAGACGGGACAAGCTTTAAGATCCCCGTCGTTTTTTCATTTGTGCATGTGTAGTTTATGTATGTGTGTATAAGAACGGAGTGAGGATATGAAAAAGAAAGAGGAAGGAAAGATCACGCTCAGTCCGTACCCCGTTTATTAGTGTTCTACTCCAGCATTCGCCTGGTGTTGATCGAAGAAACCACGTAAAACTACCGACCAGAGAAACTGGCCATTAGATTTCTCCTTCAGACACGAGTTTCTGACGTGGAATGCTAATCCCAGCCCCCTCATTGCGTGTCCACAAGCACGTCTGTGACCACCTCCGCAACCACGTCCGCGACCACGTACATGATCACGTCCACGACCACGTCCGCAACCACGTCCACCTCCCAACCCCGTTCCGCCACTTCACCGCGGGCGCCGCAACCAGATTTTCCTCTGGCGTCGCGCGGCGTGGAACGCATCCGCCTGCGCCAATAGCGCATTGAGTGCGGTTATCAGCTGCCAGCCGCGGGTGCGCGCGCCGTAAACGGAACTGTCCATCAAGCTCCGCGCGCCGCGTTACGACTTCCGACGCCGATAACTCCCCCGCCCGCCCCCCCCCGCCCCGCCCCGCACCGTCCCGCCCCGCCCTGCCCCGCCCCGCCCCACCCCGCCCCGCCCCGCCCGCCTTGCCCTGCCCTGCCCTGCCCCGCCCGCCCCGCCCCGCCTCTCCCACCCCCTCCCGCCCCACCCGCCCCGCCCCGCCCGTGATGTCTCACCCTCGCCCTGCCCCTAAATGCCCGCGCTCACGCCGGAAGGTGGCCTCTTTGGCGTCAGGGTGTTATGTATATAATGAATGATTGATGCGTGAAAGAGACAATAAATAAAAAAATATCAAGAAACACCAAAACAAACATTACTTTGGATTAAGAAAAAAATAATAATAATTTTGTGGAAGTTAGGTATGCCAAAATGCAACGAAATTACTAGCAAATTAGATTTAAGCTAAAATTAAGTTAGCTTTAGTTAGTATTAGCTAATGATTAAGGAAATCCCTCCCTCTCAGCTACTTAAGTCGCAAGGCAGCAGTTTAATTGTAAACCATTTGGTGAATAAATTCCCGCCTCCTCAGGGATACTGTAGACACACACACCCACACACACACACACACACACACACACACACACACACACACACACACACACACATACATACAAAAGACATCAGGGTGGACGATTCATGCGCAACGCTTCCGTTAACATCGTGCGTCAGCACGGCTGAATTTAGGTACTGGGAGAACCCCTCCAAGAACAAAACCGCGTTGGGATACCAATCCGTAAAAAAAATCTCCGATTACTAAAAACCATTAATTTTTTTTTAAAAAAAAAAAAATTTTAATTTTTTTTAAATACAACCATTGTGATGGAATAGGATATTTCATTAACAATTACTTGATTAATACATTGATATTACACAACACATTTTGTATTTTTGAAAATTGTATTCAATATTTTCCTTGGCGTGGGTCACACCTTAATGTAATAGTATCTCTAAGTAGGTGCTTATTTTGATTGTAGGTAAATCGGACTTTCTGTGGGCGCATGTATTGTTTTTATTCTCCATGTCTCTCTGGCGTAAGAATAGGAGAGAGAATAGGTAAGGGAGAAAGAAATACCGAGCACAAATCCTAATCTGTTATTGATCGAATTGCTGCAGCACCCGCCTGTAACTGATCACAAGAAACCACCGAAACGCTGAACGGTTTTCAGAATTCTCAACCAACCACTGGCATCGTCTCATCCACCTCCACCTTCAGTGCTAGCGTCGAAAATTTGTCACTGTTAGGACGCGGATATTTCAACTCACAAGGGAATAGTCAGAGGTGACATATGAATTGGTTTCTTGAAAACCTATACCAAAATTGATCTTGCACCACGAGAAGATACTTTATGTTAATACTTACTGTTATTCAATCACTTGTATTTAATTATGGATATCCAGAGAGTTCATAGTTATATTTCATAAATGTAAATTGTTGCGAATTGCTTGTCATACTATAACTCCCTTTTCGTGATGCTTGAATCCGTGATTTAAAACATTCATGTGATGTCACGTTCTTGAATACATATGAACTGGGAAGATGAAAACTACGGTTTTCGCTTGGTATTGTTAGGAGAAACCATAGAAAGCAAGTGATCAGAGCAACCGATCTCTAGAGTTTTCCAGACAGAGGCTGCATCCAATCTAGCTATGTAGCTAGGGTCGGAAAACATCCATCTCAACCCCAGGTAATTGTACGGAAACAACAAAAAGCTTCACAGCTAAATAATAAAGGAGGGAACATTTTCATTTCGTACTCTGAATATTTAAACTCGTTTATCTACGTAAGTTTATTAAAAAGTTTATGAACGAAAAAATTGTTTCGACAAACTAATGTTTACCGGTAAATCCAAAATGTAACAAACTATTTTCTCACGGACTTTTTATACCCGTGAACAAGACAGAAATAAAGCACATGAGGAACCTGCATGCAAAAACCTTCAAGAGGGAGCAGCTTCTCAAAAAAAACATTCACAACAGCGGTGAGCGAACATAAACACAGGCGCAGACGTCCCTCATTTTAGGGGCGGAGTCAGAGGGTCAGTGACGGGAACAACCTCCGAGGCATTACCAGCTCAGCAGCCGGCTGAGCGAATGGTACGGCGGACCAGTGACCTGAATGTCGGCGCCAGCGGGGCGCCGGGCCTTCAAAGCTCGTTTACTGAAAAAGGACAACCTGAAAAGTGGCCTCAAAATGGGTGCAGGCAAGTGAGTTTTAAAGTTTATCTATGGCAATGCTGAAAGAAAGAATACAGTGTGGGAAATGGGCTTTGCAAAAGAGGTCGAGTGACACAAAAAAGGAACTTAGGTTGTCCGCGAGTATATAAATGTTTCTCATAGGAGTTAAAAAATCTCTTTTCTTTATACTTGGATTTTTTACAAATTGGAGAGACTTTCCGACGTACGAATGAAATTTTTTCCTCCATAAATACGAAGCGATTTCACATTGCCAACTTAAAATTAAAAAAACCAAAATCTACCAAAACTGCTGAATTTTGTTTTCTTAAAGATATTGCTTCATGCGTTGATCAAAATGAAAGATCTTTAAAAAGTTTGACTCATTTATCAAACCATTTTAAAATTACTTCGCATGGAATTCGTGATGTTGCTCTAGATTGGATTCGTTCGTACCTTAATCAACGTTGTCAGATAATAGAAATACCGGATTGAAATGAAAGATAATTATTTAATCAACTTTTCTATTCATTGACAATTGCAATGGGGTTCCGCAGGGTTCGATTTTTGTTCTATTTCTCGCACTTATTTACACTAATCGCGACCAGCACTTATTCATTATTTTATTTATACTACAAATTTGCATTATGAACACAATTTACACTTGCACTTTCACGGCACGGCATAGTAACCATAGTGAACCAAACCACGCCACGGTATAGTTCACTTGCATCGCCCACTCGTCGCACTCAACCGCGCAACCGGAACAAGACGCTACCAGCTCCGATGCTTCCAGAGGCCTTCGGGCCTTCACGACAACCTGCGCCGCCCGATCCGTTCCACCTCTCTCCTCCTCGCGGGTAATGATCCATCAACTCTGACCCACGCACTCATTACGTCCTCCCCACTTACTCCGCCAATTTCCCAGCGGCACGACGCGCACCCAGCCCGCGCCTCCGCGCCGCCCGGCCTCTATCAATCACGGCGCGCCGGCCAACTACCGTGTGTGGTCTATTTTCATGCTTACGCTCTTAAAACGCCCTCGTTAGGTTGTGCTGTTCGTTTGTGCGTGGGGCGTGCGAGCGAACGGGCTTTCTGTTCCCGTGATCACGACGCTGCTCCCCGCGACTCATTCTCAACTGCCCTTACTTTCTTCCCTTTCTTTTTTTTTTTTGCATGCTTACTAATTCTCTCTCCACCTCTCCCTATTTGTGCCTCTCCTTTCTTCCTTTTCTCCGCTCCCTCATACTTCCTCTTTCGTATCTGTTCCATCTATCTCTGTATGTTATTTTTATTCTTTGTATTATTCTTCAGAATATCTTTTGCTCCGCCTTTTTATCCCTCTTCCCTATGTAATTTCATTGTTCTTTTCTCGCATTCTCTCCCATTATTTTTCTCATTCCTCTCCTCGTTTAAATGTTAAATTGTTTAGAATATGCCGAAAAACGTATTAATCTCTTCGCGCATGTGCTACTAGATGTTTAGGGGAAAGGCAGGGGTACCACTTGTCTAACTAGATATTATCTTAAAACAAACTTATAGCTAGAGTATTTTAAAGTAACCTATACTTAATATGGCGCTTTGGTGGCGTATTGGAAATGTAATGTTTAAATCTGAGTTCTTTTTTTCTTTTACCCAATCACTCGCCAGTTCATCTCATTCCCTTATTTCCACAGATCACGTGGAACATTCATATGTTCATGTATAGTTCGAAATATCTACATTATATACAGTCTTTCCATGCACTTTCACGCCACGTCAAGTACTCAACTTAAAGTTTATTTGAAATATTTGCCCATCGGTGCGGGCATCCATTCCTTCATTCTCACTTCTCGCTTTTAATGAAGTATTGCGTGAAATAGTGATACAAATTTGGAACACGGAAGAATTTCATGAGAACTTAACGTGGCCCTATTCATCGCTTCTGAGTTTACAATACAATGTAGGAAGGCGAGAATCGGTACTTTCTTAAAAGAAAGGAGGAAAATAAATATTAAAGAAAAGGAGTTTAGTGGGAGGAAAATAGTCTCTATTGAGCTGTCGCTTTCGTCTTTTTTCGGTGGAGTCATCACCTCCTGCGGCGACGCGGTTTCCGGATGTTTGGCAGTTCTCTCTCCCCACCGGGCTCCCTAGGCCGGGTTCCTCGCAGATGCTGGTGATTCGTACTCGAGTCTCCAAAGGCGAAAGGAAGTGAACGAGAGAGTACTGATTTCTGCCGAGTCAACAATTGAGGTAATTCGTCCCGTTGGTCAGCATGTTATGTCCCATGCAGATGGACCTGATCTTCCCACGACGAATCTCGGCGGCGACCAACACATCACGAGTACACGCATCTGCGAGTATTTTCATCCTCCAAGTATCTTCCCCCCGCCCCCCACCGCCACAGCATGGCATGGTCTAAGCTGTCGACAGGCCTTCCGATATTTGTGGTTGAGTAGTCCATGTAAATGTAAGGCGACTAAGAGGGAAGAGGAAAAGAACAACGAGACAAGAACGATCTCATGCGTGACTGTGGTTAGAGTTCTGTTCTGCCATTCATCTGGTATTAATACAAAAAGGACGGATCAAACGGAGACAAGGATAGAAGGACGAGGAAGGAAAAATTATTCGCGGTCCATGGTTTGTTTGTTATGATATTGCCCACTATTGATCGGAGAAACTACTGAAAACGACCGATCACAGCAGCTGGTTGCTAGAATTCTCCTCCAACTAGCGACTGAATTCGACTCAGCCGGGACCTCCTGGTGAGCGATGACGTCGCCGCTGAGGCGTTGCAGCCGAAGGGCGAAGGGGGCGAAGGCACGGGCGGTGGCGTCTGGCAGCCGGCGCCAGTGACCGCCCCTGAGTGGGGGTGAGGGGTGAGAGACACTTGAGATGCCGAGCAGCCAGATCTCGAGCCGCGCCCCCGCCCACCCACCCGACGGAACAGGGTCAAGGCCTGCTTGTCTACAGCGCTGCCCTCGGGGGATGTGTGTAAGCTGCGGTGAGCGGGTGCGGGAGCGGAGGCGGGGGCGGGATCGGCGCCGGGAGCGGGGTGGGAGCGGGGAGGGGGTGAGAGCGGGGAATGGCGCTGGGACTCGAGCGGGGAACGGGATGGGAGCAGGGGGGGGTGGGGGGAGGGCGGGAGCGGGGGCGGAAGTGGAGGCGGGGTTGGGGGCGGGGTAGGATCGGGAGCGGGGACACGGGAGCGGGCCGAGCGGGGCGGACAGAATATTATTATTATTATTATTATTGTTATTATATTATTATTATTATTATTATTATTATTATTATTATTATTATTATTATTATTTGGTTTTTCTCCGATCAACGCCAGGCGAATGCTGGAGCAGTACCCTACCAAACGGGCCACGGACCGCGCGCGATCTGTCCTTCCTCTTTCTTGCCCTATCCTCTCCCCTTACACACACACTTACACTAACATGCACTACAATACCACATATTCTGGGAGACCGGTCGGGAGCTTAGAGCTTGTCCCGGCTGGGGTGATGCCCCGCTGGGGGGAGAGTCCTGGTTAGGGGAAACCCACTAGCCGACGGTAGGTCGGCGCCAGATCACGCCATCCAGCGGAGGAAGACCACCGCCATCTCCGAGAAAAAACATGCACTACACTAACGGGACTAATGACCAAAGCAATTGACGCGCCCGGAAACACGAAAAAAACAACCAACCATTATTATTATTATTATTACTATTATTATTATTATTATTCTAGAGCTCAAGAGAGCGGTAGTGACATTCCGAGGGCGTGCGGGCCCTCGCGAGCGGGGGCGGGGGTGGTGGGGGCGGCGGCGCATGGGAAGTCTCAAGCGTGAGGACGTTGACGTTTCCCGCGCCCGCGGGCGCCGGCGCCTTCTCCGGAGGTCTCCTCCCCGATTCGGGGAACCTCGACAGCCGGCGACGCGGCGCCAGCTCCCCACGGCGCCTCCGGGCCACGAGGGCGGGGCGGGGCGGGCGGGGCGGGTGCGGGGTGGCTCGTAAAAAGGGGGGATGGAAACCAAACTGACAACAAATGCTCGTCTTAATGTTAGCCGCTTAGTGTTAGCGGCTTTGCGGGTCTCCAGACCCTCATCTAGTCATGGGAATAATATTGGGAAATATTTGTCTCATCGACATAATATTGGGAAATATTTGTCTCATCGACCAACATCGGTAGCAATGTTCGTTAGCACTGCCTGTGTTTTACAGTCACTTGCAACTCTGAGTCACTGTAACAAGCATCGTGCTGGCTACACAGGAATGTCTTGGAAAAGAAAAAAATTGAAGGGGGTGCAAGATCCAGAGTATAGGGTTGAAAAGGAAGGGCTCACAAAAGATCATCTAGAGCAGTTCCGGTGGGAAGTATTTGATCTTCTACTCTATGGTCCAGACCTCGCTTCTGGCGAGTTCTGCTTATTCTAAAATCTCGAAAAATTCTTTTTTTCAGTTAGCATTTGGCATACCATAGTGACGTGGAGTTCCAGGTAGCTATCAATCATTGGTAACTATCCCTGAAGGCACGATCCAAGCGTACGAATGTTGATCCCAAGTTAGGAAGAATGACTCACTTTTTGTGATGGTGATAATGTACAAAAATAGTGAAAAAGGTGCTGTGTCTCTTGCAATAAAGTTCTTTCATGAAATTGGATTTTCATTTTGTTGATTGTGGTTCTTACTTTCTAGATGAACCTCGTACGAATGATGGAGAAAAGAGAGAATTGGAAAATAAGAACCCGGAGAACACCTGCTGCAGGTTCGCTTGATCTACCAGAATATATTCCCGCATCGACCAGGATTTGAGCCGCAGTCCCAGCACTGAAGTGATTGGTCTAATTTTTTCTACACGGTCGCCCCAGTATTACGGAATACCTTCGGTGGATAAACATTCTTGTGTGAGATTATGGCAGTTAGTTAAATGTATTGGCCCAACGCCTCGGTAGGAAGGATGTGTGTTATGGGTTTGCCATGGCTTTTAAATTGACTGGGCTTATTCTATGTTTATTATGTAGCACTGGACTTTGCATAATGGTGATTTTTGTAGTCAAAGAACACTCATACACAACAGAATCCAATATATAAGTGAATAAAAACTATGTTTACTATGTAAAAATGTAAACTATGTAAAAAACAATCGGAATAGGTTAATTGAAAAACATTTTTTCGTGCAAGATGTGAATGTTCTTATCAACTATTTACCGTAGGTACTCTTTCGAAAACGACGCCTCCTGATTACAAATTAGAAAATACGACATTATCTTAAAAACATTTCATGCTCCAACAGCACAAACTTATTCAGAACATTTTATTGACAGGGCCGCTTTTTGTTGTATTAATTTTTATGTCAATTAATAATATCCTTGAGTAGACGTTCTCTTTTTTTACTAAAGTGAAACAGAAATGATGATAGAAAGTCCGAACACCGGAAGTATTTCATGAGGATTTAACGTGACCACATTTAGATTCCCATAAACTTACCGTTGATGCATCGATTCTTAGTTTTTAACACAGCCTAGGAAGGCGAGAACCGGTACTTCCTGAAAGGAAATAAAGAAAATTAATTACGAAATTAATTCGATTAATAACAATTAATTCAAACCATTTAAATTATAAAATACCTTTGGTTAAAAATCTAATACAGAAATTAAAGATTCGCAGATTGTTCTATCCGAACGTGAAGTCGCGAGCAGGTAACTGTAAAGATACCTATATACTGTAAAATTAACTGTAAAATAAACATGATTTTCAAAATATTCAGCATACATGTATTTTTCTCGGCCGCTACCTGCTTCAAAATTCTATGCTATACTTGCTGCTTATCTACTCATTGCATCGTTCATCACTACACACATCACAAACGCGTTCATTCTCCTTCACTAACAACCCACCCGCCACACTAAATCCACTCAACTTCCCCAACCTCCCAGTTCACTCACATACTCAGGAGCGCAGATACATCGCACAAAAACATTTTCCCAGTAGTAATCTTCCCCTCGTCCATCTCTATCTCCCCCCTCTCTCTCCCTTCTCTTTCTCCCTCTCTCTCTCTCTCTCTTCCCTTTCTCTCTCACACACCACGTAGATTCTCCCCCCCCCTCTTTTCTGCCTCTCCCCCATACACTCACGTACACACATACACACTCGCGCATACACACACACACACACACACACACACAGTGTCCCTTTCACACAACCATAAACTCTCACATACAGTCATAAACAGTCTGTCCGAGTTCTAGTGCGACTTATTTTTTTAAAATTTTTATTGCCACCATATCTGTTTGCAAATGATGTTATAAAGCCAGTAAATTCTACTATTACCGTTCGTAATTTCGCAGCGTCACTTGCAATACGTCGTGGGTCGCAACGTGAAAGGAACATTAATGTGTAGAGGCTCGTCGGAAAATGGTGGTGGAGCAGCGAGCCAATGTCTATTCCTTTCCGATTGGGTACGCAAAGACACGACTGAAACTGCTGAAAGTGGCCCAAATTTTATAAGAAAATTTGACTGGTGACGAACATGATGCTTCCAATTTGAACCACTTACGATGCGAGGAAGTATGGAATGGTTGAATCCGAAAAGAAAAACGACAAAAATTCGCATGCAGAAAGTCCAGTGAAGTCATTGCTGACTGTTTTCAGATTTCAGAAACCATTCACCGAGAATTTGTGCCGGAAGGTCTTACAGCTAACTCAGAATATTATTTAAATGTCTTTAACCGATTTTGGTAAAGATATGTCGAGTGCTGCTTGAAGGTTGAGAACCAGGCCCCTGGTCGTTTCTGCATGACAATGCCCTGACTCACACGTCTAAGAAAGTCCGCGAGCTTTTGGCGAAGAAATACATCTTTGTGCCTGAACATCTTGCTTAATCGCCGTATCTTGCACCTGGCGACTATTGACTGCTTCCAAAATTGAAGACAGCGATGAATGGAAGACATATCAACACCATACAATACTTTCAAGAAAGTTCGACCGCGGTCTTACATACAATTCTAAAGAATGATTACAATAAATGCTTTTAACAATTTTTAAATCGTTGTAAGCAGTTCTTTGAGTCAAATGAATAGTATTTTTTTAAATAAAAATACAAAAATAAAAACGTCATAGGCATTTTTACATTTTATTGAACTGTTGGCACCAGAACTCTGACAGACTGACCGGGAGCGGTAGCTCACTGCATCAACTGATGTCACTGCAGCGCCTCTGACCAGGAGATCCTAGGTTCGAGTCCTGACAGCAGCAGCATTTTCGACACTAGCTTTTAAGCTAGGTCGAATTCATTCGCTGACTGGAGGAGAATTCTAGCGGCCGGCTGCTCTGATCGGTAGTTTTCCGTGGTTTCTCCGATCAACACCAGGCGGATGCCGGAGCTGTACCCTACCAAACGGTCCACGGACCGCGCGCAATTGTTCTTCCTCTTCCTTGTCCTATCCTCTCCCCTCACACACACACTTCCACTAACATGCACTACACTACCACATATTCAGGAGACCGGTCGGGAGCTTAGAGCTTGTCCCGGCTGGGCGGTGCCCGCTGGTGGAGAGTCCTGGTTAGGGAAACCCCAGTAGTCGACGGTAGGTCGGCGCCGAATCTCGCCATCCATCGGGGAAGATTACCGCCATCTCCCGATGAAAAACATGCATTACACTAACGGGACTAATGACCAAAGCAGTTGACGTGCCCGGAAACACGAAAAATCAATCAATCAATCAATCAATCAAACAGACTGTATGTCTGTGTATACGTATATGTGAAGAACTACATATTCATGCTTTCCCTCACCAACTCTGAGGTTTATACACATACGAACGCGTGCGCTCACAAACTGCACGAGCCCCTCTCGCCCCGCGCGCCGATTCCTCACCGTGAAGCGCGCCTGCTATAAGCGAAGGCGGGCGCTCGTTAATCACGCGGGAGGCGACGCCTTTCATAATACGCGCGCGCGCGGCGCCGGCGCCCGACCGGCGTCGTCTTCGGCGTCGGCGGCGTCGGCCTCAATGGGCCGCCACGCGCTGCCTTCATTGAGAGCGAGAACAGATCGCCCGGCGCAACGCCGCCGCCGCCGCGCGGCTTCGGAGAAGCCGTCGCGTCCGGGTGGCGATGTAGGACGCACAGGAAACAGCAGGAACGCAACAGACACACGCCGGCTCAGATAGCTCAGCGCTTTGAGTTCGGTCGGTGCTATGGCGTCAATATGTAAGTGTAGATGTGGATTCGGCTGTATAGAGAAAAGGAATCCGTCTGGCTAATCGGAATACATAATAAAGTAATGTTGGGTGATGGAATTGCAGGAAGGCACGTCAAAAGTATTTGCAAGTGGACCAACTGCAAATGAACTAATTTAGCACATGGACATAACCTGAAGTTATGCTACCTGTAGTAGTAAAAGCAGTAGTGTCACCTTCCTTACGTCCCTGTTTTGAATTAGTTCTGAGTAGGTGATTCAAGCAAGTAATGGCAGTAAATGTTATCACTGAATTTCACCAACTAACTGAAACTTTTGTCATAATAATCACTATGAAATGAAAAGCAAAGAAAACAATCACAATGAAAGAGCATTATCTGAAGAAAAAAATGAATATACACAATACGCAGTTTCTATTTCCATTTGAACATAAGAAACATTGCACTCAAAGATTTCAACAAGTATGCAGTCAAATAACTTTCACACGATTTACATCTAACTTAAGTGAAGTGAAGTAGAATCTTCTTAGAATCTACTTCACTTATGGAAAGTGAAGTTGAATATTAATTACAGTAAGTTTCAGTCTTAAATATGTGTGTGAATAAGTGTTTTTCATCTGGAGGTAGCCGTGATCTTCCCCTACAGGATGGCGAGATCCGGCGCCGACCTACCGTCGACTAGCGGGGTTTCCCCAACCAGGTATCTTCCACCAGCGGGGTACTGCTCCGGCATGTTGTTCAGAGAAACCACGCAAAACTACCGATCACAGCAGCCGGCCGCTAGAATTCTCTTCCAGACAGCGACTAAATTCGCCCTCACTCACAAGCTAGGGTCGAAAATCCTGTCGGGACTCGAACCCAGCACTGCAGTGACTTCAGTTGATGCAGTGAGCCATGGCTCCCGGTCCAATTGGAAGTTTGTAGCGTCTCCCAGTTAAAGAGGTGCCCGCAAGGAGATTCCAAGGAAAAGAGAAACACCATCACCAACCGGGATGTAATATGCACTTCACTTACGAGACTAACAACCTTGCAGCTGAAATCTATAAATACTCATTCGTATTAGATACATAGACGCCATTTCTGGAAAGAAATATGGTTTTATATCAAAAGTGAAAAATAGTGATGTGATAGTAAATTGTGTATGAAGAAACGAGATATGACCGAGTCCAAAACCATTTACTTTGCGGCCGAGAAACAAGCAATGTTTTCTTGAACACGTCTGTAAGTATCAGTTTTGTTTTGAAATCAAGCTAGTAGAAAAACTTTATTTCTGTCAACGTGTCTGATGCTCATTTTATATAATGTAACCTT
This sequence comes from Teleogryllus oceanicus, assembly GCA_964035755.1. Classification (NCBI taxonomy): domain Eukaryota; kingdom Metazoa; phylum Arthropoda; class Insecta; order Orthoptera; family Gryllidae; genus Teleogryllus; species Teleogryllus oceanicus. The sequence goes on along the minus strand of CAXIVR010000005.1, from coordinate 72,750,178 downwards.
TTGGTACACAAAACCATTGTCATCTTCTTTGGACTCCAGGAATCGGTACTGAAATACTGATCCGTGTTCTGCGGATCACGTATATACCTTTGTACAAACTAGTCCAACTAAAGTTTGGTCTTTTACGACAAAAGAAGTTTGATTTTTCTATTCAACCAAATGTGATTTGCGCTTTATCGAAACATAATGCGAACCACATGTGTTATCGCTTGCTATTACTAACTCTTGTTTCTAGCATGAACACTAAATGTTAAACATTTCTTAAAATTAATTTAAATTATCCTTGTATATTGTGTCGTTTGATTGTGAAAATTGCAATTAGAAGGTCTTAAGCACTAGCAACCATCTGTGAGTGGGAATTATAGTTAGCGAAGCGCCATTTTTGTTTAATTTCTAAAATTGGTTGTTTTAAATGCAAAGAATAGTGAGTGTTTATAAATATCCAGTAATTGAAACGTGTTCCTTCACAAAGGGAAATTCAGGATTACAATAATGCGCTGCCTTACGTTTTTTTATATGCATAGTAGTATTTCTTACCATAGTCCACAACAACATACTGCATGTACAGATCTCAATGAGTATAAAACATTTTATTAATATTTTCAGAAACATGTTTAAAGACTATATTCACAATGAATAGTGATTGAATTCCTCCACGATTTGTAAACTTCCTTTATTTCATTAATAGTAAGTGATAAGTACGGAAAGCCATTAAACAATTTGAGAGGAGGTTATTTTCCATGTAATGTATGTTGTATTTTTCTGTGGAAACTTTTCTTCGGATCTTCCTTCTGTGCGATGCAATCGCAACAGTTTAGCTACTACTTTCTTTATAAGTAATTTGCTAGAACGCAAAAATAAACACAAGATACAGTTTTACTGGATAATGCATGACTGGCATTTACGCTACTCCCCAAGAGTCTCTTCTGGCCATTGAATTTTCCACGGAGCTCACACAGACCGGAACCAAATCCATCAGAGATTGAAGAGAAGCACATCAAGTCAGACGTTATGATTTGTGCTCTTCTGCTTCGAGCGCCAATGCGCCACGGAACTCGCTCCCTCCCCCCCTCCCCCCTCCTCCCCCTCCACCCCCCCCCCCACCCTGCGCGATGCACTGGTTTCTGTCCGGCCAACTTCAAACGCTTCTCCATCTCCAGACGACGCTTCGCACGTATGATGTGGTCCACGCTTGTATTTGTTTTCTGACGCTTACCCAGGCGAAGTAATTTCGGTTTCGTTTGAAGTCCGGAAAAATTAACGAGCTATAAAGCAAAAATATTATTTCCAGATTGACCTGTTATTTTGATAGCCCTGTCAAGCGCAACGTTGCAAAGGACCCCGCCTGTAAAGAGTGTTATTTACTCTGCGATTGACTGATGTCACCTTCAAGTTCGTTTTTAAGGGAGATGGAACGGAATATTACGAATATTTCTTCGATGGTTGGTTGGTTGTTAGTGATTCTGGGTGAGGCAACTTCTAAGACCATTAGTCCCGTAAGTGTATTGCATGTTTTTTCATCGGGATGTGGCGGTGATCTTCCCCTATTGGAGGGCATGATCCGGTGTCGACCTACCGTAAGGGATGTTTTTCCTAACTACATATCTCCTACTAGCGGGGCACCACCTCAGCCGGGACAAGCACTAACCTCCTGGCCGGTCTCTCGGCATGTGTGGTAGTGTAGTGCATGTTAGTGTTAGCATGTGTAAGTAGGGATGACGATAGGACAGGGGAGAGAGAGGTAAGATCGTGCCCGATCCCTTTGTCAGGGTACTGTTCCGTCATTCGCGTGAGGTTGTTCGAAAGAAAAACAACAATACGGAAAACCACCGATTAGAGCAGGCGGCCGCTGGTATTCTCCTCCAGACAGCGACTGAATTCGACTTAGCTGACAAGCTAGTGTCAGAAATCCTGCCACCGTCGGGATTCGAACCTAGGACCTACTGAGCAGAGGCACTGCAGTGACATCAATTGATGCCCTGAACCACTTATCCCGGTCAAGATTTTTTAGACCATTATCAGATTAATTAAAAATTAGACAACTGAAAACGCATTCAGAAGAAAAGTATAGAATGAGGTTAGTGGCCGAAATAACGTAAAAGGATCTCACAGCGTTTTATGTAAATTATTTACAGGTAAACACAAGATACATACGAAGAAGCGAAATAAATCTAAATCTCAATTAGAAGTCTACGCAATCATATTAATTGTATATTGTTAATACTAAAATACGTCACGATAAACTGCGAAAGATGGTTATTATCACGCATTCACAGGAACTCACAACTGAAAATATTTCTACAAAACGATTCTCTCATTATAACGATGGGTGGCTTTCAACCTTGCACGTTGACGTCGACACCACTTGAGCTAACCTGGGTGGTCTTCGACATTCCGATCAGATTATGATCCCCTCTGATTGACAGCTGCATGCCAGTTATAGGCGTCGACGTCACAAGTCAATCTTTCCAACAACTATAATCTGTTGTTTGAAACAAACGCCAAAGTGTTTTGGGATACAACTTCAATGCTCTGGATGTCAGATATAAGAATTAAGATTTACTCGCATGTGCGCCCAAGAACACAGTACACCTCGGAGATAATAATATGGTATTGGGAAAATGATACCATAATTATAAAGTATTTTCAATAAATTTATGTTATGCTTTGCCCTTATACGTCACAAAGAGTTTTACTTTTTTTATGATAAATAAATAAATAAATAAATCTCATTTACTCTAATTTTGTTCAACTTCTGTGTTCATTTATTTTTTCAGTATTCGCCGTTTACAACATCACAAATTATTACAATAAGCATGTCAGTATCTGTGGTGACGTGAATAATTGGATTAGTCACAAACAGCTAATCTTCAGAAGAACAGTTAAAAGTTCTGAGGTGGCTCCAAAATCTTACACGTTGTTTTAGAAATTATTGTTCCTCAATAAAAAAAAAGAATAGGCTAAATTGTCGTGTATCATTCTTTCTCTGACCCTCACATTTTTTTACAATACTATAAATGCTTTGTCTGTTCTTCCATATTTTTATTTCTCCTTACCCTCTGTCAGCCATAACTTCAATAATTATTTCATTAATTTGCAGCATTGTGTGGCTGGCATTCCTGCAGCAGAGAAGCATCTGCAGGGTATAAGTCCAGTCTAATGGTAAAAAATAAGATACAATTTTGGTGTAGTTTTGTTATTTGATTCTTATACTTTTTGGATCGCTGAACACTAATATAGGATTTGCCAACAAAACTTTGCACAGGAAATCAGAAAAATGAAGATTCAAAATTGGATCGAGCACTCCAAGAATAGGTAAAAATGGAAAAGGATAGTTGACCAGGCCAAGACGTTCATTTGAAGGTCGTAGAGCCTTAGAAGAAGAAGACCGCACGCGATGTGTCCTTCCTCTTCCTTGTCCTATCCTCTCCCCTTACACACTAACATGCACTACACTATCACATATTCCCGGAGACCGGTCGGGAACTTGTCCCGGAAGGGCGGTACCCCGCTGGTGGGAGAGTCCTGGTGGGGCAAACCCTACTAGCCGACGGTAGGTTGGCGCCGGATCTCGCCATCCAGCGGGGAAGATCACCGCCATCTCCGGAGAAAAACATACCCTACACTAACGGGACTAATGACCAAAGCAGTTGACGTGCCCGGAAACACGAATCAATCAATCAATCAATCAATCAATTGAACGCTGTCGTACGCCAAAACGATGTCGAAGGTTGAATAGCTCAATGTCACTTCTTAGAAAGCCCATAAACCACACGCAACTACTTTGCCTCAATTTTATCTTTGTCACTGTACCACAATCTCGTGCATGCATCGCAAATAAAAATACTGTAACTCGTAGAAATAAAAGAGAATAATATCCCGTATATCATGGCTTACATGCAAAAACCTCCCTCCTGGCCTATGCCGACAGCAGAAAATGTAAGTCGCGGCTCTTTGCCAGCCGCTGGAGGGCCAATAATTTTGGACCGCCCACCACGCACGTTGCATTTCGTTCCGGGCGTACGGGGCGTCACCGGGTGATTTTTGGCAAACGAATGCCGCCTGCGTAAAAATGGCGACTCCGTGTTTTAGTGTTCGTTCCGAGAAAGCTTACAGCCAGCGCTAATGAAGCGTGCACCATCAGTAGGCACAACTCTTCTTCGTAATGTGCTATCGAGGTCATGGAAACAAACTAGATGGCACTATCCCACGCTTGCTAGAAGACTCTACGTTTCACCTCTCAAACTATGGAATGATATTAAAAAGGATTAGAATAAATAGGTTTTATTGGAGGAGGAATAATTGCGATTATGTGTTCTCTGGCTCTAATAATAAATAAGACATTCCTTTCAGACCTAGGTCTATTGTTTATAGGAAAATGCTTACCGTTTGTAAAATTAAGTCCCTCTTAAAGATAAAAACTGAAGTTTGTTCTGATTGTGAAGATAATTAGGTAGCTAACCAGACATTTGAAAGAAAGGAAACTAGTCAATCTCTGAATTGGGTCTCACAGCCTCCAATTTTTTCCGGGGAGGCAAACCGGGAGAGGTAGCTCTGGGCATCAACTGATGTCACTGCATTGCCTCAGACCGGGAGGTCCTACGTTCGAGTCCCGCCTGTAGCAAGATTTTCGACACTATCTAGATAGCTGGGAAGAGTTTTGTCACTGTCGGGAGAATAATTCTAGTGGCTGCTCTGATCGGTAGAATTACATGGTTTCTCCGACCAATATCAGGCGAATGCTGGAGCAGGGACCTAAAAAACGAGCCATGAACCGCGCGCAATCTTCCCATTCCCTTCCTTGTCCTAGCCTCACCTCTTACACACACGCTTACATGCACTACATTATCTCACATGCGGGAGTCGAGTTCGGGAGCTTAGAACATGTCCCGGCTGGGGCAGTGCCTCACTGGTGGGAGATATCTGGTTGGAGCAAACTCGGCAAGCCGACGCTAGGAACCAAAAAAATACTACACTTACGGGAATAATGTCCATAGTAGTTGACGCGCCCGGAATCATCAATCAGCCAGGGAGGCAAGGGCCTCCTCTAAGATGTGGTAAAGGTTGTGAAGACTCCGGTCTACCTTGAGAGGTGTTGGAGGGCTAATTTGAAAGGGAGTCTGCGAAATTAAGAAAATTGTGTTTTCAAGGATGGTTATTCCATTTAATTTCAATTTTAATCATTCAATTGCTTTGTAAAAGTAAAAGTTAACTTTCATTTTTTTAGGATATCCGTCTTGACTGGTATTTTCATCTAGTTATAAACTAAAAACACAGTAACTAAAAGTACACTAGAGACATTAGCGTTCTACTTATTAGTGCATCTGATGAAGAAATAAATACTGATTTGTTGTGATCTTTGTGGTGATCACCAAAGACTTATCCGCCAGCACATTAACTGTATTGCGGGTCCCAATGGGGAATATCTCGACACTTTTACGGTCATATCATCCATCATACACGGAGAAAAGTATAACTTTATCCCATCTACCAACAGTGCTGACAATAAGCACGCATGGGCTTCTATTCATCATGGTTTTTTAATGGGAGGAGCATTTAACATTGAGCATTGAGAAAATCCAATTACGCTGTAACTGTATCACAGAAGTCACATTTCACCAGGTTATTTCACATAAATATTTGCGTTAGTAGTTCAATTTCTTATACGGACATAAGTTCCACCATTAAACTGTTGCACTTTTTGAAATGTTTCTCAATGAAATATTTAATGCTTAGAAATGGGATGTGGTACTCAAGTAAAGATGGGTCAATAACAATATCCATTGGCCAACGTTTAGTCTGGGCATTGTGCTTTCTTCAGCGCTACAAAAGAGATTTCACTATTAATTAGATTAATTACACTGTTGGTGATGTAGATGCCTTATTATTTTAAAGTAAATAAAACAGATGTTGTCTGGTATCAATTTTTATATTTATGCTTCAGATCTTTTCGATCGCGTAGCGATCATCGTCAAAGCTTGTAGCTGCTGGGCGGAAAACGAAGTTCTGCTAGATTTCACTAGTTAAAATAATTATTTTGTAGTTCATGTTTTTGATTTCTCCTTTTAAGGGATTTGATATGGTACATTCGTAAATTGGTACAGACAGTTAGACTTTAGAATAAAGCATACAGACTTTGTACTAGAATTGCGTTATGATATTTCAAAAATCTCACATTATTTCAATTGCATTCTAAGAAAATACAGCTCGCGTTCATAGCAATACAGCTTCAAAGTCGCCATTCTAAAGCGCCTTGTTTCGTCAATAATGACATAGAAGTATAATTACAAGTATATTATTATACTTGTGAATCATTGAATTACAACAGCCCTGTATTGCAGTTACATATATGTAACAACTAGCTGAACATCCCACGTTATTTACAACTAGCTGAATATCCCGCGTTACCCGGGTATTTATTAATCAAAGTTATCTATTAGACACAAAATTATACATACAAAATTACACTACTTACTTATATTACCTCTCCCTGACCTATCCTTGCTAGCTCTGACCTATCATTGCTTGCTCTGACCCATATTTGTTCGCCCTGACTCATTCCCCGACCTCCTCCATACCAGACATCCCCGTCCCAACTAAGATTCGACTCAAAAGCCCTGCAAGGGATTACATTCTCTCTTTTTGATGTAAATTAAATATATTTTAGCAAATAAAATATTTAAATTGATCAAAAATCTGCATCCAGAAATGAGGACACTAGGTGTTAACGGGATTTTACAAAAAAATTAAAGAAATTTCATTTTGGTGAAAGAACAGTAACAATAGTTGTATGTGGGGTATGGGGAAGAAATATAAATTAACACATTTGCTTCAGATACAGAATCTCTTGCCCATCTTCTAAACATAAATAGTTGAATTATGAACAAATATTCCAACAAAGCAAGATTAGCAACAACTGAAAAACTATAGAGTTTCGATCCCGACTTGATTCCGAAATGATGAGGCGACCACCACTTGAAAGAATTGAATCGTGCTGAGGAGAAAGGGAACAAGTCATTTCCTGCCACTTTTTATGAGTAAGGAAACATTAAATAATTCTCACGCAATTTGTATTATCATCTCCAATGTTTCTGTAAGAATTCACTAATGATAGTCTAAACACTTTCATGACGTGATTAATTTCTTCACAGCAGAATTTGCCTTACCTTAAAGAGCAACTTTCCAACACAAGAAAAAAATCCATTTTTGACTTGTTCCCTTTCTCTTCATGCTGATTCAATTGTTGCGTTCGTGTTGCTGCCTACCCGTTTCGTTTTGTCACGCAACGCCTTTGGATCTTTACATCACGGTATCTCCGCGCCAGAGCTCGCGCGGGGCTGCTACTATCCGTCAGCCTTCGTTACGAGGCGCGACGTCCCGCAGGGGGCGCTGTGTCATCGTGGCGAGCGTTGCCCCCATCCCCGCGCCCCCACGTCGCCCCACGCCATCCCACCACGCCTCCACGCACTCCCCACACGCCCTCATCACGCCCCACACGACCCTCCGCTCCCAGCCCCACACCCCAACGCCCCGCCCTCCCCACGCCCCTCCCCACGCCCCTCCCACGCCCCATCCAATCAACCAAGCCCCACCCACCACCCCACGCCCGCCCCAACACCAATCGCAGGCGCCGGCGGTCATACACGGTGCGAGCCAGCGGACAAACTTCCATGCGTACAAAAGTTAGAAGAAAACTCTATACTTGGGTTTCTGTAACCGACCGATGACAGCTGATCAGCTGTTACGACTGATACAGCTGATCAGCGCCGAACGACTTTCGTTTCTTCTAATTGAAGAATTGGCTAGGAGATGCACGCTTTCAGACTAGTGAGAGTTTCAATGCAAAATCCATACCCATCTCACAACACTTGCGACAAAGTTCGTCAAAGTGGGAACGAAAATATCGTTCACAGATACAATCAATGCCTGCACTTTTTCGGCGATTACGCACAAATATAACCATGTTTGTATATAACTTTCAGTAATAATGTCATATTATTCTTAACTTTTGTCTTTTTGTTATAGCACATCGGAAGACTACCGATCAGAGCAGTCGGCCACCAGAATTCTCCTCCAGACAGCGGTTGAATTGGACTTCGGGAACTTAGTGACGAAAATTCCCCACCACCGGAACTCAAAACTATAGTTTGAATTAAAACGCGTCATTTATAAGTAAAACATTTTTAGACCTAAGGAAATGGTCAAAGCGCCGTAAATATGTTAGTTAAGGCGTACTAGCTATACGTTCCAGAGGCTTCTAGATTGATTCAGGAACATCTCAACAAACTACAAGCATGGCTAAATACTTGGCAAATAAGTGCAAATGAAAGTAAATCAAGTCACATTACTTTCACCTGAAGAATTTGTCCACCAGTGCAATTAAACAGAACTAAACTTCCACAAACAGATTCAGTGAGATATTTAGATGTTTATCTTGATATGAGACTTACGTGGAAAAAACATATAATGTGTAAACGAGAAGAACTCCAGTTCAAATACTAAAAACTGTACTGGTTGTTAGGTAGAAACTCAGTGTTAGCTTTAGACAATAAATTACTCATTTATAAATCATTCTTAAAGCCTGTTTGAACTTCTGCATACAGCTCTGGGGCACCAGTAGCAAGTAAAATATCCAAATCATTCAAAGGTTTCAATCCAAAGTATTAAGAAACATTGGTATGTTCGAAATGATTTAATTCACTTCGCCAAAAAAGCCCAGTAGGGCCCCAAAAATAAAATAAATAACCTCCTCGCCGAGGATACTAGTGAAGGGAACTTGAAAAAATGACTCGAAATGGTTACAGCTCCAGGTCAGCGTCACCCAGTGTTGCGTCTGTGCCATCCCAGCCGTTGGGAGAACATGAGGTGCGAGGCACAAACCCTTGGGCGGGGGTGCAGGAGTCCCAGCGGGCGGCGACGTCGCCCTGTCACGCCGAGACCCCCCGCAACCTGCTCCCCAAACAAACGAGCGCAGCCGCGCGAGCGCCGGCCCGGGCCTTTCACTAAGCTCCATGAGAAATTAGCTTCTTTAATGCTATCGGCGCAGCAGATCTCGCGGCGCGACCGCCGGTTGCCCCACCGTCGTCACTGCGCGTTGCCCCCGCACGGCAATGACATCAAGCCAGTGCACACACCTCAGCAAAACAAGCTCACTGCATCAACTGATGTCACTGCAGCGCCTCTGATCGGGAGCTCTAGGTTCGAGTCCTGATTTTCGACACTAGCTTTTCAGCTAGGTCGAATTCAGTCGCTGTCTGGTGGAGAATTCTAGCGGCCGGCTGCTCTGATCGATAGTTTTCCGTGGTTTCTCCGATCAACACCAGGAGCAGTACCCTAACTAACGGGCCACGGCCGCGCGCGATCTTTCCTTCCTCTTCTTTCTCCTATCCTCTCCTCTTACACACACACACAATCTTACACTAACATGCACTACACTACCACATATTCCGGGTGACCGGTCGGAAGCTTAGAGTTTGTCCCGGATGGGGTGGTGCCCCGCTGGTGGGGAGTCCTGGTTAGGGGGAAACCCCGCTAGCCGACGGTAGGTCGGCGCCGGATCTCGCCATCCAGAGGGGGAAGATCACCGCCATCTCCCGAGGGAAAACATGCACTACACTAACGGGAACAATGACCTAAGCCTTTGATGCGCCCGGAATCACTAACAAAATTTAACCGTTAACACTAGAACGATCAACGCCGTCATTTTGACGGCTACAACATATTCAAGTAATGTTACCTTTCATAAAAAATGAACAGTAGGTCTTTGTGATTAGTAGGCCATTGATAATTTAAAGTGTATGTGAAAATTTCAAAAATATTAATCCAATTGAAATTGTTATATCGATTGAATTATCTTAAACGCCCGACAGCTGTCAAATTGACTGCTCCACAAAAGCTGCTAAACTGTGCGTTCCGTGTGTCGAATTGTTTTGTTCAAATCATATTATCTCTCTTCCGAGAAACCATGGTCGCTCTCTTTTCAACAAAGATTAGTGCTACAAAGCATTAGTATTTAAAGTGTCGAAGTTAGAATTCGGCGATGGAATGCTGTCGGCACTGTTACCTTACGTGTGCAACTCTTGAGTGATCAGCCAGAATTCTCGTAATTGTTTTGATATCAATTGCATATATTCTTCTAATTACTGTAATCAATAAATATATTAACTGAATTACGTATATTTATTTGTGTGTATAAATTCCCCCAAATCCAGAAATAGCCCATTAAATACATGAGCCGTCAAAATGACGGCCCGTGGGCTCTCTTGGTAAATGCTAGGTCCGGGCGTTCTAGTGTTAATAATAGTGGTGATAATAAGGGAACTCATCTGGCTTCACCCTCATTTCCATGAAGTGAATTAATTATATTCGGGCGCGTAAAACACTATGGTCAACTGAGCCGTTCGTATAATGCATGATCTTATGACGATGAAGACCGTCTGCTCTGTTCGGTGGTTTACCATGGTTTCTGCACTTAGTACCAGGCGAATGACGAAAATGTACCTTCACAAATCAGCTATGGACCGTGCGCGATATTTCCTTCGCTCCCCTTATTCCATACCCTTACACTCACATGCGCCACTTTACCACACATGTAGGGGGATAAGTCTGGGTCTAAGAACATGTCTGATCTGGGTTGCTGCTCCAATGCGGGGATACCTGGAAAGGGAAAGCCGCAGAAGCCAACATGGAATTTGGTGCCAGATCCAGAGGAAAAGGAAGACCGCTTCATTCTGCGACAAGACCATTCACTAGACAAACAATAATGAACATAGCAGTTGAAATGCTTGCAAATATCAATCGATTGTTCACGGATGTTTCAAAACGTTTTACCGAAACACGCGCACACGTCTGTAGTCGTCTGTGGTCCACGTGTGTCTCTGGTCACAACCTGCCAAGCAAACTGTCACGAACGGAACTCCAGGATACGTTTCCTTCTTCAGGATACGTTTCTGTGGTTGCACATATCCCGGCATGTGTCCGTTAATCCCACCACCATCGCGGTATGTGCCCCCTAATCTTATTACAAATCGCTGCAGGGTATGTTCACGAACGAAATACGAGGCGATTCTAGTTTTTCTTCACGAGACTTTTTCGATCTTTCCCGAATCCTGAAGATCTGTGCGGATAACTCTATTTCGATTGTTTGATTTTTTCATGTTTCCGGGCGCGTCAACTGCTTGTCATTAGTCCCGTTAGTGTAGTGCATGTTTTTTCTCTCGGGAGATGGTGGTGATCTTCCTCCGCTGGATGGCGAGATCCGGCGCCGACCTACCGTCGGCTAGTGGGGTTTCCCCCTAACCAGGACTCTCCCACCAGCGGGCACTCGCCCCAGCCGGGACAAGCTCTAAGTGCCGACCTGTCTCCGGGAATATGTGATAGTGCAGTGCATGTTAGTGTAAGTGTGTGTGTAAGGGAGAGGATAGGACAAGGAAGAGGAAGGACAGATCGCGCGCGGTCCGTGTCCCGTTTGTTATAGTACTTCTCCGGCATTCGCCAGGTGTTGATCGGAGAAACCACGGAAAACTACCGATTAGAGCAGCCGGCCGCTAGAATTCTCCTCCAGACAGCGACTGAATCCGACGTAGCTGAAAAATCGACGTAGCTCGAAAATCCTGCCGCCGTCAGGACTCGAACCTAGGACCTCCCGGTCAGAGGCGCTGCTGTGACATCAGTTAATGCACTAAGCTACCGCTCCCAGTCTCTATTTCGAGTAAAGTCTGCTCCAGACCGTGTAAGCTGTGGCGATCTTACCTAAAAGTTTCTTTTGTTTGTGTGTGTATGTGCGTGTGTGTACGTGAGTTACTTACTTAAAAGTGTTGTTTAAAGATATCAAGAATTATTTTTTTCAAATATTTTGGTGAAGGTGGGTAGGGACCTTACTAAGTCAACTCTAGTGGCCAACTACGCAGTGCGTGCCTGTCGGTGTCTCCCCCCTGCGGAACGCCGGCGGCGGTGGCGGCGGCGGGGGCGCCGTGTGCCGCGCGCAGCTGCCGGCGAGGCCGCGCGTGGATCCGGCCGTGAGCGCTCGCCTCGGGACGTCCGCCGCGCCAGTGAAGGTGGCCCCTGGCGGAGCCACAACGCGGCGGCGCGCGTGTCGCGGGGGCGGACGCGCGATTCGACGCGCCGCCGTGCCAGGGCCGGACGGACCGGGCGAGGCGGCGGGGGCGGCGGCGGGGACGGAGGCGGCAGGGCGGCCGCCGGGGACAGCGGCGGCGGGTCGTCGGCGGCGGCAGGGCGGCGGCGAGGGCGGCGGGGCAGCGGCAGAGGTGGGGGCGGCGGCGGAGGCAGGGGCGGCGGTGGGAACCGCGAAGGCGGCGGGGGCGGCGGCGGCGGCGCGGCGGACACGTTGGGGGCGACGGCGGTGGCAGCGGGGACGGAGGCCGCAGGGCGGCGGCGGTGAGGGCGGCGACGGGGACAGCGGCGGCGGGTCGTCGGCGGCGGCGTGGCGGCGATGGGTGTCCGGGGGCGGAGGACTCTTGGGGGGGTCAGGGGATGGCGGGGGGGTGACGCTGGACGTTGATGAGAAGACGAAGCGAGGGTTGGATCAGAAGAAATGATGGAAGTCAGGGTTTACATAGAAAAAGTGGGGAAGATTGAGGTGGGAGATGGATGAAAGTGTGAGGGCGGGTGTCAAATGAGAATCGATAGAGGGAGTCAGGATATGTACAAAGTAAAGGCGTTGAGGGGTGAGTGTGCGCGGCGCTAGCGCGCGCGCCGCTGTGTGTGTATGCGTGTGTGCGTGTGTATAGAAATGGTTACGAAGGTGGAAGTGACAGGTTGGTTCAGTTTTGATGGTGGAGATTGATGAGAGTGTGGAATCGGGAGTTGGATTATATCTGTTGGTTGAGGTGAAGGAACAGGCAAAATCGGCGGTGACTACTGCGGTGATAAATGTGAGAGTTCGAAAACAGGACGGAAGTGAGGTGTTGGTGAGGAAGTGAGGTGTAGTCATGATGTTGATAAAGGAGGGTTGGGGGGAAAAAGTGGAAGGGAAACGTTTGTGGGAATGGGCATGGAGACAAGTGATGGCAAATGTGAGGTTTGTGATGGAGTAAACAATTTAGGCGTTGGAGGAAATAAGGGTGTAGATAGAGCGATAATGTTGGAGATGTCTGTGAGGTGAGAGTGAGGGAAGAGAGGGTAGTAGTGAAAGTGGGTGTTTTGTGTGTAAAACTACCAACATCACAGGTGCCTTTGAAGCTGGAGATACATGATGGACAAATTGTGATATTATGATGCGATATGATGCTGATATTATGATGCGATATGATGCAGAAGTGCTGAAATTTGAGTCGCTGGAGATGCGAAAATCCCGGGAAAACTGCAACGATCATTCATTATCCTCCACCTCGAAGTCTACCAAGCTCGCCGGAGAGGTAATCCTTAGCGTTGGAAGGCAGTGCGCTAGTCTCGCATATGGAGGTGTGTTGCTGGAGGCAGCAGTGGTGGTGGTGTTGCATATGAAGGTAGGAGCGGAGGAAGGAATTGATGGTGGAACTGAGAGTGATTGTGAAGCAGTGTTGTTGTTGTTGTTGTTGTTGTTGTTGTTGTTGTTGGTGGTGGTGGTGGTGGTGGTGTTGGTGGTGGTGGTGGTGGTTGTGACAGTGGAGGTAACGATAGAAATAGGAGAAGGAGGTTAGGAGTTGATGGCAATGACGAGGAGGAGGGGGGACTGCGGGGGAATTTGGTTAACATTGATATCGACAGTGGTGAGGGTAGGAAAGAGGCGATGGCGGTGATGGGGTGGCGAACTGACAATGGCTATCACTGTGACAGTGACGACGCAATTGGAACGGTGTCAGGGACATTTGCGCTGCTATTGACGATGATAATTGAATATATGGCTGCGAAAAAATCGGTGTTAGTAGTTAGTAGTTTAGAGGGCAAATTGAGCAAGAGGAGGGGATATGAAGGATAGAGAAGTCGAGGAAACAGTAACAGATCAGCTGGATATTTGGAGTGAGGAAGGGAAGGTGGAAATGATGGAAGTGGGGTGGGGGGTGGAAGTGGTGACAGTGGCTGTGATGGAGTCAGGCAAGGTTGGAGATGATGGCTGTTCCATTGGGGGTGGAGGCAGTATCAGCGGTGATGACGGTAGATGCCGCTCCGGGAGCGGTACTTCATTGCATCAACTGATGTCACTGATGCACCTCTGACCGGGAGGTCCTAGGTTCGAGTCCCGACGATGGCAGGATTTTCGACACGAGCTTGTCAGCTAGGTCGAATTCAGTCGCTGGTGGGAGGCGAATTCTTACGACAGGCTGCTCTGATCGGTAGTTTTCCGTAGTTTCTTCGATTAACACCAGGCGAATGCCGAATCAGTATGTAACAAATGGGCCACGGACCGCGCGCGATCTTTCCTTTCTCCTCCTTGTATCCTCTCCCCTTACCCACTCACACTAACACGCACTACTCTCCCACACATGCCGGGAGATCGGTCGGGGATTTAGAACTTGTCCCGGCTGAGTCGGTGCCCTGCTGGTGGGAGATACCTGGTTGTGGAAAACCCCGTTAGCAGATGGTAGGTCGGCGCCGGATCTGTCCATCCAGCGGGAGAATACCATCGCCACCTCGCGAGCAAAAAACACGCACTACACTTACGGGGCTAATGACCATAGTAGTTGACGTGCCCGGAATTACAATCAATCAATCAATCAATCAATCATTCATGTAGTTGCCGTGGTGGTAATGGTGACTGCGGCAGTGGCGGTGCCGAAGAAGTTTCAAAGGCGGACCCGACGGTAGAGCTGTTGGTTCAACGGAAGTATCACCACGTTTTTCTAGTTTCCTGCTTTTGTGTTCGCTTACTCTCCCGCTGGGCTCACAGCAATAAAAGAACCGACACTTGCAGTAATAACGATGTGCAAATTCACTGTCGGCGCTTCAGCATGAGTAATTGCTAGTTCACGTTTCAAGAGAGAATTCGAAGACAGGGGCACGTTCATCGACCCTCTCGGTCGTTATAACGGACCAAACCAACATATAATACGCATTTATGGTCCGTTAGAACGGCCAACCCAAGTTTAACGTATGTTTTACTCTGTGAGTAGAAACTTCTTCCGATATCTTTCACTAAATGCTTTATTTCTAAAATTTTAGATCCCAGAATGCTTCCCAAATTAAGTATTAATTTAATGGGAATTCTTTTATATTTATTATCTAATTTAATAATTATTCCTGAGATAACGGAACGCCCTTCCGTCACGTTCCGCCAGAAATCAAGCTCTGCTTTAATTATTAACGTCATTAATCCGATAAATAACAAATAACTACAAGCACGTCTGGAATTTATGCTATAAGCCGTGTGTAGCTCAGCACGTTTCAGAGAGTCCTGCAAACAAGAAATATAATTTCATAGAATAAGTGTTCGCCAGTTTAGCTACAGCTTATTTGTTTCAATTGTTCTTATCGGACAGCGTACTGTTAAATTCCTATTGGACGCCGGCCGTTAAGACTGGATACTGGTTTCCCTACTTGTTTCCGTCAAGTCGATAATATAACAGTACAGTATTACAAAAAAACTGTATTTTCATAATCCTAAAAATACTAAATTCATATTTTCTAAAGATTCGTCATCATTTACATATGTTGATAAAGTGCATTGTTGACATATGTTGCAAACCGACCGGGATTTTCGACATTAGTGGCGTAGCTAGGTCGTGTTCAGTCGTTGTCTGGAGAGGAATTCTCGTAGCCGGCTGCTCCTATAAGTAGTTTTTCGTGGTTTCTCCGAGCGACACCAGGCCAGTGCCGGAGCAGTATCCTAAGAAACAGGCCATAGACCGTACACAATCTTTTCTTCCTTTTCCTTGTTCTATCGTCGTACTTACACCCATTTACATGCGATTTATTAGCACACATGTCGGGAGCTTAGAGCTTGTCCAGGCTGGGGTGGTGCCCCGCTGGTGGGATGTACCAGGATGGGGAAAACCCTGCTAGCCGACGTTGAAGTGATCGTCGAATCTCACCATCCAGCAGGGGAAGAACACCACCACCACCTCCTGTAATAGCATCCGCTACACTTACGGGACTAATATCCATGGCAGTTATCGCGCCCGGAAACAGGAAAAAAAACAGCGTATGAATTAATTCCAGACTGCTTATCACTGCCCCACCCGCAGTCCGCCCACGCTCCCTATCGCCATCGCTGCCGCCACGCACGGAAGCTTCACTGCAACGGCGCGAGCCCTATCGGCGTCGCGGACGGGCAGTGGAAGGGGGGGTCCTCCCCCCCCCCCCCCCCCCGTCGGCGCGCAGGTGCGCAGAACGAATCGCCGTGCGACGCCGCCGCGAACCGACTCCGCTTCTTGGGTTTCGCGACCGACTCGCGACCGCCTCAGGGGGCGCGGCGGGGCCGGAGGCAGGGATGGGGGGCCGCCCGGAGGCGGGCGTGATTCCGCTTACCGAGAGCACCATAACGCGATAGCAAAACTGACGGGATGCCTTTGTGTACGGCGCAAATCGAAGAGAGATGTGACGTGGGGTCGCGGGGCCGCGTTGGCGGTTCGTTCGATGCGTCGGTATGCGCGCTGGGAACTGCCACCTTCCGGTCACAAGGGTTTGAATGCTCCGTTCGGGGCGTGAGAAGTGGTCGTCTACTCGTGATTTCTCGGTACTAAAATGAATTTATTGATAGCAAGCTTGCTTACTGCGTACGTGGTGACTTGTTATATTCCAGATATATATTGTCGTATAGTTGATACCAACTGGGTAGAAACTGCGGAGAATTAAATTTAATTGAATTTTTTAAAATTTATTTCACCCGAGCAGTGGATAAACCACATTACAGGTCTGAAACTGCATACAAACATGAACAAATGATACAGTATTAACTGAAAAGCACCGAGGTACTTGCAAATTTAACTAACTTAACCCAATTTTATCTGTGAGAGGGAATCCTCTCTGGGAATCTTATTTATTAGGATTTTATGCACAGAGCAGTGGTGTGAGGGAGTGGGAAAGGGGGTGGGGGAGTGAGCTTTGGATTACGGAGAATTTTATAATTATAGAAACTACTATGCTATGATTATAACTTGTAACTAAGTATAAAATGTTGGTATTTTTATGAGCGTTTGATGGGTATCACCTGAATCTTCATAATGTGAAATTTTGACATACATTTAAGATTTTTTCTCGTTTCTTTCGAGAACAAAATTCTTCACGAAACTTAAATATTTCAAAAACATTGTAGACAAATCTCAAATTCCATAACAAATTCCAAGTACAGACTCAAGTACCGCGTACAAAGGACGCAAAATATTAAAATCAAATAGATACCTATGTGACACACAATGAACAAAAATCGTAAATGGTATGAATATCTTGTCATCAACATCAAGACAAACGACAAACAATAATAGACATTCTTTCTTGAGTGTAGCCTCCGTCATCATATGGAATTCTAGTCTAATTTTTGAAGAAATGATACGAGCTTACGTTATGCTTTATTACGACTGTGGTGCCCACCAGAACCTGTCTCGATCGATCAAGTAGTCAGTGCGTGGACAGCTGGCCGGAATAACAAATGAACACGAAGACAAGTGAGTCGAATCGTCATGATCACCAGACCAAACAAATAAAATTGAGGTATGGCAATTGGATGGGTGTAAGCGTACAACGAGAAAAATATGAAGAGTACTAAGAATGTATTTGCTGCTCAAAAACGTGAAATATTTTAACGATTTTCAGGCTGCAATTAGTTTGTATTATTGGTCCAAATTGTTTGAGTGGCTTTAGATACATTTTTCAAAGATAAAACTATTTTAAATTGAAAACAATTTGATGAATTTAAAAAAAAATATATATTTTTCTGAATTTTAATTTACTTTTTCCCGAAATTATAACACAAATTAATTACCATGATGCCATTTTTCTTTTTTAATTTTGAGAATTACATTACAATGGCGAGGACTATCAAATTTTATGTAATAAATGGGAATCAAACTCCTGGTAAGAAGGCTAGTGAGAGGTAAGGAATTGTTTGGAGTTCCTTTGTGTTGGTCGAAAATTTCTATTTGCATGATCTAACCTAAATCACTAGACCGCGGATTTTTAGTTTTTTAAAATGTTTTTAGATGCCTGAAATAGATTCTTTCATCGTCTCAATTAGTCTTTATAAATGGCAGAGTAGACATAAATAAAACAGGAAACTTACAAAAAAACAATATATCAAAGATAAAAACATAAATTAGAATAATGTATAGCACTGGTCAACATGATTTTTGTCTCATGAGTACCAATATTTGTACTTAATGCAGTTTTTTTATTGTGTTTTCAAATATGTATTCGGAAGTGATCCATCACTCACAGTTGTTTTTTTTAATTTCAAATTTTTCATTTCAATTATTGGTTTTAATTTTTTTTAATAAACGACTAGTTTTCCATTGTAAAATAAACACTGATTATAATCAGTGTTGTATATTTTGCAATAATACTATTTATGAACAGCTTAAATTATTTGTCTCTTAGAATTATTTGTACCCTGTTCTGCCTCACAATGAATTCCTAATAATTTCTTAGCGTTTTCTAGAGAAAATGTCTCTTATCGAACAAGATACTTTTCTGATGATATCGTAGGCTTCCGCGGCCAGAGTTATGATCTGGGCTGTCCGGGTGACGCCGCGTCGAAGGCTGGGGTGCCGACGTTTCGACCGACATATCGCGGTCCTCTTCAGGGTTGTACTGCCAAGATACTTTTCTTTATCGGAAATTCAATCGGCTTATCATAGAAGCGGAGGCAGGCTTCTTATCATAGAAGCGGAGGCAGGCTTTTCCCCGAAGTCAGGAAGTGGTGGCATGGAGACATCTATCGCAAGATCCTTGCGCTGTATATTCATTTCTCGCCATCATGGAGATTAACGCAACTTACAATTAAAATCATCGTTGTGTGTGGTTCGACACAAGAAAAAAGTTAAAGAAGCCACACACAGAAGACATTCGGCAAATTAGTCTCATTTTAGTTTTTTGAAAGTAAAATAGGCACAAATAGGCATTAATGTTGAAGGAGGCTCATTTGGGCGCAATAAAATTGACGAGTTTTAGTTCAAATAAACCTAAAATGTATACATAAAAATTTATTTAGTACAAGTTACTCAGAAAAAATAGGCTTTTACCTAAATTTCCGTGGTCTACATCACTGTATACTTCATTTGACGCTTTGCTACGCATTTTCTACTTGAGATGACGATGCTCTGGTTTGAGCTTTGAGCTATGGGCCTTGCAATATACATTAAACAAACTTGAATCTATGAAACGTATAATCTCCTACGCATTTTTGTCAAAATACTTTCGAACACACAATACGTCTCATACTCGAACCAACACGTTACGTTAGCAGTAGTCGAGTATACTGTACTTAATCCAACTAACGCTGTCATAGAAATAGATCATGCAACAACTGCTAAAATGCGAATTCAACAGTTCGAGAATTAACGATATTTTGTACTTGACCCGTAACATATATTTATTTTCTTTAAACCGTTTCGGTAGCTGAATTTTGTTCTTTTACCTAATTTGCCTTACAAATGTTAATGCATTTTACATTTCCAGCAAAACGGAGTATGCAAAATCCATAGGATACGACAATAGCCAAATAGCTAGACGCATTTTTTCCTTGTACACCTACAGGTATGACTAAAGAGATTGCAAGTTTTTATTCGTTGATTAGAGTTGACTATTTCTTTTAATAATATAATGATTCCCCTATTATAAAAACTTTTATATACTTTCAAAAATTTTGGCAATTTACATAATTTAGAAAGTAATAGATCTTAATGTTTAGTAACTAATCACTTTAGAAAAGTTATAGATATCCAGTAGGATGACTGTGGAAGAGACTGTGAATACCTCTCTATCAGCGGCGAGTACAGAAGGGAAGATATCCGCTCGCCAAAAATGTCATGGGAACTAGAGAAACGTTACACTGAATAACAGAAAATTTAGTGTTTTTGTTGTTATTATTATTATTATTATTATTATTATTATTATTATTTCTTTTTCTCAGGGGTTTTCACCCAGTGTTCATAGTTTGAGGGGCCTCTAGGCATACCACATCCCCGGCTTTGCATATTGAGGACTGTGCGAACAATCCGGCAGGTTTCAAGAATGACTGACTATTATTATTATTATTATTATTATTATTATTATTATTATTATTATTATATTATGAAACCATACAAATGAACATATTTGCGTCAACATTGAAACTCCAACCATGAAAAAGTGAAATGATCTTATTGTTCGTGGGGAGATTTTAGTGTAATTGTCCATGGAATTACATGGGTAATGACCCTTCCATGAAACGTTTCTTTTTTCCTCCCTTATTATATTATAGGAAGGAAATACTTAAGATTCACCTCAATAACAAGATCTCGAATTTTCGCTACCTAAAATCCGTGATTAAAGCTCTTTTGGACTCTAACTTCGCACACGCGTCAATATTATGTTCTATGAGTGCTATTTTAAATATGCTTTGGAATGGTACAGGTTACGAAGAGATACAGGCAATTTTGTACCCAAAAATCAGGTTGTATGTATGTAAATAATACGTACGTATGTATGTTACGTATGTACAGTATCCAGTTATATATATGTTACGTATCCAGCGTTTCATCGCTAGTATTTACTTAATCTATTTTTATAATAACTTCGCCGGACCGTGTCTATCTCATTGATTTGTTTAATACCTCCTACTTTGATCTACTTCTTCCTGAACTACTACTTTCCTACTTTGATCCTCGGGTGATTATTGCTCACTAGTGAAAAGAAAAATGTTGGGAAAAATGAAACACATGGGTTGCTAGTCCTGACCAAACGAACTTTCAAGATGTGAAATTGTGTGTAGATATTTAACTGAATTGATCTACTTTAAAATAAACACTTTAGGTTACTCCGCAATATTTATATTTTCGCATTTTTGTGTTTACAATTTTGTATATTATTCCATTTGGTCATCAGGAAATAAATATTCCATTTATCATATTATCGTAGCTCCGCTTCTAACACCACTGATAAACACATAAAACAGATTAACAATAGACATAGTGGTAAAACAATTTACCCTCATTTAATTAATTGACAATTCATTCACGGTTAGATATATATCTTTATCCCTTCATACATTCTCTAATAGATTATGCATGACTCGGCTCTTATACTTTTAATGCTTATTGAAAATTAGTAGACACACGACTTCATCTTCTAAAATTTGATGTAATTATTGTCCACTCACTTCCTTTTCGATGGTCAAAGCAAGTTTATACTGCTATTAGAATTAATGCCATTTTCGTGGCATCTGCGACATCTCTAGTGGCGTTCGTCCCAGTTCCAATTCAAAAATTAAAGTCCGAATTTTCAAAATTAATTCCGCCAAATTTGTTCTACTCATGACTGATTGTTCCACGTTCTTTTCTCCATTCGTTAATTGTTAATCTGGCGTAATAACTTACTGAACTCACAAAAATAAAATTTCACGACAACGCGCTACTGTTTGGTGTTTCCTCCACCATGGCAACGATCGTCTTGCCCGTTCAATTACATTACCCACCTTTCAACTGTCCTCTTCTCTGTCCCGAAAGTTCCTAAATTCGTTTCTCTTTGACAAATTCTGTACATCATATTCGTCATGTATATCATCTGACATGTATATCATCTGACGAATTCTGTACTGTCATGCACTGCCCTTCATATTATTGGCTATCCCTTTGCTACACTTTCCAGCTTTTCTTAATAATATGTATATTTATTTATTTAATATTATGTATCTCGTACGTACGAAAATTAACTAGCAACAAACATACTCTTTATTATTACATTTTGCGCACTCGGCACCTCCTGTTTTGGTGTCTTGTATTTATTTTCTCCTAAATGCTGTCATTTCGTTTATTTCGAAATTCATTTCTTTTCTTTCAAGCAAAAAATGTTCAAAATGTATTGTTTACTCTTGTTTTATTAAGTTTGTGGTGGTCCCAAAACAGAATCTGAATAAACGATCACAATATTTATATGTGTATGTGTGTTTGGATGTGTGTCACGCACAACCCTGTTAAATTAACTTTAGAGCTGAAATTTGGTTAATGCGTCAGGAATAAGATCTAGTTGTGCAGTTCCGGAGATCATTAAGATATTGTTGTTTTGTCGGTATTCCACAAGAAGCTCCGATGATAGTTTCAAAATTTTCTGAATTAGAATGCAATTTCTTCTTTATCTGCTCGAATAGAAGGTGGTGCCTTTATAGAAACAGTATAATTCGAATTTTGATTAAAACCTATACAATTATGAAAATTGTGAAGTGCAAATTGTTTTTCGAGCCTGCTCTACACCTTCATTTTTAAAGCCAGAGATTTCTTTCAGTGCAGTGTATCCCTCAATTTTAGATCTTTAATGATGTCTTGCACTTAAAAAAAATATGAGTAGATGTTTAGTAATAACTAGTGATACTAAGAGGAGGGCAAATTTTGGTGTTCCTCAAATTCACTCAGGTGAAAATATTACTTTGACATTCCGACGAATAAAATTAAAGTTACACGTAAAATAGATGATTTCATTAAGGGTGGTTCTTGAATTTACTAATTGAGTTTTAGCTCTACGTTTCGTGTTTTATTTATTTTGACGAAAAAATGCGAAACAGATTTAAATTTTCAATATTGTTGATATAATAATATAATAATAATAATAATAATAATTATTATTATTATTATTATTATTATTGTTATTTATTTATTTATTTGATCTCATAGTAATGAACACGACGAACACATTTCAAAATGATAATATTTCTTGTAAGATTCACCTCTACTTAATGCTCCTCCCGATATGAACTAGATCCGTTGCTGTTGTTTAACTGAATTAACATTCTGCGTGAAACATAAAACAACGAAGGCACCTATCTATCTCCCTGCACGTCAGCACTTCCCGAAATTCACTTTAAGGCATTTCATCTCTCTGCAGTTCGTCGAATCTGCGTCCTGCCCGGGCGTCTTGAACGAGACATCCCACAAATTCGCCGCGCCAGACAGCGGGAAATTCAGATTCTTCGGTCGCGTACAGGACGTGGAAGAATACGCTCGGCGTAAAACCATTAATCACTCACAATTAGCCGCATACAACGATTCCCTGCCTTTTTGTGCCGTTGACAAGACTTAAAGGCGGAGCTTAAGATTTAAACGTTTGACGAATTCCCGATGAATAATTTTACAGTTAGCTCCAACAAGGCAATGATTTATTGATATTCTGTATCTACAAGCCGCCGTACGTAACATTTAATTTTCAAACAATGGCCGCTCCTGTCATATTAGCCTGTTTGGGACTGGAGAGGGATCGACCTCGCCTTTGGGATGCTGAAAGAGCCTATTAATCTCCTATCGATAGTCGCTGACTTGCATATCGCGCGACGCCTACCTGCGGTGTGAGAGAGAGAGAGGGATACAGAGGGTTGGGCGTATGTAAGTGTTGAGGGAGGGTGGGAAGGTAAAGGAAAAATGTATAGGATAGTGTCTGTAACTTGGGTGACTGCTAAAAGACAAAACGGAAAGTTGACGGCGTGTGTTGTTCTACGAGGGAGACAAACCAAGTCAAAATTGGAATGAAAGAAACGAGTTAGAAGAATAAAATATGATGGGTTTTTTGGAAGTAAATGAAAAGATTGCGCCATATGAGTGAAAGTGAGTAAAATACAGTGGGAGAGGAATATTAAAAGAAGGGTGCACTATGAAAGTTGAGGATAATGGGAAGTGGCAATAGCAAAGTGATAGAGACACTGCGATGATGTCACAGAGAAATACGTCGATGAGAAACAAAGTAGAGGCAGGACATGACTTTTCAACAATTCATTATGGGTGTTATGAATATGAGTGACTGTACGTTCAAATAGAAAGAGTTGTGAGTACATTTAGAGTTACTTGAGAACAGTTAATGAGGATCAATAAGAGGTATTAATTAAAATATCTTCTTTATAATTCTTATATATTCTTTATAAATATAATTTTTTATTTCCATCCTTTTTCTGAAAGTATTAAATTCCTAAATTGAAAGAGTCAATTTGCCAGTTTAAGTCAATTTTGTAGAAGTGAAACAAAGAACGTTTCTTTTATCTGAATTCGAATCCCAATTCAAATATGTACTCTAAACTAATTTTCGTTAATTAAGGTCCCTTAATTTTTTAAAAAAATTAATTAATATAAAGGAAAAAAAAAACGAAATTTATCTAATTTTGTAACACATAACATAATAATGCAAAATACTTGTAACAACACTACTAACAATCTTATGAGTATTTAATTTATACGTTTCAACATTCATCCCCTCCAGGACATACTAGTCGCCTCTTGCTAACTCACGCTCAACAGAAGAACAGGCGTATTCGTCCTCCCTCACCTGCGATCAGAAATGAATTGTGCATTTCTACATGCTCGTGTCCTTCCATCTAGTGTGCCACATGCACGGGTAAGGGTAGTGGCAGCCAGTGCATGTCAACGCCCTGAGACACCGCGAGCGCGTCGCCTCGCGTCGGACGGCTGACCCAAGTGCCCCGGCCCGCGTGGCGCCACCCGGCTACAGCGGTGATAATTAGGCCGGAGGTGCGGCGCGGAGCGCGCCCTCATCCGTCACTGTCAGGCGCGGGGGCGGCGATGGGGTGCGCGTGGGCGCGACGCGGGCGCCAGGCGGGGGTGGACCCTGCGGTACGCCTAGGGGTGACGCGGGGCAGGGCCGGGGGCGAGGGTGGGGTCAGCGCGTGGAGCGCAGGGGCGACGTAGAGGCGAGCGAGGGGTGTGGTGGCGCGGGAGTGAGCAGGCAGCGGGACGCGGAGGCGGGGTGGTCGCAGGGGCAGACGCGGGGGCGGTCGCGGGGACGGACGCGGGGCGGACGCGGAGGCAAACGCGGGCGGACGCGGGGGCGGACGCGAGGGCAGGGCAGGGGCAGGGGCGGGCGGGGAGTGAGCGGGCGGGGAGGGCGGGGCGGGGCGGGAGGGGCGGGGCGGGGAGGGGCGGGGCGGGAGGGGCGGGGCGGGGCGGACATGGGGCGGACGCGAAGGCGGGGGCGGACGCGGGCGGACACAGGGCGGACGCGGGGCGGTCGCGGGGACGGACGCAGGGCGGACGCGGAGGCAAACGCAGGGCGGACGCGGGGCGGACGCGAGGGCAGGGCAGGGGCAGGGCGGGGAGGGGCGGGGAGGGGCGGGCGGGAGGGCGGGGCAGGGGCGGGGAGGGGCGGGGAGGGGCGGGGCGGGGAGGGGCGGGGCGGGGAGGGGCGGGGCGGGGGCGGACATGGGGCGGACGCGAAGGCGGGGCGGACACGGGCGGACGCAGGGGCGGTCGCGGGGTACGCTGGACGGGCGCGGGGCAGTCGCGGGGGCGGTCCCAGGGGCGGACGCTGGGCGGACGCGGGGCGGACACGGGGGCGGACACGGGGGCGGACACGGGGGCGGACACGGGGGCGGACGCGGGGGCGGACGCGGGGGCGGACACGGCGCGAGAGCGGGGACAGGCGCGGGGGCGGCTTGGTGGTGTCGAGGATGTTGCTGAGAGATTGCGAAGGGTTAGTCTTTGGGGGAGTAAAGCGTAGTTAATAAGGAGCTAGCCTTAACCCCAGTCTGGCAATGCGGAAGATTTTGTAAGAAAAGTGAGTTCTGAATTACTTACTGTTGTTTCTATCACTTGGTCTGTTGAGTACGAATCTTCTTAGCCATCAACATAGGCTGGATTGCAAGAAATTTCTTAATTGGGACCACTTACGCTCCCAGCTTTCCATCTCTTTTCATTTCCGTATTCACCACCTGAGCCGTCATTTTTATCTGTTTCTTCCGTCTCTTCCTGCCTGAACGAGTAATGTATCTACAATTGAAACGGGAATTGTCGAAAGATTTACTTTTTCCGGTGTTCTTCGCACATGATATATGTGTAACACGATTCACAGAGGATATTTCTATCGAAAATCCTCCGCCATTTTAGAACTTTCGTTCATACGTTTGCGTAAATGACGAGGTTGCATACATTACTCTGCATCCGTGCAGCGGATCTTATTTACGTGCGAATTTTTATTCTTAAGGAATATGAGAATTAGTAACTGTATGAATTGCTGTTTGCAATTGGGTTTTGAATCGTGCACAAATTTTCAAATTATTATAAAATGTGCGTAAGGACGTTGAAGGTTTTAAAACGTCGAAGGAAAAGAATAATTAATAGTTAACGGAAATTTCCAGAGATTTATGGAATAATCCTTGCATTTTTACAGTCAGAAAAAAATAATCTTTATCCAATCTTGATTGAATCCAACGGAAAATGGGTATTACTACTAAGGTCAAAGACCCACCATCACGTAACACCACTGGGGCCACCGAACGCCGTCTGTCGCCGACACACTCGTTCTCCGGGCTGACACTTTGAACCGCACGTCCGCTCCGTGCAACGGAAAACGAACCCCTGTCAGGCCCGAGGCCGTACGGGTGCGCCCGCAAGTACGGTGTTCAGCTGCGGGCGGGCGAGTGGGAGGATGAGCAGATGGGCGAGTGGGTGGGCGAGCGAGCGGGTAGGTAGGTGGATGGGCGGGCGAGTGGGAGGATGAGCAGATGGGCGAGTGGGTGGGCGAGCGAGCGGGTAGACTCCAGGCCGTGTATCAGGCCGCACTAAATTCGCAATATGGCAGCTTGAAAGATTTCCTGTCAGAATAGCCAACTTATGAAACTATAACTCTGATCAAGTCTCTCGCTTTTGTTTTGTTTGTTGTTTCATTCACAATCCTCGCGCGGGCTCGAGTCTTCTCCACTGTTCAATAATACATGTTTCGTTTTTCGGTAGAATTAAAAAGAGATGTTCATCTATAAACGAATAGTAACTCTGTGAATAATTATTAAGTTAATTAAGAATTATCATTATCAACTATTGCGAGCTTAAGAAGTGTTAAAAAGGTAAAGTGTTATCAACTATTGGGAGCTTAAAAAGTGTTAAGAAGTGTTAAAAAGTGTCAAGTGCAAATGAAAAATACAACCTCAAAAGTTATCTGTGGTCATACTTCTATGTTATTAATGCTTTTGAGATGTGTGTCAACAGTTCCTTCACGTTTAGAAGTGGTAGTAATGAGTTTTATTGAACGCAAATAAATACCACAATTATTGAAGTTAATTAACGTGATATACATGGTAGTTTTTAAGTGATCTAATGAAATGTTCCGAATAGTCCAGTTATGTCAATATCAATGGAAATACATCCATTTAATTTATCTGTTCAATTATTCATTTTTTTAAAAAAAAAAAAAAAAAAACATCATTAGTTAAGTAAGTTTTCAATAACTTATCCATTGTTACCAGAGACAGTCTTTGAAAACGTGTTATCTTCAAAGGTTCAGTATTAAGTATAGACCCAGATGTTGTTAGGCTTACCATTATTTTTCAGTTATAATTAAAATAAATTCAGAAAAATAATAATAAATATAATATCATTAATTTAAAACATGAAATACTAAAGGGACACGTAACAACAACAAATAATGAACTACTATAACTATTTCAATTAACTGTATTATTATTACTAAAGAAAACAATTGGAAAATAAGAAATAAAACTAAAAAACCGCCTAGAACTACTAAATAAATAAATTGAACGATAAAACGCAAAGAACGAAGAGCACCAAAACGCAAAATGCAAATCTTTAGCAACACTCGTAAACTAACACAATTTCGCTTGGATGGCTTTGAATGTTGGCGGTATCTACGGAAGTAGTCATTGTTTCATTGCAAACTTAAATTTTAAAAATGTCCCTACCGCTTGAAGGTAATATATTCAGGGTATTTGTGTGACGGTTGGCAACAACTTGGGAGGATGAGCTGA
The DNA here is from genome assembly GCA_964035755.1 of Teleogryllus oceanicus. NCBI lineage: Eukaryota > Metazoa > Arthropoda > Insecta > Orthoptera > Gryllidae > Teleogryllus > Teleogryllus oceanicus. Next base: position 72,722,358 of record CAXIVR010000005.1, on the reverse strand, counting down.
TGGGGAGTGGGTGGGCGAGCGAGCGGAAAGTATGTTCTCATCGACAGTGACATTTTTCAAAAGTTGTCCCGTTAGTTCGGCCTTTTAGCTGGCCAGCGTCTAGGTAGGTGGATGGGCGGGCGAGTGGGAGGATGAGCGATGGGGAGTGGGTGGGCGAGCGAGCGGGTAGGTAGGTGGATAGGCGGGCGAGTGGGAGTCAATCAGACGACAGGGTTGGTTAGATGGTGATAGGTGAGAGAAACGACGAAAGGGAAGGTTATAGAAGGAGGATGAGATGGTGGTCGAGAGGGCACTCTAGAAGTGTAAAACGGTAAGTTAGAGAGGCTGGAAAGGGACGAGAAATAGGCGAGACGAGGATGGGCGAGTGAATAGACAAGAGTGAGCGCGAGACGGCGAAGAAAATGTACGAGGGAGCAGTCAAGAGGGTTTGCGAGAATGTGGATAAGTCAACGGTGACAAATGCGCGTAGACAAATGATTGAGCGAGCGTTTGAGCTAGCAGGCGGGCGGGCGATTGATTGGTTAGTAATCCCGTTGCGTCAACGGGTAAGATAATTACTCCCGTAAGTGTAGCGCATGTTTTCATCGCAGGAGACGGCCGTGATCTTACCGAGCTGATAGGGAGATCAGACGAACGATGACAGCTTGCGGGGATTTTTCCCAAGAAGATATCTCGCACCAGCCAGGACACGCTCTAAGCACCCAACAAGTGCGATAGTGTAGTGCATGTGTGTGAGTGCGTGTGTAAGTTAGGGATGAGAATAGGGCAAGAAAGAGGAAGGAAGGAGAGCGCGCGGATTCGAGGCCTATTTTACACGGCACTACTCCGGCATTCGCCTGGTGATAATTGGAGAAACCAAGGAAAACTACAGATCAGAGCAGCCGGCTCTTGAATTTGAACACGACCGAACCTAGCCCGAGGATGCGAGCGGGCGAGCAGGCGGGCGGGCGAGCAGGCAGGTGGGCGAGCTGGCCGGTAGGCAAGCAGGCGGGCGAGCGAGCAGGCGGGCGACGGAGCAGGCAGGCGACGGGCGAGCAGGCGGTCGGATGAGCAGGCGGTCGGATGAGCAGGCGGACTGACGAGCAGGCGGGCGAGTGAGCAGGAAGGCGACGGGCGAGCAAGCGGTCGGATGACCAGCAGGCGGTCGGATGAGCAGGCGGTCGGATGAGCAGGCGAGCGGATGAGCAGGCGGGCGAGTGAGCAGGAAGGCGACGGGCGAGCAAGCGGTCGGATGAGCAGGCGGTCGATCAAGCAAGCAGGCGGCGGGCGAGTAGGCGGGCGGATGAGCAGGATGACGGGCGAGCAGGCGGGCGAGTAGGCGGGCGGGCGAGCAGGCGGGCGAGCGGGCGTGCGAGCGGGCGACGTGGCGTGGCCCGCGGAAAGCAAGCGCTCGGTTGCTTCTGGCGGCGGACGGGGGCTGGCGGGCGGCGCGGGGCGGAGCGGGCCGGGAGCGCGTACGGGTCCGACACGCGTCAGCGTCGCGGCGGGGCCCCCGAGTGACCAAGTCCTCGGACGGTGTTCTGTTCGGGCGGGCGGGTCGAGCTCCTTCGGGAAGTGTTTTGGCGGAGCAGAACGGCGGCTGTTAAGGAAGGTAAGTACTGCGCGTCTCTCTTGTCGGGTTGACGCCCGCGGTGGGGAGACCTTGGTTTGACTAAGGACCAGATGTTGGTTTAGGGAAGGGGTAATCAAAAGGAAATTTAATTGGTTGTAATTTATCTTGGTGTTGAATACTCATGTTAACATATGACAAAATGTGTGAAATACTACCATTGTTCACATACATATCTTCACGCAAGTGAGCATGATTTGATCTTCACTGAAGATAAATATCGTATTTATATTGAATATATAATTTATAGTGCTTTTCAGATGCTAATAACATGTGAACATAGTTGAAAATATTTTTAAAACGCCCAAAAACTTTTGAAGTCAGCTGTGAGGTCTATAATTTTAAATCTTAATAAATTTGACTTTACGTGCTTTTCTGAAAATGCTTGCACGAAAAAATCAATTCACCGGATTTCATTAATTAATTTCTACACACAAGGCGAAAAAGTGTATTTAGATATTCACATATTTTTCTTTGGTAGACTACATTATTCTCTGAAAAACAGTAAACGAGAGTGATGTGTAAGAGCAAAAACGACGGACTAAACTGTAGCAATTATTTTAGGAAGTCTTCAGTATAAAAGCCACTTGTAAATTGCAACTCTTATTGTTGGTCACTACGGATAAAATCATTAACTGGAACGATGAATTAGTTCTTTCGAATTATTATTACGTTGTAATAGCAACACTTTACATGAATATATATATTTTATTTTTTCTACCACCTCAGTTCGTGTTAAATATTATTTATTCGCGAAGCATATTTCGCTTAATCCTTTTATAGAAACATGAGGAGGAAAAATAACATTCGGAAAAATATTAACTACACCTTCGATCTTTAAATATTAAAGCAGACATTATAGTAAAAAAAGACATTCCGGAGCAATGGTCTGGTTGTTATTGACTTATTACTCATCTTTTTGGTATTTGAGAAGAAATTGTGCTAGTTATTGGAACATTTCGATTGCAAATGAAATGAGGATTCACTTCATTGTTTCACCTTAGGAAGGTTTTTTTATGTTGTTGCTTTGTAGACCTAATAACGAAGGAGGCATTCTAAGAATGAATTGGTATTGTTTTTTTTAAGTCATTTTAAATTAATTAAAAACGAGCTAAAAGTTATGCAGAAACAATCCTGAAAAAAGCAACGATTTTTTTATCTGAATCACAATTTCATGATTAATTTAATATTGTAATAATTTTCGTTGTTCGTATTTGTTTCCCATAATAGTAACGCAATGTTGCTACATTTAATTAAAACATCTGTTAAGCTTCACTCAACGATTTAAATATGGACCTTTCTAACATTTCAGACACAATTTTCAAATACCATTATTGTTCGTCATGTGTTTTTTCACAATAGCAACGTTTAATTGTTGATATAATGTCGAGAGGTAGATTTTGGTGAGTGAGTCAATGATTTGTGATAAATTGTGAAATGCTGAAAGCAGTAAGAGTGAAACACAAATTTGAAAGCCATGGAATATGCATGAAGTGTATCAACATTTTGAAATAATCTTCCTGAAGTTGTATTGAAATTATTCTGAATGTTGAAGTGTCGACATGTAAAACGTTACACCCACCATCAAAATGATCAACTATCTAGAAATTAAAGGCTTCGTTTCACTTGGACCTATTAAAAAAAATTGTTGCTGAGTAAACGCTTCAGAAAGGTGAGAAACTTCGTACGTTAATATTTGAGCTACTCTTACGCACATTTATTAGACGAGACATTTTGAAGTTATTGCTGCGCATCTAGGATGTCTAATAATAGTTCAAGTCTGAAAAGTTTAATAAAATCGTAGTTTTTTTCTTATAATAAGTTCATTACATTTATGGTGTAAACCGGCATACAAGGTTTATTACTTCCTTTATTTTGGATTTATCGCCAATTTTTTGCCCCCATTATTTCAAAATTCCTCGCACAAGAAAAATAGAACATTCAAATTTTACACTACTACGCATAGACAATAACTGAAATGAAATTTGAATAAAGTTATCTTCTTTTCTAAATTCAAACACAATGAAGAAGATCTTAAAAATCGCGTTTTTATCTCGAGCACGATCTGAAAATTATGTATATATTAATTAATAGCAGATAAAGTATAAATAAGATACGTTGGAATGAGATTTTAAGAGATTTGCGTAGGATTGGCTAGAACGCGAACGAAATGTAACCTCCACTGTATTTCATGATTTGACCAAGTTGATTGATTTGAGCGAATGTGCAGTTGCTAAGTGTTTCGAGCTTAGAGACAATGTTTTCTTAAAGCACATAAGGTTACAAGAAGGTCATGCTGCATAATATAATATCATCAAAATTACATATCCTTTCGTAATTTACTAATGAGCAACTCCTTAAAGTGTTCTCCAAATAAAATTGTGCACCCTTCTCCGTCTCTTTCAAGACTCTCTGAAGATATTCTTAGACCCTGCCAAGAGACGTTACAGGAATATTTTGATCGTGACTGTCATTGACACCTTCTGCAACTTCACCACGAAACCGCCACGCTGGATTAGATACCACAGAAATTACCGAAGATAAAATTTTGCATGGCAAACACCGATATTATTATCAAGAAACTTTCCAGAATAGGCAAGAACCTTAAAACAGACAATAGCAGCCCACCACATACAATTACACCCTTAATTACCCACTCTCCCGAAAGGAGATTCCGTATTTAAACGCCGCCTCCTGAAAGTCGGTGTGAGTAACGTCCTGCGGTCTCGAATTAGCGACCATCCAGCCAGCACGATGCCGTGCAACGAGTGGCCCTTCACCCAAGGCACCGCGGGTGTCTTTCATCCCGTGCCCCTTGACCGAGAGCGTCCGCCTCCGCCGGTACATGAACTCATCAACGGACGGACGACGACGCGTCGCCTGAGATTTCGCCTCAAAATGCGGCGCGGCGAATGAATTCGCGCCGGCGCCCGGGTGGAATAATGGTGCGGCTTCGGCGGCGACGGCGCCGCCGCGTGGTGGCGTTTGCTGTGGGGTCACTTGACGCCCGCCGACGCTGCCGACGCAGCCGACACTGATGACGACGTCGATGATGACGCCCTTACGACTTCGCCGATACCGACGCCGACATCGACATCGACAATGACGCCGACATCGACATCGACAATGACGCCGACATCGACATCGACAATGACGCCGACATCGACATCGAAATGACGCCGACATCGACATCGAAATGACGCCGACATCGACAATGACGCCGACATCGACAATAACGCCGACATCGTCGACGTCACCGCCACCGCCACCGCCAAAGACGCCGACATCGACATCGACAATGGCGCCGAAATCGACATCGACAATGGCGCCGACATCGACGATGACGCCGACATCGACAATAACGCCGACATCGTCGACGTCACCGCCACCGCCACCGCCACCGCCACCGCCGCCGCCGCCGCCGCCGCCGCCGCCGCCGCCGCCGCCGCCGCCGCGCCGTCGGCCCAACCGCCGACACCGCGACACCGCCCACACCGCCAACGCCCCCGACCCACAACACCCTGGACGCGACCCGAGACATAAGCCGCGAACAGTCCAGGCGAGCGGAGACGGCACCGCCGCGGCGGTGCCAGTACAGGCGAACATTATTAATTGAAATCTTGTCAATTACAATCTCAAAAGTTCGAATCCCGGTAATAGGGTTCCCGGATGTTCACTATTATTCAATCATTTCAAACCTAAGTTTACAAATTCTTAAGAGTAATTTAATATACACTGAACCCAAGATTCTTATTGCAATGAATTGTGTTATTAAAATTAATCAGTCACCATAAAGGGTATTATTTTCAGTGTCTTTCTATCTCTCCCATTTATATACTATTTTCTGAAAATATATCTGACAACTGTGCTAGTTCATTCCAACGAATCAAATAAAAAACATAATTCGAAATTCGCAATTTGATCTCAATCTCTTCAATTCAAGTCTAAAATATTTAGTCCTCGGCAATTAGAACCGCAACAACTCAAAAGTTGATTGAATTGACATTGTTTCGACGGGCAATGCTCGAATTGTCGGGGTTTGAATTTGTGATGAGCCACCCTCGGAGCTGACTGGCTTCAGCGTATTCCTAAGGTGACTCGTCACTTTGAGTACTGCGATTGATTAGGTGACTACGGAAAGTTTGAGGAGAAGGGGAGGGCGGCTTACTCAGAAGACGTTTTCCAATAACAATGCACCATTTATTAATAACTAAAGGAATACGGGGAACGATGGATTGAAGGGAGATGCTTGGGAGTCGAGATTACTGATGACGGACTCTTACCCCATCTCCCCGTGGACCAGGCGTTACGGCGGGGCGGCAACAGCAGCGGCAGCACCCTGGGAGCGTGTCGTCACCATCCTGAGAGTCGTCTGGAGTCGGATCGGTAGTCGGAGAAGCAAGTACGTCAGTGCTCGTCACTGCCCGTCACTCTCTGCTACCGCCAGCCATTCTCTGTCAGTCTCCGCCACTCTCTGTCAGTCTCCGCCATCCTCCGTCACTGTTACTACCTGTCACTTCTGCTACTGCCAGCCATTCTCCGTCACTGTCTCTACTGCCACTCTCTACTGCCTGTCAGTCTCCGCCATCCTCCGTCACTGCTGCTACTGGTACTCTCTACTGCCTGTCAGTCTCCGTCACTGTCTCCTCCTGCTACTGCCCTCTGGCTCTGTCGGGCCCGTTTATATTGGGCCGACTTGCATTCGGCAGCGTGTTTTGGAGGCCGCTGCCGGAATGTTTTGAGACGCTGCGTGCCGCTTGCCTTGCGCGTTTTCCTGGCGCGGGGTGATGTGGTAATGGCGGTTCGCCACAAATTATTAATGTTTCAATTAATAAAATTCGAATTGTCTGTTGTTACTTGCCGTAAAGCAATCAGTTGCACTATTTTAAGAGTACAAGCATTGGTGTAGCTTCGTATTAGGCTGCAAGGCGGAGCCTGCCCAAACATTTAATGAAAAACAAAAACTGTTCTCATTGCTTCATAATATGCTTATTGATAATTATTCAATTCACAATTACCACGTTTCATGCCTGGCTTTCAAGGTTGAACTTCCTGCTTAATTGCAAACCTACCCGTCATAGGAGGAAGGCTCTGACGTTCAGAGCCTTCCTCCTAGCATGCGTAGTACGTGTGCTTAGGATAGGCACATCTGTTGTTACCACGTGCAGTTACAGCAAGCCGAAGGCCGGTCTATCGAGAATCCTCGAGTTCGTTCGTGGCCATGGTGGAAATACTTGGGTGGGTTCCTCCGGTGCACTGATTTTAGCTGGTTCTGTGAATCACCGGTTTGCATCATGAAACACGTGATCATAGCACAAGAACTTCGTTTGAAAAGCCAGACCTGACGCTGGCCACCATGTTACATGAAGAGCGAGAAAGTATTGAGAAACATTTTGAAAGTGGTACAAAATGACAATTTTCATCAGGAACCGACCAAAAATAACACGATGAAGGTGTACAAGATGCAATATTTAAAAGAAATGCTTCATAAATCTATTTCAATGTCTTGTAACGAGGTGATAGTTGTGGTATGTGGCTGGATTTAAAATTCTCGCTAATACTGTGTTGCAAACTGGTGTCTGAAGCTCATTGGCTGAAGTCGGATACGATGCGCAAAGCCCTTCCCCCCTGTTCGTTGCCTGTGTGACTAACCTCTTGTTGAAATCGAAGGTTTCGGAAGGTACAGGCTAGAAGTGCAATAAAATGACGGTGCCGTTAATATACAATTCGTTACCTCACACTTTCGGGGAGCAATATCTCACAGGTAGTGTGAATATTTATTCTTGGAACTTGCTAATAAATAAATTAAATGATTTGTGGTTACCTTATTTATTATAAAAATGTAAATAACTTAAATCGTCTTAATTTTTATAGTCTTTAACTAATTTTATGGACACTATCTCAAAGTTCCAGAAATAATTTGCCAGACACTCTGTTTTTCAAATAAAATTATACCTATGATTTGTTTAGTCGTTTGTATCTACGCCTACATTTATCCATTTTTTGTTGTACAATACGAAAACAAGGTACTTTACACAAATTGTAAAGTATTTCATGTCTGTACTAATTAATACTATTTAATGGATAACCGGCTTTGTTTTCTGGTTGGTAGGCAAAATCCCTTAGACGAAAATATTTGTTTGTAAAACAAGACGTTTTTTCCTCTTCGTACTGTTCATAGTTCTAATCAACATGATCTGTGTGTTGAATCATGAGCTGTATTTGTGACAAACGGGGTTGGGCAAAATTCTTCAAATTTAGTTTTTAAATACTTCGTAAGTAAGTATTTAAACACATACTCAAAATACATTAGATTTTGAATACCTAAATACATTACGTATTTAAAATACTTCAAATACTCAAAAAACAGTAATTTTTTATTATTACTTTTTATTGCTATAATTTCTTGTAATTGTCAATTATAATAAATTACTAATTCACAAACATACATTTTTGAAGAATAACTTTTAAGTCTAACGTGCGAAATTTCCTTTTAAGGCGAACAATTTTTCCACAGAAATCATCAAACAAAAATACCCTATACGAATGTATAAAACCCGCAAAGGTAAACGGTCGAAAATAGGCAGGCGAATATGCACTTAAAAACTTAAAAATATGCAGGGATATAGGCATTATAGTTGACAATAGTCGGGCACTTAGGAAGTAAAAACTTAAAAATAGGCAGGGAAATGGGCATTATGGTTGAATAATGTTAACATTTATGCCCAATACTTACTACATAAAGAATGAACACAATTCTCTAAAACCAAATCGAATTTCTTCGATTGTGAAAACATATTGCAAGTTAGATAATAATTCCTAAGAGTTGGTTCGCGTGAAATTTTATATTTTGTTTATTTTGATGCTTAAACTAGTTAAATATTGGATTTTAAAGTTTTGAAAATGGAATGTTTGCGGCATGACACAAGTCAGTGTAGAAATTATTTCTTGTCTTCATCTTTTGACTGCACTTGCTGAAGAAGGGGGTTTGAATAGTTTTTGTCCCTTTTTTTCGCATTTTTTGCGTGAGTTGAAGTGTTTCTATGTTGCAAGAAATATTCTTTGCATAGTTTACCATCTTTTCATAACACTTGCAAAAAATAAATAAATAAATAAATAAATTTCCAATCCGCCGTGAACCTTCGCCATAAATCTACTCTTTTAGCAATGCCCTTTTCGTAACTTTCTATTTTGGCATAGTAGCATGCATCCTTAACAGGAACAGCAAATTTCGCTTGCACCAAAGCAGCATGCACCAAACTTCGAATTCAATACAAAATTATCGAAGAAAATTCCGTCTATCTTGTGTAATTCTACCTTCTAAAAGTAAAAGATGCCGGTAACGCTAATTTTGAAGACAGTTGTGTTCTTGGTGAGGAACAGATAGCTCACTAATCATTTTTTTTAAATTTATTTCTTCTTGTTCGACAATACAGTCTTTCAAGGGTTTTAAAAATACATAAGATTATTATATGACAGTTTTGGATTGGCCATCCATAAGGTAAGTGAGGTTTAAGCTCTGACATAATTATTGATTTAATGTTATTCTTAATTAAGAAGAGAAAGGAATATCATTATATTAAGGAGCTGAGGGTATAGTGGTTTACGGGGGTTTGAATTTGTCTTTAGGAAATCTTGACTTTATGCGTGGATGGACCGCATTTTTTCCCCATGTTAAAAATGATGGCACTAATCATTGCGAAGATCGTAAATACGAGAGCAATTTCCTCTGGAGCGCCCTGACTGGCTTCGGCGAAGTAGATAAGGTAACCCGCAGGGTGTCAAATTCTCATACGTCTCTAAGCGGTGACCCTGCTCGACGCGTCACAGACAAGACCACAGGGCATAGAGCTTCTCGATCGGAGAACGCCCCGACAAAAGTTATACGGTAGTTACTTGTTTGGAAAAAAATTACCCACAGTGATTTCTAAAATCATGATTGTATGAAACAAAATATAGTGAGCAAAAAATATTTAAAATGCAGAAAATTCAATGTAGGCACTTATAGGCTCTTAATGTTCAATTAGGCAATTATTTCTAAAATAGGCTTTTATAGACATTATGAAACCCTCCCAAAAGCCATTTCTGAGGCATAAATTAATCATGGATTAGTTGCCTAAAAATACATTCAAAGATATAAAATAGGCAAAAAAGGCATTGGGACAATTTGCAAGGAATAAACGCATTTTTTGTTGTCGGATAATTGTCCAGCATTTTTATGGATTTGGATTTATATTTCAAAATGAAGAGTTCAAATTCAACAGCTGAAAAGGGTTCATTTTCGTTTCAATGACGTTCATTCCTACCAGAATCAAGCAAAAGAAACTATCCTCGTTATCTTCATCTGTATTTGAAGTACTTTAATAATTTCCTTTTTCAAACACACCTACCTTATATATTTAAATACATCTCTATAATGCATGTTAAAAAAACTAAAAATGCAGTTCTTCAAATACAAAATGTGTTTAAAATACCTATTTCAAATACAAGTATTTAAATACTGCCCAACCCTAGGGACATAAAAATAATAAAAATATATTTTGAAAAGGCTTTGGCTGCAAACATTTACTATGAATCTTCACGGTAAACGTTAGTCGTTGGACACAAAAATAACTGCTTCTGTGTAACTTCAGGTTGTGTGCTATCGACAGAGAGAGAAATTTATTGTTCTAGAAGAATAATTGATTCGCCACTTCCTTTCTTCGTCTGTTGCCCAAGAGGTGCACAGATGGTTGGCATGAAGCTACTTCTTCTTTTAACTGATGGTGATAAACTGATTATATGCTCTCGACTATCTGCATCTCAACAATGTAACCCTCAAGAATTCAAACTTTGGCCATTATAAATCATAACCACGACAATCGACATTAATGGTAATCGGTAATTTAAATTCGGTACCCAATTCAAACCTTGACAGAACGACAATTCAAACATTTGACATCTGAAGTTACGAGTCCCGAAAATTCATTATTGTTTTTTATGATAATTAATAATGTGTGAAAATATCTATGATCGATAGGGAACAAAAAATTGATTCGAAGGTTTTGAGATGAAGTTCTACATCTAATGCGAGAGTTTTAAACTAAAGGTTAAGTAAAAATTGTCCTTGAAGATGTTTTCAATGTTAGAATTTTAAGTAAAATATTTCATCATAATTCAAGGAGAATGAATTTTAGTAACATAGTAACTTACACAAACACAATCTTGATCAGTTAATTATAAGGAATTACACGACGTAAATGGTATATAATTAATTTCGGTGACCAAAATTATGCAAATCGAAAGATTATGAAAAAATAAATGAATGCACTCCTGATGAATCAATGAATGATTAAATATTTCTTATTCGTGGCGTTCAATTTGACCCAGTCAGAAGCACGTCCTTGGTACTTGGGAGGGGCGCCTATTGCCCTAGACCCAATGCTGCACACGGTTCCAGACTTCCAGGCTTCCTATTTCCATCGTTTCAGTTGGTGAACGGAGCCTCCCAGCACAACAGCGCTCATAATCCCCGAGTCAAGTCGCCTTGGGGGACGGTTGAACTGGTTCCATGCTTACTTTCTGCCCCGCAACTCGCTTGTCAGCAGGGTTGACAACAATGTTCATGTAAAAGGGAAGACACTTCGTAAACAAAACAGAACAAAACAAAAACGCATTAGCACATTTCTTTTAATAAATATTTAATTTATACATCATCCTCACTCCTTTCTTCACTCCATTTGCGATTAAAGTGGAAATATTCGTTTACATTAGATGAAGACGGGTCTATCGTCTCTTTATTTTAATCGATAGACAGAGACACTATCATACATGTGTGTCATGTTCGTGTGTCAGCGTTCAGAAAAAGGATATTTATGTTTTCTATAGTAAATTAAATAATAAACGATACAATATAACAGAGTTAGTCATATGACAAATTAAATTAAAATTCATGTTAAAATTTTACTAAAAGGACATTGAATATCTAAAGGAGGACAAGAGAACAATTGACGTCAATAGACGACTGTCCTAAATGGAGGACGGGCTACCGATATTCCTTTTTCCTCTGGGTGTGTAGTATAGAACTTGATTTGGAATGCGTTCACCATTGATTCTAACTATGCGGTCTATTCATTTCTTCCCATATTCTTCAATTTTATTCATCAGACTGTAAATTCCAGGGGTCCTCCTGATGCATTTGTTTTAAATTCTGTTCCTTCTGGTTACTCCTAAAATTGATCTTAAAAATCTCATCTCTGCGGCTTGGATTCTGCATTCGCAAAGTGTTTATCTGGGAAAACACGGAAAACTACCAGTCAGAGCATCTGGCCACTAGAATTCTCTTCTAGGCAGCGGTTGAAATCAAACAAAGTACGTATCCAGTGTCGAAAATCCGACAAACGTCTGAACTCGATCCCCAGGACCGCCCGGTCGACTGTAGTGCGTATCCGAGAGGCAAAGCATTGGTTTGAATGCAGATTCGGTGGTATAACGGTCAGCGTACCGGACTGTTGTACCCGAGTTTGCGGGTGCAAACCCGATCGAAGCCGTGGATTTTTAAGGGCAAAAAAATCCTTCGTGCGCCTTCCTTCGGAGGGGAAGTAAAGCCGGCTGTCCCATGTTAGTAGATTTACTGCATGTAAAAGATCCTCAAGTCTAAAAGAAGCCTCTGAGCAAAATTTAGATCCGCCTGTTTCGTCGCCTAAGATAATACCTCCTTTCTCCGCTAGGTGGTGAAAAGGAGCGTAAGGAAAATTTGCGTGGTTAGACGGAAGAGCGGGCCTGATGGCCCGAGTCTCGCCTCGTAAAATAAGGCATTAACTAACAAGCCGCGCATGTGGTTTTGCTGTGGCTGTTAGTGACGCACTCCCGCCGTCAACAGCGCAGATGCGCTTCCGCGTTACCGCCATCAGAACAACTCAATATCTAACCTTACAAGGGGGCTAAGTTACAAAACAATGTTTTTCAGATAATTAAAAAAACTCTCCTGAATCAAAGTAATTCTTGATTCGAGAGCTTCAATTTTTTTTCTAAATATAAACTTTCAATGTAGTACGCATTATAGAATCAAATATTAGGAAAGAGTTACGTATATAATGTATTTTCCTTACAAATGAAATAACTGCGAAATTAAATATGTTGCACACATTCACACGATGTAACAATCAACAAAAACCTGTGAATGATACTATATTTATTTGTTAAGTATTAATATTATTGATTAGGAATATAACACTCCTCTTAGAAAAAAGGTATTACTATTATTATGCGTCCAATATTTGAATGATTAACTTTTTACAGTAAATAAGCACACAAATTCCTGTAAATACGTAGGTAATGTTTCGTAGGTAATTATTCTATCATGGAAATGACATCACCTTTCTTTTAATCATTTTTCTGCTGGACTTTCTGGTACTCTGTTGAACAAATCTCTCAGATAAAGCTCAGTGTTTGTCATGTTGTCTGCAGTAAACCTCGTTTGAGATGTTTCCAATTACTGATCACATTAAGTGAATCTCTTAAATATCGTTTCACACTGCAGAAGTCATATTCAAGTTCTTAGGTATAATAAACCTATCAGATACCTCTTGAAAGTTAAAAAGTCACATTCGTTCATTTCCAGGCCGATGAAAGGATTGCTGAGCTTAGCATATTTGTAAACATTGTCCACATCCTTGAAAATGCAATTTTCTTAACCCGCTTTCGTTTTTTCAAAATTGCGATCCCACTGCATGAAACTACGTTCACTCATATATCATTTATGATCTGTTCGATCCAACACGTTGTTAGCAGGTGGAAACATATTCAAGAAAATCAGCATTCTGTTCTTTTTCTAACCAATACATTATATACATTACTAAACATTTAATTTGTTTGTTGTCTTTTTGCTTATATTTTAGGCCCATCTCCAATGACGGTTGCTTCTTTGTATACATGTTTATTTTTTCGGGTTATATATTATTTTTCTGTTTTTAATTTTTTTCTCTCATTCTGCTCACTTTCAAAACCTTTAGGGCTTGTATTCTTATCATTTTATTCCATAGCAATTACAGTGTACACAATTTTTTAACTACAAAAAGCACTTAGCGCAGTAAACACAACAGATCAGCTGCTACAGCAAGCCAGAGGAGGAAAAATTACGCGCCTGAATTGTTACTTGTCCACCTTTGTAAAGAAACTGCTTCCTTACCATCGGTGCTCTCTCTCAGACAACCTAGCAACTACAACATTTGGAATATCACTTGGCGCTTTTGCAGGGATATTACAGATGTATGAAACACCGTTCTCAAGAAATATTTAATTTTTAGTTAGAGAGAGAGAGAGAGAGTTATGTAATGCTGCCCCAAAAACGACGATTTTTCGACATAAAACTCTTATTACGGGGCCCTGTTAATGAAAAAGTGGATCAATCCGGTTGTTAAATTTAGAAAACAATATCCTCTAACACGTGGTGTGGCTATGATCCATGTTTTGTGGGTCCTTGATGCTGAAAAACTGAATGACACCAAAATGTATATCTGTCTGTGTCCGTGACTGTGTTTGTGTGTCTGTCTGTCCGTCCGTCTGTAAACCACGCTAGTGGCTAAATCGTTCAGCCGGTTTTCTCCAAAATTCATATTCGCCAATTGATCTGGCTGATGTCGTGTCCCCTTGAATTAGAAATCGATATTTTAATTTTGGGGCTACTATACATACAGTCCCTGAGGCGTTTTCAAAAAAATGCCTCCATCGTTTATTATTAAATTTTGTAGTTGGATAGTGTGAAGGGCGTTTAAGGAAATGGTGCAAACTTCATGTTCTTTGAAAACTGATTTTTCAAAAATTGCAAATATTTAAAAAATTGTTTGGCGTCTTCCTTCAACTACAATTATGAAGATAGAGATTTTTCCCTTAATAAAATCTGTTCCTTAAAGATAAATTTTGAAATAAGGTCATGTATGATTTTTCGAAATTTTAGTACTTTTCGCGTAATTTTGTGTGAAAATACGGACGAGAAATTTCGTGCTGTTTTGGCACTAATCGTTTTAAAATTTGGCGCTGAGCTTCTTCGTAAGTTAAAGTATTCAAATGGCAGCCTTCATGCTACGTCACTCGGAAACGCCACCAATCTTAGTTGTGAACATGCTGTTGTTTTGTCTTAATATTAAAGAAAATGTACGGCCACATTCTCAAAACTGCTTTTGTATTCCGCGAAGACAAGCAAAGTTTATTTTACTACGGAAGTCGAAAACATTTAGAAAAGATTCCATAAGCGTTACAAGAGGCTAAAAGGTCTTATAAACTGTAACCAATATCATCAGTTTCCTGTACCGACCAATTTGGACCTCGAAACGATTAATTTTGGTAAAAAAATAATAGTACAAAGTAATAGTAGTAATTTTAAAATGGTTTAGGTACAGAATTTTGCAACAAAAATACGTTAGACAAGATCGAGCGCTCACTTCGTTCGAAGTCCAACACATACACACTACCTTGGAACGAGCGTTTGCATCCTTACAAGAAATTTGAGTTCTTTTAATGAGCAGTGTTACAAAAGAGAGCCTCAAAGCAAACACAGACTGACTAATGGACAGCAAAATTTCAAATGAGCTCTCGGGTCACCCCTTGACCTACAGTGGATTAATATTGTCAATACATATAAATATAGGCAAATTCTTTAAATTTAGTAATACAAAAGAATTCTAACCCAACTTTTCTCTAACTTCCTCTTGAATATTTTATATTGGTTTAGTGGTGAGTTTTAATTGACATTTAGATAATTGAAATGATTGAAGGCGTTGTCATTGTGAACAATATGTACACAATATTGTTGACAATGACAACGCCTTCAATCATTTAAATTCCTCTTGAACGATAAGTATATCCAAATACTTCAACCCGTATTACTTCGCTTAATTGAAAAATGACATTGTGACGATACAAAAGTGCATTGCTAACGTGTTCCATAATTATGAGCACGAATGGCATTGTGACGATACAAAAGTGCATTGCTAACATGTTCCATAATTATGAGCACGAATGGCATTGTGACGACACAAAAGTACATTGCTAATGTTGTTCCATAATTACGAGCACGTTTTAATGTCGTCTTTCTTTTAGTAGACTCCATCCACAAGACGTTTAATTAGACCACCCACGGAGCACGCTGTTCAAGACGCAAGCGCCAAAGGATTTATGGTAATTCACAACCAAATGGCGCAGTGTAGGATTGACGTCATATAGGAGACCATCGGCGATATGGGTAGGCTTACATTATTATAACTCCTTTAAAGTAAAGTTAACATGGAAAACGCACATCAATGCGGTTGCAAATAAAGCAAAAGCAATAATTTCAAAATTATTTTCAATATTAAACCAGCGCTCTACATTGAAAAGCGAATGCCGACTGCTAATATTCAAATCGATAATCCTTCTTACTATAATCTATGGATACCCAATCTGGGGAGGTGCAGCTCCTAGCAATATTAATAAAATTGCTAGGAGCTGTAAATAATAAGTAATTCAAAATATATTTCTAAGAAATACCCTAAATGCCCCCTGGTTCATTACAAATGAACAAATTCATCGAGAATTAAAAATCACACAATTAGAAGAAACCCTAGCTAAATCAGCTAACAATTTTTACAACAATCTGCACACCTCACCAAGTACCATCATTTTTAACATGGGAAAAAATGCGGTCCACCCACGCATAAAGTCAAGATTTCCCAAAGTCAAATTCAAACCCCCGTAAACCACGATACCCTCAGCTCCTTAACATAATCATAATCCTTGCTCTTCTTAACAATAACATTAAATCAATAATTATGTCACAGTTTAAACCTCACTTACAATATGGATGGCCAATCCAAAACTGTCATATAATAATCTTATGTATTTTTAAAACCCTTGAAAGGCTGTATTGTCGAACAAGAAGAAATAAATTTTAAAAAAAGTACTCCCTGATGCGGATGTTGACAAAGATAACCGATAACGATTAAAAAGTTATTTGTAGAACAGTTTGCAAAGTTCTTACCCTCAAATTTGATCCACTCTTCCGATGCCATTTTTACCATAGTATAAGGTAAAGTATAATTCTTGAAAAATTTTTCGACCTAATTTTCCAGGATTTCTAACCTTCAAGAATATTTAAATGATGAATTTGTTATTTTCATACTTTCGGTTTTTTCATATGTTTGTAAGATTTTTATTTATATTCGTGTTAGAATCTTTAGAAGGCATGCACTTAGAATGCAGAAGAATGAATCTGCCCGAAGAAGAATTAAAGTCTTAGTAAAAAATGTAAGTTTTCAGAAGATTTGTCTTTTATTGGCTTTTGTAAAATATCCAGTTTTTCATAAAACATGAAAATGTTTCTGAAGCAAAGGTACAGTTTTTGAGGAAACGAGAACAAATCAGTGGCGTTTTCTTTGAGTGTGCAAGTCGTATGTCAACGCCCTAGGAAAAAAAAAACATTTTTTCCATTGAATTTATTTAGATTTTTTATTTATTTGGTCTTCCGTGTGATCGGCGTCGTAAATCAGCACCAGAGCGTTCATGCAATGTAGGTAGTGCGTGAGCACAGCTCAGGCCGTTGACGAATGCCTACGTCTTCAGGACGGATCATAGAACTGAATATATCACCGATCATCAAACATATTGCCCATCTTTCCAATAATTTTTACTCCAACCTAAATACAATTAACCGAGCCGTCCACTACAACCTGGCCACTATAATTGACTTCCCTACTAGAATTAACAAAAGATTTCCTTCCAAAGCGTTCTTGAACATTTTCTCTACTAATTGTTCATAGTAGGGGCTCTTGTAGTTTCCTACACCTAGAGTAAGGTAGTTTAGTTTTAAGTTTTTAGTGTTAAGTTTAATATAAGTTACAATGTAAGCCAGCAAATGCACATGAGATAGTAATTTAGTACTGATCTGTGTAATTTCCATCACTCAATAAATAAATTATAAAAAAAAGGACGGATCAGGAGGCGGCAGGGCATGCGCGCGATGTCCCCCAACTCACGGACAAAGCCTTCTAGGGCGTTGGATCTCTATTAAACAGCCTGCTGGAGATCGAGCGTCCGTGATCGTGATATTCCCCGCGGCACGTCACTATCTTTAGCGATACTCATGAAATTAGTATTATATTGTGATAAGGATAGTGAAAAAGTGGAACAATAGTTTTAAATAACTTTTTTCCTTTCCTATCGTATGAAGAAAAGAATCAAGTAATAGAGAAATAAACGATCGTGTCGTAACCTAATAATTTCATAATTTAATTTTTAAAACGAGAACCGATGAATGGAAAAAGCGTTTAAATACTTTCAAATGTATTATTTCAATCTTTGCAATAGAAAATACATCCTCGTTTTTGTTATTTTGAGACAATCTTTCCCTCATTTTCCCAACATTATAATTTAAAATAAATAAGGATTTTCTTTACATAATTCAATTTTAATCTAAATATGTAAGCGAAAAGAGTAGTATAGGGGTTAACACTTCACTTTACTTCACTGCCAACGCCTTAGGTCCACAGTGAGGAGACGCCACTGGAAGAAATCTGTTCGAGAAGTTGTAATGTCAGCCTTTTATCAGTAGTTCATAAACTTCGTACGTCGATTGTCATGCAGGGCTTCCGCAATTGATTAGAACGCAGGAAAGTGGAGACAAAATAAAATATCTTAATTACAATCAGCATGATAATTAAATGCGGTCATCATAAAAAAGATGTTAAACTATCCTTCACAAATTACAAAAAATATTTGAAATATTTTTAAAATAATTCATCTGAAAATGACTAAGAAAACCGCCCAAATCACCAAACAAGAGCAATTGACCTACAAACTTCATCACAGCAAACACCAAAAATACACCAATACTCATTATCATCATCATCATCATCATCATCATCATCAATATCATTTGAAGCTAATCCAAAGGCGCACTGTACCAGCCGACATAGTTCTAAACTTTGGTACAGGTATTATACTTGGGTTTTTTTAACGTGGCGGTTGAGGGTAGTACCTCCAAGATGTAATTCGGTACGACTTTTTGAGTCATTCTCAGTCCTGCAGCTAGAGACACTCGATCTGCAGCATTGCTTGATGCGGTCGCGATCATGCGACATCTTGCGGTGGACTGAGAATGACTCAAAAAGACGTGCCATCTTGGAGATACTACCCTCACCCGCCACGTTAGAAAAACCCAAGTATAGTAGTGTTGCACACCGTTCTCCATTTGGAAGTCGTGTATTGACGTCAGTTGTCCTCTCGTACTCCTTTGTACTTTAAATGTTCATCTTTTAGTAAATTTTTAACATTTGTTGTCATTTATTGTATCATATGACTAACATCTGCTACGTTGTATCGTTTATTGTTTAATTTAGAATAGAAAGCATGAAAATCCTTTTTTCGGAACTCTGACCTACGCATGCATCATAGCTATACAAAAACGCAAAAAAACGTTTTCTCTCAGTTGGGAAAACTAACAAGAAAAACGAAACTTCAGCATTGTTATTATTACTATTATTATTATTATTAGTATTATTATTATTATTATTATTAATGTACACTTGGGGTTCATTCATATGACACTGGTTGTCTTTTTTCTTTAATCTATTAAATTACAATAAACTCTCGTTAGCACGAACTCGCTTAATACGAAATGCGTTTTCAAACGAAGTGTGTGTGGAGTGAGTGTGTATATATATTTATATATACACACAAATCTGATACGACGAATTTTTATTACAAGAACACATTATTTCAGTCCTTTGGAATTCGTGTTAACGAGAGTTTACTGAAAAGTATAAATAAGTAAAGTATGTACGTGGTAATACGATTTATATATTGTCAAATTATATGATGATTCCATAATACATGTTGCAAATTATAATTTTTATGTAGGTATGTGATCTAGAAATGCATAATTTATTAAATTAAATTTTTATATATAGAAATGTGATCATGCATTTTTTGAGAGGGTTATCGAGTGTCCTCCCTTTTACATGAACGTATCGGGCAGCCCAATGTATCCATAACAATTGCGCAGCTGCTATTATTAGCTACTGCACTGCTGAATTTTCATATAACATACTGCATTCACTTAAATCGTTTCCACGTTGTTAAAGTTCTAAACTCTCGTCTGGCCTACATATGTGTAGTAATCTAGTGCTTTTACGTGTAAAGAGTATTGGAGTTTGGGTGTAATAAGAGAGAAGGGGACAACGACGAAGAAGGAAAGATCGCATGCGTGCCGTGGCGTGTTAGTTAATAATCCCGTATTCGCTTGGTTTGGATCGGAGAAACTACGAATAACTGATCAGATCAGTCGGCTGTCTGTATTTCCCAGCCTATGGTTGAAATCAGTCTAGATATGTAGCTAGCGTCGTTCACCATTGTCGAGACTCAAACCCTAGAACCTCATGATCAACGTTACTGATATGGCAACGATGTTGCTGCAGAGTTATCCAGCCGGTCACAGCATCAAATTCTGGTAGTTATAGCGCAATGGAATTAGTTATTTACGATATAAGTGTTGTGAAGCATCTGATTACAATACGAGATTGGGAAATTGCCAAACGAGACCGTTAGGCCAAGTTTGGTAACGAATTGAGTATTGTAATAAGATGTACGAATATCGTACAACATTGTATCCACTTTGTAAAAATTTGTTAGATTTAATCTGAAATTTCGTTCTACGCCTTCAATTAGTATTCACATTTTTTCTCTCGTAAGTGGCGATACTGTTCTCAACAAGGAGAACAATTGAAACACACATGAAGAATACTTTTCGTCATGAGTGAATATAGGTCTGATTTGGAAATAGAAATACCAGCAAATGCTGCTTTAGAAACATTGTTACCCACCAAATCAAGAAATAAATATGAGCGTGAGTATTTTATTTTTAAAGATTGGTGTGGAAAAAAAATTCATTCCGTATCGGAAAAGTTTTGATTGCTTACTTTTCTCGCAAGTCAGAGAAGGAAAAACCAAGTAGACTTTGATTCCATTACTTTAGTTAAAGTGTACAATATCACTTAATGATATTGTACACTTTATCAAATGTAAACGTAAACTTCCGCGGCTCGAGTTCGTGTCTTCTTAGCTGTCCGGGTGACGCCGCGTCATTTGCCGAGAGGCCGACGTTTCGCCTGTCATGTCGCAGGCTTCCTCAGGACACTGACACCGCGGTGTTGCACGACCGGTATTATATGCCGGACAGCCAAGAAAATATTAATATCAGTAAGTTTATTCAGTTATTTCCGTTTTCAAAGGTGGAAAATTGTAGGATACAAGACGAAGAAGTCCAAAATTTATTCAAAAGAAGAGAAGTAAAATATGCCATTACTTTACCGCCTTAGTGTGGTAATGAAGTACATTACCAAACAAGGAAGGTAAAGTACTTTATTACGAAACTGATTATAATGGTGTAATGTTTGACTTTACCTAACCAAGATGGATAAAGTTGTTTATGGTACGAGTGGTAAAAGTAGATTTTTTGTTTTTGCAAGTAGAAAATACTGTAATATGAGGCCGATAGGTGCTAAAATAGGAACTTTTATCACTACATGTTGACCACGCCCTTTTAGTAGTGGCTGTCTAATTTTTTAATTAATGAAATTTCCATAAAATATATTGCCAATCCAAGATCGCTCAACGAACAATTCGAGAAGCGCACGTAGTCCTTGAGCGGATTATGTTCGTGAAGCGATCACCAACCAAACTGAATATTTGCTGATTAATCTGAAGCGTCCGTGCAGAGCAGACCTCTTTCTTACTCGGTGACTCTTTCGCCATGCAGCTCGATTTGTGTGGACGTGGTATGCTGCCAGTGACCCTACGCGAAACTTCATTCAAATGACTGACCCGCAGCTCTGAAAAAGTCGTAATCATTTTCTTGTGAGCAATGAGGACAAGAATGTAACCTCACAAGGTTGCGAACGAAAGTATTGTAAATGTTCAATCTCATTAACGCCAATTTGTTGACAAACGATTGCGATTACGTGTTTAATTTGCGTGTGCTTTATTATCAGGGTATTACTTTTATTTTGGCAGTGTTATTCACTATTATCTACCTACAATGGACAAGGTAAAACAAGTGATCTCTAATGTAATCAAACCCAAACGGAAACACGGTGTAGTTCATTTATTCAAACAATGAAAATGAACTATAAAACTTCATGATTCATTATTTCGTTTATTGGTATAAAAAATTGGCACATTCCTGTACTGTAAAAAAGGGAACACTGCTTGATCCCCCCAAAGAAACAACAACAAAAGAAGAAATAAAAGTCATCTTCGTCAAAATATTATATGCACACATTTATGTACTCATACAAAAAACAACTCTTTTATGTCTTCTTATAAGAACGTCAACAACACCAAATTAGAATTCCCACAAACAACAAAAGAGCTTTTAATCAAATCTTTTATTCAATTGACGAGTATCTTAGATGACATTTCTAATAGGAAAGATATATTTTTACTTGGGAATTTTAAAGGTAGAGTAGCAAGACAAGTTCAAAATTATGGGTCGGAAAATACGGTGAGGAACCCGTGAATGGCGCTAGGAAAGGCTGATAGACGTCTATACGCAATATTGCTGAAAAACTTGGAATGGTTTCTTCAAACAAGGTTATGCTGAAATAGACTATGGGAACAAGAAGAAAAATAATGGATTACGTACTTGGCAAACACAACAAGAAAGGCAAGGTGGAAGGCATAAGCATATACTGTGTAGGGTGGCTGGATGCAATTCAGACCTTAATTTACTGAGGTCAAAATTAGACCTTCGATTTGTGAATAAAATCCAACAATACGATATTCAAATCATAGAAACCTTATCATACAAATCGTAAAAACCTTACCAGTCAAGAGTTACAAGCCAAGAGTCTGTGTATAAATGACAGGCCAGAATTGAAATTCTACCACAAAGTTACATATCTAGGTACTCAAATAGCAGCAAATGTTGGTAGTACACAAGATTTTCTGAGTAGAATATCAGAGAGGAAAGTATCTGTTAGGCAACTGAATTACTTAATAGAGAAGCAAACTCTGAGGAAGAGAGTATTAAGAGAATGTTGTATAAGACTAACGAAAGAGTATTGCTGCATATGGGTCTGAAGTTCGGGAAATATCGAAAGATAATGAGAATAAACTTACAGCCGTGTAAATGGATCATTGGCGAAGAAGCTATAGACTGACCCTGTTGGACAAAGTAAAAAACTTTGAAATTAGAAGAGAAGCAAAGGTGAGTCTCAACGTTATTGATACCATTAAAATGAGAAGCCTCAAATGGTATGGCCACTTACACAGAATGGGTGGAAAACGATGGCCTTTAAATCTTTGGAATTGGCAACCAGATTCATGCAGAAGAGGAGAAAGACCTAGAAATACGGAGGAAGAAGGAATGGAGAAGGTGGTAATTGAAGAGGATTAATTGCAGAAGCCTGCAGTGACAGATTTAGTTGAAACTGGAATGCGAGAGACGCATAATGATGGTTGCAGTACCACCTAGCACTAGCACTAGCACGACTAGAACTACCAATACCAATACCAATACCAATACCACCATTAGCTCTACAACTACTATTACGTAGCTAGTGTTGAAAATCCGCTATCTTCCCTTAGCTTTCCTCAGCCGGTCCAAAAAATAACAAGTGCCCAGCCACAGTAGACGTGAATTTCTCCTCGTACCTACAGCAAACGTCCGCGTCGCCCAACACCACAGGTGTCCATTTCGCGCCTAGCATTTCCGGTGTCCGCGTACGTCGATTATTCCGAGGCGGGTGGCCGGGTTGGGTGAGGGGGAGAGTAGAGCGGATCCCTTTCAAACCGTCTCTTTCGACACGCCGCAAAACGCCGCATTGTCTCGGGGCAGCCCTGGATGCTGCGACGCGCCGTGCACGCGCCCATTGTTTTCTCAAGTAATCGATTGTCGTCAGTTTCCCGATTTCCCGTTTCGTCTTACCTTCACGTGTTCTACGTGTACCTCGTTACTTCCAGACCGATTCTTCTGGATCAGGAAGAGAACTCGACGCCTGTGCCGTGTTATAATTATCGGGAAGTAGACAATGCGGAGGTCGGTTGGAGTAAGGTTTCGGGAGGAGATTTGTACGCCATGTTTTTGTGTTGTGTATGTTTCGATTGTGTTTGTTTCCGATTATTCTGATCGGGTGTGTATTGATTGCGATTAATATGTAGAATATCAACAATATTTTATTTCCCTTCTTGTTATGAGCTTAACAACTAAATACTTGGAATCCATTTGATCCGCTACTCAGTGGAAGAGAAAAAATCGTAATATTTTGTTTGTTCATAGACGTTAAGAATTTGATTGTGTTCAATTATTTATTATAATCGTTTTGTATAAGATGTTTTAAACCTGAGACTCATGTGTGGGTCGAAACTTTTTAAAGTATTTGCTCAATAATTATTTTTCATGTTACGAATCAATTCGCATGTTTTTGAACAGCTATTTTAAGAACAAGGAAGAGAGTAAAACATCTGATTTTTTGCGATTACGAGGAAGTAAACAATAGAATTATAAAGAAAGGAATTTTGTATGGTAAGATTTTCTACGCATTTTGTATGTTGACTTGGAATTGAATTTGGAACTACGAATACGCACGATATTTACTTTTTATTGTATCCGTATTGGAATTGAAACAACGTATGTAAAACAGTTTTTTTAAATAAATATAGAACACTACTATTCACTTGAGCGCCGATTCATCGTGAACAATACTGTATATACTCGAAAGGTACCATAATTATAATATTACCGTCTAGTAATAATATTACTAATACTTTAGTTTAACATTAAATCAATGTTCTTTCTACTTTTGTTATATTTGTTGAGCAAAAGGAACACTCGATGGTATATCACTGATTTACAGATTAACTAAAACAAACTAAATATAGGAAGTATTATAAAGAATAAAAAAATAAGAAACGAGTATCAAGTATATAAACTATTTAGTATTGAAATGTTATATAGAAGCACAAATTAAAGAAATTAAATTATCTTGCAATATTAAAAATTTCAATATATTTTTTAACAAATATTTAAATTTTAGAAATTAAAAATTCGTTAGCATATATCGTACCCGAAGTGTATTATTAACCTTAGTTTTATTTAAAAATATACGAAGGAATTGCATGTTCTCAAGATTTAATTGGAGAAGGATGCATCCCTTCTTTCATACAGAATTGGTAAAAGGAGGACAATTCCAACAGAAAGCTGAGAAGTGAATGTCAATGTAGATCCTTTGTCTTCCGAGAGAA
This sequence comes from Teleogryllus oceanicus, assembly GCA_964035755.1. Taxonomy (NCBI): domain Eukaryota; kingdom Metazoa; phylum Arthropoda; class Insecta; order Orthoptera; family Gryllidae; genus Teleogryllus; species Teleogryllus oceanicus. The sequence goes on along the minus strand of CAXIVR010000005.1, from coordinate 72,697,496 downwards.
TCATCGACGAAACTTTTTGAAACGTTAGGTTCGTTAACTGATTGATTATTGATTCCGGGTGCGTCAACTGCTATGGTCATTAGTCATGTAACTGTAGTGCATGTTTTTCCTCGGGAACCGGCGGTGGTCGTTCCTCGCTGGATGGCGAAAATTGTCGACTAGCGGGCTACTCCCTAACAAGGTATCTCCCACCAGCCGGAACAAGCTCTAAGTTCCAGATCGGTTTTCCGGCATGTGTGGTAGTGAATGAATGAATGCCTTATTTTACGTGGCGAGACTCAGGCCATGAGGCCTGCTCTTCTGTCTAACCACACAAATTTCGTTACGCTCCTTTCACCTACTTGAAGGAAGGTATTCTTGGACGACCAAACAGGCAATTGGAATTTAGCTCAGAGGCTCTTTTCATTTAGGCTTGAGGATCTTTTACATGAAGTAAATCTACTAACATGGGACAACCGGCTTTACTTCCCCTCCGAAGGGAGGCGTTCGAAGGATGTTTTCACCCTTAAAAATCCACGATCGGGTTTGAACCCGGTCTTTGAACTTGGGTCTAACAGCCCGATACGCTAACCATTACACCATCGCCGCAGAGTAGTGTAGTGCATGCAAGTACAAGTGCATGCAGATAAGGACTGAGGATAAGACGAAGAGAAAGAAAAGATCACGCACGGTCCTTGGCCTTTGGTTATGGTACTGCTACGGTATTCGCCTGGGGATGATCGACAAACCACGGAAAACTACCGACCAGAGCTGCCGGCCGCTAGAATTCTCCTTCAACCAGCGGGTTGAATTTGCAGCGGTTGAATTTGCCTTAGCTCTGTATCTAGTGTCGAAAATCCTGCCATCATCCGGACTCGAACCTAGAACCTCCCGCTGCGAGCCACTGCAGCGACATCAACTGTTGCTGATAGTAATAGAGCAGTGATTGTATCTTGCATGTGACTGCGACTGCGGAAAAGCCTGTGGCGTGTCCGGGAGGCGGGGAATGGTGCGAGAGTCGCCGGGCCAACTCAATCAGAGCAAAGTGGCCGGGGCAGAGTCGGAGTGAGGAGTGAGCGGGCGCGGAGGAGAGGAGAGGGTGGGTGATCGGCGGCGAGGGTGGCTCACGTTCTTCCCGTAATGACAGGTCCTCACCGAGTGGTCATAAACCGCCTCAACACTTTTAGCCCCGCCGACATGTTCGCCGTGGATTCATCGCGTTTCGTGGTGCCACTTTACCGGCTCCGGGAAATCGGTAGAGGCAGAAGCGGAGGCTGAAAGTGGAGGTTGCGGAGAAAGGAAGAAAGTACGTGAGGACCGGCAATGGCAGTTGCAGGTGCTACGGCTGCTTCCGTTTCGAAACGCTCTGTTGGCTGTTGGGTGTCCACTATTCAGCTGAACTTTCCCGTCTTATGTTGCAATTGGTTGGCGTTGTATTATCTTTATTACCAATTTTAATTAGAGAAATGTCACGTGTTATGAAGAACTCTTGTTTTAGATGTTCATATGTACCATCAGTAAATGTAGAAAAGATATGGAGAATTTGTAATTATAATTAGTTCTCATTTCCTTAAACTGGCAGATCCAAGGATTTCGTTCACGACCCAATCTTTTACACTGTCTGAAATTTCTGCATTACGTTTAATGTAATGTATATAAAAGTAATTTTCCTGTACGTAATAAATTTAATGTAGACAAATAAAAAAAGAAACACAAATTAATTTAGTTCAAAATTTTAGTTTCATGTCTCCCAAAACCCGTACTTATATCAGAAAACAGGCCGTCTTCAGTGATGGCAAATGCTAAAACAACTTTTCGATAAGTGTTTAAAATCTCATCGAATGGATTTTCTGCCCTAAAGATTTCCTGCTTTCCTTCTCTCTGTTTCCGCGGCTTTCACATCGCCGCCCCCATTTCGCCGTTACCCTCACTGACACACTCGGCGCCGCCCCGATGCATCTCGACCATCACTGTCGCTGCCGCCCCCCATTTAACGCCACCATCCCACTCCTACCTGTCCCGCCCCACTCTGCCATACCACGCACCGTCACTCTCGCCGCGACATCCCATCTTCATACCCATCTCTCCGCGGCCCGTCCCGGCTCGCCCCGCCCTCCCCCGCTCCTCCCCTCCCCACACCCTCTCCACTCGCCTTACCCCTCACGCCTCAAACTGCCCTGCCCTTCTCCGCCTCGTCCCACCCCGCCCTGCCCGCCATGTCACGCCAAGCCAAGTCACGTTTCTCTAGACCGCTCCCCGTCCCCCACCATTTTTATCCGTTACGCCCCGCCTCACTATGTCCCGCTTCGCTATGTCCCACTATGATCTGATCAGTCCCGCCCCATCCGCTAGAACCGCTCAACCCAGTCCCGCCTAGTCTCGTATCACTCGATTCCGTCCGTTCGGAGCCGCCCGAACTGCCGGAGCCGTCCCGCAGCCGTCCGCAGCCGTCCGCGTCGCCCGCGCCGCCCGCGCCGCCCGCGCCGCCCGCGCCGCCTCGCGCCGCCCGCGCCGCCCGCACCGCCTCGCCCGCGTCGTCCGCCCACCTCGCCCCGCCTCGTCCGCCTCGCCCGCCTCGTCCCGTCTCGCCTCGTCTCGCCCCATCCCATCCCGTTCCGACTCGCACTGTTCGGCCATGCCTCGCCTCACCGTTTCCGCCCCGCCTCCCGCCCCAGGAACAGCAAACTGCTCCAAAGCGTTTCCATCGCCTCTGATCCGCCCCCGCACTTACACACACACAAACACACACGCGCGCGCGCACACAGTCGCCGCCTTCGCGGTCCCAGCCCCGCACACCCCCGGCGCCGGGTCGCTCCTCCAGATTGGCTGTAACGGACGGGGCCAATCCGGACCGCAGACGTGATTTGGCCGCTAATCACTGAGCCCGTAGCCCTAATTGACCAGCGGACTTTCTTTTAGTGCGGCTGCGAGAGTCGCTGGGAAGCCGGAGTGATTTTCTTGAGGCGCCTTTAATTGAATCAAGGGGAAGCGGGGAAGGCTGCTCCATCCATCAGGGGGGAGGAGAACCGGCGAGGCGGGAGGGGGAGAGGGCGGGGCTGGCGAGGAGACCGACGAACGCGCAGCCGTTATGTAGGGATGTAAGGGTGGCCCATATGGGGCTCCGGGACAATTCTGAAGGCACCCGCTTACTCGGGGAGATTTGGGTGGGAGGGGTGGGCAGACTGACTCGGTGTTCGAAAATGTGGTTCCTTCGAAGATCCAATGAAAGGTATTCTTGCCAACGGCGTCCTTCGAAAGTCGCAGGGTTAAATTGTGTTAACTGAAGTTGTTTATTGATTGTTCCAAATACTACGAGTATGAATGATTTTTGGTTCGGACGAAAGTTTCATATTTTATCGGTGATGACGTGTCCTAATGAAGTTTCATAAAACATTATGTTCATTCGAGAGTTAACTCTTATAGAAACCGGGAGAGGTGGCTCAGTGCATCAACTGAAGTCACTGCAGTGTCACTGAAAGGGAGGACTTATAATACGTTCGAGTCCAGACGGTGGCAGGATTTACCACACTGGGGTGTCAGCCAGGTCGAATTCAGTCGCTGTCTGGAGGAGACTTCTAGCAGCCGGCTGCTCTGACCGGTAGTTTTCCGTGGTTTCTCCGATCAACACCAGACAAATGCCGGAAAAGTACCTATCAATGGGCCACGGACCGCGCGCGATCCTTCCTTACTCTTCCTTGTTCTATCCTCTCCCCTTACACACACACGTATACTTGCATGCACTACACTGCCACACAAGCCGGGAGACCGGTTGGGAGCTTAGAGATTGTCCCGGTAGGTCGGGGCCGAATCTCGCTATTTGGAGGGGGAAAATCACCACCGTCTCCCGATGACAAACATTCCCTACACTTACGGGACTAATGACCTCGATAGTTGACGCGCCCGGATTCACTAACAATTCAATCAAATCTGATAAATAATTGTAGAAACTGTTGTTTCTTATGACATTTTTTTAAAATTTACATTCTCATTTTTTTCGTATTCCTAGTCTAATTCATGTTTGGGTGATTTGAAGCTGTTGAGAATAAAAGGTTAGCCGAACTAGCAGGTTTCGGAAAGAGGATACTTACTTTCCTCTAAGTTAGAGGCAGGTTGCGAAAAAAAAAGGCTTTTGTTGCAAATTTGTATCGAGTGTTGTTCTTCGACTGATTCACAAAAATTCGTCAGATTCTTTAAATCATTGGAGATCTCTTCCATATATATATAATCATCGTTTATAATTCAGTGTTAAGTTAATTAATATAGAGGTCGCAGACGAAATCTTCAGTTTTCTTAGTGTAGATGTGCGAGGTACTCTATCTAAAGCAAACATCTATCAGACATAATTTTCTTTGAAAAAATTGTAGACAGTAAAAGTTCTTTATAGTGCCTAATGTTATTTAAATGAAGGGTCCAGGTAAGACAATAAATTCACTCGAACGGCGAAGGCAAAATACAAGAATATTTCCTGCAAAATGACTTTTCATAAATAGACAATGTCTTAGCTCGTTAACATTTGATGCATTCATCATTCGTTCAAGGAAAGATCAATATTGAATATGTTAAAAGGGTTAGCTCTCCCTCTCACTACGAATAGATTGCTTAGTTACTTTCTTCCTAAGCAAACAGCACATTTCAGCACATACGCGCTGAAATGTGAGTATATGAGGAACATATTATTGATAAATGGAATGAGATGAAGGGAAAGTCTTATTTGGAAAGAGCGTTTTCTGAAGTTTTCATCAAGGGATTTTTTGTGAACATTTTATAGATTCATCAACGCATATTTAAGTTTAAAGTACTTTCTCTTGGTTTATACAGCATTTTACTGATGGCGAATTTGTATTGATATTCTGTAAAATTCACTGCAATCCTGTGAATCAGAAAAAAATGGAAACATTTTCAGATTTGATTTTGACTTCACTGAACAGAAGTACATCAGAAGTTGTAAATTATGTTTCGAACATCAACTCAGCTGTACTACGGGAAGTTAAAACGGAGAACCAAAATTTTTTGTAACCCTGTACCTCTTCTTCCGATTACAAAGAGTGAATTGACAAAGCTTGCTAAATAGTTAAAACGGGGACGGGTCAAGTACATTCGAAGGAATCGAAGAAAAGGATAGAGATAACAAAGGAACTCGTTTAAGAAGAAAGTTCGTTCCAGTGATTTGGTAACGTCCACCGCCAAAGTGATGGCAATGTTGGGCCTTTAGACGACAAACTGAGAGATCCTCAATGCCGTCTCGGCCAAATGAAAATTGTCTTCGTGTCAACGTGAAATTGAGAAGAGAAAACGCGTGAGATTCGTCTGAAATGTTCATACAATTTACTAGTAAAATTTGCGGAATGAATTTGCAATAAGGAAACTCTGGGTATTTGAATTCAAGCATTACAATTTGTATTTCGCCAAAACACAATAAATGTGATTAACGGTTAAAGCTCTTGAGACTAATAAAAAGTTCAGCAGATCTACCTCATCTATCTTGTGTTATTCATGTATTGACGACCATCAATTTATTATTATTAGAAATCGCATTATCACATTTTAACTACTAAGTTACTACAAGTTTTCAACATTTGCTGTAACATATTGCAAGAATTAATTCAAACTTCTCGAATTCATTTCAGGTCCCATTACTTCAGACCAATATTCAAACGTAAATTAATGTATCATTTTTTCCGTTTTCATCTCATCCGGACACAGATTCCAACGTTATAGTTATTTTCAAGTCACAATTGTAATAGAAGCAAGGCCGGGTTAATATCTTAAGGAACCCGAAGCAAGACAAAGAAATGGGATTCCACTAACAATTTTGAAATTTTGAACGTAAAAAAACGAGTAAAAAACTAAAATAATGTAAATACGACTTTTAGACAGCTATGAGTAAAAACGATTCTTTCACAGCAAGCACATCAGGCAAAAATTTGAATGGTGAGCACTAAATGTATTAATTGATAGTTTCTGGCATCTACACTTCAAAGTTCATTAATCCCACGTGTTTTTCCTCGAGTGGGGCGGTGATATTCTCCCGCTGAATGGTGAGATCTGGAGACGACCTAGACGTCGGCTAAAATTTATCAAGCCTAAAAGAAGCCTCTGGGTAAATTCTAGTTGCCTATTTTGTCGCCTGAGTCATACACTCTATCTCTGTTAGATGGCGAAAGAAGCGTAATGAAATTTACATAATTAGGCGGAAGAGAAGGTCTGATGGTCTGAGACCCGCCATGTAAAATTCGGCATCATTGAATTGAATTCAAATGCATAAATATTATACATCTGAAATTATATACACAAGGAAACTATTACAATTTTACTCTTCCTCTACAAACTCTAATCCAATTTTTACAATAGTAATCAGTCACCTTGCAACTTGAGGAAAAGCTCTGTCGAATCAGACTTAATAATTTTATTAATCCACAATTACACTTACTTTCTTACCGCTCATTTTCAACCTGTAGAAATTTCCTGATTATCAAGTATCATCGTGGAAGTGCCATTCTTAGATTTAAGATCTACTACCCTATCCTGACTGGACCCTCTTCTCATGTTTCTCGCAAATGTCCGATAATCGACTTTAATCGATTGGAAATGCCCGATTGAGTTTTCTCCATCCATAATGAACTGTTACTATATTTCTATTTGTGCTTTTTATGTAATACATTGTTAACAGACTTCGAGAGAACTTACATTTAACTAATTTATTTTCATCGCAATTCTACAAATGTAAACTGAGAAAAGGACAATCTATTATAAAAAATATCAACTTTCGGGGAATGGGCTTTAAAGATGCAACATTCAGAACACGTTATTTTGATAACTTGCCTCATCAGAATCATTTTCCAATAACTCCTTTTTGAGACTTTGTTAGCTTCACAACATGACGCTTTTAATTTACTTTCTGCGTGTCTAAGTATTTTAATATTTATACCCTGCATTGTGTAACAATATCTAAAAGTATTGGAGCCAGCACCTAAAACCAATGAAAGGAGAACTTCACATATAAATAATACAAAAAACGTTTAACAATGATATCAACATATTTCAAACACCAATTTAAAGAGAAAATAATTGAGATTTATGAAAAATATAATACCAAAAAACAATTTTTTGTCCGCAAAGTGATTCCATTTCCCCTTAAATGCCTGGTTCAATAATTTTGTAACATTTTAAGTGCCTAAAAAATCGCCTTTCATGCCTAATATTCCATAATTACATAATTTTGTTACGTATTTTAGGATTTTAAATCATCACTTTTGGTGCCTAAAATTGGTAAATATAAAACATTTGAATTACATTTCGTAGAAACATAATTAAGTCTGTTTTCACAGTGTATAGTCATTATATGTCAGAATTAGTAAATATCGCTCTTTTTTTATATTGGACAATAAGTACCGAACGAAATGTAGGTGAAACGATATTTCTTTTTCGATTTTCCATCTTGAGGATATGTAATACTTTTCTACTCTTCCTTTGGTGCGATGAAATCGCAAGTATGCAACTAGGATATTAAATTTATATTTTCTTGACTCTGTTTTCTTCATATGAAAGTGTTGTAAAATTAGGAAACAAAAAGTCTAGGTGCAAACAGAAAGGAACGTACAAGTACAATGAAGGAGATGCCTATGTCCGTCTATACACAGCTATATACTAGCCATTTCTCCCCAAATTATTAATAATAATAATAATAATAATAATAATAATAATAATAATAATAATAACAGAAACAAATGAAGGGTATTAAGAAGTGGTGTAAGTTCAAGCAGAGGTAAGTGAATGGAATCCGTGGAGAGATGAGAGCTTTTCTCAGTCACTGGCCATTATTCTGAGCAGCGAAGTGCCTTGCAACGTGCTTATCGCCAACAATTTCCTGAGTTGTCAAACAACAACCCGTGCAATCGTGCAACGCCGCATAAAACCTTCGTTATGAGAAACAATTCATTGAAGGCGCTGGGAAAAGGACGACATTTTATTACAGGAGATAAAAAGGAGGCAAAGTTCGAAAACAAATAGCAGACCTACCGCAGTTTCAATTATGAAGTGCGTAGTTGATGTTTGGAAGGCGATCTTGAAGGTGTGGGGCAAAAACAATAGCTACGACACGAAAAAATGAGAGAGACACGTAGAGCGGCACATCATTTACCCTCTATAGCGCAGAATTGCTTCTTCTGTGCGCTTGTTGATTATTAACTATCATGAAATTGTTATGTATTTAACACGTACTACTAGAAGCAATACCTCGATATTTCACGGTTTAAATCATTAATTTAAAAGTGAAAATATGTTTGTGCTGAACCCAAATAAGAATTTTTGTTACCAACCATGTTTCGGGGTGCCCTCCAAAAGTGCAATAGAACGATGGAAATCTCATTTCGAAGACTAAGTCTTAAGTGTCACTTGTGTGTAGTAAGGAAAACAGAAATGGGGTTTAGGGCCCTAAGTCGCATGACTGTGGGGTTAGTGTAAGATAATAAACCGCGTTGTAGACGGTGGAGGCGAGGGCGGAGGCGTGGGCGGAGGCGTGGGCGGAGGCGTGGGCGGAGGCGTGGGCGGAGGCGAAGGCGGAGGCGAGGGCGGAGGCGAGGCGGAGAGCGAGGCGGAGGCGAGGGCGGAGAGCGAGGCGGAGGCGAGGGCGGAGGCGAGGCGGAGGCGAGGGCGGAGGCGAGGGCGGAGGCGAAGGCGGAGGCGAGGGCGGAGGCGAGGGCGGAGGCGAGGGCGGAGGCGAGGGCGGAGGCGAGGCGGAGGCGAGGGCTGAGGCGAGGCTGAGGCGAGGGCGGAGGCGAGGACGGAGGCGAGGGCGGAGGCGAGGGCGGAGGCGAGGGCGGAGGCGAGGGCGGAGGCGAGGGCGGAGGCGAGGGCGGGAGGCGAGGGCGGAGGCGAGGGCGGGAGGCGAGGCGGAGGCGAGGCGGGAGGCGAGGGCGGAGGCGAGGGCGGAGGCGGGCGGAGGCGAGGGCGGGGAGGCGAGGGCGGAGGCGAGGGCGGGAGGCGAGGCGGAGGCGAGGGCGGAGGGCGAGGGCGGAGGCGAGGCAGGAGGCGAGGGCGGAGGCGAGGGCGGGCGAGGCGAGGCGAGGCGAGGCGAGGGCGGAGGCGAGGGCGGAGGCGAGGGCGGAGGCGAGGCGGAGGCGAGGGCGGAGGCGAGGGCGGAGGCGAGGGCGGAGGCGAGGGCGGAGGCGAGGGCTGAGGCGAGAGCTGAGGCGAGGCTGAGGCGAGAGGCTGAGGCGAGGGCGGAGGCGACGGCGGAGGCGAGGGCGGAGGCGAGGGCGGAGGCGAGGGCGGGAGGCGAGGGCGGAGGCGAGGGCGGAGGCGAGAGGCGGAGGCGAGGGCGGAGGCGGGAGGGCGGAGGCGAGGGCGGAGGCGAGGCTGAGGCGAGAGCTGAGGCGAGGGCGGAGGCGAGGGCGGAGGCGAGGGCGGAGGCGAGGGCGGAGGCGAGGGCGGAGGCGAGGGCGGAGGCGAGGGCGGAGGCGGAGGGCGGAGGCGAGGGCGGGGCGAGGGCGGAGGCGAGGGCGGAGGCGGAGGCGGAGGCGAGGGCGGAGGCGGAGGCGAGGGCGGAGGCGAGGGCGGAGGCGAGGGCGGAGGCGAGGGCGGAGGCGAGGGCGGAGGCGAGGGCGGAGGCGAGGGCGGAGGCGAGGGCGGAGGCGAGGGCGGAGGCGAGGGCGGAGGCGAGGGCAGAGGCGAGGGGCGAGGACAGGGTGGCCGTGACGGTGTGTTCGCGGGGATGGTGCGGGGCGAGGCGAGGGCGGAGGCGAGGGCGGAGGCGAGGGCGGTGGCGAGGGCGGAGGCGAGGGCGGAGGCGAGGGCGGAGGCGAGGGCGGAGGCGAGGGCGGAGGCGAGGGCGGAGGCGAGGGCAGGGCGAGGGCGGGGCGAGGCCAGAGGCGAGGGGGCGAGGGCGAGGACAGGGTGGCCGTGACGGTGTGTTCGCGGGGATGGTGGCGGCGTCCTGCCGGGGGCCTTGACAGGGGCAATTAGCCCCCCGCGGGGGACGCTGCTCCTGCTTCCACCCCCGGCGCCCCCGCCGCCCTCGCCGCCCCCATGCGCCGCCTGCCACCGGGGACCCTGCCCTAATTAGCTGCTTTATGGACCTCGCCTGGTGAGCCAGGGCCCCACGCCCCCGCGCTGGGGTGGCAAGGACGCTACCAGCTGGCAAACAAACATTGCTCCGAGTATCCGAGGGACCTGCCTTGCAATCTTGGATTCTTACACTTTTCTGACGGGAGGATAATATGGAATTTATATGATATAATATACTGGCCAAAATTTAACTAATTTGCTATATTCTGTGCCAGTGAAATGAAGACTATAGTGGTATGAAGACTACTCCTATCAAGAAATGTAACATATTTTAGCTTGCAGCAACAAAATATTTGGTTTAAATCGAGAAGTAGCTGGAATGAAATCAATAAGTGTGTAACTCACTGTTTAACTGGTGTGCATTAAGAGGAGAAAGCTATCACTTATCTGGAGTGCGTCACTCTGTGTGACTTAATACAGGCCCACCGATTATGGACTGTGTTGAAACATGCGCAAATAATGGAAGATTGGTTAAATTGTAACGAATTGGTTGCTTATTATTTAAATGTTCTTAATTCTAAAAATTATGTAATATGTAAATTCAAACATCTTCAACGGAAAAAATATCAGCAAAAAAAAAAAAAAATTACAGCCCATCTTGCTAGTGGAGGCATTTAAGGAGAGAGAAATAGTGCCCTCGGTCCAAATGATTGATTCAACATCAGTTTGGACATCAGTTTTTGTATGCCAGTGAGTGTATGTGTACGAATTAATTGGGTTAGTGCTACTCCAATGTAGCAATCAGAAATCAAATAAATTTTTATTCCTTTTGGGATTTCTGCGTAATAATGGTACCGAGGCATTTATTATTCACTTATTGTTGAGAATAAATACAATTAAATCACATTTATGTAATGTGTATGATTTTAAATTATAGGATGTTTAAAGTCATGTACAAACTTGTATTTTCTCTTAAAATTCTAAATATCAACAAAAACCAAATAGGCTTTCTTCTCACTGACATTGTTCCTCCGTTTAGTCACATTGGCATAATTAAATATCATATTGGCGTTTGTTAGCGTCATCGTAATACATCAATAACATTTAACATACGAGAGCGATTCTTTGAAGATAGAAACCGCCGGAATTTCATTCTCGTATGTACGTAACTTCTACGACTTCTTTGTACAACGGATTCTCGCCTTTGAAGGACCGCCAAGGTCCTGTCGCAGCTCTTAGTAAAAGCAGTAATAGCAACCCCAGACGTTGCTGCTGGGGTGGCGGCGTTTGCTGCAGAGCTGAAGACATGTTGGAGGCACGGCGCCTTTGCCGGTACACCGTGTAGCGCCTTGGACTATTTACTGCGTGCTTCGCATATCACCGACCTCGTACCTCTCGACCACCCAAACGGCGACGTGGAGGGTCTCTGAAGCCCTTGACCTCTGCTTTGAACAATTCGCGACAAACTCAAATGAAGGTGGTCATTGGTTTGATGACGATCGAGGTCACAATACTCGTTGGAAATGGAAAGAGTACATACTGTACTCTTATTTCGATAAATGGTGATTGATGGTTCATAATTTTTCTTCTTGTATGATCATTACAAAAGTATTCAATGACAAACGGCTGATTTCACAAATAAGAGAGGTGGTTATTTGCTGTTTATCATTTGCAATTATATTCTGTCAATGAACCAGAAGATTCTTAACTTACTTTGATCTACAATATTATATATTCTCTTTATCTACAATGCATCCTCTGTTACTAGATTAGTTCATCAAAGAGGTATTTAATAACAATAATCAGAGACTAGGTTATTATCAACAGCAAACATATGCGTCAAAATCAACTGATGCCTGGTTGAGAATTAGAGTGAACGGATGCTCTAGTCGGACACTTGAGTATTTTCCTCTGATCATTGCAGGCGGTTGCAGAACTAACCCCCTTAAAATAGGCTATGGATTCCGCACGATGCTTCCTTAATCCTCCAGTTCTTATTCTCCTCCCCTTCCTCTCACTTCCCTGGTTTCATATGGTGCAATCTCTATTGACTTAGAATTGGAAGCGACGAATTCACGGTATGCAATAATCTTCTGTGAGTTCTCCAGAACACTATATTTTTCTCTTGTATGGTAAATACGAAGATACAGGCCAAGCGAAAAGCTCAAAAAACCTGGCGCACTCAACATCCATCGGCAATTCAAGGCGAAATTACCTCCATATTACTTACGGAATCCAAAGTCGAGACGCCATCGTATTGAGTTTATCTCTTCGGAAACCCAGGAGTCTTTCGACAATCACAGCACCAGTCGTCTTTTATAGCCGGGATTGCTAAGCTTTCAGTGGTCTAGATTCGAGGGTTCGCGGGTTCGTCCGGTCTCGGACATGGGTATTTGCTTGAGCGTTGAGGCGTGCGGGGATTATTCAACATTCTTTTTAACTCTTTTCCTTCTGTTCCAGACCAATCTGGGTGACGCGAGGAATTGGGGCATTTGTGCCCAACCAACGCATTTTATCCGCGCTAAGGTTTCGAATCTTGCCTAACATATGGGTGTTGAGGGTTTTGGTATAGTGTTTTGGTTTGGTTTGTTTTTTTCGTGTTTCCGGGCGCGTCAACTGCTTTGGTCATTAGTCCTGTTAGTGCAGTGCATGTTTTTTTTCTCGGGGGTGGCGGTGGTCTTCCCCCTCTGGATGGCGAGATCCGGCACCGACCTACCGTCGGCTAGTGGGTTTCCCCCTAACCAGGACTCTCCCACCAGCGGGCACCGCCCAGCCGGGACAAGCTCTAAGCTCCCGACCGGTCACCCGGAATATGTGGTAGTGTAGTGCATGTGAGTGTAAGTGTGTGTGTAAGGGGGAGAGGATAGAATAAGGAAGAGGAAGGATAGATCTCGCGCGGTCCGTCACCTGTTTGGTAGGGTACTGCTCCGGCATTCGCCTCGTGTTGATCGGCGAAACCACGGAAAACTACCGATCAGAGCAGGCGGCCGCAAGAATTCTTCTCCAGGCAGCGACTGAATTCGACCTAGCTGAAAAGCTAGTGTCGAAAATCCTGCTGCCGTCAGGACTCGAACCTAGGATCTCCCGGTCAGAGGCGCTGCAGTAACATCAGTTGATACACTGAGCTACCGCTCCTGGTTTGGTGTAGTGCAGTGTGTGTATTTGGTATATGTAGTGCTATCACATCATTATCATATTTGAACCTCAAATCCCATCCTTCAGTTGCTCTCCTTCCCCAGTAAGTTGTGTGAGCGGGGACGTGGTGGGCGACTTAATGGCTTGCGGCAAGAAGCGTCAGCGTCATGGCGTGGGTCTCCATAGTACAGGACTTAGTGCGATAGGTTCACAAGCTACTCCTATCCAACTGCAGGTACATTTACTGATATGGGGATTTTATTAACACGTTTATAAGCAATATTTATATTGCTTCCTTTCTGAAACGAGAATCATAATCTTGATTTGGTGAATCATGCGAACGATTAATGTCGCACCCTATGTTATGTGCCCTAAACTTTACCCGCTTCATTCTTCATTATGCTCATTATTCTAAATCACTTTCCAACCAAAAAAATCTTATGATAACAATTTTGAAAACCGTTGTTCCAGTGATATTATGAGTAATATATCGGCAATCTGTAAAAATTGCATAACCCTAACTTTAATAGATTCATAGATCTAGGCTCAAACATTTAACATTGCCAGGATGGCGATTCTATTCCACTTAAGAACATTAGATATGAAAAATTATGTTTCTGGCTACTAAAACGCATTTACGTGATGCAATTTTACACATATGAGACTGGCTACAAGCATATTATTTTATTCACTTTCATTTTTCATTTTATTCTTTCAAACGTTTCAATCTCAACCTCTCAAAGCCGTGGCTGCGCTGAGAATGGGTTCATTTGTCTAAGAAATGCGTGAAGATCGGAGTCGTCAATATCATCTTGATATTGACTTCCAGAGCTCCTTATGTTCGGTGTGTTGGGTGAGAGATTTCGGTACGTAATTCGGAGTCTAAATATTTAGTATCATTTTTGTTAATTCATCAGAATTATCCTTTACGTAGATTTAGGTAAAATATTATTAAAATAGGCATCTACTACCGCTCTAGGATATTTTAGACAACGTTAGTTGCTTTCAGTACATCTATTTTCACATGATTCATAAACATCTGCATTTATTTTCTACAATGTCCTAAAGGAACTAAATAGGCATTTGTTCTAATATACTAGCTTCCTGCGAGATGGTTCCGGATTCGATTCCTGGCCGGACAGAAAACGAAGCTTTAGCTTTCTAATGCAAATCGTCTCAGGTTTTTCAATTGTTTTGGAGAAATAATAAGCTCGGGCAGATCAAGTGAGCTACATTCGGTAATGGAAATACGTCGTGCCCGCCACATGTCTGCCTTACCCCTTGGCGTGGATAATAAACAAAAACAGGGCCCAAGCCTGGAAACGCCGCTAGCTGGCAAAGTCGGATTAAGTATATTCTAAAATGTCAAATACATCCATGTATACACACATACATACAAATAAACATTAAAATTTAATGTTTATATTGCAAAACTGGTTAACAATAGTAAGAACCGACTCGTTAGATTGTTCCCTATTATTACCTGCCTAAATATTTACAGATTTATTTAAAGCATGGCGGATTGAAATTTTGCCCTTTCTTCAATATTTCTGAAGATTCTGAATAAAGTTGATCGGTTTACAATTTAGATATCGACGCCCTCCTATGTGTTTTATTTACTTTTTCAGTATGACCGAAATTGCGTGAACGTAATACAACCTCACTATTGTTAAATGTATTATCTTCTCTCTAATTTTCGAGAGAACATTATACTTATTTGTCGATGGAACGGCCAAAATTATTTCAAGTAACCGAAGTTACGGCGTTCCATGGTAGTTCTCCTGGAAGCCAGTTTAGTTTGCTGACTTCGTAACTTCCCTTGCACTGCAATATTTAGTAGATTGTAGCAGATTTTCCAATTCATTTTTAATGCCCAACACATATTTGTTTCACTTTTATTTGTAACTAACTTTTTCAGGAAAGTGAATTGGCCAAAAAGAATTAAAACAGCGGGAATATAAATTCTCAATGAAGCATCAACTTCATTTAGGAACCATCCAGTCGTTACCTAGAACTGGAATCTGTATTTTACCAGAGTTATAAGGAAGAGAATCGTAGATACTAGAAAATCTATTTAATCAGAAGGGGGATACTTCGAAATAGATATTTTGAAATTAAGATGTTTAACCACTGAATAAAAGGTCTCTTTTTGTGCCTCTCGGCCGCAGTCAGGTCTCCCTGTTAAAATGTCATTATTGTTTTGATGGTGACGAGGAAGTGAGTGATGAACTGAAATATAAGTAATGTTAGATCCTCCAGGAAACCTGCCGCAATCTCGCTTCGTCCAACAAAAATTCCAGTGGAATTGGACGGGATTCAAACCCCGACCCCAGTTGTGGAAAAGAGAAGTCTGATATCTACATGAGTAGCCCACATAAAATTGAATAATAATGATGTGAAACAATTTTAAAATGCAAACATGCATATATTTATTATAGTGTAAACATAAATATATTATAATAATTAATATTGTTAAACCTACATTAACCTAATCAACCTCATCGTCACATTTTATACCACCGGTTCAAACTCAAACAATACGTTTGAGCACGTGGCGTACGGCATCCTGGAATATCCTTGCCAGTAAACGCAAAGCATTTTCTCCCTCGACGGAAGATCAAGGCAGGCGGTTTACTGCCGGGCGGTTTTCGCTTCAGAGCTCGGCTCCGCGGCCTATGCAACCGGGCCGTAAACTGCAGAGGAGGAAGACTTTCACACTCGGGTTAGCGTCCGCCTGCACGGTCTCCACGGATGTGGGGGATGGAACGGATGGCGAGAAGGGTGGTGTGAGGTGGGTAGGGTTGCCAACAGTGCTAAAAGTGTAAAAGGGAGGACACTCGAAAAGCCAAAAAACCAATCGCACCAACATATTTCACAAACGTCGTTTACAAAATGCAGATTACGATGGTCTGAGCGTCTCTTCTTTATTTTAGTCGCTAAGCAGACACATCATCATGCATGCGTGTGTAAGCGTTCAAAAAACAAATATTCATGTTTTCTATTCTAAATTAAACAATAAACGATGTTGTTAGTCGTGTGATAAATCAATGGCAAGTGTTAAAAAAATACTTAAAGGAGGACATTTAGAATACAAAGGAGGACGAGAGGACAATTGACGCCAATGAAGGACTGTCCTCTTAAATGAAGGACTGTCCTCTCAAATGAAGGACTGTTGGCAACACTAGTGGTGACGGTACGGAATGGAGCGCGATGAGATCAGAGTAAGGGGAAAAGATGGGAGTTGATGGGAAGACAGAGGAGTTATCAGAAGTGACTTAGGGGTATGGAACGATAGTTACTGGGTCTATAGGATGTTCATGCTGTTGTAGCTCCTCTTGGAGAGTAATTTTGGTTAAAGGACTAACAGAGGGGAAATGAAAATAAATTTGAATCTATGTATTATTTTATGAAAAATATCTCTAAGTCTTCGAATAATAAGTAAATGCACAAGTTACACAGAAAGGAGAGAAAACAACAGTTAGAAGAAACAAAAATAAAGAAATAGTAATTGAAACAACTGTAAATAAAAGATACGATAAAAGAATATAAAACTAGAAAGCAATAAAATAGCACTTAGGAAATGCGAGAACTGGATACCATAGTAAATACAAAAATGTCGAGGAACCACAGTTGAAAGATGAGTTAGTTGCTCAAAAGGGTTAAATATACCAATTCACCAATGCGCAACCAGGTTGCCAAATTAACAATTCACAAAGAATGCCGAGAGCCGGAGCCAAACTCAAGAGTTCGCAAGGTTCTTACTGCGACACTGGGCAAGTGATGAGACTGGGCACTGTCGAGACAGACCACAAAACAAGACAGCAAGTCAAGAAGGCGACCGTTACAGACCAAGGCAACAAAATGTGAAGAACCTTCTTTATAACATTACTATATCAGAAACGGTCAAGACGCTCTGAAGACAATAACACTTGACAATTAAATGAGAACATCGTCATGAAAAAGGGTGATAAGGAGGTACTTCAATGAATTATGTACCAGAAGACCAGTTGAGTAACCAGGTACACAGAGTAGTAAAAGTGCAGAAAGCTGATTTTAGGTCCAAGGAACGTCAGGTATTTGTTACAACGATGTGATGAAAAAGTAAAAGGGTGAGTGAAACAACGCTGACGCCAAAGAAATGCATAGAAAATAGCCTGGAATTACATAGAAGCGGTTGCAAGACGGTAGAATACTGGCTTAGAGGTTTCTCGCTGCATCTTGAAAATATGCAGCGGACCTCTAACGCAACAACAACAGCAAAGCAACAAAACATCAGAATAGATTGCGACAAAATCATAACACAGAAAATTCGTAAGTCAGAATAAGTGGAGATGAAAGATGGAATGTTACTGCGGGTTTGCGTGTTGTAACTTGGCGCGATGAGTTATTTTGCGTTACGTCAGCAAGGTGAAGTAGGAGAACGAAAAATGGATTAGAAGAGGTTACAAGGTGACGGAATACAAGGTGCGAAGCGACATCCCGAGAGTAGAAAACAAGGTTTGGTTTGGTTTTTTTTTTTTTTTTCGTGTTTCCGGGCGCGTCAACTACTTTGGTCATTAGTCCCGTTAGTGTAGTGCATGTTTTTTCTCGGGAGATGGTGGTGATCTTCCCCCGCTGGATGGCGAGATCCGGCGCCGACCTACCGTCGGCTAGTGGGGTTTCCCCCTAACCAGGACTCTCCCACCAGCGGGGCACCCCCAGCCGGGACCAGCTGTAAGCTCCCGACCGGTCTCCCGGAATATGTGGTAGTGTAGTGCATGTTAGTGTAAGTGTGTGTGTAAGGGGAGAGGATAGGACAAGGAAGAGGAAGGAAAGATCGCGCGCGGTCCGTGGCCCGTTTGGTAGGGTACTGCTCCGGCATTCGCCTGATGTTGATCGGAGAAACCACGGAAAACTACCAATCAGAGCAGCCGGCCCTAGAATTCTCCTCCAGTCAGCGACTGAATTCGACGTAGCTGAAAGCTAGTGTCGAAAATCCTGCCGCCGTCAGGACTCGAACCTACGACCTCCCGGTCAGAAGAGGAAGGAAACAAAGATTCTCGGCTTGACACCGGACTCAGAAAACAGACAAAAGGAAAAGAGAACAAGGCGCAAACACTTCAAATCGGTATGACATGTCTAGGACAAGAAGGCGACAGAACTTGAAGATAAAATATTGATTAACCTCTGTGATGTGTAGATATGAAGATGTAACAATTGTCATAAATATAGAGTATGATAGGTAAAAACACGTAAGTATAACGTGGCTGAAGAAAAAGGAAAGCTATTTTGAGTTAACGAGCTACCTTGGGTGGCGCAGGCAGGGAGGGAACAAGCCTTCCACAATATCTTCAAATACATCCAATAGTTTAATCTATCTATAATTTTTTTTTTTAAAAAAAGGTATTCTGCCGTGATTTCGTTTAGAGTTTCAACTGAACCAATTGTATTATTTTCCTTTAAATGAAAGAATGTGATCCCAGATGTGTTTCAGATATTGTTTTTTTTTCTCCAAATTTACGGTGTAAATTAATTAAATATTCTTTAATATACGCTTATCAATAGTCAATTGTTTTCTTCCAAAAGCTGGCTGTTTCAAAATAGAGTATATGAAACAATAGATGTGAGTCAACGCTGCTTCGTGGTGGCGCTGCTCGATGTTTTGTTTTGATTGTTGAGATTTGTTTACAATTCGTCAAGTTTTGTTTCAGTGTAAAAATTGCATTGTGGCGCTGACAGTTTGTATGTATTTTCTTTTGTGGTGTATTTTGTAGAGAACATACGGACAGTGGGTTTTGCTCGATTGTACTGAAACAGTGAAGTTGTTCACAGGTTATGTCGAATTCAATCGTTGCCCAAGCGACGAATCGACCAAAGACGCAAACGTACATTAACTGGACGCAGGAAGAAAGTCAGCGTAGGTGTCGTGATACTGAGGTCATTTCGTCTTCTGTTGGGTCGTTGTCTAAGAAATGTCAGTTTTGTTCTGCTTCCCAAGCGAGAGAAATTCTGCAAACGAGTTTACTCTGTGTCTGGGATGGGAAAATAAGTTTACCTTCGGGCAATATGCCAGAAGTAATCAAATTTGTTTATAGGAGATGATGACACATCAAAAAACTATAGAAATAATATCCGACAGTATAATAGTGCTCATTCTTTTGACATTTGGTGTATTATTGCAATATGTGGGTCATATTGCATTGCCACCTGGTCATGGGCCATAGGTGTTCAAAATTTTGAGAACTCCACATCACAGTATATCTTCGTTATACCAGGAAGATCCAAACAATGCAACATATTGTGAACATTAGTCTAGGCACAGTATTTTACATTTATCTCAGATCTCACCGTCAAATTTTGACGGGTTCTCACTAGTTAATTATATTTTTACTGAAGTCAGTTTCAGTATAACATTGTTGCAATAATCATAAATCGCTTATTAACATCAAGACTGTTAATGTGGGTGATAACACAAATATCTTTTGACGTCCTTCGTTAGTCACAAATGTATTGGAAAGGAACAGTACAAATATGCTTTCGAACTGGCCGGTAGATGTAAGAATTCTCCCTGAGTCTGAAATTAGATTTTACCGAAGAGAACCAATAAGCACAACCCTTGTTAGCATTACTGCTCTCACCGCAACCGTCTCCGTGCTCGCCTATTTTCTAAGTTTATTATTAGACTATATTTTTACATTCATGAGGGGCTGTGTCATAATTTGACATTTTTCATCTACAGGGTTCCCCGTGTTAACTTCAATAAATCGATAAAATTTTTTCTGTGGTTTTCACTAAATTTCCGGGGATGTTGAATCTTCTCCCCCACCCTAAGCAGAAAACGTAAGTGTAGGAGATGCACAAGGGAGCTACTCACCTGCCCGTAAAACCTGACGAAATCAATTTTCAGAAAACACCGGAAGGTATCTAAAATAATAATTTGCTACAACCTCTTTTCATGAAGCAGCTTTTTAAATAATGTTAAGAAATAATAGTATGAACTTTTAACAAAATATTGTTTTATTGTTTTGTTTGTCCTTTTTCTTTTCTAATGTCAACAGAATCTAGACATGCAAGATACATTTATTGTTATGGGTAATACAAGAAAAGTATTGAACATGAAACATTACATGAATAACAAATTTAAATGATTAATTAAGTACTTATATGAAATTGCTTTTATATAGCTTCAAACAACATTCTCCACGCCATAAAGTCATTAAGAAAAAGTGAAGAACAAAATTAGGAATGGAAATACGAAACACATTCGTTCATCACAGGAGATGGTAATGAGTGTGACATATGAATATAAACTTGCAAATGTCACTAACCAATCATCGCATTCTACTCCAACAATCGAAACTCTATGAGACCCGTCACTTCGTTGCTAGTTTCACAACATTACCTTCATCCCCATGGGTAGAACAACGAACACACTGCAGCGCCTCTGACCGGGAGGTCCTAGGTTCGAGTCCTGACGGCGGCAGGGTTTTTGACACTAGCTTTTCAGCTAGGTCGAATTCATTCGCTGCTTGGAGGAGAATTCTAGCGACGGCTGCTCTGATCGGTAGTTTTCCGTGGTTTCTCAACGAACAACGTAAGCGGAGCTGTAGCAGAGTGGCAGATACATAGGCGAAGTTCCAAAGCAACGGAATGTAGGGCACATTGCAGACTTCCAAGAGCAGGGAGATACTTCTAGTGGAGGAATTTCGTCGTTCGACGGCGGCGTTACCTAGATTTGCTGGACAGCAAGGCGACACTCGAAGGCAAACAGAAGACAGCAAGATGCAAGTCAAGAAAGCAAAAACATTCAAAAAAACAGAATGCGGGAAAGACAAAGTTTGGAATACTGGAAAGATTGAATTGTTGGGGAAAACAGGAAGGGAACACAAAATTACAGAATAATTTAGGTTTTTTAAACGAAAGTTGCTAGTGAAAAACCATATCAACAAATCATCAATACAGCATTGCACACGGAACAATGCTGGTACAAACGAAAAGTGGAATACGAACAAAATTGTGATTCTGCAGAAAAACGATTTTAATGTGAGGAGAGTTGTTTATTTGTGGGCAAAGACCCCATAAATTCTTCATCTTGTGAACAGTCGTCATGAACAGTTTACCAAAAAAAAATTAACCATAAATAACTACTACTTTAGAACATTTTCAAAACATTTTATTTCAATTAATTAAAAAAACTATTTTTGAGGCGTGTAACTTTACATTTACACTCGTGATATGTGGAAGATATGATGTGTCAGTCGTACATTCCTGACAGTGCAATGGTCGGCGAATTTGCAAAACAACAGAACATATTTTACAGTAATGACATTAAATTAAAAAAATTTAAAAACAAAACCATCAAAAGGCAGAACGATATCACGACAACGATCAAACGGCAAAACAGAAACACTGAACAACGTAATAACAAAACTGAAAATATACAAACGAACACAGAACAACGCGATATCAGGAACTTCAGAGAAGGCAACGCAACTCGGCAACAGCCAGAGGTCGCCACAGCAAAGCATCCCAAGAAGGGGAATTTGCAAAACAACAGAACATAATATTTTACAGTAATGACATTAAATTAAAAAAACTACTTTGTAAAACTATTGAACGAAGAGCAGTAGTGTTACAAAGCAAATAAAAAAAGAACAAACAATAGATGCAACAACAACAACAATAACAGTTGAACAACAAAACGATCAAACGGCAGAACGATATCACGACAGCGATCAAACGGCATCGCCTCGGGCATGGTTGTATTTGTGTTCGTCCTTTCACCACTTATCATCACCACATCGTTTCATCTTCATAGTTACCAGCACCTACCGTTAACAGCAATAGTGGTCGCTAATGACCTAGATGTTGATGCGACCTTAAAGAACCAATTAAAAAAAACTGAAAATATATCAAACGAACGACAGAACAACGCGATATCAGGAACTCCAGTCAACGAGAAGGCAACGCAACTCGGCAACAGCCAGCAGGTCGCCACAGCGAGAGGCATCCAAGAGCAGGGGGGCTGGGCCCTAGCGAGGCGAGCCGCGCACCGGGGCGTGGTATCCGCGGCGACGTTTATGGGCGTCGCAATCGGACGCCGGAATTGGCTGGATTAAAACGTGCTAGGCGCCGCGGCGTCTGCCTGCCCCGCGCGCCCACGCGGAAACCCTCGGAGCAGAGAGCAGCGCTCGCGGGCGCCGAGGCGTGAAGTGGCGCGGAGAGTTGTAGTTGCACGAGTGAGGAAACTGGAGGAATTATGAAGGTGCCCCACAGGGAGGAGGGGGTTGTAGTTGAGGAAAATAGGGATGAACGTGTGCTGTGGAAAACTAGATAATGGATCAGGGAACGTAAGAAATAATGGTGTGCCCCAAGGTCCTCAAAATGGTAGGCTTAGTTGAGGAAATTTGCTCAAATAAATGGCTTAGAGAATTCTAGAGCTATTTCTAGAAAGTTAGTTTTGGCCATAATTTATTTGGTGTTTCATATAAGGAGGAACATTTGAGTTGAGAAATTAACTTACGAAGTACTCGGATGACCAAGGGGGAGTAAGGAAACCAGAATTATAGGGCGAAGACATGATTTCTGACAGAGTAGTTGTCAGGAACGTATAACATATTATGTAGAGAGAATTATTCTTATTACAGCCGCTTATTACTAGACAATGTGTTAGGAAACGTAAGAAACTATGGTGTGCCACAAGGCTCAGAAAATGGTGAGCATAATTGAGGAAATTCACGGATATTCAATAAGTATTGGAGGAAAATACTTGGTAAGATGGGATGAAGCAGAACGGCAAGAGAGTATAAGAGACCTGACAGAATACAAATTTTGATAAAATATGGTAAAGAATTGTGTTCATAAAAGTTGGGAAACGGTAGTAGGTGGCAAACAAGGAGGAGCGGTTGGGGTGAAGAGCAGTGCCGTTGGGAACCACAAGCAGAGCACTCATAGGCGCTGAGACGTGAGATTGTTTTTTTAAATTTATTTTACATTGACAGACATTACAACGTTCTGCCGTGAGGCTCTTCAGTTGATTGGGCGAGCAACTTTTATCGCAAACCCTGGTAATGATTATAACTTCAACCAAAGTTATTGCGAGAAAATTGTGTTAGAGAGTCATGAATAGGGGTTTGGAAAGGAGATACTACGGGACGGACAGGTAAATGCAAGAAATGTTCTTACCTTATCTAATGTCAGAGAGATATTGAAGGAAAATGGGGAATGGAAGTCTGTTTCTTAGGCGGGAGAGTGGGAGTTGATCGGTTCGAATTTTGTAGGTGACTGCACCTTGCGCATGACTTAGATTATTGAAGAAATTATGTGCCAGATTCGTAATAAAGGAAGTAATTGGTTCTCTTGCAAGATCGTTGTGAAGGGTCTTGTTGCTGACAAACCAGGGGGCGTTTACTGTTATTCTTAGCATTTTGTTTTGGAAGATTTGTAATTTCTTTAATGTGGATGGAGCAGCTGAAATCCAAACAGGGCATGCGTAAGTTAATATAGAGAAGAATGGTTTGTAAATGGTTAAAGCGGAATGAATTTTTAAAGAAGAGTTACGGTTGAGAATGGCAGTAGAATAGTTAACTTTCTATTGGCTTCGATTACTTTGGACGAGATGTGACTGTGCCAATTTAGTCTTGTGTCCATCAGAACCCCGAGATAACGAATAGATGAATTCAGAGGAGACCAAGGAATGATAGAAGAGAGACGTGAGGTGGCGCGAAAAGTGTTAGTGACATAACGAGGAAACTAGAAACATTTTCGTATATCATACGTTAGGACAATTGTAGTTGAGAAAAATGGAATTAATATATGCCTTCGACAACATGAGAACGAGTTAGTAAAACTATGGTGCGCCATTACATACAAAATTATAGTTTAACAAAATTAGTGAAATGTTATTGTAATAGGAACTTGTAATTTAGTGCGTTGTACGACATGAAAGTTAATTTGAGGAGTCATTGATGGTGATGGTTTCATTTAATAGAAAGAATTTTAGTAGAGATAAATGACCTTAGAAAGAGAAAATGTAGACAGAACCATAGAAATGATACCAAATAATACGAGTAAGGAAAACAGCAAGGTGATAAACTTTTATCACACTTTGAAGACAGTGGAGGTGAGCCAATCATATTCCCGCATCAAATTCAAGTGAATAATTGTGGTAAACGGTAAGAAGCACGTGAAGGCGTGGAATTACAGAGTACATCTTGGTCGAAGAGTAGAATTGAAGAGAACAGTGGGTTGAGAATGAGAAACAGCAAAAGCAAGAAATAAAAAATACACATATTGGAATATCATACAATTCAGAAATTTCGAATCTGCAGAAATTGGAAATATACCAAATGTTGAGTGATGATTGGTGGAATAATATTGTAGTTGTGTTGAATATGTACTAAAAGTGAGGAATGAATACTGTAGGTGCGAATAATTGAATTGGATGAAAATTCAGATATTGTTGTAGTACAGTGCGCCAGGAAAGTCTCTCCGCACAAAATAGCGTCAGAGTCTCATATTAAAAATTGTATTTATGTTGGTAGCAATCACATCACTGCGAAACAAGTGAAGAGGACAACAGAGAACAGCATCTGCTATGATTGTGGTTAGTAATCAATTTACATTTTACAAGCTGCAGTTTGTGCTACCGACATACTTTCTGTTGCTAACACCAAGCGCAAGGTGCCACTGCGGACTTTCCTGGCGCGTTGTATTAGTGATGAACACATGCTTGTGGGGGAATAATAATTATTAATTAACAATAATTGTATATGCAATAGAAGGAAAATCAGTAGAAATAAATTATGGAAACTGAGTAAAATGTGCTGAATGGCAAATCAACAGTCTGTGTCTGAATGTAAGAGCTCTGACGAAGTGTTCAATACACAAGACGTGAAGCATAAATAGAAGTCGAAGGAAAACCAGTGAGGTTACGTATGTGTATTTCATAAAACAGATTTAATTGTAGTCGAAAAATTTAAGAATGTGTTGAAATTACAGATAGAAATCCAGGAAACAAAAGCATCAATTTGAAATAATTTAAGGGCCGTAGCGGGAAAGCCCGAGAAGTTGTGACACGGTAAGAGCGAAATAATTAAAACTATTCGGACTTCAGGGGATAATAGACACTTCCACACCTACCGGGAGACGCTCCGAAGCTTAGAGCTTGTCCCGCAGGTGGGAGAGTAAAACCCCTAGCTGGCGTGTAGGTCGGCGCCAGATCTCACCAGCCAGCGGGGGACATCCCTGCCACCTTCCGCAATGAAAACATGGAACTATGCTTGTAATGGTAGTAGAGCCTAGGGTGAGTTTCTATTTTGTTAACAATACAGAAAAATCAAATCTGTTCGTTCCTTTACAGTTAAAAATAAGTTTTCTATAAATTGGCAACGAAAATATCTAGTTTTTGAAATGTTAATCTCTCGCTTTTTAAATTTATTATTATTATTATTATTATTATTATTATTATTATTATTATTATTACTATTACTATTATATTTTCATCTTTTAAACTATTAATAGTTAAATTGTTGGGAAGGGATTCTGAAACTCAAGAAATCGTGCGCAGATGATTTTCTCCCCCATACCTCACGTACAGTTTTTGACTGTTTTTGACTAAATAAATAAATAAAACTAATGATCTTAGTAGTAGACACGTCCGGAATAACTAATCAATCATTCAATCAACCGAACCCATCGCCGTCAAGCTGGGACGCTCTAGCATGGCCATAGCACGACCAGTCTGTAATGCCAGAGCACCACACACAATGAGCTGCTGTTATTCTCAACTTGGATTCAAATTTATACTTCACGTAATAACATTTCACACATTCTTAACATTTGTATTGGCTGCTTTTTCTTTCACAGCGGAATCCAAGACTGTCTTGCCGATGTCCCGACCTTTCTTTTCAAAGTCTTCCTTTGGGCTGCCAAGATCATTCGTATGTTTCTGGTCACAGAAGTCTTCGACAACTTTTCTTTCTTCTGTACAGAAACTTTGTTGCTAAATGTGTATCTGCTCTACTTATCGTGAAACTCAGCATTAAGTATTAAAAACACATCGAGACCAATATGAAAAAAAAGAAAAATATACGTTTATTTCGTGCACGCTTGGTACAAGAAGGACTGAACTACTGAGTATTTTACTTATTAGTGCTTGGTAGCAAAATAAATTGCCATTGCATAAACATTAATATTGGCAATAATGTATGAAATTTATTACAGTAATTTCTTCAATAATGGAAATTTATATTTTGCACCTTCTTTAGAAATAATTGTTGACATCATTTGGCACTATTGTTTGAAGCCGTGGCATCTTTAATTTCTTGGTATTCGGCAGTTGTCGTTGAGTGGAAAGCATCCTTCCAAAATTGTAAATATGTTGTATGTTTTTAACATACAACATATTTATATCAAACTTTATTCTGTGTAATACTTTACGATCTTTATTCATATTTAAATTCACACTCAACTGATGAAATTGACTGCCGTTCAAGCTGCCATAAACGTTTGTGGTCAATGTTTTTGCCACCGAGCAGTAGCATTGTATATTGACTGATGATCGATTATAGTTTTATTCAGTTATCGGTACAAACGATCATCAACTGTTCAAGAGTGCCTAGATCTGTTAGAAGAACTTTACTCCAGTAATTGAGACAGTGGTTCAAGCCACCATATTGTCATACAACCACCACTGGAACCTGCAGGCGCCGACACGCATGGATTCTGATTTCTCGGACGGCGAAATCATAGGGAACTTTGATGGTGTATGGGCTTCTAATGGTTATTTGTATTATGCAGAGCCGTACTGCGCAACATCAACCAAAATCCTAAATCGTGATCTAGGGCAAGGTCCAAAAGTTGTAAAGGGTAGAATGTCAGCCGTTACGTGGAACAAATTTATATTTTCATAACCTTTTCATCAGTTTGTCTCTTCTGAAAGAATTATCAAGGCGTCGGTTTGGAGAAACTGGTACTGTCAGGGAAAACAGTTTCACAAAAGATGGAACTTCCTGCAAAAATAATTCTGCAAAATGTCTAGGGGAACAATTGCCAAGACAGCAGAAATTGACATATTGGCAATTCCGTGGTAAGATAATTCCACATTAACTTTTCTATCAAATTGTCATCCATTTGAGCCAAAAAAACTAAAACACGGTATCCACGGTCATTGAAGAAACAAATCCAAATCAGTATGCCAGCTGCAATTGCATCTTATAACATCAACAGGGGTGGTATTGATTTAAATGGCCAAAGTTTACCCACTTATAGAACCACAAGAAGAACAAAGAAGTGGTGGTGGCCTCTGTGGTTAGCTGGTTTGTGGACCAAGCCACTATTCAAGGATTGCTTTTATTTGGGCGTCATAGGAAAAATATGTTTTTCCTCCAGTTACGACGTCTTGTCATACTATCACTTCTGCAGACCTACGGGACACCAAAGCGTAGATCAAGGCCAAGCGCTCCGCCAACACTCGCATTCACTGCCATCAGTGCCTTCGATGGAAAAGATCATGTTGTAATCAAAGGACTCCAGGCTTTTAAAACATGAAGGGAATGTCACGGCAGAACATTCTTTTTGTGCAAGATGTGTTAGATAGCTCTCCATTCTAAGTCTTTTGAAACTTTCCAATCTTAAATATCTTACTCGCAGAGTAAACATTCAAAAAGAGTTTGAAAATATATATTTTTTTATTTTCTACGTTCACATAATAAATGTGAAATTTCTGCATAAATAATAAAAAACTGAAAAATATGTAAATTATTGTCTGAACTACAATTTTAATCAACTGGAAAAGCATGGAAGCATTTTTTAAAAATTAAAATGGCAATTGAATTTTACACTATGTGCTTGGTTGCAAAAAATTGATCATTCATTATCTAGAAATCTTGACGTAAACAATGAAAAATTCATAATCAAGTGTTGATTTTCAACACTTGTAGTACAATGTGGTCGAAAAAAAACATTTTGAAACAAAAAACGTTCTGAGCATTAATGGGTTAATATTAAAGTCATGACGAACACCAGTGGTGGAGTAAAATAACCATTATGCATGATATATGTTTTCATACCGTCCTGCAAGACGACGTAAATGAAAGTAATGTTTCGCAGAAGCCATTTCAGAGTTCCTTCAATGTCGAACAGTAAACAATATCATGGCTACGACTACTAGTCAGGTTTCCGGTCGTGAGAAGGGGTTTTACAGCGAGCAAAAAGTAGCCGACACGAACGTTACACGTACACAAGATGGC
The DNA here is from genome assembly GCA_964035755.1 of Teleogryllus oceanicus. Taxonomy (NCBI): domain Eukaryota; kingdom Metazoa; phylum Arthropoda; class Insecta; order Orthoptera; family Gryllidae; genus Teleogryllus; species Teleogryllus oceanicus. Next base: position 72,669,147 of record CAXIVR010000005.1, on the reverse strand, counting down.
CGCGTATGTGACCGTCACAAGGCACAAGCATCCGGTCGTTAATGTACGCTCCAGTGAAACAGTCTGTACACAATGGGGCGCCTTCTGCTGTGACAATATAGGCACGCAGTAGCGCGTGGCGGTTCAAATCATTCGTAAATAAACGTTTGTAACTTAAGAAGACAGTCTGAAACAGGTGCGGATCCAAGATAGGGTTGCGGTGGTCATGGCATTCCTAAAAACTTGTTGAAACAAATTTTAGATATTTTGTTAGATCCTTTAATTTTAAAATTTTTAAAAAGAATGACATCAATATTGTTATGTATTATGATATGCATAACAATATATAAAATTCTTATTTATATATTGTCTTTTATGTCTTTTGTTAATTTTGACAATATCATAATTGTCATTTTGCTTCTGAGGAATTGGATTTTCGAATTCTGACACACTCAAACTTACATTTTCCTCTCATACACTCGTTTGAATAAAAAATATCTGGCACCCGAGAAAATTCAGGAAACTGTATTATAATATATAATTCGGAAATGAGAGAATTTAAAAAAATGAAAAAATGAAAAAAAATTAGGCATGATCATCAACTTAATGATAATGAGTTAAGAAGCTAGGCACTTTACCCTCACAACTACAGTTAAGCTTAACTTTTCATTCCGTCAATCAATCCGTCTATACACTTTTTCGATACCAGCGCCTCACAATATTTTTGCAGTCAAACACAAGTTTTTTCTATCGGACACTTCCGGATTTCTGCCGCTGCAATATAATGCTAACACCTTACTACGGAAGTACGTAAGTTTTGTTCGTGTGTTTTGGGTAATTTTCATAAAATGAGTTGAAATGTATTAATGTTCATTTACTTTAATGCCTCAAAGACAAACTAATATCATTATATATGATCAGTATGTTCAGTTTCAATGTTTTAACATTTTTATTATTGAACTGGAAGCTGCCGGAGAATGTGGCTAAATTTGCTCCAAAACGTTGCCAAGGAATGAAATAAACCTTTTAGTTATAACTGATTGTCTCCTACAAAAGCAATCCTTCAATTCTACCATCCTAATGTTAATAATCATAACTTTCAATAATTCAAGATTTATCCACTTTTCCGTTTTTAGGGTGCACTTAAAAACAACTTTTCTGTCTATATCGCCGATTTCTGCTGCAGCATTAAAATACTTTCTCTTTATTTTGTAATTATGTAGTAAAGCAATAAAAATAAAATTGGATTACGGCAAAGTGCCAGTCCGTCCGTCCGTCCCGCCGTCCGTCCGTCCCGCCGTCCGTCCGTCCCGTCCGTCCCTCCGTCCCTCCGTCCGTCCGTCCCTCGTCCGTCCGTCCGTCTCTTCGTCCGTCCGTCCCTCCTCCGTTCGTCCTCTCCTCCGTCCCTCCCTCCGTCCGTCCCTCCGTCCGTCCTCCGTCCGTCCTCCGTCCGTCCCTCCGTCCGTCCTCCGTCCGTCTCGTCCTCCGTCCGTCCGTCCTCCGTCCGTCCGTCCTCCGTCCGTCCGTCCTCCGTCCGTCCGTCCTCGTCCGTCGTCCTCCGTCTGCTGTCTCCGTCCGTCTCGTCCGTCCTCGTCTCCTCTTCCGTCCGTCCCTCCGTCGTCCTCTCCGTCCGTCCCTCGTCCGTCCTCCGTCCGTCCCTCCGTCGTCCTCCGTCGTCCTCCGTCCGTCCCTCCTCCGTTCCGTCCTCCTCCGTCCGTCCTCGTCCGTCCCGTCCGTCCTCCGTCCGTCCCTCCGTCCGTCCCTCCGTCCTCCTCCGTCCCTCCGTCCGCCCGTCCGTCCTCCCTCCCTCCTCCTCCGTCCATCCGTCCGTCCTCGTCGCCTTTCCGCCCACCCATACACTCATCCATCCGTCACCCACCTCCGTCATTCCCTCTGTCTGTCTGTCCCAGTTCGCGGCATTAAGGGAATTTAGCGTACACTTTCCCATCACCGTCCAGAACTTCTTCCATTTAGAACGAAAAGCGCGAATCCCTCCTACAATTCAGAGCCTCTGATCACCTGAAGTCGTTTTAGGCCAACGCACTCAAAAATCCAAAGCTCCGCTCTCTTTTAATGGCCCCTGGCAGGCGCCGCGGCGTCGGCTGTTAGAAGCGGCCACCGTCGAGCGACAATGCCTGGCAGAAGCGGACACCGGATGTCGCCCGCGCGGTCAAGGCGACGCGCCGGGGGTCGTGCAGGTCGAGTCGCATGCGCGGGTTGCAAGGGCATGACGCAACCCCAGTCGGCAACTCCCTCAGAAACCCAAGAACCAAAGGACCGTCGCCCTTCATCGGCGTCGTAACACGTAGAATCTACAAGTTCTGCGCTGGGCCAAGGTTTTGGCCTCATTACGATTTATTGTTGGGCGGGGGGGGGGAGTTAAAGGGAAGGTTATGGAGCTCTAAGTACCCATACCTACTAATATTAGTTTTTTTTCGCATTTCTTTGGCGCTTTATGCCTTCATGGGTTTGTGGGCTGATAGTCGCCCATGATGCTATTAGAGGAGGGAAGATACTATTAGGGTATTAGAGGAGAATTAGCAGTATGACTGTTTTATTTTCTGGATTATTCTGGAGTGTTGTCTGAGAGTGTCATTGTCTGATAGATAAATGCGGTCCTAAGGTTGGAATTGGAAACAGGGTATACTAATTGTTGTTTCTATAAACACAATATGTCCTAATGTTTAATCTTGAAATATATGATATTTGAAACGTCAAATAGCCAAAGAATTTTAATTTCCACGTCAAATGAAGCGCATGATCCTTTGAATCCAACTGTACTGGTGCTGTGTTTTTTATCATTTTAATATTTTTATTATAATTTTTTCTCATGGAATTCAATTCTTCATTTCTGTGAATGAACCTTGCGCTAATATTCTGCCGAATGACTATCTATATTTATGACTGCCGAATGACTATCTATGAATACTATCTTCATACAACTCTTGAAAATTGTTCATGTTTTATCTCTAGAAAAGTATTTAAATGTTTTTATTACTAGTTTCTTTAAATATATTCGATAATATTAAAGATGGATTGGTGAAAAGTTATGTAGTTTGTAACGGGAAATTCGCAGTCCATTTACGATATTTTTCAAAGGAGAGAGTTTCCCTGTTTTGTGCTCCCTAATCACACTTCATTTTTTTAAATTCGTTGCGTCGTTGATGCAACGCGTCTCTTAACTCTTGTTGGGCGTTGAGCACTTTCTTCTGGAGTAATCCTCCGTTACTGAGTAATTACTATACTGAATGAATTGCTGAAAAATTTTTGTCAAGTGTCGCCACCTCGTAGTCAGTGTCTTTTATCCCTTCGGCCAGGGCACGACGTCGTTAGATCCCGGGGTTCCTGGCCGGTCACCCAACCAGGAACCCGCGAGTCTCGAATTCGCTTAACCTTCGTGGCTTCACGGAGCGTAGTAAACGAATTCAGCTAGCGCCGCCGACTATGCTGTTTGACGCATAATTCGACGCAGCAATGCAGTTTGTATCGACCCCTCCACCCCCACCCGAGATTCTAGGATCCTGGGATCCTTGTCCTCGCGGGAACAGACTGCAGCGATAGCAGTTGTTGAACTGAGCCGATGACTTCCAGTCATTAGGCATTAGTTGAACTGAGTCGAATCTCAGCCGATGACTTCCAGTGATAAAAAATCATGAGTAGGAAACGGACTTTATTGTAATAAAAAAAAGCAAAATATGCACATATATATGTACTTATTTTTTCAAAAATATGTAAGGAAAATTAGGGAATATGTGAAATAAATATTCGTTATAATGTTTACAATTCTATATTTCAAGCGTTTACCGAGCAGAGTACATTGCCGATCAGAACTTTACATGGCTTCAGAGAGGCTGAATGAAAGTTTTACATCTACAGAAGCAATTATTCGCTAGTTTCGTCCGAAACATAATACTTTCGTATTATATGCAATGTTGTTTACGAAGTGAAGAGTACCGTGTAGCCTGTGATAGAAGGGGGTAAAGGAGCATACTCCCATCCCAACTCCAGAAAAGGGATAAGACAATGAGCTGATTTTTTATCGAGTTACGCAGAGGTCTATGAAACACGAGTAAGCACGCGGTTGAAGTTCCTTCTGCTTCATATACTACATCCGCTGATCGTTGATCCCGACTACGCTGTTTCCAAGAAACAGTGGGGCGGGGGGAGATACGTTTGGCAATTAATAGCGATTGTCCGGCGTCAAAACATGCGCATTGCGTATTTTTTAAGTATTTCAGTAACTAAGTTTGTTTTATATTTTGAACATCACTAGTGAAATGTTCATTTGCGACCTATAACTATATTAAAATGTAACGAAATATGTAGCTATAGATAAAATATGTAAAAATATGCAATTATACCAAAATAAAATAAAAATGGTTCCAATTAGTTCAGAATGTAATGTTAAGTGTAAAATATATTAGTGAATGCAGGTATCATGTCGCTGTAAAAATAGGTATTTACATGAAAATCCGTTCCCTAATCATGAGGTTATACACTATTAATGGATCATTGTAACTTTTCCAATCTCTATAAGACGTTTTTGAATTTCGGACACAAATTGTATTCTATAACTAATGTAATATAGACAATTTCAGGAAATATAAAATGTCTTTGAGACTGTGTTATTTCAATGGCTCTTGTCCTTTAATTTCAATTAACCACTTTATGCACACTGCACAAAATCGAAGTATGCACAAGTTTAAGGCCTTGGCTAGGAAAGTGTAAGCAACTTAGTCCAGAACAATCCTCACCCAAACCAACAAACACGGAATAAGTATGAGGCAACCGAGTACATGCCTGTCAAAGACAAAGGTTATTATAAATTCACGCATCGTCTTGTGTTGTAAAAGCAGATAAATCCCAGTTGAGTACCACGAAATGTAACGTGTTTCCAGAGGCAATTTACCTGAACTTGAAGTTGGCCAGCGAACTTGCAATGGACGTATTGTTCATTTAGTATAGTAGCGTGTCGTTTCACAAACAATTCATGACGCAACCACAAACATACACATATCACCAGCGGTGACGACGTGCGTGTTTGAACGATGATTCGCATTTTACTGACCCCCACACAACTAAAGAGGCGTCACGAAAATTCTCGGTTTTATGTCCCTTTTTAATGTTTCTGCCTGAATCCTTATGCAACACATTGGCTCATGCCTGCTTGCCAGAAACATTACGAATCAAAATGTGGGTGAAGTATTTCATCGGGAGAGGAAACCATGGAAATCTTTTATCGGAACAGGCTTGGATTCATTAAATAGCATTTTGTCGAGAATGTTCCGCCTCCGAAATTAGTAATACTGGAATACTTTAGAATGCAATGCTTTCCAGTGACAATATGTAATGCCGTAAACCAACTAAGACGGGTAGTTTTTAATACTTTTATATTTGAAATTGTACGATGCATTATTTTCCTATATGTTTCACTTAATAAAAATGTTCTTACTAAGTTTTTCGCTTTGAACAAGGAAACTTACACAAGTAGAACACCGATGTCCCAAAAAATGGTGGCCATTATCTTTCCGGCTGACTTCTCCACACTATTTTTTGGGGTGTTGGAGATCCCTTGTGCTTCTATTGCATGGACTCTTATTTCGTTTCCGAATCACGATGGTGAATTCATTATTCATCCCCTGTTATAATTCGTGAGTAAAAGTTACCTGAATTTTCTCTAAGCAAGTCCAAATTCTCTTTGCAACATTGCTGGCGAAATGCTTTCTGCTCGGGCCAACATTCATGGCACACAGTCGAAACTGATCTTCGACATCAAGTCTGAATGGATGTAACTGTGAACCATGCCAGCTGAAATGTCTACTTCATGAGGTATATTACTGACCTTAACACAACGATCTTAAGAAAATCATGGTCTCCACTTTTTGGCACATTTCCTTTGAAGATGGTTCCACAGGTTGCCCTGACCGAGAGTTATCTCCAAACGATTCTTTCCCCTGCTTCAATTGATTGTCCCAAACGTGCAGGGGGTATAAAATTTTAGGAGTATGAAGGCGCTTCATCGCCACATACATTCGTCCTCTCGTGAGTTTCTTAGGCTCCTGGTTTGATCGGAGAAACCACGGAAAACTACCGATCAGAGCAGCCGGCCGCTAGAATTCTCCTCCAGACAGCAACTGAATTCGACCTAGCTGGAAAGCTAGTGTCGAAAATCTTGCCGCCATCAGGACTCGAACCCAGGACCTCCCGGTCAGAAGCGCTGCACTGAGCTACCGATCCCGGTTTCAATCAATATAATTAGTATCGAATTCTTGTAGCGAAATAACGCGCTTCTCATCACATATATCAGAATCCAATAACATGCTTGATCTGTTTTGTTTTTGTTCAGCAAGAATCTTTTCAGGGTTACAAATTATCATCAAATAAATTGGTAAGTGAAACCTAGTATGCATTTGCCCTCCTGTTATGGATTCCAATTGCCTCAAAAACTTGCGAGCCAAATGAAATCCATCTCATTTTCAGTAACCGAAAGTACAAATGGAACTATTTCCAAAGAATTTTCTACTTATATTCACACTCGATACGTATCGACAGATAAACGAATTCAATTAGCAGTTCTAAGGCTGCTGGAAATAAATTTAATATGACGTGCAAATCGACAACGCCAAGTGTTCTGTTCACGGGACATAACGCAAAGGCAATGGGCTCTAGTTACTCACATGTGTATACATTTTCTGTTTAAAGATTATGCTAACTAGATTTTGTGTTCTAGAGCTCATTTGCCATTTCCACATGCCTCGGAGCACTCAGTGCAAATTCAATTTGTTCGAAATCGTATTTAGTTTTAAAAATCTCATGACATTATTAGTTGAAAACGTGCACCGCGTCGAGTTTGACAGTACATAGATCCATTAGTTCGAGGTAGCACAGTTTCGCAAACAATTTAAGAAGTAACGAGAAATGCTACATCAGTCGTAATTGGCGTACATCTGCGCGTTTCAATATTAACTGGCATCTCAACTGACGCCACACTAACTGAAGAAACCGTTACCAAAAAGCACCGCTTCTATAACGCTTCGTAATCCAACTACGTGCGTTTTCATAGTTCCTTTATCAGGGTCATACGTGGCAAAGCAACTCCATAAGATGTTTGACAAATCTGAATGCGTAACTAATGGTAAGTCTTCTGACGACACAACTATTGGTGGTTACAGCGGGGTCCAGACAGGGGGCAGTTGGAGCAACATTCCTCAAGACGACTTAATCGAAGCCCAGTTCTTTTTCATTCAAAACAAATAAGAAACTGTTTACTTCTAATATAAATTAATCTTTATAAGTTATTTCTGTTATATGGAGAAGTGAATTGTATTAATGGATTTGGGGAGGGCAGAATTTGCTTTTAAATGAAAGGCCCCCTTGGATCTATTGCTCTGTACAAGGCTTCTTGTTACTTCTGGGCGCTCCGGGGAAGATCGGTCGAATTTTATTGGGTGGCGGTTTTCTTTTTGGTGGGGTACAATGCCTTGGCAAACCCGTAGAATATACATAGTTTAGGATAGGCAGACTATCTCTCAATTGCCTTATGGTATATGGACTCGACGAGCAAGTCCCAACTTCTCTCATTTTAAGTAAGACAGAAAGGGCGCCTCAAAATTCCCGTATGGTCGATCAAGGGTCGATCGAAAAGCCCAGAGTGAAAACAATTTGCACTTCAACTTTATGAATACTTTAAATAAATGGTTTAATGAAATACGATCAGACAAAGCAGACGCAGCAATCCCCGCTATTCTTAAACGTTAAACTCCCAATTTTAGCGAGTGTGAACTATTTTGTCGTCGTATGTCTTCTTTATATTTAAGATCGGTTTGGGCAATAACAAGATGAAACTCACATCGACCAAAATCAAGACATTAACATTTTCGAAATGCAGTAAGCTAGCTGAGGTGGTGAGGTCACTGCCTGAAACCTTTGAAATATTTTTTAAAATTTATTTATTTTTCGACAAAACAGTTAAAAACTGTGTGTGACGTGCTATGTGGAGAAGTGAATTCTGTACACGTTTTTAAAATTCTGGTATCCCATTCTAAGCCATATACATATTGAATTTTAAATACTAAAAAATGAGCATTTTTGCAAAGATTGTTAACAAAAGTACTCGTTCTGATGTAATAAAATCTATTTTCAAGGGCAAATCAGCATGAAAGTTCGGCTCTTATCTCTCATTATGTCTTTCGTCAAGCTGCGACAACATGGAAAACGATAATTTGAATCACTATATTTCCCACTGAATTCTAGAAGACGTGCACAGATAATGAAGTTACATTCATTTATTTAGTCAAAAACAGTAAAAAGTGTATGTGACGTATGGGAGAAAATCATCTGCGCACGCGTTTTTGAGTTTCAGAATCCGCTCGCAACAATTTAATTATTAATAGTTGAAAGATAAAACCGAATAATAATCATAATCATAATAATAATAATAATAATAATAATAATAATAATAATAATAATAATAATAAATTTAAAAAACGAGAGATTAACATTTCAAAACTAGATAGTTTCGTTTCGAGTTATAGAAAACTTATTTGTAACGGTAACCGAACTGTAGATTTGATTTTTCTGAATTTCTAACAAAATAGAAACTCCCTAAGCTCTACTACCACTACAAACAAAAAGGGAAAGCTCAACAAAACGTGCGCTTGGTGAAGTTACATTTACGTCCAGAAGCAAATCAAGGGGCCATCTCAGCATTTGCTCAATGGATCAGGAAACTGGGCAAAAACCCGATCGAGTTGGGGTCATTGACTCGGAAGCTGAAGTACATTACTTTTACAGACATATTAAGCCTTTTTTAATTTATACAAAACAAATGTAAAATAATTCATTATACTGTATCAGTGTTTTGTTAAAGTAAACATTATTTTTCTTTTAGACGCTCAGTATAGTCTCTAGTTGTATAGAAACAGTTATGCAGCAGAAATGATTTTACTTTTAACTTAAATTTGTGTACCAATTTTAATTGTTTAACTTCATCTGGCAATGCGTTTTAAGTAATGTACATGTATTGTCCGTGGGTTTCTTGTAGTGAGCTGTTGATACTGACTCTTGATGAATTTGATTTCTACATCGTGTGTAGTAACAATAAATATCAGTTTTACATGAAAATATGTTTCCACCGTTAAATACGTCGGTTTTGACAAATACTCCAGATTCGAAAATAAATAGACAAGGCAATGGTAAGATTCCAAGCTCAGGGAAAAGAGGCTGGCAGGAACCACGTGGATGGCATTTTTTCATTATTCGGATAATTTTCTTTTGCAATCTAAATGTCTGGGCACTAAAGGATGAGCATTCCCCAGAATATTATGCCATATCTCAGGCGGGAATGTACATTTGCAAAATACACGCAATGATCTTCAAGAAAGCTGACAGAATTTGAAAGAAGGTAGGTATGAGGTATCTCTTCCAACGGACCACTAGCCCAAACGGGATAAGCTGAAAACGTCCGACATATTTTGCAGTGTAGATCTTTTAAGTATGCATCTGTGTGTATGGGGGGAGGATACGACATGGAAGAGGAATAAATTATCGCATGCGGTTCATGACCCGTTTGTTGGGGTACTGGCCATAATTCGCTTCGTAATAATCGGGTATTAATTGGTATAAATCGGACACAGAATATCACGAAAAATTACCGATCGAGCTGCCAACCGTTAGAATTTTCCTCTAGTCAGCGATTGAATTTGATCCCGATTTATAGCTAAATCGAAAATCCGTCACCGACAATTTTCTAACTTTGGACCTCCCGGCCAGGGTTTCCGCAGAGACAACGGTAAAGCAGACTGAGCCAACTCAGTCGGTCGGTGGTCGAAAGTTGCTAATACAGTGAATTGAAATGACGTCAAAGCATGGTGGAAAGGTATGGGTGGGCTGCTCTGACGCACCGATTTTTACTCGTCATGCACCAATTTGCGTCACGAACCACGTGACCACAGCACGGGCACTAAGTTTGAAAAGCCAGACCAGTCACAGGCAGATATGTAGCATGGAGAGCAAGCAGTGCTGAAAAACATTTTGAAGGTGGCATAAAGTGACGATTTTTAGCGAGTAACGAGCACGACGACGGTGTGTTTGAAATAAAAGTTGCAATATTTTTTTTAAAAAATTGCAAATGTTTTTGAAGCTTCATGTGAAGTACCCTCAAAAATCAAAATAATCGTTTGAAATTACCAACGCCACAAGATCATCCAGATCGAGTGGGGAATATCAATTTTCAAGAAAATCGGATAAACGATTTAGATGCTAACGACCACAGACGGACGTTTTGCCTTCAAACGATTTTTCGCTATAAAGAACCAACAAAACATAGATTCTGTCAACACCATGTGTTATTGGATTTTATTTTGTGAATTTAGCAAAATAATTAATCAGACAATGAAATCTAGAGAAACCCCTATCATTACTCCTAATAACACATTTATTAGGTAATTTTGAAGTGTCACCGACAGTGCAATACACCAATAGCATCTGAAAATTTCATTTATTGTCAGTGAAGTCATTCAGATATTTCGGTAGTTCCGTATCATGGGAGACGACTTGAAGTATTTTACTGAGCTGGTCAGTACACCATTCTCGGCGGCAATACTCAGTGCATTACGGCCCCTTGAAAGTCAGATGATAATAGTATAGACCTACATTACACAACTTTTCGTCGAGATATCTACTATGAAGCGCGAAATTCAATTGTCCCTGAACATAAACAAATCAAATAACAAAAACCTAGTACTAATCACGTGTATTTTCATCTTTTCTACTATTTGAGATTGAAGGTGTATACAACCGTACAACGTTCAAATTTTCGAACCGCAGATCATTAATGTATTGTATTTTCCCCAAAATGGGAAAAATAAACTTAAAATAATGTTCTTTATTGAGATAAGAACGTCATATTTGTGATTAATATTTAGATATTTCATGATATTTTTCTTTCTTATGAGTCCTGAACTTATAATTCATATCAAATCCCTTTTGCTTCTTAAGAGACTTGTACCTGAACTTGTGTTTCAATAGATGTGGTCTCGTGTAAAGCGGTCACATTATTCAAAGAATGCGAGTTAAAAAAATAGAGTCGGCGATCAAAACATTTTTATTAACGTTTGAAGCGGAGCACATTTATCTCCATTAGAACCCATATCCCCCTGAAATCAGAAAGAAAAACCTGACAATCCAATATCCCCCTCCCCGGAGAGTCTGTTTTCCCTTGGCTGGTTAGGGAAAAGGAAGGAGTGAGAAGGGCGGGCGAGAGGGGCGAAAAGGAGGGCGAGAGGGAGGGAAGGAAGAAGAAAAACAAAGGGTTTTATAAACTAACCACCTTCCTCCCTAAGAAGCCCCAATGATGACATACAACCCCTCCCCACCGATCTCACTTTTCCTTACGCACCTTCACACAGATGCAAACCCGCTCCGCCCAGATACTCATCTAATTTATCGTCGACCACAAACGCCCTTCCCGACTACTAAACGCCATATCCCGGGGGACGGCGTGTACCGCTGCCGGAGGTGAGGCAACGAGTCCTGCGACATCTCCATAACAAGGCGTGGTCTGTCCACAAGGGGAAGCGTTGGGGAGTCGCATCTACCTGCTCCGCTGTCTGCTACGAATCGACGACCGGAACCAGGGGATGTTTCACGGTTGCGCTTTTCTAAGCGTCTCTGCCAACGCCGGGTCATTGTGTTTCCTCCTACCTGGATGAACTTCTCGAACGCGCTCGTCATTGGAGGAGTTTACAATGGGAATGTGTGCGAGGTGTTGGGTGTGGAATTATCGAAAGAGAATTTTACTTGACAATACACTAAGCTGTTACATACATTAAATCGGGTCTACGCTGCTTGTAAATTGGAGCCAACTGGTCGATCTTGCCATGTAGTCGATCTCTCGTGTTTATGTGAATCTTTTGATAAAGTGTCCCTTAGTTTTTAACGTTAGGTTCGAACCATGGTGAGTCAATAAATCAGATGAGTACATTTTGTAATTAAGTGAATTTACGGTGATAATTTATAACATTTCTATACAATTACCTTTGTTTAAAAATGTATTTCATTGAATGTATTTATAAATCTATTTTTACTGGAAATATGTCATCACTTTCGTCGTAGTAGTTTTCAATATCTGGATTCAATCACTGAGAAAGGTTATCTTCACTGCGGCAAATAAGAGATTAAAGTTATTCTTGATTTGTTGACTGTTTTATTTTATGCTATGGACGAAAATAGCTTGCTAACGCAAGTATTACTTGGGAGTTTTTGTTGTTTTTTCTCCTTTCAAAATTCAAAATTTATTGCTTTATCCTTGAAAATAGATTTTATTACATGGGAGTTTTTGTTTTTTCTCCCTTTCAAAATTCAAAATTTAAGTAGTATATGACTTAGTGTAGGATCACAGAATTTTGAAAATGTGCACACAATTCACTTTTCCCCATAGCACGTCATACGCAGTTTTTAACTGTTTTTGACGTAAAATAAATAAAAAAATTTTAAAAATAAAAATTTACTCTCAAAAATGAAACAAATGCAGTAATACCAAAACCGATTATTCCAGTCTCTCAGAATTCATGTAAACAAGAATTTACTGTTTTCCCGATCTAGTAAATAATATATTTCAGAAATTCCTTATTTTTATAATTGTCTTTTTAAAACCCAATCACTCTGTAAATCTATTTAAATCCAATTCCACTAAATAAGAGTAATTTTAACTTCGAAGAAAAATGTTCGATAAAAAAAAGAAAAAAAATTTTGTAGATACTTGGCAATCTGCCAGATGCTGCGGCGCACCGCTTCTAGACGTAGCTGCCAACTAGCAGCCAACACTTTCGGCCATCATACTAGGACCTTCCTCTGAGCGAAATGCGTCTCCATAATTGACTACGACCGCAAAACACCTCACACTTTCAAATTATTTTGTGCATGGTGTATCGGATAGTATTATATCGAATTCAGTTTTACCACGACATTGGGACAATGACCAACTTTGATTTTGTGATTTTAACATCTCGCATGGTAAAATATACCAAAAGGGTTTTTTAGATTATTTTTAAATATGCAAATTTTTAAAAACTGCATCGTACATATTTGTTATTAATTGATATATCCCTTGCAATGTAATATTAAGAGTACTACTCAGATAAGCTGTAATATCGGTTAAAAATGCCAGATCTTTTACTCTCAAAGAATTTTTTATAATCAACACATTTTCGTTTTTTCCCACTTTCATTTCAAGAAATACAATTATTGCCTTCATAAGCAAATAGAAACTCTTCAGAACTTTGTGAAAGGACAACCAACTAACTTAGGTATAACCTCGAACTCGGATTTTGAATTGTTAAGAAACAAAGACTGGCAATGGTTAAATGCAGAATTTGGGAACGGGGATAAGAAGAGGGGGAAGAAATGTTACAAGAAAGCAAGTAAAAGGTCTAACTACGTCTCGAGAACCGATGCAATGGGGCCTCCATTGTCATGGCCATATTTTTAAGTGTCCTTATTCGGGACCCTTGGCTTTGAGGACCATGGTGCCGACCATCGGTTGCACCAGCCTACCTATGTCCTGATGTAAGTTATGAGTATTGAAATGGATGTACGTGGTATAATTGGTGAGGCAACCGAGGATCCTCTGTCTGTAAAATAGTGTTTTCATTTTATGTTACAGCATCGTGGGCCACAAAAAATTATCTCAGGGAACGTCAGTTTGACATATATGTCATAAATTATTCTAAGTGTCTCGAATTGTTCGTAAAGACTGATGATGATTATAAAAAAGCTGTTTTAGGGTTCTTTCTCAATTATGATTTGAGAAATTTAAATCTACGTGCAATACCGCTAAGAAATATAGGCAATCAAATTGTCTTTACTACGTTATTTCTACACACAACAAAAAAAGAAAGAGACTACATAAGCATAATAAACTCGTACTACATGAACACATAATTACAGATAATTTACTATCTACATGGAAGGTATTTTGCAGACCAATATTCTTTATTTAGTAGCGTTTCGCTAATTCCTTGTACTATTAGATGAATTTGTGTCACCACTACTCCCTACCACCTTGAAAGGTTCCAGTAGTGGCTTATTACTACAGTATTATTTTCCTCATTGTAAGTAATTCTATGCATATCAAGTTTTTTTATTTGCTCCAGGTATTTCAGAACGAGGGTACGTACACATAACATTTAAATTTACATACATTAAAATACATTACTCTCTTGTTTCATCACAATTAGTCTGCCCATCCAATATGTAATTTTGACTGAGGCATAAAGAGCTATAATTGAATGGCACTTCTGGCGGGTACTTTAAAGTTGAGAATTTCTATCTGGGCTATTTAAATTCATAATAAAATAGATTTTAAACAATACAGTTGCCTACCTCGACTATCATCGGAGACAGAAAGTTACATGAAAAATATTGACAAAGGCATTATTTTAAAACTGTGTAAGTTTTATTAGGTTTACCTTTCCCAGTCTTATGAATTAGTTCGAAGGATTCTCATTATTTCGGAAAGGTAGTTATTTCTTAGCATTTCACAACTGTAGATGCCTAAAAACTCTAAAAATACATTTTTTATAATTCAACGAGAATATTCTTGAAAAATCCGAATGAAATGAAGAAAAAATCCAAAAGATTCATAATTCCAATCAATTCATCTCATTGTAAGCAATTGATTGAGCAATTAATCATCATTGAAGGTGCATTAAAACTTCTCATTTTATATTCTAACACACACACACACACACACACACACTTACACACACCAACTCGCGTGCTTTTCATAACACTCTCGAAATGTTCACAAAGAATCTGAAAACGAATGACCTGTACCCTACTAGTCGACCATACCAAAATCCATATACAGTGTTTATGGATCTTGAACCGAACCGCATCGAATGACTTCTGAGTACCTCCAAATGTTGGAACGGAAGAGGTCTCGTCGTTGACTGACGGTGGACTGACTGACTGTCGTATCCCGATAACACTGTTCAAACAAAAATGCGCGTTGGAATTCTTTCCTTTCTCAAAAACACCAAAACTACCGTAATTTGTGGTCGAGAAGAACAAATATAGCAATAACTTTCTTTTGTTATCACTAGTTTTTTGGGTAAACTAATTTGAAGAAAAACTATAAATATGTTTCGAAATTCTCTATTTCCTGAAAATACTCCAAGTACCCTAATTTTGAGTCGAAAATAACGAATAAGACATTAGAAATTGTTGAGTGCGTCTAACTGGTTTTACGACTTAACTACCCTCATTAAAAAGGACTTATTATCATGAACTCTCATTCATCATCACTAGTGCTAATCTTTTTCTGTGACTTCTCTTGTCACTGTCCAATAGTAGTCCGCCAGCATAGCAATATTTCATTTCCCCTTTCACCTTCGTTCAATTTGTGAAATGTCCTGATGGAATCGCTTTTCATGTTCATCACTTAGAGCACCGCAGTTGTAGGGGAAGAGTTCAGGTGAGAATGTAGTAAATGAAGTTTATCCTGTTTATCTTGCAAGTTTTAAATGTCAAATTCATTTTTTTTTCGATATCAAATGAATTACAAATGGTTATTCTGAAACCGGAAAGATGTTCCCTGTTGGCCAGTGTTGTTGACGGTATACACCATCTGATAAGGAGGAAACGCAAGGCAAGCCAAATGTGTTCACAAGGCTTGCAATGCAATTCCTCTAAAAATGTATTAGGAGTATTTAAATTACATTTATTTACCTTATAAAACCACACACTTTTTCTCAGTTTCAGTGGATAAATAAAAATATGTCGTAAAATACCAAAAAAGCCAGAACTATAGTTCATATAATTAAAACAATAAACAATATGTTATGTTTATTATCAAACTCATTATTTTGAAACAATCCTTCTTGTTCAAAGCGTCAGGATCTTTCAGGTCAAATTCTTGAAATATTTCAAATATTATTTGAAGAAAATAATAAAATTATTATAAAAACATGAATGATTTTAGAGGCATTTAATTTTCGTTTTCTCTTCCTTCATTTTTCGAGTCATATATTACGATTATATTATGTATGTTTATTCACTATAATTTCGTTTAAAATTTATAATTTTATATATTTAATGTCATAGGCAATTCGTAATTACTTTGTAATAGGATTCATCTAAAAGATGCTGGTAAGACACAACATTCGTCAGAGCCAAAGAAGTGTACTCGAAATGCCGAGCTCTCTATTTGTAAGGAACGCAATGACTCGTAGCCATTCTTCGAGCCACCATCACTTCTGCACTGTGTTCGTCTCCATTTCGTGGCTGCCGGCGCCTTAGAAGCTTCCAATGCATTCGTCCCTTCCCCTCCCCTAGTTTCTCCCCGCGCGCGCACGTGACGCCGAAAAGGCACCCGAGCGTGGCTAAATTGGTTAAATTGCATTCCGCGCGGGAGCCCCCGCTGCCGCACAGACGCATCCGCGGACACGGAGCTCGCGGCAACCGCCCCGCGGCTACAAAGCCGCCGCCGCCGCCTCCAGCCAACGCAACGCCTGGCTGGCCGACGCCGGCGCCGCGCCGCCAGGGCTCTTCCTTGCTGCTACCGTTGCCAACATTGCCTCGACGTTACCACTCCCCTTTGCCCCTGCTCCACCCAACCGCTCCCGCCTTTGCCACCGCTGCAACCGTCCCCGTCCCCGTCCCCGTCCCCGTCTCTATCACCATCACCGTCTCCATCACCGTCACCGTCACCGTCACCGTCACCGTCACCATCTCCGCCTCCACCTCCGCCTCCGTCTCCATCTTCGTCTCCGTCCCGTCTCCGCCTCCATCACCGTCTCCGTCTCCATCACCGTCACCGCCACTGTCTCCGTCTCCGTCACCGTGTCCGCCTCCGTCTCCGTCTCCGCCTACGTCTCCGCCTACGTTTCCTTTCTCCGCCTACGTCTCCGTCTCCACCTACGTCTCCGTCTCCGCCTACGTCTCCGTCTCCGCCTACGTCTCCGTCTCCTGCCTACGTCTCCGTCTCCGCCTGCGTCTCCGTCTCCGCCTGCGTCTCCGTCTCCGCCTGCGTCTCCGTCTCCGCCTGCGTCTCCGTCTCCGCCTGCGTCTCCGTCTCCGCCTGCGTCCCTGTCCCTGTCCCTGTTCCTGTCCCCGTTATCGTCCTCGTCCCCGTCCTCCACGTCATCACCGTCCTCGGCCCCGCCTTCATCCCTCCGCCCCAGCCATCGCCACCACCGCCCCTCTTCCAAGCCCCTGCCAATGGGAAAGGTGGCTCAGTGCATCAGCTGATGTCACTGCAGTGCCTCTGATCGGAAGTCCCAGGTTCGAGTCCCGACGGAGGCAGGATTTTCCGACACAACCTTGTCGGCTAGGTCGATATCAGTTGCAGTCTGGAGGTGAATTCTAGCGGCCAGCCGTTCTGATCGGTAATTATCCGTGGTTTCTTCGATCAATACCAGGCGAATGCCGGAGAAGAACCTTAATAAACGGGCCACGGACCGCGCGCGATCTTTCCTACCTCGCCAACACTGTCCTATCCGTACCCCTTACACACACACACACACACACACACACACACACACAATGATCCACTACACTACCACACACGCCGGGAGACCGGTCTGGAGCGTAGGGCTCGCAGCTGGGGCTGAGCTCCCTGGTGGGAGATACCCGGGTGAGGAAAACCCCACTACCCGACGGTAGGTAGGCGCCGGATCTCGCCATCCATCCGGGGGTCGATCATCGCCACCTCCGAGAAAAATATGCACTACACTTACTGGACTAATGACCTTAGCGGTCGACGCGCCCGGAATCAATATTAATCAATGAAGTCCGTCCCCGACTCCACACCTCCGCCCCCGCCATCATCCACCACCTACCGGCGGTCAAACCCCGGCCACCGCCCTTGCTCCCGACACCGCTCTCGACGCCACTCCCGACACCGCTCCCGACACCGCTCCCGACATCGCTCCCGACACCGCTCCCGACACCGCTCCCGACACCGCTCCCGACACCGCTCCCGACACCGCTCCCGACACCGCTCCCGACACCGCTCCCGACACCGCTCCCGACACCGCTCCCGACACCGCTCCCCGACACCGCTCCCGACACCGCTCCCGACACAACTCTTGACATCGCTCCCGCCTCCGATACCTCCTCAGCTTCCGACAGCTCGAGCGGGTAGTTTGATTATATCAAGACCACGCCATAGTTTAAAAAAGTTGTCGATGGCAGTCTTGTTTACTATTTCAGACATACATTGATATTTCACAATGTGAAAATCACGCATTAGCTTGTCGATGCATACTGATGCATTATATAGCCTGTGGATACATTTTAATTCATTTAAAAATCTAATTTTGAAAAACAAATTTCATTAAGAAATGCCTGAATTCAATATTGTTGATGTTGTTGTAGGAAGACACTGAAAAATTAACATTTACAATTTTCACAAACTCAGTTTTCAACAAAATTGGCAATTTTTATAAGTGTGCATTGTTCAACCCGAAAAAATGTTGAGGCACCATTTAAGGTACCCTCAAAATAAAAATCAGTTTCAAATTCGAAGAGACGCGACCTCAGCTAGAACGACTGAAGAATTCAATGTTGCTGAATATCCTAGCCACTAGCGTTGCTCACGGACGGACTGAGAGACGTTTTGCTATAAACCAATTTTCGGAATCAAGGACCCACAAACGTGGATTTTGACTACACATGGCATGAAGCCATTTACTACATACTAGTTGAATGTGGCGTCGACGGCGCATAAACTGTATTAAAAGTGTTTTGATATGTTGAAAATGACTAGCAAGAAAGTTACATTTTTTTTCGATTTTCGGTAAAAAGGTTTTAAGTATACAGTTGCTTGGTATTTTTATTTCGAAAGATTATCGGTTAAGAATTGAAATTAAGTAATATAAAAATTGCCAAAAGTATGTAATACCAACTCTTGGTGTCGGATGTTCTTTCAGGTGGTGGCCACTAGCCACCCCAGAATATGGTGTTAGAGAACCTAATCCAAATGCTCCAGAAGACTACATTATTTCTGAAGAGTACATTCTTTCAGTGCATGATTATGCTTATTAATTGCGTTATTATTATGCAAAATTAATATGCGCGTATATTAATTTCGTTATTGAAATTGTCGTGCAATAGGGGATTATACCCTTAGCATTATCGTACGTGCTACACGTGACACAATTATCCTATAAAGCGTTAATTATTCTACGGGGTAGCAACATTGAAGATTAACATTTTCTTTCCGAGTGATACAAGCCCTGAAATGCACACTTTAAACAGGGCGCTTCAATTTCGAGAGACTTGTGCCGTTTATAGCCTGGGTGCCGTGGGAGGGAGGTATGACGGCGGGCTTCACGTTTAGCTGTCATAATTTCTTCTAGACTTTTGCGGATTGTTCTTGAACGGTCTGAGTAAAAAGAATGCTGATTCATTCGACTCGTTGAGATGAATCAAATCAGCTATTGATCAAATTTGTAGGTGCAATTAGTCACCGAAAATGCATTTTAGTTGCCCTAAAGACCCAAAAATACACGATTCTGAAGAAGTTTCTTAGAACAATCTGAATGAATCCCCCAGAAAAGAGATGTTCTCAACCACGAGACCTAGGCGCGTTGAAAGGCGCCTGATTTGTCTTGATTGATGATCCGGAAGGAGTGTAACCATGAGGGACGGACGGACCGACAGACCGACCGACGGATGGATCGATGGACGGTCGGATGGACCGACGGACGGACCGACGGACGGACCGACCGACGGACGGACGGACGGACGGACGGACCGACCGACGACGGACCGGCGGACGGACCGACGGACGGACCGACGGACGGACCGACGGACGGACGCGGACGGACGCGACGGACCGACTGACGGACCGACTGACGGACCGACTGACGGACCGACTGACGGACCGACGGACAGAGGTTCCTCGATTATTATTATTTTTAAAGACCAATAACACTCCATTTTTTCGGAATCAGTGGCCCACAAAGCGATTTTTTCTGTCCATCAGTAACCAGGCATTCTTCGTAGTTCCCGCTCTAGGACCTGCTCCCTCTCTGTCCGCGGCGCGGCGGCGGTGGTTGTGGCGGCGGCGGCTGCGCCGGATGTTGTCGGCCGCGTGACCTCGCGGGCGACGCGCGGCTCAAGGTGCTGGGAGCGGAATGCGCTGGGCGCACGGCGCTTGTTTGAATTGCGGTGGCGGCGGCAGTGGTGGCGCAGCGGGCGTTATCGGATTCCGACGCGAACCGTCGCGACGCTACTCGAAGTGTGGTAACATGGCGCGAAAGATGAGTGGCGGATGCAAGGAGGGGGAGGGGGCATGACGCTTGCTCCCTCCTCCAAAGCCAACGATTTTTGCTGTGGCAATTTTACTGAATTTATTGGAAACTTCTGGAAGTAACACAAAATTATCCAGGCATTTATTTAGCATAATTATTCAAGATCAGTCGTTTCTGGTGGGAAAAAATGCAGCGACCTTTTCCTCAAAATGTGAGCAAAAATTAATACTTTAGGGGTTTGGCTTCAGAAGTATACATTCGTGAAGGAAGTGTTTTTTGTAATTCTCCAATTTGACCGTAAGTTGATACGTCACAGACCCTTTATGAGCATTTCCAAAACTCGAAGCGCTGTTGTAAAGCCGCGAGATCATTGGCCACAATTTTGAGTAGCGTGCGCAGTTCAAAAATGACGGTGGAATGGAGAGGTCGGACGTGATCGCAGAGCGTTCTACGTCCAGTGCTGTCGTATGCGCAACCTAATTCCATCATCAAAACTTTTGCCGCTTTTCGTCCTTTGAAATCGAAAAATGCTGATTTATTCTTCGATGAGAACTAGAAATACTCGGTGACACAACTTTCACACACCTTTCTGAACGTTAAATTAGAAGGGCGAAAGAAACGATTGTTCATCTAAGGAGAAAGCTGTGATGTTCCCTCCCAATGAAATGCCTACCCCGAATTACACACGAAAATGAATGAATAATTCCCTTACAGAATAAAGATTTATTCTATCTTTAATGTCAAAAGAGAGGAATTTGGGGTGTTTTGCAAAGTTTCTCTTGAAGACTGCCAAATTCATAGCACGATCCCCTTCCACATCTGAGATTTCTTTAGTACGTTGTATCGTTTGAGGTCTTAAGCAGCCTCACGCCAGTTGCAAATCTGTTGCTGTCAATATATTTCCCATTGTGCGAACAATGAACCAGGTAGCAGAGGCGACACATTTACGACAGTTCCAAGATAGGCTTGCTCCTGTTTTTTTACATCTCAAAGCATTTAAGAAAACTTTTAAATGATAGAATGGATATGGAGGATATGGAAGACGCGGGACTATATTCACGTCGTGTAAATGATCTTGGCTGTCCAGGTAACGCCGCGTCGAAGGCTGTGTTGCCGACGTTTCGACCATCTTGTCGTGGCCTGCCTCAGGGTTGTTCGCACAACAGCCCTGAGGAAGACCACGACAAGATGATCGAAACGTCGGCTACACAGCCTTCGACGCGGCGTCACCTGGACAGCCAAGATCCTTTACATGACTCTGGCCGCGGAAGCCTACGACTTCTCTACATTCACGTCACCAAAAAATTTAAACCTCAGACGGGATTCGAATTTACAAGTACAATTCAATACGAGCAGAGCGTTAGTGGTTGCGTTACGAATTTTTGAGGTCGGCTCACATTTGGACACTAGGGCTCAATTCCTTGTCATTCGAAGAAGAATGTGGTGGCAATAAAGCGGGTTATCGAAGAGTTTTCTCTTTGTCCTTGTCTCGTTTACTCCACCAAATGATCATTATTCACATTACATACAATATCATTATTATATTGGTTGATTCAGGGCCGGATGCAGCCATTCATTGTTTTGAGGGAAGGTAGGCATCGTAGATTTTTTGTTAAATAATAAACATATTTATTTTTATTTGGTATATTATTTTTGTACTGTAGCTATGATACTATTCAATTTTTCGGGGCGCGTCAACTGCTCTGGTCAAAATTAGTCCCGTTAGTGTTGTGCATGTTTTTCTCGAGAGATGGCGGTGATCTTCCCCCGCTGGATGGCGAGATCCGGCGCCGACCTACTGTCGGCTAGTGGGGTTTCCCCCTAACCAGGACTCTCCCACCAGCGGGGCACCGCCCCAGCCAGGATCAGCTCTAAGCTCCCGACCGGTCTCCCGGAATATGTGGTAGTGTAGTGCATGTTACTGATCCGGCATTCGCCTGGTGTAGATCGGAAAAAACACGAAAAACTACCGATCAGAGCAGCCGGCCGCTAGAATTCTCCTCCAGACAGCGACTGAATTCGACCTAGCTGAAAAGCTCGAGTCGAAAATCCTGCCGCCGTCAAGACTCAAACCTAGGACCTCCCGGTCAGTGGCGCTGCAGTACATCAGTTGATGCACTGAGCTACCGCTCCCGGTGCAGTGTCCCTCTCTCGTCTCATGAGATTCGACCTCGACCTACACGTGGGCTGGCGGAGTGTTTCCCATCCTCGCATCTCTCCCAAGGGGTCTCCGCCTCCGCCGGGACAAGCTCTACGTTCCCGACTGCGGTAGTGAAGGTAGTGAAGTGCATGTAAGTGTAAGTAAGGGGTGAAGTTAGAACAAGTAGGAGGAAGAAAATATCTCACGCGGCCTGTGGCCTGTTTGTTAGAACATTCGCCTGATATTGATCAGAGAAACCACGGAAAACTATCGACTAGAAGGTCGCTAGAATTCTCCTCCAAGCAGCATCTGACTTCGACCCAGCTATAGAGCGAGACCATCCTCACAATATACAGCCAATGTGGAAAATCCGCCACCCTCGAGTCCCGAACCCTAGTACAGTCGACTCCGGTTGCAGTGAACTTGGATATAGTGAACCATCGGTTATAATGAACTTAAGTCACTGGTCCACTTAATCCACACTTAATCCACTGGTTTGACTTACATTACAAATACGCATAAGAAAATTCGGTTATAATGAACCTGAACCTCGGCTGTAGTAAACGTCGGAAATACAACGTCCTGGAAATTAACTGGATCTCGGATGGTTATTAGACGACTTGAAGAGCCTTCGGAGAGTGGGACGGTGTTCTAACAGTGCAAGCGATATTGAAAGGTATCAAGACCGCATTTCGATACTTAAGATACATAGCACAATGCATAATCAGGTAAGGAGAGTGCACAAACTCTGGAGAAGGATCTAGAAAAATTTCTAATGAAATTTTTACTGAGCAAACAATTCAAAATAATTGATTTATTAATAACAAATAAAATTATTAAAATTTTCAGTTCGTGCTGTTAATGTATTTTGCTGTATTGCTATATTAATAAAATCAATCATTGTGAAGAAATTATATTTAATTTTGACCTGATCGGATATAGTGAACCTCGGATATAGTGAACCAAAACTGTCCCCAGAAGTTCACTATAACCGGAGTCGACTGTATGTCCCAGAGTTGTTGCAGAGGCAGCATAAATGCTGGCTCTGAGCTAATATCAGCCGTATTACATTTGGTGATGCGGCTGCCATTCAGGGGAGAACCGACAACTACCCTGTTAAGATGAAGACGAGTGAGATGGTAAAGCCATGGCTGCTGCACCAGCCCCCTGCATTTCATGCCAAGAGATAAATATATTTTGGTGGGGTTTGAGAACGAAGCATTAAATTTTTTATCTGTTAATTTACAATCTGTTTTTATTTAAACAACCAGCAAATTGTTTTGTAATGGTACATTATAAGGACATTATACTAATATTATATGAGTGCAGAGTATCAAAGACCAGAATTGTTGTTTTTAATGGTTTTCACTGCTATCCAGCAGATTTATGGCTAAATTGTTTTAGTAGTGGTTTAGTTGATACTACGTGGTATTCATTCTTCGTATATGTTGAAAATTATGTTGGTGAGTACAAGATATCTCGGAAACAGTGCGAGAGTTTTGAGATTAGCAGCGCAATCGTGGAAGCGCAGTGGAAACTAACAAGGTGATATATCCGCGAAAATGTACAATGAAGCTCTCAATTCAGACGTTTACGTACGTTGTACCTCGCAGGAATGTTTAGCACGAATTGGTTCGGCCATTTGATACAATTTATTACGTCATAATTATAGGTTAAAAAAAAGAGGGCCTCATAAAATCTTATTTGGTTACTCGAGTTGTGCCCCGGGGCCAAAGGACAAAGTGCATTTTTCTTGCTGTAAATCATATTTATAAACGGTAATGTTCAAATAACGTTCCAATCCGTAGGCCCGTGGGGTCATTGGTTCTCTCCATTGATTTTGAAAGTCTCGAGAGCAATTCTTCACCTTCTGTTTTCCACCATGCTTGCAGTTGCAAAGCTCTGACCTAATAGGATTGCCATGAGGACTCTCTTAGTGGGGTATACATGGAGTGTCCTAGGTGACTGGATCGATAAACTGTGAAAGAATTTTGGCCAGAGTAAAAATAATGTGGGTAAATTATTTAAACATCTACCTAAGCCGTGTAAGTAGAAGACTAAGAGAAGCAAAGACACTGTTCACAAAAGTTAAAATGATGCATTATCAATAAAATAAAAATATATCCTTGTCAAAACCCGTTTTACAGATTAAAAACTAAATATTTTTCCTTCATTATTTTATTTATGTGTTAAACATTTTCCCCATTGTTAGCGAAAAGCTTTTGCCAATTTCTACTCTTGGAAAGCTATATAATAGTGATTTAATCATCAATTCGTAGTACAGAGAATTTACTGAGATATACAATTGAATTCAGAAGTTATATAATGACTTCTTGCATGTATGGTTGCTTTGGTAATCGATCTGCAGTCCGTTTGCCCTTCTACCCTCTTTCATGGTAAGAAATATATGCAAACGAATATGCAACGTTTCTTCAGTTGATTTAGTATTCATGTCGTTCGCGTATACATAATTATTTACAATTGTTAGTAAAGTTAAGAAATGGAATTTTCAATGGATTATTTTGGAGGGTTTTGTTAGAAATTCTTCAAACAGAATGTTAATAACAATAATAACAATAATAATAATAATAATAATAATAATAATAATAATAATAGTAAAACCTGATTTTAAAATTTTAATTAATCTGGAAGCTTTAAAATTTTAATTAATCTTGTGGCTTGTATCCGTCCGGTCAATGATCGATTATGCCCTTAACTATGTACGGTCCTGCCTATGTTTTCTAATATCATGACGTTCAATTTTTACCTAGTATAACCTAAGCCAAATAATGTTACGTAAATGAGTCGTCACCCTCATAGCTAACACACCATCAAATTGCCCCAATACCTCCAAGTCTATCACACAATATTCACAATCTCACAGCCTACTACCACCTTCGTTCGCACATTGCTACCAGAAACTGCATATCATCAACCCAAATAACACCAATATATCACACTCACACCCACACCCACACTACCACCACCACCCGCATCATCACCATCCTATCTAAAGCATTAGGGTACAATCATATCTCCTGCTGCGATCACCACAATTACCATCTCCGTCACTATTCAACACCATTAAAACTGTTAGAAAAATATTCAAAAATAAAGTCATACTAAATAATACCTAGACATAAACGTTTGTTTTATACAATAATTAATGATATGGTCAATTACTGACAAATGTATCAATATTTTCATCCATTAAATTTTGGCAAAGGTGGTTAAAGTTGAAGTTAAATTTTGATACAGTGGTGTGGACGCAACATTGAAAGGGCATTGGACCCATGACAAATTCATTGAAAGAAATGGCACTTTTATTTTATATATTTCGGTGTTCCACCACATTGTGTAACAATGGTTGCGAGAAGAGTCATCACGTTGCATTGTACCATTGCACAACGGCACTTTCACCCCGACCACTGGGCCCAGCTAGAAACCCTCTGCATTAAGCCCAATGTAGATCATAGCCTCCATCAGGGGCCCTGACAATATAAATATCTAACTCCGAACGGTAGTGTCGTAAAAGCGAACGCTTTAAATCGCAAGCAAAGCAACGAAAAGGAAATGAAACGGCCGGCGGGCGAATAACTTTAAATACCGCCCTCCCCCGCCACCCCGCTCCGCGCCCCGCGCCGTCGCCCCGTCCCGACGACACATAGGCCGATTCGTAATAACACTTTCCGGTCCATCGAGTTCATTTGAACGCGTGCTGTCTAATTGCTTGCCAGCCAATCAAACTCGCGACGGAGCCGTGTCGCACAGTGGGGTTTGGCGCGAAGAGGCTACGGGGCAGTTGGCTGGCCTGCCGTGCCTTCGTCCGCTCCTACCGCCTCCGCCGCCTCCGTCGCTGCCGCCGCCGCCGCCGCAGACGCTGCTGTTACTCCTACTACCGTAAGTGGTTTCGCGATCTACGTCTGCAACGTTGGTCGTTGGTCTCGGCGCCCTAGCTGCTGAGACTCTGCCGCGTCGGTCGCCCGCGCTTTGTCCAGCTCGTCGTCTGCCCTCGTCGCCGGTGCGTGCGTGCGTGTGTGGGAGTGGGATCATCGTCACTGCGATGGACTATCGTCAATTTGAAGGTAAGTTGCTGAGGGTATTGTGGTGTTGTGAGCTATAATAATGACAGACGCGAATTTGTGTTTCGAATCCGTGCGTGTGGCACTGTCAAACTGTTTCGTCGTTCGACGTTGAATTTTCATCGTGATTCGGTGATTCGGTCACGGTTTTGGTTTGGGAGACGGATATTCTCTAAGTGAATAACTGGCGAATGCTAAAGATGTGCACGGTATTTCCCCATCGATAGTGCGGAATTTCCACTTAATGGCGGTTTTCTAACGGGGAAAGTTAACAGTGGAATGGGACGAGCGACGTGCTGCCATGTTTGTGTTCGACAGGGATCAAAATGCGCGCCGGATCACGGTGTCATGGAACGCTAACAAAACCGATGGCGAAGAGTAATCAAAATACAAAAGACCAATGTTCGTAAAGTGTGCTAAAGAGTCTTAAAGAACTGATCGTGTATTGAGAATGAGTCGGAAACGTTTTCAACGTCTTCAACTTTTCAGTTCGAGATATGGTGCATTCTCCTCAAAACCATTTCCGGTAACGAGCATGGAAGATATTGACGTCATCTTCTATTGTACTATTGTTTGAGTAATCGTTTCCTAGTATGAGCAATTGTATTAACGATACCCATTCACAACGATTTCGGTCATGAAGATCCAATTAAATGAGAAATGTTGGCGTAATTCATGTCACTGTACGTAAATTTTTCCCCTTTGGTTTCTTAGAGATTTTATGTTCCGCTAATTGTTACTCACAAGCTAAAAATACTACTCATCATTTTACTTTCATGTAATTATGTGGCTAATCTTACTCCTTCTTTGCAATTACATTATTTATCGACATTATCTACTTCTTGGTTATGAATAATAATTAGTGACGGCTACAGTCTAGTGTAGGTTGATTGAGCGTTGCTGCTATGGCTTATGAATGGAGCGCAGTGGTTCAGGGAGTATAAGATTATGTAACCAATCAACGGTAACTTTGAAACTTGAAATAGTATGAGCTACAGAGTGCGAGCAAGGCATAATCATTGACCCTTTTTGCAGTGTTATTATCAGATGTGAGAAGCCTTGCTGATGTTTGAAGATTTATGGCAAATTTTAGTTTTATTGTTAGCTCATTTACGAAACATTAGTCACTCCAATCACTCAATTATTCTGAAATTATGGGTTTCTGAAAAAAAAATTCGGCACAGATAACAATATTAATAATCTCAATATTGGTCCAATCTTCGAATTTTTCAGTGAAATCTTTGGGTCAAAAGGAACTCAAAAGAGTGAATACGTTGGCGATCAACTTATTTTAAACCAATGTAAGGGAACATTTTTCGCGAATACCTTACTCGTAGATTTGTTTTATTAAATACTGCTTTGTTTTTATTTTGAAAATCCTTGTTATATTTTATTGCACTCTTATTGAAAATTGTAATCCACATCTAAGATAACGGAAGTATTTTATACGAGTGCAGAGTATCCCATACAAAATTAAACGAACTTTAAAGGCCAGTCCATAACAGTAAATATGCAAAAGAGCAAATTGTGGTATCACACTTTAAAAAATCGAATGCTATTTGCAATATTCACGTACCTCCGTTTTTCATGGTACTTTTTTCTGTAACACTTTCAAGTCTTATGGAAATAAATATTCGTGACAAAGCTTCTCAGAATAAAACAGCATCATCAAATATTTGACAGAAAATTATTTATTTTATCTAAGTCTTTCATTTCACCAACACAAATCTCATATTTCTTGGGTATTAAATGCAATTAATTATAAAAATAATTAATTGCATAGTTGTTTTTAAGTAAATTTTCCCTTAGAAGTGCAATGCATTAACCCTTTCTTGCAAGACATTTTTATTTTTACTCGCAATAATTATTTTTCATTACATTTATTTTAGTTAAGGGAAAATAATAAAAAATTCAAAGTAAATATTGTTTGAGAAAAACACAAATTAAATTGTGTTACTTCTCCAACAAAATGTGCTGTATTTCACGATTTAAAAAATTAAATCGTTTATTATAAAATAAGTATCAAGCAAGTCAATAAGATAAGTATCATTCGTATTTTAGTTTGATTATTTTTCTAAATGCGTTTCGTTTCTGATATACGGAAACAGTGTTACTCGGAAGTTCCGATTCACGATTACTATCACTTCATCGCGTTCTTATCATGTTTACTACCTAACAATGCATGGGGTGGCATAAACGCATGATGTACATTATGTGTAATATGAAATAGTTCATAATTAAATTGTTAGAATGCGTTTATGACCTGGGAAACATTATGTTACAGCTTGGTTACACTAAAGGGTATATTTTCTGCAAGTTGTGATAGTTGAAGGCGACTTTGTTACCTCTGATGACTATAATTTAATGAAATCCTTATATTTTGATTTATTCGATACTTTACTTCGAGTATATCCGTAATAAGTTGGTAACAAAAAATACCGAGGACGGAAACATAGCAACATTTTATATTTAATAAACAAAAAAAATTGTAAAAATTTTAAGAGCAATTATAACATCTTTATTATTGTAATGTTTTGCAAATATACGCTTTGGATATATAACTTATCCATAATATTATTTAAGACTTATTTTTGAAGCAAAAATTACGCAAAATAGTAAAAAATTTAAAGTCTTTATAATAATAAAAACTGTCTTAAAATACTATGATCACATCAACTGTTTCTGGGTGGTTTATAATTATTATCAGTTTTTTCGGGGCCTAAAAGAAAATGTAAACATTTCATCATTTTCTTAATCTAGAAATTAAGAATAACATGAGATTTTCTTAGTTCTTGCTGGGATATGTAATATTTATTAAGCATGCAATTATATCATTATTGTCGACGTAAAATGATATTTCAATATTGATGAAATGAATGTAATTTTTTATACAACGAACGCTTGTGACGTATTGTGACTGCTTTCATTGTTTCATTCGTCTTTGACGTTCAGCACAAGGGTAAACTGGGATTTTTATGTAAAACAAATTTAAGCGTCAATCTTATTTCCTTCCCGGGATTCCTTTCGAGTTTTTTCTCACACATTTATTTTATATACACCTTAGAGGTTTATTTAATTTCAATGGAACAAATAGGTATTTTAAGCGTTATTGCTGATTGGCATGGGACTGTAACACTGAGGTTCTTGAGGTAAAACCACGACACGCATTTATAAAGCATTTGAAGTCTAGTTGAATTTGAAGCGTCAAAAGGGAAAATTAGACATTTGCATACAAAAGTCTACTTATTTACCTCAGTACTTTTGATAGATTGGAAACTATGTCGAGGTATGCCTGGCAGCTAAATTATATTAGTATTATGAAAGGGAGACCTAATCTCAGGTACTATGAAAGGGAGATATATTTATCATATTTTTGGGAATGTTTTATTTAATGTGAATTATTCGCAAATACTGATAATTAATTATGATTGAACTAACGTGCGTATCTCCCATATTATTTTAGCTTTTATATAGTTGAATTGATCATTAACATTAAGCTATCCGTTTTCAGCTTCATTTCAGATTCACTTACATTTCGCTATTAACCCAAAGTGTAATTCATCTAGATGTCAAAAAATTAAATTCTGCCGAAAAGTGTGTCAAAATTCCTGGTACTAATTGTCTAATCTAATAGTGCTCGCAAAACCACTGAATATGAGTATTATATAACATTTCCCATTTCGCTAATAGAAGTTATTTAGTACTCAAGTCACCTTTTTTGTCATGCCTCTCTTAATTCCTAAACGCCCTGAAATGTCTCTTCCGATGCGGGCGCATGTCCGATAAGACGAAAGATATACATTTTTCCTTTATCATATACTGGTTCATAATCTAAAGAAAGTATTGTAACGCTTGTGCAAAAATGGCAATTTTTCGACAGATTTTGAGACCATAATACCAAAAAAGTGGATTCTTCTTGCTCCTATATGTCAATTACTTCCTCTAATGCATTATGTAGTCATAGTCTACGTTTTGTTGGTTATTGATACCGAAAAATGGGTTTTTCTCAAAACATCCGCCTGAACAATGTCTAAACAGTGAGCAGCTTTTTTCACCAAACCTGGTATTCTCCGATCGATTCGGCTAATGTTGCAGACCCTCGAATTTCAAACGGATATTTTTATTTTGGGGGTTAGTTTACATGAATCCTGTGGAAAATTTTCGATTTTTTTTCTTAAAAAATCGCTCCAAATGTTTACTTGAACATGTTTGCTTAAGTAGAGCAGAAATTACGCTTAGGAAACTGGTGCAGGTCCCATTTTCTATGAAAACTTTTTCTTGATTTAATTTTATATTAAAGTATAAAATATTCATCAATTAGATATTAATATTGTAGCAGTCATTTTTTTCTGAACTCAAGAAGTGGACAAAATGAAAGCGCATTACTTCCGCTTTCTAGATATTAGCTCGCTGGGTTAAGAGGGCGCAGGCGGTACTTACCGTATTTGCTGGTGTATAAGACGCACTTTTTCCCTTCAGTAACTCGTCAAAAAACAAGATGCGTCGTATACAACGGATGGGAATTTTTAACTATTATTGTAGTAATAATGTTCAACTGACTAAATGTCTGTTGTAAGAATTCCTAGAATATCGTAATTCAGTACCAGAGAACATAGTATTATCTGCTGACAATGAGTCGACGATCAATTGCAGTATCCGTTGCGTCTGAGATATCTGATTCTCTTTCTCCGCAAAAGCTGCGCAAGCCTATTTCCTGAGATAGTGTCTAGGTATCGAATTTCTTCTTCTTGCAAATGAAGTGCCTTAGCTGCTGTTCACAATGAGTGAGAAGCGAAGATAAGGAGAAGCTCACTCTTTCTCTGATAAAGAAACGCCGTTTTCGTGGAAAGAAGCTTTAGTGGCCATTTTTGAAAAAAATATTTTTTTTATTTAAATCTGTAAATTTACAATCTGTTCAAAACAAGAACAATAAGTAAATATGATGTTAGAAAATAAAACTTGCATGGAAAGGTCACCCACTGGTGATCTTCCTTTATCATATTACACACTTGTAATGTTGACAAAACATTTGGTGTTGATTTTATTACAGTATTATCACTATTGTCTTTTAAAATTTGGACTTTTAAACTATTGTCTAGTAAGTTTATAGCTACTAAATTTTTATGGTATGTTGAAAAATAACTGTTAAATTGGGTTTTGGAAAATAGAAACACAGGAACTTGTATTTCTACAAAATTGATTTATACAGAAGCTAATAATATTGCAAGAAGAAAGAACGTCGAAACTTCCATTGGGTAAACGTTATGTTGTTAAAGATTTAAGAAAATGAACTATATTTCCATGTGTATTAGAACTAGAATATCACAAACACTGTCAGACTGTCATGAAGAAAAAAGATCATTGCTTTTCACAGGTTATTCAAGTAAAAAATACACCCTTTGAAATGCAGCAGATTGCAAACGGGGCTGAAGTGCCACTTAAGTTTGATGTTCCAAGAAATAGAATTGTCGACGAAAAAGGTGTAAAAACTATTAATATTACAACTCCTTGACATGAAGAAACACACTACATTGTTGCTCAGGCCTGCTGTGCAGATGGAACAAAACTGCCTCCATTTTTGATTTTCAAGAGACACATTGCCCAAGGAAAATCATCCAACACGTTTACCAGAATTTTTTCCCAGCGGAGGACATTTTACGAAAAAAGGGGACATTTCAATGAAAAGGAGGACATTTTACTTACTCCGGGATGAATAGACAATGTTCTCAACAATTTCTAACCATTATTAGTCTTTAAAAATCTAATTAGACTTTGCATCATTAAAAATGAAAGCTCCCAATTGGATAACATCGCTCCCGCACTCACCTTCGTTATCTACCAAACAATAAGCATAAATAAGTTTTATATCAAAATAAGCCTAATGATAAATTCTGCAAGCCATTCATTTGAATAAAAATTTAGATAATCAAGATGTAAAGTCCCTCTAATGATTTAAATTACTTTAAAATTATGTCAGTATTATTTTCAATTCAACAGGACAAAAGGAGAACCATCCATGTAAATTTAAAAAAAGGGAGGGAGGACAGAAAGACATGACCTCCATTGGGAGGACAGATGCCAACCCTGTAAAAAAACAGCTTTGTTAGTTTCGGATCAATTTCGTGGGCATTTGGTTGATTTCATCAAACAAAAATTATCTGAAATAAAAACTGAAATTGCAGTTATTCCGGTAGGATCCACGTGTCAATTGCAGACACTCGACTTATCCATAAACAAGCCTTTTAAAGCACGGATACGTGAGAAACGGAATAAATGGATGTCACCAGGTCAAGAAATAACACCAGAGGGCAAACTGAAACAAGGTTGACTCCAAAATTGTTGTGAATTCTTTCTAGAAGTGCGGCATCAACAATTCCTTGGATGGATCTGAAGATGATTTATTGTTTGAAAACACCTCAAATTCTCCATTGACAGTGACTCTGACCAGAACTGATACTGTGTAAGAAGCAAAATCCTAATACTGTGTAAACAAGAATTTACTATTTCAGTTATGCTTATGTTAAGTGTCATATTGGTATAGCATCAAGTAGTAGTTACTGATATTTACCGAGTGTGTTGATCTTTTCATGTAATCTTTAAATATCCATCTTTTTAAATCACTGATTTAGCTATAAAATACACGTTTATTGTATTTTATAAAAAATCATTACGTATAAAAATAAAATTCCATTTCTTTTCATAAAAATGAAATCAAATATAAAATTTAACATTAAAGAATAAAATCCATCTTCAATACAGGGGTGCATCTTACACACCGACAATTACGGTAAATACCACAGTCGGATCGCGTCCAAGCTTTATCAAATATTTTTTGCGGTTTTGAAACACTTTTTTTTGTACCATCACTACTTTTTTTATCACATTCACGTATTAAAATCACTAAGGGTTTTGTTTAGAAAGACAATTGAACTTTTACTCAACAAAATATCGTGATTTTTATTCAAATTAAAACAATTGGTTCTGAAATTTGTTATTGCTTAACCAGTCTGTAGGGCCGGATTTAAGTATTGCGGGACCGCCCAAGCACAATATTGTACTGCCCCCTCACCCCGATTTTTAACGTTAAATACATTGTATATTACAATATATGTTATGCATATTTTTCCGAAGCCCAGGGCTCTTCATGAATGCCCCCCCCCCCCCCAAGCAACTGCTTTTTTTGCTTGTAGGTAAATCTGCCCCTACTCATCTGTCATCGTTCGTTAATTACCACGTTTTTTGTTTTTAATTTGTTGCGTCCACAGCTTGACGCAACGCGTTTCCAAGCCCCTTAAGGGGCGATGAGCGCCATCTTTTGGAGTAATCCCCCGTTAATTACTAAGTCAAGTCTCGGCACCTCGCAGTCAGTCAGTGCCTTTTATCCTTCGGCCAGGGCTCGACGACGTTAGATCCCGGGTTCCTGGCCGGTCACCCAACCAAGAACCCGCGAGTCTCGAATTCGCTTAACCTTCGTGACTTCACGGAGCGTAGTAAACGAATTCGGCTAGCGCCGCCGGCGTTTGGCTGTGCGAGTTGCAATAAGCATATTGAAAGCATGCGATGTTGTGAGATATAGTTAGCTAAGCGAGGCGAGCAAATTTTTGAGTTCAAAATTCATTATTTTTTACTGCAAAGATGAGCGAGAATATTGTAAATAGAATATCCAGGATTCGTTTAAAACATTTCCTTCACAAAATCATTGTAAAAAACAACGCAAAACAGTTACTATAAAAATATTTGATTCATTATGTTTCTGAAGTAAGGTGAACAGCCTGCTATACACGTTCCAATCTTGGTAAATATAAAACATTTCAATTAGATTTTCAAAAATGTGTTTAACTATGTGATAAAAGTGTATAGTGTCTGCATTGGTTCAAATTTATTAACCTTTCTGTTTCATTAGACTTCGAAAACAAGAACTAAACATCATGAAACAATATTCTGTAGAGAGTTTCATTTCGTAGAGTGCAATTGTAGTAATTTTCTCTTTTAACTTTGCTTAGTTCTTCCTTTCATTCAATGTAATCGCAAGGGTTGAGCTGATTTAGTTAATAATACTTTAGATCTTGTTCTAATTGTGCGGAAGGTCGAGGAAGGCACAGAATAAGTGTCTCCAGACACAAGCATATTACTTCATGTGCTATTTATGGTACAATTCTATTCCCACACACAACTAGAGAATTTACATTATTGTATAAAGTAATGAAACCACAATGCATTTACTACTTTGGGAAGTTGAGATAATTTTAATGATTTGCATTGAGATGAGATAGAAGTAGATATTAAAGAACTGACTCTTCAGGCCCCAAAAACATTTATCTGCCATTGCTTTCAGCATTACTGGGGGTCGACAATTTCCAAGACCCGTTCCAACCAGCCGACATCCACGAGGCGCTGCGTGAGTACCTTACCCGATGTGTTTGCATTTGTTGGTACTTCTATAAGGTGACCAGATCTTCAAAACCAAAAAAAGGGGGACATTGTGACATTTCCTTGACTGAAAATCGGGACAAAACGAGAAACACGCTGTCCCATATGTCTCAATTAAGATTGCTTGCAGAAACTCACAGAAGCAGGAGGTTCCGATTATTGAATTTCTCGATAACGATATCGATAGCGATAAAGCATATATAGAAGCTCTAATGACACGATAGCTCATTTTCCCTACCTAGAACCACTACTGTATCTCTCCCATATTGGTTTCAATAGACTGTGAAACAATCTTTTTACGTTTTACGTGTGCATATTATCTACGCGTCCTTACTTTTATAATTAACTCATGCAAACCCAACGGAATACATTATGATAAATTAAAAACTGTTGACGGCACTTTATGTCAATTAGTCATTATCACAAAAATGGGACATTTTGACGCCCTATTTTCCATTCAAAAACATTCGGGACAGGGACTCGAAAAAAGAGACTACCCGGCTAATACAGGACGTCTGATCACCTTATACTTCGAAGGTGAACATATTTTGAAATGACAAAAACGGGAAATTTTAGTTTTTGTCACAACAATAAAAGGAGCAAAAGAAGATGTTAAACACTTTTATATCACAAAATTTAATTTGGAAATTAAGCTAAATATGAATTTAAAAATACTTTAGAAAGGAACATTAAAAATTTTAAAAATATTTAATTTACACTTTCATTCATTATGTATTAGGTCTGTATTTTTTAATTAAGATTACATACTAAATCGTACAAAAACACTCAGAAGCTGAAGGATCGGATTGAATTTCTCCTTAACGATATCGTTACCGATAAAACATACAAGTGACACCATAGCCACATTTTCTCTTCCTAGAAACTACAACCGACTGTCTAAATATTCTTGTTACGTGGCACGGGAGCGCAATATCTTGTCGCATTTAATTTTTTATATACAAATGCGACAAGTCATTGTCACACAAAAGGAAAATTTTAGCGTCCGTCTTCCTGACAAAAATACGGCACAGGTCCTGACCATAAGGGACTGTCCCGGCTAATTCTGGACGTCTAGTCACTTCAAATACTTCGCAACAATTAACTTAGTGAATGAGAATGTCTAATCTTAAATTTTTGATATAATAACGTATATTACCTGCTTCAATTATTTTTCTCAGTACATAATAATCTAAAAAATCGTTCCATTTGTCCTGCATTGTGTTGATCAAATTATCATTAATTTGATTTCATTTCACAACAAGTTTTGATTACGCTAACCGGATGCATCAAGGCTGATCACATTGTAATATTTTTTTCTTTAATGCTTAAAACGTCTCATGCTTTTAAAGCTAATTTGTACACTATTTATGTATATTATGTTCATCAATAACTTAGTGTCTATCTGCAAATTATCAGCTTGTTCACCATCTTGAAAGAACATACTCTTATTAAAAAAATCTATCATGCTATCCTGAAAGTTTTATTAAATAATGATAACTTAAAATATTTTTTAATGCAAAATATATAAAGGACGGTTTACATTGAAACATGCCTGACGTTGACTGGTGCCAATTTGAAACAAGCCCCGTCTTTCTATTTAAAAACAAGCAAGCCTAATTTAAATATCTCTCCTTCCAAAATGATGTGCTAGCTCAGTTAATTGGGGTTCGAAGTTCATAATTGTTGCTACTTACTCTGCAACGAATTATTCAATCTGCCATCCATACGGAGTGGCGAGGAATCTGAAAACCTTATTAAAATGCTGGATTGCACGTAACGAACAAGGATAATGAGCTTCCTTTAAACTTAACAAATCGGAATTAATTATATTGATAATCAAAATGAATTCATCTTTGGTCATGACCAGTTCTCTCTATATTACAATAGTTATAAAACCTTGTTATTCATTCGTGGGTCTTCGCGCGCTCTTCACTTCTTCGTTCGATGGCGCCCCGTAGAACCTTCTCTGTCGACGCAGCAGAATCTTGCTTCTGGATAAAGTCCTCACCTAATGTCCGTGTCTGGTTCCAAATTCTCCCAGCTATACTATTATAATCCGTGACTTCCCTCACTAACGTCTCGAGTGGGGGCCTAGATACGTATTTTCCTTCTTACAAGAACGGTCTATCCTAATATAAGAAACGATAGTTAACTTTATACAACTGTCAATTACAGTCTTTCCTCGATTTAGTAATATATATCAAGAACCGACCCGCTCACCACCGCGTTGCTCTAGCGAATCAATGTTCTTCTAAAAACTTGGAAGCATCCGAATTTTATATCTTTTTCTATTGTCTCTCAAAACAATGCTTATCCCGCCTCTGCTCTGTCATTTCAACCTAACGAAAATGATCCTTAACACCGGTTGTATATTTGTCACATAGCGACCCCCTCGCGATCGTCTTTTGTCATCCCTATATTCTATGTCATTTCCATAATAAAATGACATTTCCCATAGTAAAAATGGTTCATTTTAGTATATCACAACATATCACCTACATTTAAATATATTAGACATTAAGTTAGGTTCAATTAATGTAAAAAAATATACAACATTGCACCCAAAGCTCCTAATGTATTAAAGCAATTTGCGAGTAGAAAATTAAATTGATTCTCCTGAATATTAAAAGCAAAACAGTGAGGTGGAATTTCATGTTTTGCAATAGCACGTATACTCCAGTTAGTAGAAGAGCGCAATTGGAAATGCTTTCAAAGACAGATTACTAAAATGAGATATTCATAAAATACTCGTATACAATACTCATCTGTGTCATGAAGTGGAAGCGCTGAAGCTGAAGTTCAGTCATCTAATTTTAAGATGAACCGATAAATATTCTTTAGGTTTCCGAAGACAACTCATTAGGCGGCGGCGATGGTATAGCGTTAGCGTTATACCAAGTTTGCGGGTTCAAACCCGATCGAAGCCTTGGATTTTAAGGACGAAAAATCCTTCGTACGCCTTCCTTCGCGGGGAAAGTAAAACCGGCTGTCCCGTGTTAGTACATTTACTGCACGTAAAAGATCCTCAAGCCTAAATGACGCCTCTGACTAAATTCAAATCGCCTGTTTCGTTGCCCAAGTAATACCTTCTTTCTCCCATGATTGGTAAAAGGAGTGTAACGAAATTTGCGTGGTCAGACGGAAGAGCAGGCCTCATGGCCTGAGTCTCGCCACGTAAAATAAGGCAAATTCAATTCAATTAATGAAGTACTAGGTCTCGACATAAGGTGCGAAGCTTACTTTTACGCTACGATATCTTATCTACCAGGAAAATCCCATATTCATTTAATTAAACAAGTACGGCTGGAAAATTCATCAATTCGCAAAGTTTTTATTAATACTCTCATTTCATATACTAACTTGAAAAATTATTTTCAAGATATGTATATTTTACTTTTCGCTTTGGAGTAGAGAAAGTAATGTAATGCTGTGAGGAAAAACGACGAATTTTCGGCAGAAAAACTCTTTATTACCGGACCCTGGTAAGGAAAAAGTGGATAAATTCAAAATCCGAGTAAAGCGAAAATGCACGTTTTGTGGGTCATTGATACCGGAAAATCGAATGACGGCAAAACGTCTGTCTGTCCCGTGAACAATGCTGACGGCTAAACCGTTCAGCCGATTTTCTCTAAAATTTATGTTCTCCTATCGTTCTGGCAGCCTGCTGAATTTGAATCTGATATTTAATTTTTTTGAGGGGGTAATTTATATAAAGCCCCTGGGACATTTTCCCAATTTTCAAAAAAATGATTCCATCGTTTTTTATTAAATTGTATTGTTGGATACTGTGAAGGACGTTGAAAAGGATGGTGCAGGTCTCATGTTCGTTCAAAGCCCTGATTTTCCCAAAATTGCGAATGTTCAAATTTTTTTCGACGTCTTCCAACAACTAAAATATTAAAGATAGAAATTTTTCTCTTAATGAAATCTATTCCTTAAAAATAGATTTTGAAATAAAGTTCAATTCATGTTCAATGTTTTGAAAATGCTTTGATGTGAAAATGAACCGTTCTTTGTGAGTAATTTTGTGTGAAAATATGGGCCAGAAAGTACGTGAGTTTTAGCACCGATTTTATAGTTTCAACAAATAGGTCTACTGTGGTTAACTCCATTTTATATATCTCGTCTTTCACCAACTTTGCACAAGATTTTTCTTGGCGAAATTCTGGGGAATGGTCCAGAAAATGTAACTGTCGGAAACGAAATTTTTTTAGGCCAAGTATTTTTGGCTGAAAACTACGATGACATTTTAACGATTTTAGATACTTTTTAATATAATCTGAATCACGCTGGGCATAGCCAATTTCAAACGACTGTAAAATCTTTGGAAATTATTAACACAATGTGCCCGACTTTGTGCAAACCAATCTGAAATGTGTTTGTAATTCTCGAACTTATAAGTATTTGAAACAGTTGATCTTAATAATTATTGATGATCGACTCCCACGTTATTTAAAATTAAATATTACTTACGTGAGCTGACGTCCCAACGCGTACGGACTAAGTAATGCTGAAAATTTATTCTTCAAAGAACATGAAATGGTTGATATGCGGAGTCTGTCTATTAATAAAAATCAGCTTTCATGTTCATATAACACAATTACATTATTTATTGTTGGTATTGCATGTATTATATACAATATTTTACTTTATAGATTATTCAGCATGCCATCAAAATGTATAGATATTTTGATAATTAAAGGCCATTACTTTAACAGAAGAAAGTCTAATGATTTCTTTGAAAAGAATGATCTATCTTTGCATCTTGCTATCTTGCAAGATGTTTTTCATGGGGCTTACAGCTTATGAAATTAATATCCTCCTCGTAACCCACGCTGCGTAAATTAAATATTTTCCGAAGGATTCCGTTGACCACCAATTTTTAAAACGAATCATCTGACAATAAACTCCTATTTGGGGAATGTATAACTGGCGCCAGTGAACGTAAACTAGTGTTATAAGTAGAGTTCGAAAAAGTAGGCACTAAAACGGTAGAAAATACGTAGGCCAATAGGCACTTAAAAACTAAAAAAATAGGCATTATAATTAACAATAGGCAAGCACTTTGGAAGTTAGGCAGGGAAATGGGCATTATGGATGAGTAATATTACAATTTTTACATAGTAGGTAGTACATAAAGGATGAACACAATTCTCTAAACACAAATCGAATTTCTTCGATTGTTAAAACATATCGGAGTTAGATAAGGTTTCCTAAGAGTTCACTCGGATGGAATTTTTTAAATATTTGTGTATTTTGTTGATTAAACTGGTTAAATGCTGGAGTTTCAAGTTTTGAAAATGGAATGTTTGCGGTATGGCACAAGTCAGAGTTGAAATTCTTTGTTTTCAACTTTTACTGCATTTGCTGAAGAAGGTTTGAATAGTTTTTTTTTCGCATTTTTTGCATGAGTTGCAGTGTTTTTATGTTGTAAAACATATTTTATTTTGCACAGTTTCACCTTTTCACAACACTGGCAAAAAAATAAATGTCCATTCCCCCGTGAATCTTCTCCATAAATCCACTATTTTAGCAATGTCCTTTTTTAAACTCTCTCTTTCGGTATTCTAGCAAGCATGTGTAACAGGAACAGCAAATTTACTGATCTGGTATTCATCAAACTTCGAAACCAATACAAAATTATCGACGAAGACTCCGCCTATCTTGCGTAATTCTACCTTCTAAAAGCAAAAGATACCGGGAACGCTATGTTGAAGACAGTTCTGTTCTTAGTCAGGAACAGATAGCTCACTAATCATTGCGAAGTTCGGAAAGACGAGAGCAATTTCCTGTTTCCTGGAGCCCCCTGACGGGCTTCGGCGAAGTAGATAAGGTAATCCGCAGGGTGTCAAATTCACGTACGTCTCTAAGCGGTGACCCTGCGCGACGTGTTACAGGCAAGAACACAGGGCATAGAGCTTTACGATCTGAGGACGCCCTGTCAGATTTTACGCGGTTGTTACTTGATTGGTAAAAAATTACCCTTCAGTAATTTTTCAAAAACTGATTGTAGAAAACAACTTTAGTGAACAAAACGTATTAAAAATGCGTAAAATTCAATATATGCACTTATAGGCTTAATACTCTATTAGACAATTACTTCAACAATAGGCTTAAATAGTTATTATTAAACCCTCGCAAATAACATTTCTGAGGTAAACATTGATAATGGGGTAAGTTGCCTAAAAATACATTCAAAAAAGTAAAATTGGCAAAAAGGTATTGTCGGGAGTATTTATAACGAATAAACGGATTTTTTGTTGTCGGATAATTGTCCAATATTTTTAATGGCTTAGATTTATAATTTAAAAATGAAGAGAGTTCAAATTCAACTGCTGGAAACGTCTTTTATTTTTGTTTTAATGAAGTTCATTCTCTAGAAAAAAAAAAAAAAAAATACAGTTTTTCAAATACAAAATGTATTTAAAATACGAATTTCAAACACGAATTTCAAGTTCACGAATTTCATTTTTCACAGATTAATTCAAAACTACGTTTCGGAAAATGTATGGTAGTGATAGTTAAAAATAATGTAATGACCCTAAATGAATCTAATCAACGCACATTAGCAGAGTTAGAAAGCTAGTTTGTATTCTTTGATCTCGTCCAGCAGACTTGATGTGAACCAATAGAGAAGTTTGTCTTTTAAATTTCTCCACGAGAACCTAAAGGGACTTTTCTCTTTTAAAAAGAATATCATTGTGCTGAAATGTAATTTCAGCAGGAGCTGAAACTGAAATGGAACTAATATGATTTATTAATAAAATAGTTACTCTAAAATCTTAATTTTTTTCTTGATAACATGAGTAGCAAGTGTCCAAAGTTGATGTATCACGTGAGCAACAATTTTTTTATGTATGATTACTTCCGCGTTGTTTTGTCACATCAGGTAATTGAAGGTAATTTCATCGACAGATTATTTACAATTATTTCTCAACGAAGTCTCGTCGCGAAACTTGTGATGTTGAAAGTAACCATTCGCGGAACAGGATGAAAATATCCAGTCGGAATAGACTGTTCGGTAACTCTGCTATCTCATTGTATCTGTAAAGAACATTCCATTCTCCAAAATGCTAGTGCGATAGACATTTTTTTTTAAATTTATTTCTTCTCGTTCGACATTTCTGTCTCTCGAGGAGTTTGATAATAGTACATATACCTATAACATTTTGGATATGGCCATCCATAGCAAGGAATATTCATTCCTACTCGTGAATATGATTTTGGAAGGGTGTTCAGTCTTTAAGGTTTTGTCTGAGGTGTCATGTTGGAAGTTAGGGTAGCGCTAGGAAGGTGTAGAAAGTGCAAGTTACGGTGGTCTGAGTCTATCCTTAGGGAACCTTGATTTGATACGGGGTCATGAAGCACGACGACCCAGATTAAATATTGTGGAACAAGGTGAAGAGTAAAGATTTTTAAAGAAATGGTCGGCTATTTTACTTATGTGTTCGTTTAGTGACAATATATTGAGCTCGATGAATTTGGGAGTTTGGAATAAACCATGATGCCTTGAGGGTCTTTCTTAGGAACTTATTTTGGAATGCAACTAACTTTTGGAGGTTACTGGGTGCTACGCCACCCCATACTGGACATGCATAGGTTAGAGTGGGTTGAATGATTGATTGAGATAGACATCGAACTCAAAACAATACTTAACTTTTTACACACATTATACCTGAAATCTGTTAGAGATATGGTTCAATTTTTAAATTATGGAAAGCAGCTTCCTTCTTTAAACGACTCTTTCGAATTAATAATTAATTGTTTTATTGATTAAATTATTTAATTCACATCAGTGAACGACAGATATATACCGCACTTGTTGGCCATCAGATACTGTAAACGTAATTGCTAATGAAAGTAAAATTTAATAGGACAATTGAGTTTTACAATGGTGGTGGTAGCAGTATGAGAAAATCACGTCAGAAGACTTCCTTGAGATGATCAAAGGAGAAATGTGTTCTGATTATTTTTTTATAAAATTAGTTTATTTATCAGGGTCGCACGAACATTAAGGTTATGAGCAAGTCCATGATTATTACAGAATATTTACATTTGAAGTAATCAGGTATTAGAAAATGGTATAAATAGGAAGAATGTTACAAGTATAAATATTACAAAATGATACAAAAGGTATGAACAATTCTTATAAAATTGATATGTGATAACAATATAATGGTATTGTACTTGTATTAGTATTGCTATGGACATCGTATTCCTGGATTATACGATAGGTGTTC
Organism: Teleogryllus oceanicus; assembly: GCA_964035755.1. Lineage (NCBI taxonomy): Eukaryota > Metazoa > Arthropoda > Insecta > Orthoptera > Gryllidae > Teleogryllus > Teleogryllus oceanicus. The sequence continues at coordinate 72,626,018 of CAXIVR010000005.1, read as the reverse complement.
TGTCAGTTATATACAAATGCACAGTTAATGCACGTTGAGTGTTTTTTTAACGAATATTCCAGTTCAGTATGCTATGTACAATTGTAAATTTAATGGAAAATATAATTAGTCTCAGTTTAAAGTGGATAATAGATAAAAAATGAAATTGGGCATTTGAGCCAAAGTAACGTAGCTTTTGATAGGTAACTTGGAATACACAAATAAAATTTTTTTAAATAATTTTGCATTGTCCTTTGTAATACCAATCGATGAAAAAATTGTAATTTCTATTAAAAGGGAGAATTGTTTCATATGTCACATATTGTTTATCTTATCAAAAAAAAATTGGTCAGAAGTACGTCTATTTCCAGTATGGTAATGAGGTTTGTTTACACCAGTTCAAGAGCAAGAAACGGCGAAACTGTCAGGTATCAGTTGCGTCCAATGTTGGGATACTATTTATTTATTTATTTATTTATGAATTTGAAGAAGAAATGGATATATTTCATATATTTTTATAAAGTGCTAGTTCAGATAAGAAGTTAAGTACCTTATACGTCATATTTGTGTCATTTAGTAACTTTGGAATGCTGTTAGTTTGTATTTGGTTCTTAAGTTATTAAGGCAGGACATTGTATCAGCAGATGATCAACGGTAATAGGTGTTCTACATGTTTCACAGATATTAGGAGGTTAACTTGTTAAAAAGGTGCTTGTGTGTTAGTAGACAATAACCAATTCTTAGACGAGTTGAATTTACTTCAATTCTTCTTGTTTTAAGACACGGCGCTTGATCTCCAAGGATATATTCCCTAATTATAATAATTTGCTTGGGGGAGATCTCTTTCATTCCAAGTTCCAGATTATTTTTAGTTTTTTGTTCAAAGCTTTTTTGATACCGTTGTGAGATACATATTTTGAAGTTAGTGATTTTGTAGCACGTTTTGCAGCCTTGTCTATTATTTCACTTCCATTGATACCACAGTAGGAAGATCTATACAAAGCTAGTATCTCTGTTTTTATTTTGTAATTCACAGTATAGATTTAGAGATTTGGTGATTATTGGATCATTATTAGATGAATTATTAAGATTTAGTAGAACACTTTCAGAGTCAGTGTAAATCACAAGTTTTGAATCAGCTGATTCTTTGTTACATTTTAATGCCTTATATTTGGCATATGCTTCACAGTAAAATATGGAGCATATATCATTAAGCATGAAGTATTGTATTTATTGTTGATCGTTAAAGCACATCTTGTGCCATTATTGGTAATACATCCATCAGTGAATACTTTAATATATTGACTATAGTTAGAGGAAATTTCTTTGAAGTGTAATTTTTGAAAATTTATTAATTTTCTTGAATGTATTGAGGCTACTATTAATATCGAGGCATATTCAGATTGGAGCCATGAAGGTCTGTTGGTTTTTATATTCAAGTTTACTTGGGGAAATGTGTAGTCAATTTCTTCCAGATATTTTGTTAATGATAAATATACTGGTTTGGGTGTTCTAGGATTTTTATATATTGAGATGGTACTGTTGATGGTAGTCTTGAATTTGTTTTATAAGAAATGCTCATCAGACAATATTACTCTATATAGACACTGCTTTTCTAATAAAACTGAAAGAATAATTTTCTAATAGTCGAAGTTTGAAAAAATACGAGTAATTTACATTACCAATAAGCTTGATAAAAGATATTTACCCCCTGATTTTCTCTTACGAGAACTAATTACGAAATTATTTATTACAAGCACTCTCAGGATCCGTCACTGAATGTTGCACAACTGCTAGTTTTTACTGATGTTTTCATGTATCATTGGGTGCATCACATCGGTTCAATCTACAACATATTTTCGAGGATGAATAATGACTGCATATATTCAGTAGAGGATTTACAACAATTTCTATAGTCCCGCGTTCGTGGACCTTTGTACACTTCAAATGTATTTTTGCATTGAAGTATCTCTTCTAGGAGAAGTTTGTTTCATAAGAGCTAAATATTAGAAAAACTGATCGTAGCTATACCTGAGTGGTTTTGCCGTGATTATGAACCTGAATGGTAGCGCGATATTAATGAATGAGACGGCGTTACTTCAGGAAAACTCATTTTGAGTATCGACTATAAAGTCAATGCGTATAAAGTATACAGTAAGTGAACAACTTATAATTACTTACTTTTCCAGGATTTCGAGGAATATTTGTCAAGGGCGCATTTGGGTTGCATAATTCTCTTATGTTTTACATAACAAAAAGTGACACAGTTAAAATTATAATGTTTTTTTATAATGAAATGTCTTAACATGCATTTCTGCTTATCATCGTTTAGATTGATCAACGGACCAACTATCGCCACAGCTTGAAGAGAACTTCATAGTTTTCGAAAATTTGAAGCCTTTTTACTCCTGATCAGCATCCCAGGTCTCTTATCATTATTTCCTTAGTACGCATTTCGTAGTGTTGTTGGGTAGTACAGCTCTTAGTCCAAATTTAAATTAGGAAATCTGCTTTTTGAAGTCGAGATATTTTGAAAAAAGGCTGCTCTAAAGTTAATAATTCGTAATATAAACAATCCTCATAAATAGTAGGATATGGATCACGGGTCAGTCAATTAATGAAACATATTAGTTTGCCAACATTTCGGAATATTTAATTCCTTCATACTTCCTTCCTGTACCGTTTATATTACCTTGGCTTGTATATATATGTACATGTGTATATATATGTGTATATATATATATATATATATATATATATATATATATTGTGTGTGTGTATGTATGTATGTATGTATATATGTATATACAGTATATAATTTATTTATTTATTTTTCTCCATGTATGTTGGTTCATGGCATATATTGTGTGATTTCTAATGTTGTTGTTCAGACAAGTTGTCTTTATGCCTTGTGATTGTGTTTTTGTAGCCCTGATGAAGGAATTAAATATTCCGAAACTTTGGCAAACTAATGTGTTTCATTAATTGACCGATCCGTGATCCATATCCTACTACGTATTAACGGTTGTGATTTTTACAATGTTCAATCCTCATAAAAATATGAAGTTACATTCCTTTCTTGTTTTTGTTATAGGATTCACTAATTAAATATTTTCTCTTCTTTTGTTATTCTTTTTCACTTTTTTCTGTTTTCCTTGTTCTTTTTCTTTCGTACATACATCACACACCAATGCCTGTTTCGGGCGAAAAATATGAAGTCTTGCCAGCTCTTCAGAGGTCTTCGCAGGTCCCTCCGACCCCTGTGTCCATTGCGTAGCATATGTTTCGGAATTTCATTGTTGCTCATTTTTTTCACATGGTAGAGCCACTCTCTAAAATATTAAAATTAAAATATCGAAATTAAAAGCATATGCTATTAACAGTTGATTTTTAGAAATTACCTTAAAAATTATATTTTTAAAGAAAGAAACTATTTGTCGTATATAGCTATTTTAAAAAATGTTCTTAATTTTCTAGGCGATGTCATTTTTTCGTCACGCGACTAGAAATTGCAGATGATTTACGAACAAAGTAGAACTGCAAAATTATTTTCTTCATGCTGTCTTACAAGCAATGTATAGGAAAAGTTGGCTTCGAACGAGTGAGAGAACAAACTGAAGTAATCTGAAATGGGCCGTGACGCAATTAACGATCAAACAAAAGCAATGACGGTTATAAGGAAATAACAGATAACCCCTAAAGAAGACTCCGCTTCTCGCAAAATAGAGATCACTCTTCTGTACCCGTTCAGATCCAGTTTTCTGTGAGAAAGTATCGAGAAATGTGTGGAAACCCATATAACTAATGGGTATGACTCTCATTTACTTAATTTTGTTTCCGTTGATACAATAGTTTTACTCATAAAACCATGAATACTCCAATTTAATTGTACATAAATTACAAACCATTGCATGAGAGCCAATAGACGTGGTCACCAATAGAAGCAAATTATTTTTAATTTCAACAGCATATAGGCCCATGTAAATGACGGTCCTGAAAAGTGTCAATTTGTAGATTAGGGTGCAAGGAACACAATTTAAAATAAAAATTTAATGATTCAAGAGTACGTCGTTTTTGAGTTATGCATGATCGATGTGTCCTAGAACAAATTCGTTGCGAGCTAAATGGTCCGCGTTTTAAATTATATACATGTAAGTAAAGGGTGAAGAAAGGACAAGGAAGAGGAAAATCAGATCGCGTGATATCTATGGCCCGTTTGCTGGAGTATGTGCTCCGCCATTCGCCTGGAGTTGATCGGAGAAACCACGGAAAAGTACCGATCGTAGTAGCCGACTACTAAAATTCTCCCCCGGACAACGGTTGAATTCGACCTGCCTAACAAGCCAGTGACGAAAATCATGCCTCCGTCGGGACTCGAACCCTATGACCTCCTGATCAGAAACACTGCAATTACATCAGCTTATGCCCTGAACTACCTCAGCCGTTTCAACCGTTCGGATTTCACGCATCTTGGTCTGGTGGTGAAGAACTGGTTCTTTTTTCGTATCTTTCTAATCGAATTAAAAACCTCAAACTAATAAATATGAAAACATTTAAAAACTGATTAATGCGACGCGTACGCCACCCTAATCAAGCTATACATATTTGCGAACGGTCGAAAATATAAAAAAAATCCCTGAATCATTATTACGAAACATTTCTCTTCCACATTTTCACATACGAAACATGTCTATGTGTAAAAGCCGCACTCTGCTCGCAAGGGTGCGGACAAAGGTGAGACAAAGCGTATTGAGTCGCGCAGTAATGACTGCCTCGCGTCATGAAGCAGCGTTGCTGTTGACTAAGAGCGCATTGATAAGGCTCTTTTAGAAACGAGCGTTCGGCGAATCGTGTCCTTTCTCCACAATGGCGCATTTACGCGTAGCCCTGTGGGCCCGAACTAATGTGACTGATTGATTCATTTTCTCCTGTTTCCGGGCGCGTCAACTGCTCTGGTCATTAGTCCCGTTAGTGTAGATCATGTTTTTCTCGAGCGATGGCGGTGATTTTCCCCTGCAGGATGGCGAGATCCGGCACCGACCTACTGTCGGCTGGTGGAGTTCCCTACCAGGACTCTCCACCAGCGGGCACCGCCCAGCCGGATAAGCTCTGCTCCGACCGGTCTCCCAGAATATGTGGTAGTGTAGTCATGTTAGTGTAAGTGTGTGTAAGGAGAGGATAGACAAGGAAGGAAGGACAGATCGCGCGCGGTCTGTGGCCCGTTGTAGAGTACTGCTCCGGCATTCGCCTGGTGTTGATCGGCGAAACCACGAAAACTACGATCAGAGCAGCCGCGCAGAATTCTCCTCCAGACAGCGACCGAATTCGTCCTAGCTGAAAAGCTAGTGTCGAAAATCCTGCCGCCGTCAGGACTCGAACCTAGACCTCCCGGTCAGAGACGCTGCAGTGACATCAGTTGCACTGAGCTACCGCTTCCGGTAACTAATGTGACCGTATCATTTAGATTTAATTCGAACTCATTAATACACTGAGATATGGCCCAGGGAATCAACGGTCGAGAGCTTAGAGCTTATCCGGCTGGACCGGTGCCCCGCTGGTGGAGAGTCCTGGTTTGGGGAAACCCCACTAGCCAACGGTAGGTCGATGCCGGATCTCGCCATCCAGCAAGGGGAAAATCACCGCCATCTCTCGAGAAAAACATGCACTACACTAACGGGACCGAAGCGTTTGACGCGCCCGGAAACACGAAAAAATCAATCAATCAATCAAAAGCAACAGCGGTGAGGCTGCCGCTGAGCCGGCTTAGCTGATTTGATACTAAATAAAAAACAATTCATGCGTTGCAAATACACTTTAATTAATCGACGACTGGTACAATGATTAGTAAGTGTTTTTTCATTTAGTAGAGTATCAAACAAATCACCACACGTTTCGTCGTAACTTACTCATTTTCCTAGCAAGTCCATATATTGTTCATGAGTGAACTGTTCATATATTTCACGTTGCAATTAATATTTAATTCGCGATAAATTGGGGCAGATTTGTTTTATACGAGACAAAGAGATGTCCAGGTGTAACTCCAACAACATCTGGGTTAGAGCGTGTCTGTCGTAAAATAAAACGGATAGATCATAGGATAGGTCATCTGAGTCCTTTCGGCACTGTGCAATAAGCATATCATGCCACGGTATTTCTGAAGGGCCCCACGGATGGTGGGAATTCATATAGTTTTACCTGTCTGAGCTAATGTAAACGTCCAATTCGGCGGATAAAACTGTCATTGAGGAGGTCGATCACCTCAAATTTTCTTCGATCAAGTGTCTGGATTTTCTTGTATCCTGAAAGACTGACCGGGAGAGGTGGTTGAGGACATCACCTGATGTCACTGCTGTACCTCAGACCGGGAGGTCTTAGGTTCCACTCCCGACGGTGCCGGGATTTTCAACTAGCTTGACAGCTGGGTCATATTCAGTCGCTGTCTGGAGGATAATTCTTCCGGCAGGCTGCTCTGATCGGTTGTTTTCGTAGTTTCTCTGATCAGCACCTGGTCAATGCCGGAGCAGTACTCTAACGAATGGGCCACGGACCGCGCGTGGTCTTCCCTTCCTCTTCTTGTCTTATCCTCACCCCTTACTTACCCACAGGTACACTAACATGGATTACACTACCACACATACCGGGAGACTGGTCGGGAGCTTAGTGCTTGGCCCCGCTGGTGCAGTGCCCGCTGGTGGAGAAAACCTGGTTAAGGAAAACCCCGCTAGCCGCGAACGGTAGGTTGGCGCCGGATCTGACCATCCAGCGGGGGAAAATAACCGCCACTTCCAGAGGGGAAAGCATGCTCTACACTTACAGGAATATTGACCTTAGCAGTTGACGTGCCTAGAATTACTAACATTTGAAAGACTGTACGCAAAACCCTGTTCCGAGTACTGTTCTCCACAGATCAGGTAACGATACAGCCTCGCTTCTACACCAGCGCATCCTCACTCTAACAGAGGCGAGAGACATAAAAAAAGAGAGGGCAGCCTCAGTAAATAAGAAAAAGAGAGGGGAGAAACATTGAAGGAGATGGAGAGAGAAGGAAAGGGAGGGGGCAGAGAGGAAGAGGGAGGGACAAAAGAGGGGGTAAAGAAGAAGTGAGAAAGGAAAAGAGATAGGAAATGGAGAGGAAGAAAGTAAGGAAAGAGATAAAAAGAGGGAGAAAGATATAAGAGAATTTGATCTGTCGATTTTGTGATACTAGTTTATTCCAATCGTATCCTAAGACGCATAAGACGCCTAGATTTGCCCCGTCGGTTTTTGAAATGGCGTATACAGGTTCTCGGTGGCCCTGGTGCAGAAGGTTCAAAGCTTTTTAACTGCGATTGACTAATCGAAAGCAGGAGTTTCAGATCTCTTTTTTATAGGGTAGGCATGCATTACAATGTAAATTACAACTACCCAGTTTAGAAATCATTCACTATTTTATGCCATTGACTTTCCCAATCTTGGTTCCATATTCTGAAAATGTGATCAAACAATTTTACTCCGTAAATTTCGTAAAGTTAAATAGGAAACCAAGCAGATCGTATACATGTGAAACAGAAACAACCCAAGTTGCTCGTATATTTGTTCTTTAGTGTTAGCAGTTTTACATCTCGTAGTTTACAAACGAAAAATTTACAAATTAATTTTTTGAATATGCCCCGGTATGTCCGAAATGTAACTCACTCCAATTTTAAAATTAAAATTGTGTTGTAAATATATTCAACAATTATAATGTCACATCAATACTTTGCCATAAATTTGTTAGAAAACAGTTTAAAATAAGACGTCTTAAAAAATTAAAGCCTCTAGATTTGACTTACAGACTTTGAAGTGTAGTCATATGTGTCTCAACTGTATTAACGGAGAGATACTAATGAGTATAATCTGCAATCAATGATTATTAAGTGAGAGGGTAAATGATAATTACCTAGTAACAAATTTACTCATTGTTCTCGTGTATGAACAGATTGTAAATAAACGTTTAATAACATTGTTTTAATACGATCTCTGGTCGCGCGGTAGATATCGGACCAGTAGAAAACCTTATGGCGATGGACGTAACAGTGAGTTCAGCGCGGGAATCGTTTTTCGGGGTTCCTGACTTCGAGGGCCTCGTTGTCACGGACCCATTGCACCAGCCTGGCTAGGCCTCTAGCGTTTCGTGCTGTCAGTTCTGTAGTCCACTGACCTACGATTCTGTTGATTCCATTGATCCCCTTAATATTTCTTAACCTTTTTTCAGTTAATTTGAAATTATAAATTAATAAACATGACCATTTTCAAGGTAAATTTAGTTGCGTACGAATTCAATATTAAAGATTACTAATCAAGTTTTCAAGAATCGGATGTTTCTTATACATGTATTATTAACATCGATGTTTTAATTTAGGACGTCTATATTTGGTAATATCGATATTTAGCATCACTACTCGAGGGTACTGATGACGGGATGGTCGCGGGTTCGACCCCCGCCAGGGGCCGGAAATTTGCTCGATCTGTTTACCACCGGCGAGTTTGTGGCGCCTATGGAAATCGAATCGGTCGCCCGAGTGTTCAGATCTAAAATTTCCTTGTTTTTCCTACTCGCTTCTAGGGGAATGCCTCACCTGTCCTCTAGAATACGGCCCTCGAACCGCGCGCGATCCTTCCTTTCCTACCCTGTTCCCATTCCCCATCTTTAGGGTCGAGTGGTGAGCAGATCATCGTCCTCTGTTCTCTCGCCCCAATGGCCAGAGTGTGTCCGACCGCGTTGAGGATTCAGTGTGCGGGATACTCGCTGTGATTTCCCAGAAGCTCTGTGTGACCCGTTATGGGAGTACCGAAATACGAAAAAGCACTGGAATCAAGGTTAAGCACACAGACGTTCAAGATAAGGGGAACCGAGAAGACGAATCATGAAGAAAATGAAGTGCTGGCTGAATCCGTTCTTCGCTTGTATTCGCCGGGCAGTAGCCGCAAACATTTTTGCTTAATTTAACGAGTTCTATTTCGAACGTGTTGTAAGTTGAACATTTTTTTTATCCCGATTTGAAGAGTGTGTTTCTAAAGGGATCACCTGAAAACACGGTTTTTCAGGAAGTTCAAGTTCAGATTCAATGATTTTCGTTTATAATACAAGAAACGTAATTTGTGAACATGGTTTTGGAAACAGAAGCATCTTATAAATACTTTGATATGCAAAATAAGGAGATAAATGGAAATGAAGATACTCACTTGGGAAATACGCTCATCACTAACAGAGAAATGCCATTTTTGTAATTTACATTTAATGAAAAAAATTGAAATTTTCGTCCTATTATTTAACAAGATAGAAATTAAATAAAGGGTATATTTATTTCAAATTATGGTTACTTTAGTGTCATTATTTCTGTATTTTTCATTGCATTTCACATGTCACTTCAAGCATCTCTGTGTGGTTACTTTACGGATTAGGTAAGTCGAAGATACGGCATGCAACGTTGCAATTTCAAAGTGGAATGCATTGACAACGCAGTCTTGTAGAGAGACATTTTCAATGCTCTGAAACCAATTAAGCTTTAAGAAATGTTTTTAAATTTTCATTTTAATAAGTAACGTAATCTGTACTAACTGCTGACGTTTTCCGGAAGTTTTCGAAAATTTTGTATTATTATCTGCCAATTTAAAAAATTAGAGCAAACTGCCATCCCGAATTACCCTCTTAAAAATTCCAATTCTAGGAATTTTCTTCCTCTTGCCAGCACTCAGCCAGTCTTTTCCAAGACAATCCACATGAGTCCCCCCACAATTTAATTAAAATTTGTCTAAAGATGGCGGACCTCCATTCAAAAATTCAGGCCATGACCTCGAATATCAAGACTGTCAAATCAAAATGGAACGCTTGGTTCTTATGCGGTACGTCTCTTAACAAGGAACTTGCTTCGATTAAACTTGCGAACATTCGATGTTCATGCAATTTCACCAATAGATAAAAAATAATCAAAACGTGAAAATTCAAAAATGTAAGTACCATGGACTATTGGAAGAAGCGCAATGAAGCAATTGTGTAAATTAAGTAAGGTAACTGAAGCCACTTTGAGTCGGTAGTCAGGCGTTTCCTAAATACGGGTGTTCGTCAAGATCAAATTACCACAAAGAGCCCATGGCTCAATCTGGGCCGTTTCCATGAGCGATTCAAGGTGGGAGATTACAACAAGTGTTTCTTACAAGAACCAAACTAGTCCGAATTCGAGATTTTTCAGGAGGCACAAAACATTTCATCGCGAAGACGCGTGTAGTAATGAATTCATGATTATGCCCCGCATTATATATTTTAATTCAAATCTCTTCCAACAGTTTTATGACTCAAAAAGAAACGTGGGTTTCCTTTACTGTAGCCTTTTCTGTTACTTTTTGGGAAACCAAAAGGACCCAAATCATAAGGATATGTGGAAATAATGTTGAAAGCATTCCAAAAACTTGTTTGTTCCATGAGATAAAGTCCATTTTTTTAACTCACTCTTTGACTATTTTTCAAACAATTGAGAGCAGTCAATGAAAATCAAGGAGAATAAAGTATTTCCATCAAGATATAAATGAAATGGAAAGAGTGTATCAAGGAAAATGGAGTGTCACGATGATTGCTGACTACAGCTGATTGTTGTACATGAATGTTCCTGTTGTACATGAAGCCACCCTACAAGAGAAAAAGCTCACAAAGAAGTTTGAAGTTTAAAAATACGATTTCACAAGCAATCCGATTGAGTGTGGTATTAATTATGTCGTAACTTGCAAATGACTTAATATTTTTATGTACATAAAATATTTGCGTCTAAAGATTTTTAAACGATTATTATCCGTTTGTCCGAAAACCTGACATCCCAGGACAAAATGGTTGCCATTCTTGAATTCAGAGCACTACAAAACGTAAGAATCAGTCAACTAAATTGGATCAGCTCTCCAAAAACATTTTTTGCTGACCTTGGATACTTCACTAGTGTCGAAAAGCTATCATTGACGAGAAACGGATCATACTACCTGTTGGTTTTCCCATGAGCGTTTGCGATAGCTCAGCGGAAATAAAAGCTACCTCTGCAGCATTGTCGCCAGGGCCCAAGGGTTCGAGTCACGACAGTGACAGATTTTCGATATCATTCTGCCTCATTGCGGATTCGGTGGTGTAACGGTTAGCGTATCAGACTGTCGTACCCGAGTTTGCAGGTTCAAACCCGATCGAAGCCGTGGATTTTAAGGGCGAAAAACCCTTGGTTCGCCTTCCTTCGGAGGAAAAGTAAAGCCGGCTGTCCCATGTAGTAGATTTACTGCATGTAAAAGATCCTCAAGCCAACATGAAGCCTCTGAGGAAAATTGAGTTCCGCCTGTTTCGTCGCCCAAGATAATACCTCTATTCTCCGCTATGTGGTGAAAGGAGCGTAGCGAAATTTGCGAAGAGCGGGCCTGAAGGCCCGAGTCTCGCCACGTAAAATAAGGCATTAACTAACTAACATAGCTGGGTCAACGTAACAATTCTCTTAAATTGTACTGTAGCGGCCAACTGCTCTTATCGGTAGTTTCTACTATCAGAATCAGGCTAATGTACTTTATAATATACCTAATTAAAGGGGCAACGGACCGCGTGAGAGTTTTCTTTGCTGGATTTTCTCCCCCCTCCTCTCCCATTACACATATACATTTGCACGTACTAAATTACCATACATGTCAGGAGTTTTAATCTTGGCGGTGCCCCGCTGAGGGAGATACCAGGAGGGGGAAACATGCAAGGTGAGGTTACAGATCGCGCAAGTTCTCGTTCCTGCGGGGGAGGAACACACCACCTCCTGACATATAACATGAACTAAACTTACGGGAATAATGACCGAAGTATATGACGCGCCCGTCATCAAAAAAATCCCACTTGATTTTCTCCCGTCCCTTTTTCACACTTGTCGACCCCATTCGGCCCAATGTGCATGAAGCGCGTCGTTTGTGGACAATGGGAGCATTTATGCGCTGCCTGTTGTTCTCGACGCTGGGCGCAGCAAAAACGATTGCCGTCGCACCGCGAAAAGCCCTGAATAAAAGCCGACGAACAATGAGGCGGCCTCACCACCAGCTTCATAACGCGTCTTTGATAGTACCAGTATGACGAAACCCGAAGGCGTTCTGTTACAACGCAGGGCAGAAAGATAGGGAAGAATACAACCTGAACTGTAAGCAGCTTTACGACTTTTGAAATTAAATGTCGATGCGCCTGATTCTTAAAGCTTTTTGCTGGCGTAAATGATGACATTCTGGACGTGTGGTTGTGTTATAGTCCTGTTTCTAGTGAACGGAGACAAAGATGCTGTTCCTCAAGTGATTGTATGGCGTGCCCGTATCTACGGGAGGACGAAACGCCGTGAGGGTATTCGAGTGTGAAGAAATGACTCCGTGTTTGGGAAACGCCTTCGACTTGTATTTGCGAATTTTAGCAATGGTCGTTCAAGAAGGTCATTTCGCTAATTTTTAGAACTTTTGGTGTTTCGATTATACTCGCATAGCAATTACTTATGTCTAGTTGTCTCATTCAGTATATAATCAGATGGGAGGTGATGTTGGTTTGTCTGTAAGCACTTGAGCTAGAAAATAACCATCTCAGAAATAGATTTATTTAGCAATATTTTAACATCAGCAAAAATACATATTTTGATTAATGATAACCACAAGAGAACTTAAAGTGTTTTTGAATCCCCCCTCTCTCTCTCTCTCTCTCTTGATATTCACACTCGCTAAAACGTGTTACTAAAGTATTTGACATTAAACAAAAATCACCATGGAGAGATAACAAATGTGAATGTGTATTATTAAAAAGAAAATAATATGACTACGAGCTAATGGACTCTACTGGAAATATAACTTTATTATAATACTTACATACTGATAATTAAAGAGTGATAACCTGAAACAAAACGAAAACATTAAAATATAAAAAAAAAACTACTTCGTAACGAATTACTAAAATGACTATTAACCGCATTAAAAGTTCACAGACTTACTAACAATTGTTTACAGTCCATTACTCCTATTTGAGTCGTCGAGATAATAAAACATCATTGTAAAATTTGGATCAGCAAAAACAGATAATTGTTAGAAATTATTACATTTTCAAAGGTAGTAATGAACTATATAAGGGTTTTCATCAAATATTCTAGATAGAATATACTTGTAGATCTACATTACCTTATAATGTTTTCAAAGAACAATTTCTGTTCAACCCGTATCAGCTGCACTATTATTTTTAACAAATTCTGGTAAATAAAATGAAAAAATATAATTTTACTAATTTTTATTATGTAAATGTAAGTAAAATTAAGTAAGCAAGTTTTATTTTATGAAGCTAAGTAAAATCAAAAGTAATAAGAAATAAAATCTACGAAAAGTACAAACTAATAATCGCGAAAAGTGAGAAGTTATTCTAGGCAATGAATTGCTTAAAATATCTGCTTCGTAACTGCTGCACATAACACCGATCACCCTTGTTTTGGAGGAGGAAGCACTTGTATCTCAAAAGAAATTTTCATTTTATCTCTTAATTGCGATTATCATTGGAAGAAATGGAGTCTTGGGCAGAGACGATATACACATTTTTATTTTCTCAATTACTATTTGCTATCGATGACTATTTAACATCAAAATTGTCCAATCTGGCAACCCTGTCTGGAAGGGGAACCCCCTACATGCCGACCTATAGTTAATCGACGAATATCACCTTCCAGCAGGGGAGCAACATCAACTCCCGATTGATTGATTAGTGATCGGGTGTGACAACGGCTAAGGCCATTATTCCCGTAAGTCTAGTACATATTTTTATAGCGGAAGATGATGATCATACCCCGCTGAATGGCGAGACCTACCAGCGCCGACCTACTAGTCGCCGGCTTGAGTTTTCCCCTGAAAGTCGTATTTGCTACCAGTGGGACAACGCCCCAGTCGGGACAATCTCTAAGCTCACGGATTGTGTTGTAGTGTAGTATATGAAAGTGTAAGAGTGTGTAAATAAGGAGTGAGGATAGGATAAGCAAAAGAAAGGATAGTTAGCGCGCGGTCTGTGGTCCGTTTGTTAGGGTACTACTCCGGCATTCGCCTGGTGTTAATCATAGAAACCACAGAAACCTACCGATCAGAGTAGCCGGACCGCTAGAATTCCTCCTCACGAAATATAACTTGCACTACACTCACGGGACTTATGAGCATAACAGGAATTATCATTCCATCAAGAGTGATTTGGAAGTGTTAATGTTGTGATGCCGAAGGGTTAATCACTTATACCGAGACCTGCACTTGCCTGAGGATGGCCAAGTAAATTCATTGTATGTAACATTGTACCCGTCAAAATCCCCGAAAGACGAAAATCGAACGGGAAGAAATACATTTTTAAAAAAAGGTTAATCAGTCTGCTTTTGAACATCGTTACATCACCCAACCTCCGTCACTCCGTCGGGCAATAAGTGGCGAGTGTGCAGGAAGCCGGGGCTGACGCCGGGTCGCCTGGCACTCGTCTAAATGCGACCGCGGAGGCGGAGGCAGCGACATTGCGGCGGCGGCGGAAGGCGGCCCCGTTCCGGCGAGACGTGCTCTCCCCTCCGCAATCGAAGCGAATCGAAGCATCCGCTGCCGCGGCGTCGCCGTCCGCGCCACGCAATCACCGCGCGACACGCAGCCGGACGCGGCGCTGCCGTGGACACACACGGCGTTGCCGTCCTGTGCGTTTTGATGGATGAACTGATGCTTCCGGGCGCATCATCTGCTATTGTTATCAGTCCCGTGAGTGCGGTGTGTGTTGTGCCGCAGGAGGTGGCGCTGATCCTGCCCTGCTGGACCGTGAGAACCGGCGCAAACCTAAACGTTAGTTTAGTTTAGTAAATGCCTTATTTTACGTGGCGAGACTCGGGCCATCAGGCCCGCTTTTCCGTCTAACCACGCAAATTTCGCTACGCACCTTTCACCACCCAGCGGAGAAATGAGGTATTATCTTGGGCGACGAAACAGGCGGAACTCAATTTTGCTGAGAGGCTTCATTTAGGCTTGAGGATCTTTTACATGCAGTAAATGTACAGTACCGGCTTTACTTCCCTCCGAAGGAAGGCGTACGAAGGATTTTTTCGCCCTTAAAAATCCACGGCTTCGATCGGGTTTGAACCCGCAAACTCGGGTACAACAGTCCGAAACGCTAACCGTTATAATGCCCAAGGTTTCATTGGTAGTTTAGGGATTTCTTGCCACCAGATATCACCCCATTCGGTCCACCCCGCCCAGCTGGAACACGTTCTGAGCTCCCAAATGAACCCCCGACAGGTGTAGTAGTTTAGTGCATGGGGAACAGAAAAAAAGCAGGGAAAGATTGCGGGTGGCCCGTGCCCTTTTGTTAAGGTACTACGCCGAAATTCAATTGGAGGAAGAACGGATAGCTGTCAATCAGAGGATCTGACTGCAGCTAGAATTTCCTCCAGAAGGCGGTTGAATTGGAACTAGGTTTATATGCTTTCAAAAATCCGCTTCCGACGGTACTTCAATCCTACGACCTCTCTGAGAGAGTACCTGCCAGCGTTGCCAGATTGGGAATTTTGTCTTCAAAATGTTTTTTTTTCGTTGTGGGAAAAATAGGGAACATGAAATGGACGGGGAAAAGTTTTAAACCCGGAGTCGAAATAGAAATATTATTCCCTTAATTATTATGAATAAAATTCAAACAACATACATTATTCTGTCTCATTTTTATGCATCAAAAACATTTTAAAAAAGACAGGCATGGAGAAAGAAAAATGAAGATAATATTCGAGCTGAGAGCACAAATATCACTTTTATGTATGCTTGATTTTAATTATTTGAATTTAAAGGGACAGACAATGGAATCGCCAGGGACAGTTCATGTTGTTTGTCATAATTGGAGAATATTTTTCGTTTCGAAGTTGGGAAATTTTGTTTCATTGGAGAGGTTATTTGGGGAAATTCCGTAATAGTAATGGAGAAAGAGCTCGCAACACACCTGGCAACCCTGGTAGCTGCAAAACAGCGGTAAAGTTGGTTCTGAGCTAACTCAGCCAGAATCTCCTGTACCCAAATGGCGAGACACTTGAAACCCGGATACTGCTTTAAACTATGTCGATCCAATAAAATTTGTATTCATTTAATCACAAAATAAAAGTGAAAAGTTCAAAATACACTTCACCAAAAATATTTTTATGTTAATGTTGTGATTCATGATGTTTTGGTGTTTTTCAACAATTTTGATCATTGTGAGAATTATCTTTTGAAGACATAAAGGAATCTTACAAAGGCATACTGCGCTCGTCTCGTAATTTTTTCTCTAGAGGAAAACTATGGACTCTTTGTAAGGATAGTTTTTCAAATGTTCATTGGAAAGGTCTAAAGAGAAATCTTAACGGAATTCTACCATGATCTCATATTTGGATCACGACATAGAATACACGAAACGGCAAAACAAGAACGTCGTAAAAATTGGAGTAAGCAACGCATGTGGATGAACGCTGAAAAATCACAACAAAATATAGAAAAATATTAAATGTCATCCTCTACCAAAGATTTTGATATATATTTCGTGACGATAGTAGGGTCAAAATTTTCACATTTACATCCTCTGAACGTTTGTCTTTTGTTCTTCTCCTTCGTTCTGAGTACATCGATTCAAAACAGTTGAAGTCGAGAATTCGAGGTAGCACATTATTGGGGACAAAAGTATTAAAATTATTCACATTGAGAATACAATAAGATTTGGCGACTATTTTGCTTTGCCTGCGAAAACCACTATGTAAGAAATATCTTATCTTCGTTGCAGTCAAAAGTGTAGTCATACCAAAAATTTACAAATTTATGGTACCTACACTTAAACGATTTTGATTATCAGCGTTTTAAAATGGATTTTCGTCTTCAGGACATTTTGGCTGCGGAATCAAAATCCGAGGTTAACCTAGTTATTAATTCAAGTAAGCATGAATAAATAGTAGGTCTGGGGTTCAAAGCAGTACTCACAGAAACAAATATGACATCTTTTTTAGAATTATATTGAGCAATGAGAAATCGGGATTTCAGCGAAATAAATTCGGAATTTAAAGGATTAATGGGAAGAAACACACTTTTGTAATCATTACTGACCGTAAGCATAAATAGAACTTTGTCTCAATTACCAAATGCTTGTTTTATTGTCACAGCAATATCTCTTGATTATTGATCATATCACATTTTCAGCTACATTTCGTGGAACACGCTGAGCAGGGCGAATAACCGAAAAATCCTTAAATTTCCCAGCGTTAAACCGCATTTAAAGGAAAAACATTACCGTACAATGATTTCCTAACAAAATGTGCGACGTATATCTCTAATTATAGAATAGAATATACAACCCAAAGAAATCTGGACAGTACAAAGAATCGTTTTCGTCAACGAAGAACATTTCTGCTGAATCAGTCCTCGATAAACTCGTATCTCATAGAGATATCAGTACAATACCAAGAAATCTAAAATGAAGCATCCCACGATCTTTGTTTCTCAAGAATCACGATTACGACTGTCTTATTAAGAGACCTACAATGATACTAATATCCACTAGCATAATTAAGAAAATAATATTGATATTCTCGGAGTCTAAGAATTTTCTTTCGTTAACTAAAATATTGAAATTAACTAAGGAAAAGTAATTTATAAAAAAAAAATCCCCAAATATTTGATCAGTTCAAAACTCTTAAATGTTGGGTATTATTATTATTATTATACCTGTGTTGTGTTAGAAACTAAAGAATGAAACATATTGTCGCATAGAACAGTTCGAATAACCAAGAATATTGAGGTTAATAATTGAATACCGAATGTGAGATTAATAATGGTTTAATTTCCAGAAGAACGGTTTTAATCTCGGAATAGCCAAGTATTTCTCGGCCGAAGGGAATGTTTCATCGTCTTGTGAACTATCTTTACGCAACTAATTTTTACTAGTAAATAAAAATTTACTGTTTTCTCATTTATGTGCATTGAAAGGAGAAGAGTCAATAATTCACTGTTTAATATTCCAAAATTAAAATATGCAGAAGTCACATGTGCTGAAATATGAATACCAGTTTCTGCGTGAAAAATGATTCTTAGTGAAAAAGTCATAACGTTTAGCATTTAGATAGCAATCTATGTTTAATTTAATATTGTATTATCGGTTTTAAAATAATTAAAAATTAATTAAAAACTATTTAAGAAATTTGACAGCATTTTTTCGTCACATAAAATATTCGAACCTTATTTTCAATATATTACAATAACGCAGTATTTTAGCAACTACTTTTCATTATTTCATATTAGTTAATTCCACAAAAGTATGAAATAATTGGAAAATAAGTTATTCACAATAAAATAGAAAAATGATTTTTTTTTTTAATCAGTATGGTTTGTCTATATTGGCTTGATACCTTTCAGCATTTTACACAAATCACAGAAAGTACTAAATCATAGATACGTTTATACTTATTAGGGAATCATATAAAGAACGTAATATCAACATTTCAAATAGTACTTTTTTAAATTTCAATTAATAATTCGAATTGTATTTCAAGTTCCAGTATTTTAAAAAATAAAAATTTTTTAAGGATTCAACGATTTCATATTAACACAAGCTTATACGTATGAACTGTGCTTATTCTTAATTTTTACAAAATGTTATGTTGATTAATTTTAACAAATATAAATTAGATTATAGTGTTATTCTGTTGCATAGATGACCCCGCGTTTTAAGGATTATTTCATCTTTTCTTTGGGTAGAGTTGGTTCAGCAATTAACCAGTCATGCGGATGCAAGACGGGCATGACAGATTGCTTCCCATGCGTTCCGAAGTCGGCATTCGCTGGAAAAATTTTAAGTCGGCTCCACACAATCGGCATACGCCGAGCAGCGAGCTACTGCTTGCCCAATTCAGAACAGCTGATGTGCTCGGCGAATGTTCGCACCCTTTGATGTGTCCTAAAAACCGACACGCGGAGAGTAGGGCGAGCACCGAAAGTTCGTTTCTCGGCAATCAGCAAGCGACCCATCCTCACTACTTGGGATTCGACGAGCGATCACTAGCTTCTCGTTGATTACCAGGGTTACCATCTGTCCTCCTTTTGGAGGATATGTCCTCTATTTTTAAAAATTGTCCCCCTTCCTACCTCCTTTTTTAAATTTACATGGATTGTCCTCCTTTTTGTCCTGTTGAATTGAAAATAATACTGGCATAATTTTAAAGTAATTTAATTCATTAAAGTGACTTTACATCTTGAATATATAAGTATGTATTCTAACAAATTGCCTGCATAAATGACCATTAGGCTTATTTTGATATAAAACTTATTTATGCTTATTGTTTGGTGGATAACGAAGGTGAGTCCGGGAGCAAAGTTATCCAATTGGAAGCTTTCATTTTTAATGACGCAAAGTCTAATATGATTTTTAAAGACTATTAATGGTTAGAAATTGTTGAGTACATTGTCTATACATCGTGGAGTATAAATATATAAAATGTCCTCATTTTCACTGAAATGTCCTCCTTTTTTTCCTAAAATGTCTTCCGCTGAGAAAAACTTTTCTGGTGACCCTGTTGAATACCGAATGTGAGGAGCTGCCTTTAGGCTTCCTGCCGAGTCTCCGCCCTGCCCGCGGATCGCGAGCCACGAACGTCCGCCGTCATCGGCCGCGTTGGGTCTCAGGCAGCCGCTAGCCCTCCGTCGCGTCGCGCGCCACAACGTTGGCGGCTCCAAACATTCGTCATTCGGCGACTAGAGAGCAACCGCTCGTCGAACCGTAAGTAGTGTGGATGCGTTGCTTGCTATTTGTCGAGTGACGAACATTCGGTGCCCGCCCTACTCACTGCGTCTTTTGAATATATCAAAGGAAGCGAACATTCGCCGAACACATCAGCTGTGCGGGATTCAGTGAGCAGTAGCTCACTGTAGTTCCACATATTTGGCGAATGCTGAATGTGTGGAACCGCCTATATGTTCCGTTATACAACGTGTGGTCGATGCTCAAGAAAGCCAACACATCTCAAAAAGTTAATAATGATATAAGACCGATGAAAAGCAAATTAATAGTCGCCGTTGAAGATGGTAAACCGAGGCAAAGGCCGAGTTTTGTAACCAAGTCCGTTATTTGTATTATCGGAAGTGTCGTTCAATAATTTTCATAATATCAAATTCTTATAACAAAATATGATAAATGTATTTTCTATGTGGAGTGTCTATTCACCTTTTGTAGCTACAACTGATTTCTCTATTGATTTTAATGGATGGTGATTGTTAAATTTTTAACGAATGCCGACCGTTAAGAATGGATTTTAGTTCCTCTGGTTGCGATAAATCAATAATATTAGTACAGTATTACGAAAATAAAATATTTTTTAGACAGCCACTAATAAAAGAAATTCAGGACTTGCATACCGTGCTAAAGTTCAACTTTTAGTACTAATACTAAAAGTGAGACGATACTCAACGTTCTTCTAAATCTCTGAATGCATCAAAGAAAACAAAATACTTTCGTTTGACCGCATCGGCCGCATCTGGCCTTAATGTATCATTAAGCGATTTGGACATTTGAATAAAAATAAAATGAAGGTCAGAAAAGCCGTCTAAAAATAGTGCACGACACACTTGATTAAAGTGATTTTATTTTGTTCGTGGGATTGCGCCAGTTGGCCTATCAATCTCGTCTCGCAACCTTTCCTACTCAGAAAATAAAATGTCACTTTTAACACTCGTATAAACTAACTAATAATAACTGTAATAATAATTATTTGGTAGTTCGCAAGACTTTCGCTTATGTGGGGTGGAACTTATTGCCTTGACTTGAAATAAAAGACCCCAATCAAGAAAAAAGCATTCTCTAAAATTACTGAATTTTTGAGATATGTCACTTTTCTTGACGATAGGTAATGCGTTTATCATGATGAAATATTTAACGTTAATGTTTACAATGTTATAAATTTATCATAAATTGTCAAATTCACTGATCAAAAATATTTTTAATGGTGTATAAAATTGAAGATTGGCAGTTGATTTCTTCCACATGATTATTACCTTAAGGGACAATTACTCTCTCCTTTTCTCAGTCAGTAGAAAAAAATTGAAAAAAAATCACACATTAACTACTTTAATCTAAGCTATGACTAATACTTGTTGCAGACATTTTTAGCAGAAAGGGTTATATGTAATGTATTTGTGATAATAAACTATTCCTTTAAATATAGACCTGGTCTTTGAAAGAATCTGAAATTCAAAGATTCAATTCTCCTGTGACATTGAGCTAGCAAAGAGCCCTAGAATTACTGCGACTGCTCCAATGCATATTGATGAAACTCTCAGAACAATAAAGAAGACCAGACGCTCATTTAGAGGTTTTAAAAGAACTAAGTATAAATCCGTAAGTCATGAACTATGGCAATCACTTTTGTGCACCAAAGTGATGGGGAGAAAGACGAGGAACATGTTCCGCGAGGGAGATCTATCATATAATTTATAGACAAAAATATATTTTATAAATAACGTATATAAAAAGAACCGCAAACACCAAGGAATAAAATATGTAGCTTCGAACAGATAATTCCTGGATTGCCATCAATTTTGTCAGCTAACCTTGTGGTTGACCAGATGTAGCTCACACTTCTCGCGTAACCATAATCTTAGGTTAAGTGTTAGCGCTTTGAATTTGAGTCAGCATTTAAACACACAAACGGAACTAACAAAACTAAAACACAATACTTTAAATGAGCTCTGCAGACGCCATTTGTCTAATCCACGGGTCTTCTACCCACGACCAGCGGGCATGGATTAATTGTTGTCGGCTGGCAAACACTCATTTTAAGTAAATTCAGGCGACCCGTTTCTTTTGTTTTTAGCCAATTATAACCAATATTTATAATTTAATGACAAAGAAACAGTATCAGATCTCACATTAAATTCAAGAACGTTACTACGTGGTTTGTTATATTCATTAACATTGGAAAGTGAAAGAAAAAATTCATGTTCGCTCTATAATGTTAAGTAACGCCTACAGTTATTGTAATAATACAAAAATAATAAATTTGTGTGACGTAATTATCATGTCATGTTTTTATGAATCATCGCGGCTCGCTAGTGTTTCACCAGAAATAAAATGACCTTAAGTTAAAAAGAGATTTAAAGTCTCCCAGCACTCTCCGAATTCAGACTCACAAATCATCCAATCCACAAAAGCTGAATCCAAATTAAATATCCATTCTACCGTATATATTTCAAATTAAATTCATATGATAGAACCTGATTAGAGGACCCATAATGGAACGCCTTCCCAGTGTATGGTATGTAAGTTTTGAATAAGTTAGTAAGTAATAAAAAAAATATACGCGTAAAGTTTAAATAACTATCTGTGCATTTACCTTCATAAAAATGGAAGAAGATGAAACTGGCCTAAACATCTGACTCTACTTCGTCCCCCGCTCTCTCACCCGCACACTCAGTCCCGCCCACCGCCTGGTCGACCGGCGACGTTCACGTGTAAGTTTCATTACAGGTCGTGTTATTTAATGGGGTTATTTGTACTCTCCTTTTCTTTGTCAGAAAAAAAACAACGTTTAAGCAACTGGCTTATTAACTGTCTTAAACAACGAACGGTTAAAAATAATTATTGGATAAATTTTCGCTGAAGAGAGATCTCCGAAATGTCGTTTAATACGAATTTCAGAATTACTATTGTAACGTTTGTATGGTTTGGTAAATTATATGAGGTTTTACTGAAACAAATTATTTACGAAATAGTACACTACCTACATACTACATTTAACGTTTCAGCAAGCGCTGAATAGCACAAGTAGCGTTTTTGTTTCTCCGTTGCCCTACCAACTTCAAAGTCACGATTCAACACAACGCACGCCCAACGTCAAGGCCACAGACTTTTTCAAATATTTATTTATTCTTGTTCGACTTTGAAGTCTTTCGATGATTTTCTGAAGTACATTCATAAAATACTTCCTTAATCATAATTTGAACAATATGGATAAAAATATTTTTACAAACAGTTATAAGATAACAATGCCTTAGGGAATTCCGTGTAGGAGCCTCAAAATAGTGTGTTTAAGTGGTTTGAAAAATATACAATAATTATAATTTATTGAAACTAATTTATAAAAGAGAAATCTTTAAAAAATAATTAACGGAATATTCAAATTATATGGATTATAATACATGTTTTGAAAACCTTAATTTAATTCTGAAATTTTAACACACTCCAAACGACAAGGCCCCTTAAATTGAGGAATAAGATCGATCATAAGATCGATCATGTGTAGACAAAGCCAACCCTCTCTATCAACAAAAGTCTCAATAAAACCAATCAAAAAACTAAAGGAAAACTAACAAACATGACAACTTAACATGAGGTGGGTTCTGCCAAAGCTTGCAGAAGGGTCGTACGTTATTACTTTGAGGGAATATGTTACTATATTACTACTATTAGGGAGTTAGGGGTTTGCTGTGACACAAAATCCAATACTACAAAATTTACAACAGGGCCCTGCTGAACACTTTATCCACACAGAATCCTGCATCTGGGCATTATCACAATATTCAAGCTACTGATAAGATTATTTCGGAAATTAATACGCATCACTTGAAATTATTCAATATTTTATCATGTTTACTTTGGATATTGTTATCACAATTCAAATAAATCACGCCTAACGGAGACTAGAAACTGGTACAGCTGAAACCTTAGAGGTACTTTAATTTTTTAGATTTAAAGTAAGTTCAGAGTTTTCACTTCTATGTTGTCCTTAATATTATGTTTTATCTTTAAGATTGATTTCTAAAAAGTAAATAAACATTTGTTTGGTGCGGCTGGTCGAAGATAACACTAAATATCTTCGTATTTCGTCCTGAGAAGGTACCAGTATGACGGTCGAAATGTTGGCAGGAGTTCCTACGACGCGACGTCTCGCGGACAGTCAAGAATGGTGCATATTAATTCCTAAAGTAACTTCGTTAGTAGGCTGAATATAGAGGTACAGTCGACTCTGTTATAGTGAACTCGGTTATAATGAACCCTCGGTTATAGTGAACTTGAAATCATTAATCCCGTTTCACTTACATTACAAATAAGTATAAGAAGATTTGGTTATAGTGCACCTTAACCTGAACCTCGGGTAGGAAATACAACGTTCTGGAAATTAATTCCCTAGATCGCTTCAATGCTACAAATTCCAACACTAGGCAGCGGGGAAAAAATATCGTCGGCCAAAGATCATAATCGAAGAAGTCTCTCCTGAGGTGAAGGTAGAGGACCGCGAATAGGCACCTTACTGATGACCGGAGAATGGGACGGTGTTCCAACTGTGCAAGAGGCATTGAAGGGTGTCTGCATTACGATTCTCGGACACAGAGGACAATGCAGAATCAAGTATGGAAAGAGCACGAACTTTGGACAAGGATCGAGAGAAATTACTAATGAAAACCTCCAAAGCAAACAATTGAAAATAATTGATTGTTTAAGGACAATTAATGATATTGAAATTTTCAGTTCGTGCTGATTACGATTTCGCTGTTTCTCTTCATTAATAAAATCAATCGTTATCGATAAATTCTATTTAATTTCAACATCGTCGGATATAGTGAGCCAAATATGTTAGTTATCAGATGTTCACTATAATCGCAGTTGATTGTAATTCCCAGATGCAGGATTCTCGGTGGGTAAAATCTTCAGCACGGGCGGTCCTGAAGATTTTGAAGTATTGGATTTTTGGTTACAGCCGACCGCAAACTCGCAAAAAGTAGTAATGTAGTAACAGATTCCCCCAAAGTAATAATAACGTACGGCCCTCCTGCAAGCTCTCGCAGAAGAGCCCACCCGAGATTTAGTTGTCTTATGTGTTAGTTTTGTTCGGCTGTTTGATTTTATTGAACCTTTTGTTGATTAAGAGGATTTGGTTTTGCCTACGCAGGGTCTTACGATCACGGTTTTCTCAATTTAAAGGGCCTTGTCGTTGGGTGTGTATACAAATTCTAGAATTAAATCAAAGTTTTCAACTCATTTATTACAACCCCTGTAATGTGAATGTTGACTCCGACCACGGAAGCCTACAGTTTCAATAGGTTTCATCTGCTCTCGAAGTGTTCCTTTGCACAATAGAACCAATAGCCTACTGGGCCGAGCGCGCACCTACAGGGGCCGGGAATGCCCGTCTCCCGCAGCCGCAGGCTTGCCGCCGCACGGCAACGTGCCCATCTCAGGCTTAGGCCCATCGCAGGCTTTATTGTAGAGCAGGGCTCTTCTATCTGGGTTCCGCGGAACCCTAGGGTTCTATTATATATTGTGAACTGTCTATTAGGTGTCAAAAAACTAAAGAATCCTATTATTTAAAGACAGTTACATTATTTCAAAACTGAGAAAAATATTAAACATCAAATATATACATTTTTTCTGTGTTTTAAAATAATAATATAACTGTCTTTAAACAATAGAGATCTTTAGGTTTTGGAAAATAAACCCTAAAGTTCCCTGGAATAGGGGTTCCGCATGTGATCATTATTTGCTCAGCTAAAACACATGAATAATAGAAATCATCTACTTAAGGAACTTTTTTATGTAAGAAGGGTGAGTGGACTGTTTTATTAATTTATTAGATTAATGTAATATTTAAGTAAAATTATAATATTAATATAAATTGGGTATAAAAAAGAATAAAATCAAAATACCAAAAAATTAGGATTTTTATTTATTATTAGTGTTTTCATTTTCAGAAATAAATTAATTTATATGAATTTTGTTCTCACCTGATGATGCGTAGAACTATATTAATCAAAATGTCGTGATTCACAATTTGTAAAATATAAAACTTATTTTAAAAATTTTGTACTGTGATTGCCCAAAAAAGGTATAACTGAATGTTAAATTATTAATATAATGCGACAATCACTTTTTTAATGTACTTTCGACTATTTAAATAATTTGGCGAATTTGAGTAGAAAAAAGCTTTGAAAAAATATTTGATCGGCTTCTTAAACCTCTGATGTAGAGCACGTGTTTCCATGGTGTCATTTATAGCCTACTCTCCTTTTCTCCCCAAAAAGAAGAAACAGAAAAAACGCGTATTTCAACAGCTCACTTTCTGGTTGTCCCAATGCCTTGTTTACAATAAAACACTTCTTAATACTCATGTTGCGTAAATTTTAGCAGAAAATTAATTGAGGTATTCGAAATATTTTAGAATATATTTAATTGAACTAGTTCACTATAATTTAAAAATTATTGGTTTCTCTTCTTGGAAATTGGTTCTACAATTGGAAAAACGAAAACTGACCATCTGCCATCCATAAACTTCTTTTACAGTCTGATTAAAATTGGCATTTATCTAACAACTAGCGTCCTGAAGCAGCAAAATGCTGCCGAACAAAACCATTCAAAATAAATTTTTCAAAAAGTCACACACACACTTCCCAAAAACAAAAATAAAATACTCTTGTTTAACACTGCATAAAAATAGATATTCTTCAGTCTTCGAGAATACTGCAGTAACATATCATAGTTTATTCGGATACACAACACAATGGTTCTTAACATATCAAGAATATCAAAAAAGTTGCAGATCTACAACGCAACATTTGAATGCAAATATTTCATGGCTGGTAGGTTCTTGCTGACGCTTAACACCAGCTCTGTCGTAAGCAGCGACACATGGAATATTCAGTCGGTACGCGCAGAATGAGCATAACTGGAATAACACAATCAAATATTTACATTTTTTCAGTCCAAATGGAAACTATTCCACCGTTTTTGGATTTTTCAGAGTTCCTGTGTCTTATCGAAACCGTCGATATCTCTCACAAGGCCAGAGTCTTTGTTGTTCAATTTCTGCGCGCATTGAAAATTAGTAATTCGACGCTAGATATACTAGGTTAGAAACACTTTCTCCAACGTACAGCCTCAGTACTGTGTGACTAGAAGTTCCATGATCCGAAGCCTTTGCGAATTTCCAAACACCTCGGAGTAATGCGTAGTAAACGGGTGCAACCGCAGCACTTCCAGTCTCGGAGTAATCAATGAAGCGTTTGTAAGAAAATAAAAATTCGACGTCTACGGACGATGTAAATGAGACTGAGTTCCAAAATCCTCAAAGTGTCAATTTTAATACACAATGATTTTTTATAGGCCTTGTTATTTCATTGGCCATGCATTTGCGTAAAACGTAAGATGTCTGTTCCAACAACTATTTCCATCACAAACATTTTTTTCTGTAAAGAGAAAGAAGGAAAACTATATGTGCAGGATTATCCCCTTTTAAACAACATCACGAAATACATAAGGTATTTCACCGGGAAATAACGTAACTTGTTATACGGAAATATTCAGTAGCGAATGTAAAAGGGCAAATATTTTCTCTGAAGTGGAAATAGCTCCGTTGGAACACATACTCCACACATGCACTTGAAAAGTGCTAGACATTAACACACGAAATGTTATGCTAGTTATCAAGTGGATAAGCAAATTCATCCACTAGTAGGTTTCTCAAAGCCTATTACTTTCTAACTCATTAACCTGAGAATCTATTAAAAATACACACCGCATACGTACTACCACATTTTCCTGAATGTGGTTTTTCCTCTTAAGTTTTTGGATGAAAATTTCGAAAAACTTCAGTACGAAGGCTACTTCACATGTTACTGGATGTAATAATGTTGTTTAAAACTGCTAATTCCCTGCTGTTTTCATTGTCAGCAGGTCCTACGAAAATTGCCAGGAGGGATATCGGAAATTATAAAACATCTGTTCATTCGCTACGAAGGTTAAAAAGTAAGACAATTTTTTATTAAAATATTTTGGATCATTTCGAGATACATACAAACTATAAAACCTTTTCTATTTCTTGACAATGTTTGCGAAAATAGTGGGCTTTTATTCGAGAAAAGCGGAGAAAACGGCACTCCGTGGCCGCCTTACGCGAAACCGCCGCGCGGCAGCCCCCTGTTCACTCACGCGGCCGCGGGCCCGCCGCCGCCGGCCGGCAACACTCGCGTCCGGCGCGCAGCCCGCGCGCCGTGGCCCCCACCACGCCTCCACTTGGTGGTGGGGGAACGCCGGCTTCGGGCGGCCGGGTGGGGGGAGCGGCGGGCACCGGGCGGCGCGGAGAGGGGGTAAGACGCGGCGCGCCAGCGGCCTCTCCTCAAATTATGAAGTGCACGGCGGCGCGGCGGGCGCCGTGGCTCCTCCCCGCCGCCGCCACCGGCCCGGGGCAGGCCTCCGCCTCGCGCCTTGGCCCCGCCCCCGCCGCCGCCGCCGCCCCCGCGCGCACCCTGCCGGCGGAGGAGGAAGCGGCCGCAGACATCGCGCGCCCGCTCCGCTGCCGGCGGACGGTCTTTCTTGCCAGGCCGCTCTCCGGTTACTTTGTGCTTCGACTGTTTGATTGTTATGCAGACGCGTCTCTAGCGGTTCAGGCGGCCATGCCAAGCATAGAATTTGGGCCCCTGTGAGAAAACTTCAAATTAGTGTTATTTCTTTTAGCGAGTGTACTCTTAAACAACTCTCCTTGTAAGTGGCATATGCCATGTCTGCCGTACAGTAAATACTCTGGTATTATCTACAAATGTTCCCACGTCTTCGTGCAAATAAAACTGTAGTACTCAAATAATTGTTTGTTGAGTTTTCGTGCTGCAACTGCCTGCTTCAGCCATTGCAGCACTTATTTTGCGTCCTTTTGTGAGCGCTTGTGTACTTTGCGTGTACTTGCGTGTGTGGAAGATACACTTAAAAAATTAATGTTTAATATTGTCAACAGATGAAGAAAAATTAAGAAACAGTTTTAATTTATTATGAAAATGACTGTTTTGATCTATTTTGCATCCCCTTATTTTATTGTGACACATAGGTAAAAAAATAGAACTAAAAATAAAATGCTGTAAGAGGAAAAGGTAGTTTGATTCTGATTCTTTTCATTTGCGCGTATTCTAATAAATTCGTTTTCAGCGGGTGCATACTCTTCTGAGAAATACCAATTTCAAAGATAGACAAAAGGTTTCGTGCTTTTTTTTTTTAATCATGTTCGACTTCTCGCCGAGTTGCGCAGCCGCGGACAGGCACGGGCGATTTTTCTAATTCCACTTCCCTCCAGCGGCGCCTGACCTGGCAGTACCTCTCGCTTTGGCCGTCAGGTGGAACTGGGGTCGTCGCCCAAGACCGCCCGCGCCCGGCAGTGGCGCCACAGCGCCGCGCAAGGCGCCGGCGGTCGCTCGCGACGCCCTCGCCCGCCTGCCCGCGCGCGTCGCGACGCCTCCGCCGACGGCTCCGTCGGGGACACACTCACACAAACACACACGCTCGCTCGACGCGGCGTTAAAAAAGGAAGGTGGCATCTTGGCATCCCCCACTCTTCGCTACCTCGCCCCTCTCCCCTCCGCGATCGCACCGCTCCCCTCCCCATCCCGGCCGCTCCCCTCTCCCGCCACCCCCCTCCACCCACCGCCGACGCCGACGCGCCAAGGCACCCACGAGCGCGTGGACGCGCGCCTCCAACTCCAATGCCTCAACATCGCGGGCGCGCGCGTGTGTGTATGTGTGTGTGTGCGCGCACGCGAGGGAGTGTGTGTGTGTGTGTGTTTGCGGTATCGCATGATAGGGATTGTTGGCCGGCGCTGTCAGCGAGGCGGTTTTCCAGTCGATCTTATCCCGCACGTTGACTCCCCCTCCGGGGTGTCTCCTCCTCCCCCCTCTAACAGGCCCCAGCGCCGTCGGTGGCCTCTTCTGAACGTCAAAAAAATGGCAGAGCGCCGGCTGGCAGTGCGCGGAGCGGCGGCGGCGTGAAGCGTAGCGGGTCGTGCGGGAGCGACGCGGGGCCGCGTGCACTGTGCAACCGGCGGCCGGGCCGGGGACGGGAGCGGCGTGCCGGCGGCGGCGGCGGTGGAGGCGGCGGCACGCCACGCCCCCTGCCTGGGTGGTCGGCGCCCCCCCGCGACCCCTGGAGAACAGGGGCGGCGGGGCGATCCGGCGTGACCGGCCACCGGCGCTTCGTGGCATCGGTGGAAGTGGGAGTGAAGAGATTGTGGTGGTGGAGAGGGCTGACGCTTCGGGACGACGCGCGAGCTGTGTGACGGCACGCGGAGCACCGCGTCAAGAGGGGAGCAGCAGCAGCAGCGGGAGGAGGAGGAGGAGAACGTCAGACAGGGAGAGAGGGGAGCCGAAGGCGGAGGGAGGGGGGGACAACCGAGCAAGACAGAGAGAAATCCTTCTCCAATCTCGGCAATGTGGAACCTATGGACCAGGACAGCTAACGTTTAATACTTTTATACGTCTTTAAACGCTCGAAACGCGCGCACACACACACGCGCGCGCGCACGGTGTGTGAGACAGAGTGCGTGCGAGCGGGAGAGGCGGCTCACCGGCGGGTGCTTCGGCGCGCACACGTCGCGATCGCCGGGGACCGGTGGCGCGCCGGCGGCGGAGGCGGCGGAGGCGGCGGCGGCGGCTGCTGGCAGTACTGGCGCGCGTGTCCTCCCAAAGACGCGAGCCGCCACGGTGCTCGCTCTGATCTGACTGCCTACCGCGCGCGCGAGAGAGGCGGTACCTCCTCCTCACCCGGGAGTCCGGACACGGCGGCGGTGCTAAACGACGGTCAGCGATGACAACGCCGGCCATCGTTCGTCACGACTAATGATCCACGGGGAGGCCGCTCGTCGCAGAAGATTCCCTGCACGCCTCGCCTGAAACAACAGTTAAAAACCCGGCGCCTGCGTTTGCTCACGGTCGGCACCGGACGAAGTCGTCGTTACCTCCCGGCTCGCCTGTCAACGCAGCTGGATTTTTTCTGTGCCGGACGGGGGAAACATTTATTTCCCAAGAGTCGAACGGTGATTTCTGCTCCGTTTTGTCGGCGCCGTTCCCCGGCGGGGGGGCGCGGGGCGCGGGGGGCGTCGCGGCGCCGGCGGGAGTCGTCGCGACGGCGGCCACGTGCTCGTGCGAACGGCGGCGGGGACCGTGGGGTGTGTATTGATTTCTACGGCGCTTTGTGTGTGCACTTCTCAAGTATTTAACCGGCCGCTCGGGAGTCTTTCTGTGCATTTCTCGCGCCGGGAGCCGGCGCTAACACGGCGGAAAGACGCCGGTGAAGCGGGCGGGTGGCTTTAGGGTTGACGTGAAGTTTTGCGAGCGGTGACATTCATTTCTCGGCGGCGCTTCCACCGTCGCACAGCGAGTGAAGTGAATCGGCGCCGGCTTTGTTTCTACGAACACGCTCCAAGCTCAAGACGACGTTGAAGCAGTGACACTACTACCTTGACACTACCTATTATTCTGTGATACTTTTAACATCGCCCCGCCAATATTCAGAGGTGCTCTGTGGTTTCGAAATAAAAGCAGCTAAATCCAAGATATATTAGTGGAAACATCTTTGTCGAATGAAATTGGTAACTTTGAGAAACAATTTGGTGTCGGCTCTATTGTTCGCCTCAGTGCCTATATATCAACATGACATTGAGCTTCAAGGTGTGCAAGTGACAATCTCGTACATGCGTGCGTCTGTGAATTCGTGTAATTGTGTAAAACAGGTACTTGATAATCTCGAGTGACATTCTCATCCCTGCGATCGAGTGCCAGTCTTAAGCGTACAGGACGCAGTCGTGAAGTACAGCTGCGCGTGTTTGAACATTTTGTTTCCGAGTGACAATCCACGCTCGTGACCGCGTGCGTCCCAGCACTCGCGCACCCGCAGTGAATCATTCTGTTTCTCGAGTGACAATTCTCCGCTCGCGCGTCCCGAGCGCACGGGACGCCGCCGTGCACTTGCGAATCCGAACATTGTGTTCTCGAGCGCCGACCCGCGCTGGCGAGCGCGCGCGGTGCGGGCCGTGCCGAGCTCGAGCGGCGTGCGTGAAGCCCCGCCTACCACCGTGGCCGGGCCTCCGTCACCGCCGCCGCGCCGCGCCGAAGCCGCAGGGGCCTTGGCAACTGTTCCCTGCGGCCGTGCGCCACCGACTTCTCCATCGCGGCCATCATGGCCCGCCACGACCGCCGCAACCGGAAGCAGCAGGCGGCGGCGGCGGCCGCGGCGGCGGCGGCGCTGGCGCAGGGAGCGAACCCCGTCGAAGCCACCCCGGACTCGCTCTCGCCCTTAGGTAATTACACCACGCTGGCTGCTGGCCGGTGGGGAAGCAAATTTTGACCCTGCACTGCAAGGTTTTGGCCCAGTGTGTGACGCCGGGTGGAATTTTGGGCCCTATGGAATGATACCTCGATTTTGGTTACTGCGCGCGTGGCATTGTATGGTCGATAGTTCTCCGTGCGTGTAGACCTTCTTTAACTGCTGAGCTTTAGGCGTAAAATCTTTTCATAAGTTTCAACTCTGAAAAATGAATATTGTGTGTTAAACACTTTTTTGGGCACTGCACATGTTGTTAACTGTAAACGATGGTTTAGCGTGTGTTTAGAATGGTAGTGTTGTGGTCTTTTCAGCAGAGTTGTGTTCAGGGTTTGAAAATTTTATTTAATTTTCCTTCCTGCACCAAATTAAAATTTTACACGCAAACTGTGTGTGACTGTGTGAAATTTTGGAACCTTTTTTATAAACTTTTTGTTGGGGTCTGCACGCTCTGCTATGAGTAAACGAGCTTCAGGTGATTTAGTACAGTATGTAGGTCTTTTTAAATAATTTTTATTTCAGTTGTAAATCTGCGCCAATATAAAATTAATCCGCAGGTCTATACGGGAAATTGTAAGCGCTCTTCGCGTTGTCAGTAAAATAGGCGGATAGTATGATGACTACAACTTTTCACCAGCATGCTTTTTAGCATTACGAGATTATATTGAATTTTTGTATCTGCTTGAGAAAAAGGCCAAAGGCTGCCTGTGGTTGCCACCGTGTTCAGAACTTTTAGAACCCTTTCGAGGGCCAAACTAAGTTTGAAAGACGTCAATTGCGTTTAGTTGGTGCTATCCAGACCTCTTCAACATAATTTTTAACGCCGTTTTTTATTTAAATTTCAGATTTGCGCCTCAGAAAAATGTTGCACGCGGGTTTATTACCACTAAGGAGCGAAATATGTCTTTAGGTAATGATTCTTCGGTGGCTGCATTGAAATTGACCGTTGACGAAGTTGACTCTCGTTCATGGATTTTCCTTAGATGTGTCAGTTGTATAAGTCTATTTCGAATAATTCGTGCACAACGCACACTGTCAAATATTCTAGGTTTGACATCCGGTTAGTATTGAGTTTTATGTTTCTGAAATGAAGTATTTTTTTGCATTTATATCCGTTTTCATTCGCCTGTATCACATATTAAAATATTTGGACAAATAATATTGGAGATGCCACGGGCAGTTTGTCGCTTTCAGCGTTGTTCTTAGCGGGTGGTGATCATATTTGAACCAGAACGTGATAGGGTTCCATGGGACTGTACGTGTGATTAACGAATCACACGCTCATGGTATCCGTCCATACTTTCGTAGAAGTTTCAAGCTACATAGCTAATCCAAGTTCGCAAAGTATTGTTTAGTACAAATGTAGACAATTATAACTACAGATTAACACAATTTGTCATAACATTTTGACATTACGAAATAATTTCTCTCATACCATTTTTGTTGTCCGTGAAAAGCAAGTTGAGAGCAAGGAAGAAAACATTACCTCACAAGCGCAGCAGTTTACCACGACTACTATCGTTTTCTTGATCACTTCAACATTCTTCCTAGTATGTCCTGTTTTTTCTAACAAATTTCTACGTTCATTTTAGAAATGGAACGTTTGCGTGCATATCTATTTTTCCGCCTATACATAATTGTACTTAGGATTTGTATATTCAACGATGAATCAATGTAACTATTTGACTCTCTGAATTTGCCGATGAAACTTGACCAAGGTTAAGAAATACGAAAACACGCTCGTCGCTGACGACTAATGCTACTGTACGAAAAAATGTTTTGAATTTTTTAAAAATAGTTTTGCACTCTTCTTAGTAAACAGACAGGCGCTATATTTGATCGCTTCAATTATTCGGACTATCGAAGGGACTTCTAACCAAGATATAATACAATGAGAGAACATAAATACACTTGACTGGCTCTTGTGAATGATGGGTTAGTTCACGCCGAAGAAGTAAATTTATTCGTCTAATGAATTGTGTTTTATTCGCGTAGAAGTTTTCGGCACTACAGGAATTTATTTGTCTACCTAAAACCAAGACTATGAGTCCGCATGCCAGCACGGCTGAAAGAGTTCTCTTGTCGAACCTCCTTGAGTCCGTAAGGCACTCACAACTACACCAGTGACACACTCACTGCGTCCTTTCCGCGCAAGAGCTCGTACTTCCCGCGCGAGGTGTTGCCGGGCGAATCCTGTCCAACACGTAACGAGAGAGGAGCGTGTGTATCCGCGTGCATGTGAACTTTCTCATTCTCAGGTCGAAGCACAAGTTGTCAACATCGTTTTCATCTCGGTTCAGCGCGTTTTCGTACGAGCAGCAGCGTTCGCCACCTATATCTCGCAGTACGTTGACGTCCATGAAAGTGCAAGTATGCAAGTTGTGCCGTCAGACGAACGTGTTCCTTTTTACTCCCAATTTTCTATCAAACATGACTCACTGTCTGAATATGTTTTAGTGTTTCTTATGGCATGTTGTATGACTGCTTGAATTATATCAATTGCGAATACTTCCGGGAAAATGTGGTTTGCAGTACGTACGAACATTATTTGCAACATCGTATGAAAATTATTGGCAGATTTTTTTTATTGCAGTACGGATTCACTTCTCGACTTGAGTACCCGCCAAGAAATCGGTGGTCATGAGGTAAAAGTTCTTAAGTCTATTTTGGGAGAAGTTGGATTAAGTACTGAGTTAATTATCTATGTTTTATTTCAGTAAAACGACCGAATTCATGTTGCCTTCTTAAGGACAGAAAAGCAGTGGAAAATATACATAGTTTAATCGGCTTAATTTAACTTACGGCCCAATAATATAACTCTTAATTTCTCCAAACTAAGATTTTTGACTAAAGAGCGTTTACCCCGTGACCACAGAAATATAACATGCACGCTCAAGGGGTAATGTTGCGTTGATTGAACCTACGGTTTGCGGCGAGACCAGCGTACAGTATAGTGCGATTCTGAAAGGATGCATAACCGAAAGCATCACGGCCTGCTACCGAACACGCAAACATGTTGCGGTCACTTCAGCTCGGTTGGCAAAGTAGGGCGGGAGGCGTCGATAGTTGTAGCACGTGGACTTCAAACCTCCGGGGGCTCTTGGCTCTTCACTCAAAAATTCTGCCGCTCCTTCATTTCCAACCATTAGACTGCCGGAGTTACTCAATTTGCGCAAAGAGTGTAAAGAACAGAAGTACAAATTGTAATTAAGACTTCCGGCGGTATTGAAATACTCTGTAATTAGGTTAGCTCGCGAAGAAACAAAAGCTGTCGGATTCCTGTGTTGTCGGTTGGACTTGTGAAACAAAAGACTGTGTTCTCGCCGGATGGTAGGCCGCCCAGTCGTTTCGCAGGAGCGACTCCAGGTATATTTGTAGACTCTAAAACTTCTAATTTTGTTGCTGCTATGTTTAAACTTTATATTTAACCTTACAATGAAAATTATGTTAAAACATAATATACATTCAAATTTATTTATTACTTTTTATGATTACATTTCATCATTAATTTAATTATGGAGAGTAGATTTTCTTGAGATATTTTCGAAAGAGAAGGCGATCAAGCATTTTATTATGTTAATAATTTATGTATTTAACACAACTCTATATTTGTAATTGAAACTTTATCGAAACAAAACCTTCAAAAATTCCCCTTTCCCGAAGGGTGTTCAATGGTGAATTTTCCTGTGCTATTTGGTTCCCAATTTTATTAATTTAACTGAAGTGCGCAGATTATTATTTTTTGAACTACCATGCATAAAGCTGGTGACGTCTAGCCGTTTCTGTGAATATACTATAATCTTTTATGGGATTATGCAAAATTCAATCTTAGAGTAATGAAAACGTCTAAGCTCTTGTCAGAATATTGAAAATGTCATTCTGAAATATCTCCATTTCACGTACCTTCTTGGTTTGTTGACGAAGCCACATCTTGTCCCCTGCTTTCTTAAATTAACATTTATTATCCTTATTGAGAATGTTCGCCTCTTAATGTTCTGAACGGTACGTTTGTACATTTATTACTCAATAAAATGACTTCCAGGATTTACGTCAAAATGGGACCTCATAATACTGTTTCATCAGCTTCGAAAATGCCTGATTTTTTTCTCAGGAAAAAAGAAAAGACTTATTTTAATTAGTGTTTAGGTAAAGATGATTAAGGAGGATGTAGCAAGTCCGTACAATGACGTAAGCAAATTCATGGTTGAGTATAAGCTCAGGTTCCGATACTGAACTGACTTTGTGCTGCTGCCAAACTGCAGAAAGGCGTAAGAACGGGTTGTTCTTACCAGTTTTACGGGTTGTTCTTGCCAACCTTCTTATGCATTTTGTCAAAGATTTCACTAGTGAAATCTACAACACCATATGACATGGAAAAAATAGTTCCCGTTAAGTTAAAAATTAGAAATGTATAAACATCTGAAGAGGAAGAAAAAAGGAACTCCGAAACGTTATTTAATGTAATGATATGTAGGTAATAAAAACAAAATCGATAAGGTGATAGTCAATAAAGTGTTTGGACCTTACCTGTATGTTAAATTACAAAATAAATTGAATGACCATCTGTACCTTAAGAAGTATAAATATAAAAAAAGATTATATTGTTAGTTCTTTTCGTATGAGCTCATTTGTGGTAGACCAGTTAGTTGTATTGCTGTCCCCGTAGTTTAGCGTTTTGTACCCGCCCGCGCTCCGAGCTGGCGGGATGCACCACGTGGGTTGCCAGATGCTTAATTAGTAGTGGGCTTCCCTGTTTGTCGCTTACTGCGCATGCGTTAAAATCTGCCCCGACACGGTCTCGATCGGCGCCCTAATACGACAGGTGGCGCTCATCGCTCATTGAGTTTAATGATCGTCCAACGGTGGCGCTGTTGTTGCCTCTGGGGCGATTGTGTGGCAATAAAAATTATTTTTTCATTAAATGTATCTTTCGTGAAATATTTTATTATTCAATTCGATAATATTTTAGTTTTGATGATAACTTGTCAGTATCATGTGGGAAAAAGAATTGGTTGTTCATTCTGCAAAATGTCTTCAGCGAGTTCATATTTCATAATGAAGTGTATTCGTTGTATTTGTAGATATGTGGAAACATTTTATTACAAAATGATAGTTTATATTCAGTAGATTCAAAATTGGTTCATACTATCTATCCATATAAATCCATCCGCCATATAAATAAATTGAATAGGATATGACAATCTTCAACACGTGCGTTTAAGTCATCAGACTTATTTATCAATGTTTAATGAGTTTTATATCGTTTTTATCGATTATGAATTTGAAATTAGTCTGTATTCGTAATTTTTTTGACAACCTCTAATTGAATTTAGGAAACACATGTAGTAACTCTCTTGACAAGTTTGCATAGTCAGTTTTGGGTAGTCATGTTTGTATGGTTAAATCGTACTTAAAATAGAATATAAGAAAATCACTCAAAAATACTTTTTCTAACGAATTTCGCTTAACGAACAAAAACAATGCGATTTTTTATAGATCTGTCTTACAGCCTCTATTACAGTAATAAATTTTGGTAGAGAGAATACCAGAAGAATCTCTTTACCACTCCTGGAAATCCAGCAAAATAGCCTACAATATTCACTCAACGAATTTAACAGACATAATATATTCATTTAACTTAATTTTCATCAAAATATAGGATATATTAAGAAAATGTCATTCTGGACCCATATGAAGAATAATACACGAAGACTAAAAGCACATTACACTGATTTTTTGTTACATTTCGTTACACACAATGTGTTAATAAGGACGGATCTATGTTACCGCAGCTCTACGGCGCGTGATGAACGCATCTTTGTCGCGGTGGTGGTGAAGTTAATAACAGCTCCTCAAACTCCTGTAAGGCCACCCAGTTCGCTGCTCATTAGTTCAGAATATACTTAAACGCGATAACTGTCAAAATTCTTCGTTGCTTGAGTAGGATGATGTACTTCGCAGCCGTGAAATTAATTGAGATAGTATCAAAATTACGCCTGCGAAAGCCAAGAATTTAGGTAAAACGGCAATGAATGACGTTTGAGAATGAAAAATATTTTTTGAAGTTAGAAGTATAGTTACACTTTAAAAAATTGATTACTAAAATTCTTTATTATTCTGCAAGGAAGTTCCTGAACACCAAACACAATTTTTTAATTTGCAATTTGGCAACGAGTGACGTCCAATAACAGTTTTCTTGTTACGTTTGCTGATGACTACTGTAGAAGGTAAAATTCATTTCTTCTAGACTATCATAGGTTTAGAAAATCACGCCATGATTAATATTTCTAAAAAAATTTAATTCTTTGAAGCAGTGTTTTAATATCTCTGAATTCTATTGCCTTTCAATGCCGTAATTACATTTCTGTCAGTCCTTCCAAATGTGCAATTTAAGATACATTAATGGAATAATTGTGACATCTTATTTTCCAATTCTGTTTATTCTCACTAAAACTATACAACTAATATAAATTATCATTCTCCAATAGTTTCGGTTATACATTTACTTTGGATTAGAATTTTGGAAAGGTTAACAGGACTCAAATACTTACAAATACTCAAGAAATACATTATTAAATATGTATAGTTTTGTTCAATTTGATACATCTTTTATTTATTAACGCCTTTCATTACTTTGTTATTTTCGATTCCAAAATACGCTGTAAGAAATATTGAAATCAAACAACTTTTACAGCAAAACTTTTAGTTTAGCTTCATATATGAGAACCAACCGCAGTATCAACTTCATGAAGTTTCAAACCACTTTAATGCAAGGACACTTGCACATGCTATAAATTTTGAGAACTTCGTTATGTGTTCAGTCGTTATTAATGCAAAGTGGTTCCGGAAAAGACTGCATACAATCTTTCACAGAAATTTCATTGGTAAAAAACCAAACAATTAAAAAATGCCGAATTAAATTCTTTTTAACCTATTGAATGGCGCCCTAGTAATGCGCGAAATTCCCATATTCCTTTAAGTTTAATTATTAACTTATATGTTTCATGTTTTTGAGTAGGGAACCGCTGAGGAAATAGGGGATTAATAAATAACGAATCTTTTCTTACAACTACTGGAGTTAATAATAATTTGTATTGTGCCCTCTTTTCCTCCTAATAAAATAATTAGGGGAACAATTAATAAACCCTTTCAACGTAGTGATTTGCCCTTAAATTTGAGCTCTCTGGGGTTTTCTTCACCCTCTGCCCGTCATCCGGACGAGGAAATGGGAAATAATTAACAACTCTAATGGACATTATTATGGATTCAGATGCTTCATTAGATAATGAAAATAGTTCAAGACTGTGAATAATATCGCACTCAAGCCATACATACTTTATTTACCCGTTAGAGTTTGGTTATTAATTTTGGAGAAGAAATTCGTGTAAAAGGCTTGTTAAATTATATAGCTAATATTCAAAGAATTTGTAGATTTCGTATAAATATGAATAGACTATTAAAAGTACCTTTAGATGGAGATGAAGGGTTCTTTCAATAATCAGTACATATCGTAAATTAACTTCTCATTTGGGGTATAATAAACATTTCATATTTGAGAGTCTGCCGTGTCATTGTGAAGGACTGATAAAAAAATTCAGAAAAGTATTTATTAATTTATAAATTAATATCTCTCATGGAATCCAATCAGTGAAAGAATTCAATCTCATTATTAATGAGAATTAAAAGAACCTTGTACATTTTGGTTAGTCAACGTTTTTTGCCATGAATATATTATATGCCATATTAATATTACCTGCGGGTAGCTATGTATTCTCACAGAGTTTACCGCAATTATTTCATTATTTACTTGGAGGAGAGTTTGTAAAAAATCATGGTTACTATCAACTCGCACGAATCGAAAACGTCGAGTGCCATATTTGTATTATATTTGTAAGCCGTAATTTTATAAACACCAGTTCACACTGTTAATAAACCTTTCTTCGAAAGATCACCGGTAGAGTTCACAAAATCTTGGTGGCCGACGCCTTTCTCCTTCAGATAAAACAGATTAAAACGATACCGTACAGTCCCGATCCTATGAAGTTCCTTCCCATCGCAGCATGATATGATAGTAACATGTAATTGAAATTTCTTCTGCAATGAATAAATAAATAACATTCACAAATGTATTCACGCATACAATTTTATAAAATAAAATAATAATAGTTAATCAACAGTTTCTTCAAATGGACCGACTTGAGTTCATAAACGCTGGGTGGTCATCCCTTCTTTATTGAGCGAGAAAAAAACCAAGGTCAATAAATCCTTTTCGGCATGGTGGTCTCTCATTTCCATGACTCGGATAGGTCTTTCTCCTCTTCGTCTCTGACGGCATATCAACTGAAGAATAGGCATAATGAATATTTTCGCCGGTAAAATTTAATTATAGGTTGGTGGAAACGAGACCTACTTTAGCTCAAATGAATTCTCGAGAAATCCCGCAAAGATGTACTACAAGTATAATCAGCAGAATTATTATTTTTTCCTTCAATTCGAGAGGCATCTTGTACTTGTACCGAAAGCTGTTAGAGTTGCTTTACTTCAGTTAGTTTCTACAATGAATTTTATGGTACGGCATTGCTAGAATTGTTAGCAGAATTTTTGAACATTTCAGACTTCATAAACTCGGGGTTATCAACTCTTCTTTTCCGGGCGAGAAAAAATATCGAGGAGTGGAACATCTTTTTTACTATGTGGTCCCTGTCGCCTCCACGCCGAACATCGGGTCTGTGGGAGCCTCTCAGGTCTACCAATATTAAACGATTTATAGAATCCGAATGAAAAAAATTTGAACAATCATACTGGAAACGGAGTAAACCGTTACAGGTTTAGGTTCAAATAATGTTATGCAAAAATTCTACCCATAATAATTATTAAAATAGAATTACACAACATATTTAATAATGTACAGTTTTTCACAGAGGTGAGCAATTTTCAATCACCAAAAAAACATCTATCTCACAACGACTATCTTCTATCCTGGACGAGTGAATTTCAGACAGAAATTCCTCGGATTATCCGAGTTCATAAAATCTGGGTGGTCAACCCTCGGTTCCGGGGCGAGAAAAAACAAAAGCGGGCCGCGCCGCAACACCTTTGCCACGCGGCGGTCCCTCTCATCTCGGCGCCGAACATCGGGGCCTGCGGGGACCGACCCGCCGCCGCCGCCGCCCGCAGACATCCATCGCGATGCGGGAGGGTCTGCCGGCGGAGGTGGGCACGCGGCGGCGGCGGCGGCGGCGGCGCCTCGGGGGTGAATCACGGCCTCACGCCGCCCGCCGCGGCGGTGGCCGTGGTTCCCTCGAGGGCGGCGGCGGCGGCGGCAGGCGGCGGACGGCTAACGAGCGATGCAGCTGCCGCCACCGCCGCCGCCTCCTTCGTCGCCGCCGCCGCTGCCCGCGGCCGGCTCGCGCGCCGGTATTGTAAAATGCAAAGCGCGTGCGGTCGGGTGACGGTGGGTGGACGAACTGGTGGGTGGGGGAGGGGTGGCTGGATGAGGGGTGGGCTGGCGGTTGGCAGTGGGGGGGTGCGGGGTGTGCCGGCGGTCGGATGGACGTGGGGGGTCGGGGGGGTTGGGGGGGGGGGTCGAGTGGTCGATCTGCGGGCTGAGTAGTTGGGTTGGCATTTGGATGGTTGATCCGAGGGTTTGGGGGCTGGTTTGCGGGCCAGGTGGTCGGTCTGCGGATCGGTGTTGGCTGGTCGGGGCGATGGCGGACGAATGGTAGGGCTGGCGGTCCGGTGGATTGCAGGAAGGGCGTGTCTTAGGAGCACTTAATTCAGACTGGAGGATCAGCAGACGGTTGGATGCGTGAACTGGTTGTTTAGTACTTTTGCGGGAGGCGGGGTGATTGAGTGTCATCAATACCGCGGCTCCCTAACCCTAGTGCAGTTGTCCACGAGGTACCGACACTGTCCACAAAACAGAGGTGTAGAACTGTAGAAGACGCAATCGTGCTCGGATTTCAAATTGTAGCCTGCACCCTATACTTTTATTCCTTCTTTTTCTTTAGGGAATTCACCTGGCACATTTACGTGACAAAAGATGTTCTTATCTTCTGTAATTACGCAGAAATTTTCAAATTAATGATGCAGCCTCTATCGTGCAGTTCGAAATCACAATTTTCACTAGAATTTTTCCAGCAGTATGTATGACCAAGACTTTTCCTCGTAGGTGTTGGAATTTTCATTTATGATTGTATTAATTTAATTTGCTTAGATGAAAAGTCAAGGTATTTATGATAATTTCACATCCACTATTCTATTGCAGTATTCTCTACGAACCCGCAAAACTTAATAATGTTGATAATATAGGGTAAAGTTGGACAAAGAAAATACTGAAGTAAATCCAACAAGTTTTTATGAGACAATTACGAAATAGCTAATTATTATGTACACGATCCAGAATAGGTTATGCTTTGTTTTGATATCTAGGATACAATTTCAAGGTAAAATCAACTACGTGTTCGGGATTCGAACCCACTACGCAGATTGCCGCCGATTCCAGTTTTCTTGTTCGATAGCTCGTGGTCTTCTCCACCAAACCTATCAATGAAAGAGATTTTTTATGTGAATCCTGAAAAAACGTATTTGTTGTCGCTCCCTGTTCCTAAGGGACTGGGTGACGGGAGCGCTGCGGGAGGCAAGCGAAAATGAAGTGTGGAGGAGGTTCCAAGGAACGAGAGCTCCCGAGGTCACGACGGGGTGTGGCCTTGGTCTACCGTACCCTCGCGTAGGGTTCGGCAGGTCTTCGCTATGAAGGCAAACTTCTATAGAAGGAGTAAGGGTGACAAAATAGTAACCAAGGCTAGGTTTTGTATTTAATTAGTGATTGACTCGCATTTCTGTAATTTTGTATGTCAAGAGGAAAAAACAACAAAACTATGAGCGTATCCAGACATTTTTCTATTCTGAATTCCCTTCCTGGAGCTTTTTATATACTTGTTAGATAATTCTATGAACACGTTTGTACATCATATGGAACATAATGTTTTATTCTCTCTCTTTTTTTGAGGGGATATGCAAAGATACAAAGGTATTTGAAGAAATTTTGGGAAAACGTCAAATCAAATCCTCTATTCACTATATAGCAATGTAATTAACTAAATTATAATAAGACTTAAATGCTAAAAATATTTCCAAAATGTATTGTGAAATTTTAGTTTTGAGTGAATAGACTTGAATTTTTTACCTACAATTAACTCAAATTCTAGAAAAATTATGAAAATGTGACTCTTGTGAATAATGGCAAGGTACTTTCAATAAAAAGCATTTTATAAAGAACATTAATTATTTTTAGGTCACTAAAAATAAACATAAAAAATATCAGTCATCAGTGTGAACTGATCCCTTCCTCGTGAAATGCCAGGGTTAAGTTGCTTCGACTTCAATATAAAATGGCTCAGTTGTAGTTTTATATAGAGTACCTGAATATTGCAGTTCAAATTCGGAAAATGTTTTAGCTAATGAAGTTTGTGAAGGATATATATGATGATACAATGGATTTTTAATGCATTTCCCTTAATCAAAAATCATCCAACTTATGCCGTGGACTCATTATAAATAAACATTTACTAGTAATTTACCGTTTATCGCTCATCGTCATTTCCTTTTCGTGGTGCGAACTTAGTATTATCGAAATCACCTATACTATCGAAACTTCATTGCATAACTGTGGCTTTTATTAGCTTCGCCTTGAATCAGAAAATGGAAA
The DNA here is from genome assembly GCA_964035755.1 of Teleogryllus oceanicus. Taxonomy (NCBI): domain Eukaryota; kingdom Metazoa; phylum Arthropoda; class Insecta; order Orthoptera; family Gryllidae; genus Teleogryllus; species Teleogryllus oceanicus. The sequence goes on along the minus strand of CAXIVR010000005.1, from coordinate 72,582,218 downwards.
TATAAAATATTCGTAAATGTTAAGTGATGCATTTAGGAAAGACGCAATAAAGAACAAACAGACCACTTAAATGCAAACAGTAACAATCGCAATGAAATATGTTATGTGTCGTGTAAATTTTTTTGTGATTTTTACCTTTCTATTCATCTTGTGTGCTGTAATGATGAAAGCAGGCATCAACACTTGTTCGTCAAAAAAATCTTGTTATTATTAATACGTTTTATAATGTGATCATATTAGTTCTTGCCGGTATTTCTATTTTATTCATTCTTCTTTAATATATTATTAATAAATGAAAGTGAACTCGTTAAATAATTTTTAATCTATTTTACGAATATTCTACTATATTTAATTGTGATTATTGCATACGAGTTAATTATTATTCACTGACCAAAAAAGTCTTATCATTTGGAAATTTGTTAATGGCATGAACAACGTCCAGTTTAATAAACAAAAGTTGATACTACAACCACAATTGAAATATGAAAGTTTAAGAAGAAGATCTCGATGCATAGGCGTATATTAGCATGTAATGACTTCTGTATGAGTAGAAACATGTACTTAGGTTTTTAATGTTCTGCTTACTCGTTTCGAATATGAACAACACTTGAAGGTTCCTTAAAACCATACAATTCTGTTACCAGTTTTTTAATCTTTATTCGTCTCCACACAAAATTCTCCTATGTACACCTTCACAAATCTAGACTTCCATGACCCGAGACCCCATTATATTTGTCTTAACTAAAAATGTAAAAAAAACTGCATTATCTTTGATCGTTTCCAAAGAGACGCCACATTACGAGGATTTTTAATTTGCCTGTTACGGTTTCTCTCGACAGCAATTTATCCGTAACTCCCGTTTTTAAAGGAATATGAAAACAGGACCAATTTGGCGGGGACGACGACGCTCGGAAACGACCAAGTCATCGAGAAAATTACTTCTACGTAACGAAACCCATGGATGTTCGCCTCGTACATTATTCCCGAGAAGTAAAATACGAGGGCGTAAAAGTTAGCTGCCATATGTCGCATCTAAACAGCAATAAATCACAAAATTATCTGCTCGGTGCACGGCCACACAATGAAGAGAGGTGGCCGGCCGCCCGTCGCGTCTAGAATGCCAAGTATCGGCGTTTAATGTCTTCGACGCTCCTTGAACACAGGCGCAATCAAGGAACGAATTAAATCTGCCTTCGGTGATGCCTCAAGACACAAACGTCAAACATTGCGAGAGCAACGAGATAAGTCGTTCATTTACGATTCCAGGCGCTAAGTAACGATAGAACAGGCGCGTGAGTAGAAACTGTGGCAGTGCACCGGCTGTGGAGTTGTAACATGGAAGGATGTCTGGCTGTCAGTGTTGTTACAGAAGCAAAAAGTAATGGCGGGAATTTTAAGTGTAAGGTTAACATTGCAGTCGAGTGATAGCTGAGAGTCTCGGCGCCATGTCGGGGTGGGTTATAAGCCCTGGGTAGAAGACTTTTTGTTTGAGGTTTATCATCATCGTAGGCTACTAAAAGGAGAGAAAAATTTTTGACGAGGAATTTCAAATGTATGTTTTTCTTAGAATGAACTCGTGTGGTAACTTCTCTTACTTGTGTGCCAGTTCATATTTTAAAAAATGTGTTGGTTAAAAAAGAATATTACTAATGTAGAGTATCTAGATTATTTGCTGTTATACCCTATACTCAAAGATATTGGTGATATGGAGGACAGAACGATTCTCAAAGAAAATGTCGCTGCACAAGATTTTCTAGGGGATTATCAGACTTGAAAGTGAAACTTCTGAAGATAAATCGTTATTTTTAGTTGGAAACAACGAACCGTTACTACAGGCATGAATGTAAAGAAAATATTTTTGTGATAATTTTTATCAAATTTCGATATGTGCGGTTAGTTAGAAGCCCCTTATATCACTTTGTGTTGATAAATTTATTACTAACGAAATAAGGAAATATTTTCAACCTAAGTTCTCTGTTATCGCTAGTCAAGAAGATGGCGAGGTAATGTTTTTAAAATCTTCAAACGGCAGTAAAAAGTTTATTTTTAGTGTCATTACAGTTTTGAATCAACAGCAACAAGCCACTATCATTGCAAGAAAACCTTTATCGGATTAATGAGTGAGAGTATTTACTGGAATAATGGGTGAACGACAGCATGCGTATTTTATCAATTTCGTAATATTAAAAATATCCCTCGTCTTAGAAGGGTGTAAGCTTTATTTTTGTAATATTGTAAATGTCTCAAAAAAGTATGAATATGGTATTTCTTAATGTTTGTAATTTGTTTCCACTCATTATTATTATTATTATTATTATTATTATTATTATTATTATTATTATTATTAAACTGTCATCTATCCATAAGAGAAAAACTGTTTGGGATTTGACGTTAACATTTGAATATCTTATCCCCAGAGATACAATGACAATAAATGTAATCGTACTACCTGTTCGCATTTTATAGGAACGGAAGAAAAGTAAAATAAAATTTTACGAGCAACACTTCCGCCGAATAAAATCGAATTAAGTTGACATTTTTACACAATTTCTTATCTTAAAAGATCATTAAATGTCACTCGTAATGCGTCATTTCGCGAAAAGAACGTACCTACAGCCACACAACCCGATAACTTATACCCGATCCCTCATATAACAAATTATTTATACCCCACGTCGCCTCATATCTAATACTACTAAGTAGGACGGTAATAATGTAGATTACGAATGTTCACGGGAACGTTTACGAGAACGCGAAAACACCGAGAAAGACTGCCGCGTAACGCATCAAAGAAAACCGCATCTCCCACTTAATCGGCTTTCCGTCAGCCGGAAACCAAGTGCTCGGCGACACCCAACAGACCTCGGGCCGCATGAGACAGACCGCGAGGGAAAACGCAGCTAGCGACCGATCACCGACGCCGTGCAGGTTTCGCACCTGCCGTGCCGGCGGCGGCGGTGGGCCTCGCGTCGGTAGCGACGGTGTGGGCTCCCGGCAGGTGCGCGACAACCGTCGGCCTCCCCAAGTACTCCGACTCAAACCTCCGACGCGCTTTCAGCAAGCTGTTCAAACACACGGTAGTCGTGGAAGAAGGAAGGTCACCGCGCCGTCGGCCAAACTCTTCTCAGATGCAATCGACTCTCCTACACCTGTGAGAGTCGCTGGCCTGCCGTTTCTTTCGCAGTTTAGAACTTTATCAACGGAGCCACCCGGACCAACGGAAGCAATGCGGGTTCATTTATACCTGTCGCTAATTTTGCAGGCCTCATAAAAGAAGTTAATCTTCTTTAAACGTATCTAGTTTGTTGTAATTGAACGACACGTGTGGGTCTAAATGAGTGAAGTTGCGGAGTGGATTGGTTTAAAATGTTATGCTGATGACTCCGGGTAAAGTAACACTGAGCACGTAAGGTGTGAAAAACTAAGTACCCCTGGGCACGTAATGTGTTCCGGCTTGCAGGTAGGCATGGAATCTCTCGTTAAGTTCTTTAAAAGATTTTTTGACAGTTAATTTACGAAAAAATGCGGACTAAGTGCGTTAGACGCGATGGAAGAAAATACTTTAGTTAAACTGTACATTTATATCACCCCTATGAAAGAAAACGTGAACGAAAAACAAGTTAATTTAATGGCAAAATGTGTTACTTTTCAGTTTTACTTTGTTTCTTAAATAAGAATTTATAGGATTTACATCCGTCAATTTTAGGTGACTGTACAACTTGGATATAGAATTTAACACCGTTGAATTGAAAAAAAAAATAGTTTGTAGAGATTTAAAGTATTCTTGCATATTTGAGTTTGATATCATGAACGTGTTTCTTCGTCTTTTAATGAACGTTTGGGAATTACAAATTTTCAACGAATGTATGAATGCAGAAAATTTAATTTCCAATAGATATAGAGAACACTAAATGCTACAAATTTTCTATTTTTCTCATTTGAACAAAAATCGATTTCTTAAAACAAATTGTATTACTCTAATACAAAAATGGAGTCAAATACTTCTTTTCGCAGTCGTAACTAGATAACTCACTTATATAGTTCAATTCCAAGTTTATTCCCACTTCACTAGTTTCGAGATCACCAACGCCCCTTCCGTTTTAATCGACTTCGACCAAGGAAAGTAATTTTTTCCTCGGAAAGAAAGGTTGAAAAAAGAACTTGCACGTCGTCAACGATCGTACTTGTTTTCCCTCTTCGGCCTCATAAGCCTCCTTTGTGTGCTCTGAACCGAACACGTCCCCAGAGAAAACGAAGCAATATTTACCTCGGCCAAAACAAATGCACACTCCAAAACCTTCCGGCCCCGTATATTAAATTCAATTTTACGTCGCCGACCTCCGCATGTGTGTTTTCCAGTTCCACGGAGGAAAGAATAATGTGTTTGGAATATTACCACATACTTGGAAAAGAGAAAAAACGCGGCAGTTATTTTAACACGGCGGAAAGCTAATGACTCTATAATATAAGCGCACTGCCATTCTCTGTCTTCTTTTCAGCGAGGGAGGCCTAGTCCAGAGAGTTAACATTTTATTGTAGATGCATAAAACATTGACCGACGGTGGCGCAGGCGGCGGTGAAACGGGAGGTTACAGCGACCCGCCGCTGCGGGGCGGTGTTTATTTAAACAAGTCGATGGAGGCCTACAGACAAACAGTGCAGCGCGCGATCTCCTCATGATTCCGTGATAAAGCGGATTGCGCCATAGCCACCTACTACAACGTTCTGTGCCCAAGCTGGACAGGGGGCTTTGGGGTGGGCCGACGTTCAAACAACATTAACAGCGGGTCGCCCCCGCGGCTCGGTCCGCCGCCGCCTCCGCCCGCACAGCGCCTATCAGATAAAATCGTTTTGTTATGCCTCTTTACCGAGACTGACAGGTTGGAAAGGGCGGGAAGCGGCCGGGCACCGTTGAGTTCTGCCAGAGTGGCGCAACGGTTGAACGTGCCCGCGTGGTCGATTCGTCTTTGGTCTGCCAGGGAAGGGGGTGAGAAAGGGAGAGAGGAGCAGAGAATAGATTTGAAGACTGAAAGAAGTATTTCGTTGAGAGGGGTTTCATGTGGTAAAAGGAATATTAATACATGCTTTTATTCGAGCTGAAATTTCAGAACCAAATGAATTCGTTTTTGAATTTAAGTAAGAGGTCGTGTAGGTACATATTTTGTAGCAATAGCGTTCACAATAATGACTACTTACAATGACTAGTTGCCAAAATGTTTCTAAAACAATCTTTTAGAGCCTTTATTACTTTGTTTTAAAAATAAAAAAGTAGGTCTTACTTGTAAAGTTTCAAATTCCACCTGCACTCTTAGTGAAAGACCAATAAAATCATAGTTTATGAATATAGTAAAATAAGAACATCCAAAATATACATATATGTTTGATTAGTATGGCATTTGACTTAAAATATCGGCAGGAAATTACCTTAAGAAAAATGTGCAGGGAGTTTTTCTATCACCAGTTTTCAGAACTGTGCGATCTTTTTCATCTCAAACAAACAGAAATACGCAGTGACAGTCCATTATTATTTATTAGATGCGGTGACAAATTGATCGTATCCATCAGATAACCCTAAACCTAAACACAACTGAATGAATTTTTCTTGCATCACCACCGTCTGTATACAATTTGCCCAAGATTAATGCACGAAACCCTCCGACGCAACCAGAAAAAAACAAAGGCAATGATCTAAACAACGGAGACATCGCAATAAGAAACTAAAGGTACACAAATATAATGTATAACCTGTCTCCAATCCTCCTTTCACGATTCATTATTCAGTGTAATTAGTACACAGAAGGACACAATCGTATCGGCTCGGTAGGCGGAGAAGCAAATGTGTTGTGTAGGGACCCACACGCACACAATTATAAGTTTGCGCCAAATAATTGCCTCGGACGCAAAACCTACAGAGTAATTGTCTCCGCAGACGCCTCCATGTCGCTACGTTTGCAGTCGACTTCCCTTCGTGTCCTCATCGATCGAGTGAGGGGGAGAAGGCAAGACTGTTCAGGCGCAATTCTTTTCTGAAAGCGGAAGAAAATGGAACGAAACTGACGAGAGGGAGACAAAAAGAGGTTCTAAATAGTGGTTTTTACTTCCGACGGAAAAGTTGTGCTTTGAATATGGGAACTCTGGTGTAAGTGGTAACCATGTTTTTGAAGTGTTGTTGGGTGCGTACGTTCGTTTTATTCAAGGGGAAAAAATCTTGAATAAATAATTTATTCAACGTAGGTTTTTGTGGTTTCCAGTGAAATAAAATAATGTGTTAAATATTAGTATAGAAAGTACAAGATGACTATTCAAGAAACGTATACAGTCCAGTTTCGAAATTATACGGACACCTTTTACCATAAAAACAAATTCAGTATGTAGAAAAATGACAAATTCATGTCTTTTAGGAAGAGCTATTGCAAAATGTCCGTGTCTTCACAGTAGCTTCATATTTTCGACTTACTCAATTACGTTGTTCCTACATTTCACACTTATGAAAAGATGAAATAACTAAATAACAGGAAAATATTTGCAATATTCCGTTTACTAGGTAGAAGGAGAAAAGTTTTGTATTCTAAAGTTTTTCTATTTTGAATCGAGTTATGTTTCATCACATTTTTCTTGTGTTTACCGTAAGAAAGATCTTAGGCCTACCACCTTTTGTCCTCACATCTTCCCTATTCTCTGAAATCTCTAAACGGTCAGTAAAATTATTCTCATCAATAGAATCATTGCCAAAGAAAAAATTAATAAATAAAATAAAAAATTTGAATCTGCCGATATTCTACTGTATTAATGAACCATTGTCAATAAAATTTATATTAAATCATATTTCTTCTAAAAAGCACAAATTATTTACATTTTCACGATTTTTGACTAGAAAAGTGCCACTTATCGACAAGAAAACGATTACAAGTATTGTAAATCATAATTCTCAGGAATAAAAATAAAATTATAATGTTATTGTGATTGGTATAAAACATGATGGTAAATTAAATCTCCAAGAGATCAGACTATTCCAGGTAAAATATTTGATGGCAATACGCTTTGATAGTCACTAATAAATGCTCTAACGATTATTTGAGGACCTTTACGATCTGACCTTTGAAACTTATCAACTAATGCCGGACAATGTGCTTACTTTTTTTCAACAAAAATCAAAAGTAAATAATTTGATTTCAGAAGTGTTTTTCGGGCTTAGAAAATGAGACGTTACAATTTAAAAATTAGAACTCTTACAATGAAATTATGAGTATATTTGTTTAACACTGTTCAAAGATATCAAACGGCATTCAAATTACATGAATTTAAAATAACCACGATTTTCGTTGGAAATTAGAGTAGTTCAAATGCACCTATTACGTTTCGAACACGACGGACTTTTAAGAAATATACTCTTAAACCCACGAAATTTGTCATTTCTTTAATCGTTTGTGATTAACACAATATCGCCAATCTAAATATTGTCAAAGCTTTTAGTGAGACAAAATAAAATTAAATCCTGAGATACCAAGTTTCGATACGATTTATGACTAGTTTCACAATTCACATAACTATAAAGCAATTTGAAATTGAAAAACCACACAAAAAAAAAAAGAAATATTTCAAGAAACACAACTCATAAAAATGAACCTTGCTGAAAAACACGTTACATCACATTTGATTCTCGTCGAAACACGGCGGTCACTAACGAAGAAAACGGGAACAGAATTGGCGCAACACATCCACTGAAGTAATATCTGTAAACCGTTCACCATTCGGGTAGGGAATTTTCCGTATAAATTAGAAGCATCTGTTCCGCTCTTGGAGGAACGAAAAGCCAGGGCAACGCCCTCCCCCGCGCCATATGCACTCCAGTGCGCCAGGGGACGTCGGGAAAAAGCCGGCAGGGGGCGGGGCGTCGGCGGATGCGTGGGCGAGGCGCCGAGTCCGCGAAGGAAGAGGGGAGGGGGAAGGGGGAGAGGAGGAGAAGCCAAGTGACGGTAGGGAGGCGTGTGGGATAAAATGAGTGCGGTGCGGAGTATTGAAATGTAGCAGGCGGGTGGAATGGAACTGTGTTGACGTATTGTAGGTTGAGGGGAGAGGAACCACGAAAAAAGAAGTTTGGGGGTAGGAAACCCTAGTGCATTTCGACTGGCAAAGAGAAACGTCAAGTGATGTTTAGTGCATGTGAAGCGTAAATGAGTTTTCCGGGGTTGATTTCGAGGGCTTAATGAATGACGTGATGTTGATCAGTTATATTCACTGTATTGAATACATCATGTATACACCATTTGGTATTCACATAGAATTTCCCGAGATAAAATCCGAATTCTGAGAATAATGAGCACATTCAGCGAACGTGAAAGCAAGTGCGAGGATAAGGACTGGGCCCATACTTCCCTCATTGAGCACTGATACGTTAGCAAGGAGGTGAAATATAACTGTATTGACATAGTATTGATAAGAAGTGGATGAAGGGAGGGGTGCGCGAAACAAATTATTTAAGAGCGACACCATGCATTTCAAGTACCACAGAGGCAGAGGACAAGTATTGTTTTGGTGAATGTGTACTGAGGAACCTAAAAGGACGACTTAAAGCAAATTCACTCTACATTCCTTGTATAAGTGGCATAAGTGACTTGATAATTTACTAATCATTACTAAACAACATTGTAGTGATTTGAGTGTGCTGAGAGTAATATTCCTGGATAAGAACGTGAAATAATTAACACAAACAAAATAAATAATAAAAAGACGGCAATAGGAATCTAATAATTTCATGAATATTTCACATTTTTTCCTCAAAGTTTTGCCTTTAATTTCCTATAACAACCAAGATCCAGAGGTAATAAAATGAATTGCATTTCAATACTTTTTGGTCTTGTTTCATCAATTGATATCCGTTGAAGCAAACAATTACTGTCGTTCCCATTAGCCTTGTATCTCATCCGTGGACTTTGGATTTTAACGCTGCAAAATAAATTTTGCGACTTAAATAGTCATAAAACGACTTAAGACTTTTTAGCGTTTTGATTACTTGTCTATGCAGTACAAGTTGAAATGAAAAAAGTTATCCCGATTAAATTTAATTCCAATTATTTTGACAGATACCAGATATTTTAACAGATACCAGCATCCACTAGAGCAACGAGAAAGAATCACAAACGATAGCAGCCAAGAAACATAGATAGCCATGGCAGTAACAAACGCAGCGCTCCTCTCCCACTTCTCCGTTTAAGCCTAGGCCGTCGGTTCTTCGTCGTTGTTAATGCCACAAGCCGAAGCCACAAGCAACAAAGCCACATTGCGTTATTCAAGCGCCGAAGACTCATTGCACTGAGAGAAGGCCACATTGCGTTATTCAAGCGCTGAAGACTCGTTGCACTGAGAGAAGGTTTTAGTGACATAAAAGACAAGACAGTTAAAAAAAGACTATATCCAGTAGAACTACGAGAAAGTCACAAACGATAGTGCCCAACGAGCATTGATAGGCATGGCAATGACAGTGAAGCACAGTACTCCTTTCCCATTTCTCCCTTCGAACCCAGCGCATCGGTTGGTAATAACATTGTTATCCAAGCTCAAACCCACATTGCTTTCCTCCTTCCTGGTTAGAGTGACCTAAAAGGCGAGGAAAACCGTTCAAGCAACAGACACGCGCATATAGCAAAGCAACGATAACAGTTAATCTTTTAGTCACATCAATGTTTAGCGCACGGCTCCTCTTTTCGAACATAGGTTGATAATAACATCATTATTTAAGCGTCAAACCCACGTTGCCTTACCCGTGCATTGCGAGATGGTTTGAGCGACCTAATAGATGAGGGGGGTAGTTTAAACAGAAGACACGCGCAGAGAACAGAACAACAACGCACAGTAAAAATCCAGAGAACATTGTTACCTATGGCACTAACAGTGATGCGCAGTGTTCCTTCCCTACTACTCCGTTTGAGCCTGGGTCATCGGTTGGTAATAACATTGCCACATTTAAGCTTCAATCCCACATTGCCTTACCCTTGAACTGAGAGATGGTTTTAGCGACCAGAGACGAAGGGAACAGTTCGAAAGAAAGACATCCGCAGACATCTGAACAACGATAGCAGCCAAAGAATATTGAAATAATGGTGTAGTGCAGTGCTCCTTTCCCCCACTTCTCCCTTCGAACCTAGGCCATCGGCTGGACATCGTTATTCAAGCGCCTAACCCACGTTGCCTTACCCTAGCACTGAGAGATGGTTTGTGAAACCTAAGAGACAAAGGGGACAGTTCGAACGAAAGACATCCGCAGACATCTGAACAACGATAGCAGCCAAAGAACATCGAAATAATGGTGTAGTGCGTCCTTTTCTCACTTCTCTCTTCGAACCTAGTCCTTCGGTTGGACATCGTTATTCAAGCGCCAAACCCACGTTGCCTTACCCTAGCACTGAGAGATGGTTTGACGTAAAGACGAGGGGGTAGTTCAAAGAGAAGACAGGCAGCCACAGCCGAGCAACGGCGAAGCGGTGGTGACCGGACGCCGGGGAGGGAGTGGCCGCAAGCCGCGGCGGCGTCGGCGACGCGTGCTGCTGCTGCTGCAACGGGGGCTCGGGGCCAGCCGCTCGCCGGCCCGCGGGCGGACGGGGGGCGAGCGCGGAAGGGGCGGGCGTCGGCCGCGGCGCGCGGGGTAAGTCCGGGGGATAAAGGGTAATCCGACGCGTGACGCAACCGAATCCGATTCAAATTGGGGAGCGCGCGCCACGCCACCTATAATAACTATTAGCGTGGGGGCGGCGATGTGACTTGTGTGCGGCCCGTTCGCCCGCTCACTCCCTCACTCTCCCCGACTCTCCCCTCCTCTCTCCCTTCGTCCCCGCCCGTCCTCATCCCCGCCGGCGCCGTCGTCGACATCCCCGCTCTCTGTCACCCTCCCCGCTGTCTCTCTCACCAGTCCTACCGCGCTGATTGGCCGCAATTTTGCGTGTTCGATGTGGGGCTGTTCCAGTTTTTTTTGTGTATTTTCTTTTTTTTTTTAGTTTTTTTTCCTGGTATACGGGATTGTTCCCTGACGAAACACTTGCTACTAACAGCCTTTTTGTGCTGCACATGTTCGATATTTCGATGGCCATACGCTGTCCGCGGCGTTGTTTTTATTTTTGCATGAATTCGCCCCGCCCCTCTGGACCCCCCCCCCCCTTGCGGATATTCCGGCACGGCCGGTGGGGGATTTGTCTGAATCCTTTTAATTTCTGCTCTGTAAAATCGTTTTTATAATCAAATTTAACGTAAGCCCTAATGAGGCAGAAAATTTAGCCTCCCGCGCCGCTGTTCGTCTCATCTGAATATGTAAGTGAATTTAATATTTCTAGACCATATGTGAAGGCGCCTTGTGCCCGAGTGTGCTTAATATGCGTGCGTATTCACATGCGCACGTGTGTGCTTGTGTGCGCTTCTGCCGTGACTAGACCCTGTCTGGCGTTTCGCCACGTCTTTTGCGGAAATTTCCACTTAAGATAGTGTTTGTAACCCTTGTTCCATTTGCGAGCAATTTTATAAAGGTCTATTTACAAGTTATAAATTAATCGTACTCGTCGCGAACCCTAATAGACAAAGTATCTCATTATTGGTGTCTTTAGACCTATTTTAAGAGGCTAATGTCTCGTGGCGTGTTTTTTTTTATAACGCTTTTACTTCCGAATTTATGGCGTCCGAGAAGCAGGAGAAGGACACGCCGTAGTGGATGTTTTAATTAAACTTTGCCTATCGGGCTTACGCCTGCTTTCCAGACATGTTTATGGTGGCCGAGGAAGAGCGGTTACGGACCCAGATTTCTGGAACAGGAGACACGTCACTGGCCACGCGTGAGTTTGCTCGTGTCACGAGCAGCCAGCGCATGCACATTCCTCTCTCATGATTGGAACCCCGCATGGCCAATAAAATATGCCCTTTTCCCGATATCGTGCGTGCGCGAGGAAAATTTCGGCATTCTTCTGCAGAAGAGATAGAGCGCATACGTGTGGGGGTGTGCGATGTGCTGTATATGAAGGGCGGAGCTCTAGTCAGCTGTGTCGGCGAGTTTAGTGATTTTATTAATTTCTTTTTGTAAAATACATGTAATGTGAGACAAGGCATATATTGTTTTTAAATAGTGTAGTGTTTCAAATAACAGTAAGTCTTGATAATGGGATAACTATTGCTGTTTATAACAGTGAAATACAAGATATTCTAAAGACATGTGACAGGATATGTGGGACAGGAATGTTTTAGCATTTTTTTCTGGGTTGGAAATACAAAACATTTAAAAACGCCGAAGTCGTTCATATTTTATTTATTAACTGCCCTAAAGAAGACATACATGCTTTATGTTGTCTCATGGATCGAAGTGTGACCATTTAGAATGTACATTTCTTTGTCACACATCTTTGTCATAATCTCACCTAATTTCATTATAGGTTTTGATAAACGGATTTTACGCAGAAATTGCAGGTAGATTTTATGAAATTTTCTGCTCAAGATGATGTCATATAAAGGAATTTACGTTGTGTACGGTTATAAAATATTATTAAATTACGTTTCATGTACGTTATAATTGATATTACGTCCTTCAATCTAAAGAAGAAACGAAATTATCTACACAACTTAACAAGCACACATGTTAAGCCTAGAATTAATGATTAGGTATATGATCTGGGTGTAAGTATTTTCGCTTCCATCAAACGTGCCTCAGTTAATTTCGCAGCCAGCAAACATAAACTCGTATACCGAAACAACTAAAGACATAAAATTGAATACTCTCGCTATACACTAAATATATAGCCAGGTGGGGCATGAAATCACCGGATATTGTAATTCTCAAGTTTCAGCTGTCATTAATGCAATGACAAGGCCAATTGCCCGCTGAACACTGATTGATGCATATTCTATTTTAATTAATCATCGGGACACGGACGTGCCAGAGTTTATGACGCTTGGTAGTCACAGTTCTATCAGCGGAGATTTTCCGCGTGGTACTGTAGCAGAAGTGCCATATTAGGAAACAAATTCATTTCCACAAAACATTTTCAATTGATTACCTTGAACGTTGAATCTTCAAAATGTGTTCAATAATCCAACATCTCTTACAAAAAACTACTTAAAGGAGCTGTTTGGTGCCTGTATTAAATACAACAATTTAATTTGCTTGCCTAAGAGGGTCTCAAATGTACCAAAACTTAATATTAATGTCATCTATTTATTTATTGTTATATATTTTTTTTCTCTCCTTTGTTCAGAAAAAAGATTGCTTTTATGACTAATCAACATATCTGGTTTGACTTTATTTCGCACACACACTTCGTCGAGAGCTGACTGTCAATTGTTTCGTCTATCGTAGGTCCACTTAGAGATATAGCAACTTTTAGCATCCATCGCTTGGTTGACAGGCCGCATAGACGATTTCGGAAGGTTGTGTGTACATGTGCGTGCGTATAAAATGAAGTGTAGGTGAAAACCACCTCTGCGAGATGTAGAAGCTTCGTTTATCCCATGATATATGGTGACAAATGAAAAGGTATTGGTGACGAAAGTTTGTTTGGGATTGAGCGAATAAGTAATTTACAGAAGAAGTTATTGCGAGTGAATTTACACCGATTGAATAGGTGATAAAGTGAGACCAATGTGAATCGCGAACTACAGCTTTATAAAGTTAAATTTAAGACCGATTTACTTTAGGATTATACACAAGTACAAGTGCATAATAAACTTTTATTGGATTTCTGTATGTACGGTGTATGCTTAGATTGGAAGTGGTACAGGTTATTCCAGTATTAGGGAACATCTGTCCACAAGTCCTAATGTTTAGGTGTAATTTCTTATTTGTGATGAAGATCCTTGAAAATAGATTACTTTTGAATAATATTTTGTAGATGGAATTACGATTACATTTCCAATTCTTTTAGGCGAATTAAATGAATTTTAATTATTAAGCATTATAAATATAATGGCTATATATTGTATAAAGAGTATATGTTGACTTTATATAAAGAGCATATGGAAACAGAATTTGGTGCGATGTGTTTTTTTGAGTGAAATATAAAACATTTTTCCGGACTTCGTTAAGTAATTTATAGTACTTTGAAAATTATTTTATTATGTTTCTACGGTAAGAATTTAGTATATCAACACATTTTTCACATGTCATATCTCTTCAGTATGAAAATAATTGCTAATTTTACTAGAAATTGAATTACCAGATTTTTTCATTATAAAATGAATCTAATTGTAAGCAACCCTTTTGCTGAAAGTGGGCAAGTTACAGAGTTACAGCAATCATACGAAAAACAAAAGAAAAGTAGTGAAATAAAAACAGCAATACAGTTTCGTACATACCTAAATTTGGAAACACTATCAATTTTGACGAAACATTCTGCTTTTTGTTTGAACACTTCTGATTACTGACAGTTTCCATACAGCAGCAGCTTCCAAAAACAAATGTGAGGGGCCATCCGAAAACAGTCGGTGAACGTCATCGCCTCTCTTACAAAGCCGCAGTCAGCGTTGCCGCCGGTCAACAATAGTTCGAAGTCGTCGGGAAACAACGTACGGGTGTGGGCGTTATCGAGCCGAGCGTAATGGCGTAGACAGCGCGAAGCATAACTCATGACGCATCGCGATGCGTTGCTGTCGGTCTTCGATCCGCGGAGTGCAGCTTAGGGAGGTGGTAACACGTCACGCGGAATGGAATAAACGCATGAGTATAACGCGTCCGCGGGAATTGAATTCAGGTCGTCTTCGCTGGCCAATACTTAAAGCTGTTTTTTAGCACCTCATTGAAAAGATCCGTCTTGCTTGGAAATACATCTGAGAAAAGTGTTGTGTAAAAGAACATTGGACAAGATACGTTTAGGTAATGTGTGCGTTTTTGAGATTGATCCTAATTGTCAGTGTTTTCCCTCTGTAATGCATAACAAACGAATGAGTGCAGATGTGTGAGTTGTTAACACTTTAGAAGTCTTCGTTGGTAGATATCTAAAGCTTATTACAGCACCCGAAAATAATTTTCTTCTTAAAATGTTGCTTGAGAAAAAATGTTGACTAGCTGTGGAAAACTAAATGTATGTTAAGCTTACGTTAGAGATAGCTGAATTTGCCTTGAGTGTAAAAAAATAATCCGTGCATAAAAGGGTGTTCTGAAAATGAAGAGAGATTATCTTCACCGGAAATCTGAAGCTGCCTGGAATGATATACCAATATTCGTAGATGTTAAAAGTATTTGAATATTTTAGGTAAAAATATTAGCAACCCTGCACTGAACGAAGGTTAGAATTTTCAGATCTTCTGTCTGACTTGTTTTCATCTGGATATTTAGACTTTGAATTCGGGAAGTTGAATGTCTTTATGAGCTCCATCAAACCAATGATTCATACATCTAAAATAGTGAAGATACCAAAGAACTGATTATTTGGCGTCTCTAATTATTTTCAACATAAACAGAATAACACAAACTATTTTTATTAACAGAGCCCATTTTTTACTCATATTCCGAAGGAAGTGGACTTCCTGTCACTGACGGGAGGTGATATTATTTTCGAGCGAGCGAACTCATTTTGGGCAGTAATGAATGCTTGGGACATATTGCGTGGGTCTCAAGGATATTCTATATGAATTGCGGAGGCCGAAGCCGGATCCTTGTCGTGACTTGCTGTTATGGCGGGCGAGGCGTCTTCACCTCATCCCGAGCATCACTGCCAAATTCATCTTCACTAACAATGAGGCATTATTGACAATGTGAGCGTGCGGATACTGCTATTCATATTTCCCATGGCGATGTACGAATCTGAAGGACTGTTTGGAAAAAAAAAGTTGTCGCTTTTATATTGATCGCGGAGGCAAGTACAAACTCGTCATAGGGGCAGTTCATGTGATGGAAGTCTAGAATATGTATGGTGGACCAATTTTTCCCCGGTCCGCCATGATCATTAAAAAATTGACTGAACTTGCAGTTTGTTACGGTGAATAAGATTTGCCCTAGAACCAATTCAATAATATGGCCTGTCTGAGAAATAGTGTTTTCTTGGTAACCCATTCGTCAATAATGACACATAATTATAATTTTAATTTTAAATTTAATAGAACAATTACAAGCCTAGTATCAAATGATCGTACACTAAATTTTGTAAGAATAGTAGATTCATACGATCTTTCAGTTCGTTCCGTGTTGAAAGAAACACTATAAGAAAATCTGCCTCCAAAATTCAAAATTCCTCCCAATTGCCAAGTTGATGAGTGAAAAACGATGATGAAGAGACGTGTTTACATATGTATGATTAATTTGTAAAGTATCTTTACGGTTAACATTAGTCGCGATAAGCAAAAATAGAACATAAACGAATAAAATTTCGAGAATAAAAATAACATTAATTCCGCCTAACTGGCAGCAAATTATGCGACAAATAATGTATTTTCTTTCCACACGTAGAGGCATTTTTTCCGCCCCTTTGGCGGAATTCCGCCCAATGTAGAGTTCCTGATCCTTCTCGTTAGGCTATGGTTGGTCGTACAGCATCACGCGGTGGCGGAGTATGTGGTGGTGGCGGTGGCAGAGACTGAGGCCGAGGCAGAAGCGATGGTGGGGGAGGGGGGCCGCCGGCGGGCTCAGTCGGAAGCGAATTATTTCGGATTAACCGCGATAAAATCGGAATCTCGGTTTGTCCCGGCTGCCGAGATTTATGGGCGAGGTTTCGCTCTGGCAGCGGCGGCGGCGGCGGTGGTGTTTGGTAGAGTTGGCAGAGCAACTTGTGATGATGCCGAGGTGTGTTGAAGGTTTGAGGCGGTGAAAAAGAAGACATAGTGTGCAGAAATAGAAGAGCTTGATGAACAGCGGGTGGGGTTGATAAAATGAAAGGTGGAAGAAGAATGAACGAATAATGGAGAAACGTACGTTCTCTCGTGTTGTAAAATATACTTCAAATTTTCGCTGATGCTAATTTTTTTGTGTCAATATTTTATATCTTTATTTTCATAGGTAATTATTTGTCTTTTTCGTCGAACTATTTATTGTAAAAGGTGATGTAAATATTTAGTGTACAGTATAATCGGCTATTATAATACTTTAAATCTGTAAAATGAATCTGCAGAATTTTTGCCTTCCGTTAAAAGAACAATTTTAGTTCCTGCGAAACGCGGTTGTGTCGGTTCCACAACGTATTCTGAATGGTTTTAACGTAATAGAATTATCAGTTTTGAATGCAAGTAGAAGTTTAAATTCACTCATATTAAATAAATCGTCCTTTCCACTTCTCACCGTGAAATACCCGTTTCGCAAAAGGTAAAGAATTTCCAGTTGATAGAATTGTAGACTACGTCGGCATGCGGATTTTCTGTCAACCTGGTATTCTCACAGCGATGCCAGCGACAAGCTTCAAATACGGTCTCCGGCATGGTAGTACATGTAGTGCAGTGTGTAAAGGAAGAAGGGTAGGAAGGTCTCTCGGTTCCATGACGTTTGTTTCGTACTCAGATTGCCTGGTTATCCGGGAACTAGAAACTACGATTAGAGCAGTCGAATTCTCTCCAGACACGACTGAATTGATAAGCTGGCAATCGAAATCGGCATCGTCAGACTGAACCTAGACCTCCATGTGAAGGACTTGACATCAGCTGACTATCTGTTTCAACCTCATCGTAATTTTATTTCCGTCGTAGATATAAATAAATTTAAGAAATTATCTCTATTAAATTGGAATGCCTATGGCTTATTGATGCTCTGAGCAATCTCACCCGGTCTGGGGAAAAGCAAAATACCGAAGTGCCCAAGGGCGTGAGGCTGTGCAGTGAGCAGTTTTCACAGGACGCGAACACTAAGCAATGACAAAGTTCGACAATATTTGGTGGTGCGACGCCGTCCAAAAAGTGAATCATAGTACTTTCTTTCGAAGTTTTTAAATTAAACGTTTATTTAAAATCCGTTCATGCCTGAGAACGATAAGTAATTTTTTACTAAGTAATTAGCATCGATTACAGAAAATACTCATTTGTATCTCTTCATTAATACAGTTGACAGTACACATATAACTACTCTTCAAAATCTGTGAGACAAATTTTATGGTTTGAAATTTTTAACACGTCTTACTTTCAAAATGTTATCTAATGAATTTACGACGAAAGAATTTTATTATTCGAATTCTCAATAAGATTTCCTCTCCAATAAAGAATGCAACCTTTTGTGTTATCAAGACATGCATGACATCGAATTTCTTGTTATTAATACTTTATTACATTGTATTTCCACATTCTGCATCCAGGGATGAAAATTTCCTTCGAAATATCAAAAATTGGCTCTATCGAGATTTCACTATTGTTATTAATATTCTTATTAGCCCTTCGTTACCTTCATTGCCACTTGTTCACCAATTTATGTTATTCTTCAGCCCTACTGGATACCTTGCATGATCTAGATTGTGATGACTTAAATCTGGATCTTGACCCAGAGATCCTGCAGATTACAGTTTGAAAATGACAACTCCACAGAGCAGAGCTGGTTACCTAGAGACACAGTAAACAACTGGGCTGGCGGGAGATAAGGGTAACGAGAACTGAGCGAGAAGGCGGTCGAAAAGCGGACGAGAAGTGAATATATGGTCGAAAGGGCTGGCGAGAAGGCTCGCGAGAAGGTGGGCGCGAAGACGGGTGCGAAGACGGGCGCGAAGACGGGCGCGAAGACGGGCGCGAAGACGGGCGCGAAGACGGGCGCGAAGACGGGCGCGAAGACGGGCGGAAGACGGGCGAGAAGCGGGCGGAAGTGGCGGAGGGAGGGGGCGAGAAGACGGCGAGAAGGGGCGAGAAGCGGGCGAGAAGACGGGCGAGGAAACAACAAGAAGGCGGTGGGCCGGGCAAGTGGCGGAGCGGATGCACGCGGGAGTGCGCGAGCGGGCTGGCTGCTCGGCTAGCAGGCGTGTGTGCGGCGATGTGATCGCGCGCGCGCGGGAAACAAAAGAAACACGGCCGCACTAACCGCGAGTCTATCGCGGCTTGGCATCGGCCCAGCCGCGACCGGGCAAGGCGTGGGCGGCCAGCCGGCGAGGGGGACTGCGGGAGAAGCGGCGAGTATCGAGAAGGCGTAGCTCACGCGGATGATGAGGATGTGAGGTGCGAGAAAGGACGTAACTGACAATGACAGAATTGTAAAGAATGAAAAAGGCAGAAAGCTGTGAAGAAGCCTGGTCAGATATTTTACTTACATAGTTATATGGGTGCTGGGTATATGCGTGGAGGCGAGGAGGACAAGTAGGCAGCTACCTGGAATGAGGCCGGAGAGTTGGTATTTAGTACAATAGGAGATCATGAAACGTGTCAAATGTGCGGTTAGGATGCCACAACAGAATAGAAAGGTCTGTGGCAGAATCCATAACATGTAATGGAGAGGGGTTCAGCAAGAGGAGAGGTATTAAGCAGGAATAAGAGAATGGTAGAGAATGTCAGTTGAGTCGAAGGTGAGGAAAAAGATGACAGAAATACCTGTACTTTCCAAGTACTTGCCAAGACGAAAATGCGAATGATAAAATCTCACTCTCAGAGCTTTAGTGTTAACAAAGAAGTTTGCGAGAATAAAAGGCATTTCAGAGGGCGAAAAAAATGGAAAATTAAGCATGTTTGAAGAGTTTTCAAGAGATAGTTTAGCAAAGACGGATGTACATTTTCGACATTATTTCCACATACATGTCTAACTAATGTAAAATCAAAGTGTGAAAATAAATTTTCGCGTAATTGGTTTGTAGATAGTTGGGAGAATTAGTCTTTGAGACTTAAAATTCAAGAAAATCTCAAGTGGACATTCTATACGCTTAACTTTACATGTTTCAAATCTTAATAATGCAACCATTCAACTAATAATTGTTTTGTGCCCTGACAACTCTAAAACCTGAATTAACTGGATAATGATGTCTCTAAAATGGATTTTTTTTAAAACAACAAAATACTTTATATATTTTGTAATATTCGATACAAAATTATCTCTATTCACTTTTATATGTCTTTGCTAATATTTGTATTCAGAATTTCCACCGTAAAATAAATTTAATTGCAAAAAAGATATTCTGTTAAATTATATTTGTTTTCTCTTTTATTGCACCATTAAGGCACAAGATATACAGGACTTACAGTAATGCAGAACAAATAAATCTCCACCCATATTTCATTCTCAGGATTTAATGCAATGTCTGAGTGAATATACTAACGCACGATATTTCCTTTTAGAACGTTTAAATGACCCTTAGAAACATTTATTCTCGAAGAGATTGCTACGGAGAATATTATAATTTTTACGCTATGTATTTAACTATTTCTTGTGTCATTGCACCCTAGCACAAATAAGGTTTCTCATAGACTTGAATGCGCTTGCTTACCTACTGTCATGAAAATTCATTACTTAGCATAAGGCATGTTAGCAAGTGTGAAACCAGATTGTGATCTTCTAATTAATTACATTCGGGAACTGTGGGAGGTGGTCACATGAATAGTAGACGATATAAAATATATTCCGTTAATGTACACAATGGTTGATGTCATGTGTTAAGGAAGTGCAATATGCACACCTAGAGCTAAAACTGTAAGTCGCGAGACGAAACAGTAACGTTTAAAATGCAAAAGAGGCAGCGCGTAGAATACATGAAACACTAACATGGAAGCCGTCGCTACCCACGACAACCGCGAAATAAAGACGGCGTCTGACCTCCCGACTGCACAATTACTCCTCACGATTCACAGAAGCCCACCCCCCGCGGAGCGGGCTGCGCACACGTAACCTTGTTGCCGCTTAAGTAAGCTCCCGGCGGGAGAAAAGGTCGAGATTCCACGGGAGTCAAATCAGGAGCGCGTCCTATTGGCCAGTGGAACTACACAGTGAACGAAAATGCCTTTCCATTGGAGAATAAATTGAGGCGCTGAGAATAATAACAGCAAATCCCAACCGATGTTCGTTTTGAGAAAAAAAATAATTTTTTTCTGCCTTTTATTCACGTTCACTCCCGATGAAGTGGTTCGTGGCTCATAGCGAGGTCGCTAGCCTTTCACCACTGAAATCCGGGTTCGATTCCCGTCGAATCTCATGTGAAATTTGTTTCAACAAAACGAGTTTGGCTGCTTCACAAGGGCTAGTCCATCCCCTGCGAAATGTCCTAAACCCTATCCATTTCCTTATTCCTTCCCATTTCTGGCCGCTGGGTAGTGTCGCCCAGTGACGCAGGAGCGCGTAACGCGGAGATTCTACCTGGCGGTCCCCTTGACAACCTACAGGCGAGTCGTGACTTACATTCATATATATATATATATATATATATATACAGGAGCGGAAGGGGAGATGGTTTTGCCCGAATCCCAGTTCATTTTTTTTTAAAATATAAAATTTAAGGACGTATTAAAATGTTAAAAAAATCGTTTTGAAGGTGTTGTTTGAGGGTTTTGCCCGAATCCCAGTTCATTTGATATTTTAGCTTGTGATAAATATATGGTAGGAGTTTAACGTCATGCTTCTAACTGAAAATGCGAGGTCATTTGCGATCTGCCGTTATTATCCTGAGCGTTTCAATTTTAAAATTACATATTCACGTATAATTTTGCAGCTTGATAGATTTTAACACCAACGGACTAGTTCATGATTCTTGTTCTTTCCGTGTTCACTCTTCAAGTATAGTCGTATGTCAACAACAGCATTACACACACACTTCATGATAGATACTCATTTCCAACTTATATTGAAATACGAAGTATTAATGAAAATATTGTCATGTTTTCCTTAAAAGCTACTACGTAAACAATAGTGTACTTATAAATATTGATTATTCGTAGGTATATATTTATTGAAATACTGATATACGTAATTTGATTCTTTATTCCCCTAGTTTACTGAAAATCGAATAATTTAACTCTAGATTTCAAGATATATTTAAAGGACGTCTTTGAAAGTTAGCTATTTGTAATCTGACTTCGCAGGTAAACAGTTCCTTGATACATTAAACGAGAATACGACCCACTTTGTTGCATGAAATATTCTACTGATTTATAGCATTTGGAAGAACTCGCTCAGTAAAAAGATGAATAGGGAACCGTCATATTCAAGTCCCGAAGAATCCAATGTTGCCGTTGCGCAAGGAAACTGACGTCTAGAAAACTTGTCATTTTGCAGAACAGATTTATCGTCAGTTGAGTCGTTAATTTTACTGCCAAAGACAAAGTATTTTACGGGTTGTGTTGTGAACTACCTGAAATTTTTAAGAGTACTTAGACCGCTTCTACACACATTTCTTTACTCAATTTACAATTGACTATTTTCGAAATGTGTCACCTTTCTCGTGCACTAACATCAAGTCCAGATTTGAAAGACAAGTGCTCGAAACATGTGAGTCACGCTCGAGTCGAGTTTGTTGTCGGTGCGTATGCGTGGGTGATACAAGACGATCGCGCGAATCTCCTCACGCACGTGGGGCGAATAATACTTTTTAATATGTCATGTGTAAAATATGTTTCGCATACACTTCACGATGTTTCGCTCACATTTTGCGATATTTCCCGCACACTTCGCATGTTTCCCGCACACTTCGCGATGTTTCCCGCACACTTCGCCATGATTCCCGCACACTTCGCCATGTTTCCCGCACACTTCGCCATGTTTCCCGCACACTTCGCCATGTTTCCCGCACAATTCGCGAACTATTAGTTGGAAAGAAAAAAACAGTCGTTTCGCACACGGAAAACAAGCACGAGAAACTGTGTTTCGTGCACGGCATATTACAGTTTCTTTTAGGCGCTTGATGTGGATAAATTTTAGTATCTTGTGTGCGCGTGTTGGAATGACCGCTCAGAAGGGCGTTTGGGGCAGTGTGTTCGCCGTGGCGGACTTGTGCATCGCGTGGGCGGATGGCAGTGACGAGGCGCGACACCTTGGGCGGGGCAAAGGAGGGGCAGGGCGGGGCGGAACACCGCGGGCGGGCGCAACACGAGACACGCGGACGGTATTATCAGACGCTTCGCCGCGCTGGCCGCTGGCTATGCAAATGACAGGCTTAGTCGCACCTGGGAACGTCGGACGGACGGACAGAGGACGAACGGACAATCTAAGAGCTCCCGTGTGCTGCTTCAGCCGCCTCGACGCCGCTCGCGCTCCCGCGTTTGCTGCTTCTGTGGCCAGTTGTGGTGGCATCGTTCTTGCACCACGCCTACATTCGCCGAATTTCCCACCTTTGTCGTCGTTTCCGCTTTCATTACCCTCATTGCCGTCGCCATTTTACCAGCCTCATCGTCCCCAATATCCTCATCATATTCAATGTCCGTAAAGCTCTTAGTGACCACAACGACCTCATAGACTTCAACAATCTCTCAACAATCTGAATGAGCTGAACGTCATCGAAGACCTAGACGTCCTCAGGAACCTGAACGTTCACAACTATTTAACGTCCTCTACTATTTAAAGTTCTGAACTATGTAAACGTACACAACTACCAAACGTTCACACAACTGTGTAAATGTCCTGAACTATCTAAACATCAATATCAATGTCCTTACTAACCTGTACTTCCTTAACCGTCTCGATGTCCTCAATTTCTTCAAAACCCTGAACGCTTTCATCGCCTTTAACACCTCTATCCTTAACACTTTCTTGGCCCATAACCTCCTCCACACCATCAAACGTCTCAACGCCATCTCCACCTCGCCCTAACAACCCAACCATTTCTGCTTTCGCCACCTCCCTTGTCGGTTTCGCAGTCTCTGTACCCTCATGCTATCTGCTCCTGAGCTTTCTTCGTCGTCTCGCTAGCTCTTTTTTGTCACTATTCGGTAGCCCTATTGTCATCTCCACTTCTCATTCCATTTTAATCGTTTCTGCTTTTACCAGTCTCTTCTTCCTTATTACTCTACTTACTCCATTTCTTCTTAATTATCCGTTGCTGCTGCCGTTGGATCTGTCCATAGGTCTTACCCTCTTTGATTATCGTTTGCATTGTCATTGTCAAATCAGTTGTGCGAATTTTTCTTACATAACTCGTCATCACTCTCGATCAACATTGCTGCCAACACAATTCCAGTAGCTATCATCTGCCAGGTAAAAAACGTTTTCCTACTAATGGTGATACGAGATACCACTTACACTAATACTGTAAGTTTGCTGAGATATTTATTCACATAACAAGCCTACACTCACTGCACAAATATTTTGACCCCTCTTATGAGTATTGCTGTTTTAATACAAATATAATCGCTAAATTCCATCCCTCGGATCACTGATCATTCCTTAGTGGTCCTCTCTTGTATTACTGACCAATCAACATTGCCTCCAACATCGCATTCCACTGCCACCACCACCATCGCTCGTCACAATGACCACTATTTTCATTTCCTCCAAGTCCATAGTATCTCATTTTCAGCGTTACTGTATGGTCTTCTCGACCACCGTCGTAGCCGTTGCCAGTACCTTCGCCGCCTCCCCCTTGCGACAGCGAAAAATTACCCACTTACTCAAGTCTGCTGGACGCCTTACCGGTAGTTGACATGACTAACGTCTTGCTGAGAAGGTATCCTTTTCATTCGGGATGATAAGTACGTGCATTCAAACTACTTTGAATTTCAAGCACAGTCACCTTATATCCCTCAGCTCTTCTGATGTTCTCTGCAGCTGGGCTTTTGTGCACTGCAGCTGCTAAAGCACGTTGTCCTGAACTTCGTTGAAACCACCCATGTCGATTTCAAAATCGTGTTTTATTCGGTTCTTGTACAGAGTGAATTATTGTCGGGGAGTCAAAGAATTTGGGGCTTTCACAAGTATGCCCATTAGCTTGAAAATAAATATACGCGATATTTGTAAATCCAGTGACGATAAAAAGACCACCCTTATATATATATATATATATATATATATATATATATATATATATATATATATATATGATTGGAGAAAGCGAAAATACTCGTTAGGTGGCTAGCACGTTGTATTACACAGTAGCACGTGTTATTAAAATTAGTTTACACCATAAATTCTTTACTGAAACGTTTCAACATTCTTAGTGACAGAATTGTCTAGTAAGACAATTCTAGGGTGTTCATTTCCTACTGATCTGTGTTGTAGATACCATAGTGAAAGCTAACGTCGATCAGGAGGCATATCGGCTTCCCAGGTCATTGCAATACAGGTATTGAACGTAAGTTGTCTTTACCAACTTGTTTACTATCTTCCAACGACATGAGTTTCGATAAAATTATGTCAGTACGAAGATTAGGTCTACGTTGACTTTACATGTTTATTACAGTATGGTTGTAATAAATAATGTTTTTTTGATTCTCTTAGTTTAATTCTAAGAATAGTTTTCTTTGTTTCATCCTCGAGTTGTGTTACAAAATTCAATAATCCTGTTTTATCGCGTTTTACTTCTTAACAGATTTTCTAAATTTGAAATTCAAACAAACATCATGGTCCGCGAATCTCGGCTCCGGAAATCTTTTCTTCTATCTTCTCTCTAATTAAATTATTTGATAAATTCAATTCTCCTCTATTGCAGATGATCGTAATAAGATGAAAATGCAGATGAGTATGAAATTATAAGAGTAAAAGAGGTGAAAATAAAGTAGAAGAATAATTGAAGATTTGGACAAAAGAAATAGGAGTGAATTCAGGCGCTCAGGATAATAACGGCAGATCTCAACTGATCTGGCATTTTCAGTTGGACGTATGACGATAAAATCTTGACTTATACCTATCATATACTGAAATAATTATATATATAAAAAAATCCTCAAATTCCACCTTCAAACGGTTGTCCGGAGTTTAAGTGAACATGAGCGAAAACAGAAAAAGTCAATTTGCTTAAAACGAATTTTGGTTAGGATCTGCCGTTATAATTCTGAGTGCCTTTACCAAAAGAAGAGGTGGAGGGGAGCCGAAAGTGTTGGCAACAACGACCGTGAATAGACAATGACGTCATCGGCAGAGGCCCGGCAAAGAATAGTGAAGCAGCAACAACGAAGGTGACAAGAGCGAGTGACGACAAGGGCCTCTGTTTCGGCAGCGACGGGATATGGGGGAACCTAAAACAAAGGAGCGCTCGGGGCCACATCCAGATGTCAGCGCAGAGTGCGTGCGGACTCACAGGTGGCGGTACTGGCGGCGGCGGCAGCGGTGATGGGCCGACTGCCCGGATAATTAGATGCGGCCTATTTAAACAAATATAATTAAAGGCAATCTGCGGCGCCATTGGCGGCCGACGGGGTCAGGAGCTGAGGGCTCGTCAGTCGGTGATTGTGCCTCAGATGTGGCTCCCAGCCGGAAGTGGCCCCTAGGGAGAGCGAGTGTGAACACTCCACGCTTCAAATTCTCTTCGAAAAGAATACAACAAGCGCATAGCGGCGGCGATGGTGTAGCGGTTAGCGTATCGGGCTGTTATACCCAAGTCGCGGGTTCAAACTCGATCGAAGCAGTGGATTTTTAAGAGCGTAAAAAATTCTTCGTACACCTTCCTTCGGAGGGGAAGTAAAGCCGGCTGTCCCGTGTTAGTAGATTTACTGCATGTAAAAGATCCTCAAGTCCAAATGAAGCCTCTGAGCTGGATTCAAATTGCATTTTTCGTCGCTCAAGTATTACCTTCTTTCTCCCCTAGTAGGTGAAAGGAGCGTAACGAAATTTGCATGGTCAGACGGAAGAGCCGGCCTGAGTCTCGCCACGTAAGGCGAATGATATGTGAACTGGAACTTTCGTCGAATAAAAAACATCGAAAAGGAAATCGAAACTGGTGGTGTCCTCCAGTGAATAATTATGCGCAAAAAGATCCTTAGAGAGAGAAGTAAAGCCGATTGTCCCATGTCGTAGATCTGTGTTATGTATAGGCAGAGAAATTCCTATCTTTGCGAACCGATTGTTTTGCAGCCTTCTGATTAACCCATTGAGCGAACAACCGTTAAAATACGTAGTATGATCTTTCTCGAACAGACATTCGAAAAGTCATTAGTCTTTCAATTGCTGTTGAAAGAGTCCTGACGTTTTATATTACTAGCCATTGTAGGGATTGTCACATTCTGGGAAATGGACGGTGGAAAGGAACAGCGCGTCACTTTTCCGCAAAGCAGACGTTTCTGCAACAACACATTGGAACTGATTCAGGAACTTTTCATTGAATGATTTATTTTCCTGTTGCATGACTGCGCTCCGATTCATTCAGCAGCAATGAAGTTTTATTCGTCAGCAATGAAATTTTCTCGCTGAAGAGAAAGACTCAATGTCTCCCTTACATCTTATTTCCCAATTTGTTACCTTTGGAACATTTCACCGCATAACTTAAATCGCGCCAAATTAAAGGTTCAAGATTCGACTCGATTCAAAACGCCCAGAAGGCTGTAAGCGACACTTGAAGACAATTCCGAAATAATACTTGTATGAGATCACAAAGACATTAAAGGATATGGTGAGCAATGTATCGCACTATGAGGATACTATTTTTAGGACATACACGGCCATATCTCGTAAGCCTTGCAATATGAATTTGATAAAAAGTTAGTTAGGAAACTTATAAAGTGCAGTCTGCAAAAGAATCTTAATTCTAAATGATTACACAGAACTAAAAAGTGAAATTATGTATCGCCCTAATAAAGTATTTTTCACATTTTCATCTTTTTGTTTGCCCTCTTCGTATATCAGTGCTTTTAAAACCTTGATAAAGAGATGATTTAAACTTTGACAAAAATTATGACACGAAATTCTCCGCAATATATCCTTCCTTCGATACTTAATGGTGTTACGGTGATATCCCGTTGCAAAATGAGTGCAGCTAAGTGCATGGCTTACACGGAAATCGTTGTATCTCTGGCGGTAAAAAGCGTGGGTTGAAAAAACACGGTATATGAAGTCCTATATAAAATATTATCACGAACCGGAGAGATTGTCAAATGCAGAAAAACTAGGTTAACTTCATGGAAGGAAACTTCGAAAGACAAGGATAAGATGATCTGATGGGTTCGCTAAAGTGTCCAGTCCAGTAACTGGTTGCAACTTTGCAACATCTCACAGCTTAATTGTATACGTTTACGCCAATTCGTACTCTTTTATTGCCTGACATTTACCTGAAGCTTTGTCCCCATCACGATCCCACGGTATTCAGTCTTTCGCTGAGACGATGATGAGCAGAATCTTTTTTGCTTCGTCATGATTTCATATCCATCATCTACTTTTAAAATAAGGGCAACTACTGTCACGAAGAAAGGTATAGTGAATGCATTTCGAGTAACTCCGTCATTACAGGGTATTCTTGGCAATTTGTTGATAATTGAAGGAAAGAGATTATTAAACAATTCGTAAATAAGGTTAAAAACGAAATATTTTTCATTTCTAATTTGAAAATTATTCAATTTTTAAATGAATTTGCCTTTCAATTCGGCTGTTTTGTGTAAATTAGACATTACTTTGTATTTTAAAGGAAAAAATATTAGTAGTAAATATTTATTTTTATATAAGTCGACCTGAACTATGAAAATCAACGAAAGTTTGTGATAATAGTGATACAAATAATATTTCGTTGCAATAGTGAGATATGAAATATAAATTTATACGTATATAATAAATTAAGAATTCAGAATTCAAATTTAGAATCCAAATTCAATTTTAATTCCAATTTTAATTATAGCCCCTTTTGTTTGACAAAGGGGCATTGAGAAAAAACTTTTACAATTTGACCATAAAATTTGAAGAAAAAATTTAAAAACCGTTACTTTACCTATATTTGAAATAAAATTGGTATTCGAATACAAAAAAAAATATAATCTAAAAATACTCATAATATTTGTCAATCTTTTTATTACAATATGAAAAATCCAGAATATTTTAATTTGTAATTCTGCATCTTACAACGCAAGCTCGCAAATACACCAAACATACTACCGTCTATCTTCTTAAAAGAAATATTTACTCAGCGACAATGTAGATAAACAGAAACTTCTTCTAATCAGCATTCCTAAACAGCTAAAGAATTCCACCCAAACTTCCAAAAGACCAAAACAGACGTGCCGATCTTGCATCACACATCTACTGATGCCGACGTCTCGTGCAAGACAACTAAAAATACAGTGTTCGTTCATCAGATAATTCATTAGCGCCGGAAAACGATCCATAGAGATTTAACGACATCCTACCGAAAATATAACCTCCTTCATGAAAACGTGACGGTTAAGTAATCTTTGGAAGATGTAATGAAGTTACGCCACATCAATGTTTCCTTCAGTTCGAAATACAGTACGTTTATTTCAACTTCAAACAGACTCATATGATACGCTAGAATTACGGGAGAAAGACATGGTCGTCACTTTTGTGCGAGTTCTCGATTACCCAGATTCGCCTCTTTGATGTGTGCTGGATAGTTTTGAAACGGTAGAGCATCCGGGTAAGTTGTTTTCTTTTGTGACTGTCGTTATTCATTGAAAAACCATTAATCTGTCGCATAACCCGCTCTGTGGGATGTTGGATAAGTTTGGACTCGAGAGTTATTTGTTACGTATATTGAGGCGACCCCAATGTAGATTTATAACACTTTCGAAAGTGACGCCAATCACTGAACCCATGTTTCAACATCCTAGATATATCGGCAAATTGTTTGAATACTCAAGCCCTTAGACTAACGGCGGCACTTGTGTTATAAATCTATATCTGACCTCTAAATACAATGGGTTTAATTAAAAATTCCAGTTTGCAAATCGGTAACAGCATTTTCAAAAAAAAAAAAAAATAATAATAATAAAAAAAAATAACAATAAAACATCTAATACAAAAGAGCATTTACAGTTGGTATCGAATATCCTAAATGGTGAATGACAATTAAATAAGTTGAACAAATTCTATTAGATAAATTCCACGTCTCGATGAAATGTTTAAGACGTTTTACATCAATATTTATATGACAGTGGTTTAAGAGAAAAAAAAAAACGAATTTCACAACCTCCCGCCATACGCGTGTACGCATTTGTGGAAAATCTAATTACATGGAAGCTCGTGGGAACAGGTACTATGCACAACGCACCAAGTGCGTAGCTCGTATGCTCCCCGGCCTACTCAAAGGCGCTCGCCTCCGCGAAAATCCGCGATGGCGACAATTTCCTGCCATAACGGGTACCGGTTTACGACCTCGACGCAGTTTCAAGAACCAATTAGAAGACTGAAGGAGGTTGGCGCCTCCCTTCGCGCGCTCAGTCTCCGGCACCCACGGCCGCCGCCGCCGCCACCCCTGACGCCACCCCCGGCGCCGTCCCCGCCGCCCCCTCCGCCGCCGCCACCCCCACGCCACCCCGGCGCCGTCCCCGCCGCCCCCACCGCCCCCGCCGCCACCCCCTGACGCCACCCCGGCGCCGTCCCCGCCGCCCCCGCCGAACCGCCGCAACCGCCCCGCCGCCGCCGCCCCTGCCCCCGGCGCCGTCCCCGCCGCCCCGCCGCAACCGCCGCAACCGCCCCCGCCGCCGCCACCCCGCCGCCGCCACCCCGCCGCCGCCACCCTGACGTCGCCTCCGCCGCCGACCCCGCAGCCGACCCCGCTGCCGCCCCATCGTCGCCCCCGCCGCAGCCCCCGTCACCGCCTCGGCGCCGCCCACGACGCCGCCACCGGTGTCGCCCCCGACGCCGCCCACCGACGCCGATCCCGGCTCCGCCCTCGACGCCGCCCCCGACGCCGCCCCGACGCCCCCCCCAACGCCGCCTCCGACGCCGCCACCGACGCCACCCCGATGCCGCCCCAGACGCCGCCCCCGACGCCGCCCCCGCCTCCGACGCCGCCCCCCCTCCGCCCCCGACGCCGCCCCCACGCCACCTCCGACGCCGCCCTCGACGCCGGGCTCCATGCCGTCGCTCAGGAGCGCCGTCGCTGCACCCACACTTCTCCTGATCCGCTCCCCGACACCGCTACCGTTGTCGCCTCTCCCCAAGTCTTGGATCCCAGAATCTCAATCATGACTGCTACTAATATCGCCGTCCCCGACTTTGCACCAGATTGTAGAGTTAATTAGTACCAGAGTAGAGTATTAATAGAATAAGACTTAAAACGCTTTTGGATGGAATATTTGGACCGCATGATCAAGAGTAAATTTCAAATATTTCTCACTTCTCTGAAATATGTGACCATTGACAATGATTTTGCTAATGATAAAAGATCCGTGTCTCATTGAATTGTCTTCGTGTTTCGCTCTTTTCACATCGTCATTGGTCCCTGCTTACTAACCCTCAGAGTTGCTACCCCTTTGCATTTTGCTACATCTTCACATATTCCATCTTGCATTTGATGTTTAATTTTCCCACCTCAATTGTCACTAAGATAATCGTATTTTAATTTCCAATATTGATCAAGTGAAACGATATCGTATCCAAGCTACGGTGCGTTGATTTTCATTATTTGTAATTGGGATTCAAATTTGGACGCATGCCGAATTTTGGATATTTCACGTAGTTGTCATGTTTTTATGAGTTGCTCCTATTTCTCCCGCCTAATTCAGCCATTGTTTTATTATATTACTTTCATTATCATGATCATTTACCACTCTGGTGCACGTAATAGTTCACGGTAGGAATATAATGAAATATTGCTTTGCACGGCTACTCAGACGCTCTACCCCTCACACCATTCTCATTTTGCACTCTATATCAGACTTTCACCGCTTCCTTCTTTATCGTTACCCGTATCTGCTACCCGTTTGCATCACTGCCAGTCCCACCTCCAGCGCTAACCATGTCGAGAATGCGAAAACCAGAAACGCGGTCGGCTCGCTTTTGATCTGCCGAATTAAATGCTGTAAAGCCATAAAACCTTAATTCGTTGTAAATTGCCGAGCTTGATATATGATCTTAGGGAGACTGAATATATACGCCGGCGCTATAACGTAACACAGACCGACCAACGAGAAAGCAACGAGTCATAAGAGGAGGCATCAAAGTCGTTCGCAAATGAGCATTCTCAAAGGGTGTTGAATGACTCGACGATTCGTACAGTAGAACATGACATGCTTGCTCATTGGAAGGGAAGGAATGAGAGGAACTTCCATGTTACCGACTTGCAAAGCACTATTTAATCTCGCGTTACACGTTTCCCTGCTTCGTTTTAATTCTGAAATGAACGACCGAATTCTACATTCAGTGAAAACTGTAAACTGCTCATGACATATACTTCCCGTGATCAGTAATTACAAATGTTATTGAGGTTTTATGATTAATTTTCTAAGTTGGGTAATGAATGTTTTAGAAATGTAACTCTTTCATCTTAAATGTTTATGAACATTTAAATTTTGGTTTATTGATGTATTCTATGCCCTATTATA
The DNA here is from genome assembly GCA_964035755.1 of Teleogryllus oceanicus. Taxonomy (NCBI): domain Eukaryota; kingdom Metazoa; phylum Arthropoda; class Insecta; order Orthoptera; family Gryllidae; genus Teleogryllus; species Teleogryllus oceanicus. The sequence continues at coordinate 72,549,965 of CAXIVR010000005.1, read as the reverse complement.
TGAGGAAACCGGATTGAATATTTTATACATAAAGTAGAAAATGAAACAATTCATTTATTAAAGTATACTGTCTTTCCCTTCACAATCTTCTACAATAACCTTACATTCACGATTTCTCTTACAATATTTTGAACAATTTGGATAATCTGTTTAGCAGTAAATAAACTTATAATTGGTCAATAAGTGAACAAACTGATTTCTTTGTAGCCAAAAATATACACGTTCAATATTTGCTTATAAAATCCTTTTCGATCTCAGTTCTCAGTTTTAATTTACAAAATATTGGGGAATATCAATTGCATTTGTTAACATACAAAGACTAAAGTAGTAGAAAAATAATTCATAATCCCCATTGACATTATTTGAAACGTAAAGCGAACAAATGTCTCGTAAAAGTCCTTTAAAATTTCATCGTCCACTTTCGCAAAAACGACTTTCGTCACCTGGCAAATGCCTCCCCCTTCCCTGCTTCGCGTCTTCCGCCTACCCGTATGCAAACCACACGCGGCCCCACTAATGAGGCCAGGGCGCTCGTGCCCGACTTTAGAGGGGGCGCCCGCCCAGGGACCAGGCCCACCCCGGCTCTCCCCGGCGCGCGCTGCTCTCGGAGCGAACGGCGCGGAGCACAGGTGGCGCGCACTCCACGCGGCGCAAGAACTAATCCTGGCGCGACGCGATGCGACGCGACGTGGCACACAGTGTGCATGTGTGTGTATGTATGTATGCATGTATATGTATATAGGTCTATGTATACATGCATGTAAGTATGTGCACGTGTGTGTATGTATGTATTATATGTATGTGCATGTATATGATGTATATGTATGTATATGTATGTATGCATGTATTCATGTATGCATGTATGTCTGTATGTATGTAGGGTTGGACAAAATACTTTAAATTTAGTATTTAAATACTTCGCCAAAATACTTTGTAAATAAATATTTAAATAATACTCAAAATACATAGGGTTTTTAATTGCAAAATACGTAGTACTATTCAAGGAAGTTCAAATACTCAAAATACATTCAAAAACAACACAGTTTTTCAAATAAAAATGTATTTAAAATAACAGTATTTAAATACTGTCCAACCCTGTATGTATGTCCTTTGGCAATAGCTTTAACGAAGCCTGGGCCCCCTAGCGCGTCCCGCCTAGCGGCCATGGGTTACAAGGTACGTGTGGTGAGCACGTAGACATCCCTATGCCGTGTTCTGGGCTTCCCAACCTGAGAAGTGAATTTTCTCATCGTCACACAATGACAATACCGCTTCGTTTTCGACAATACCAACTTTCGTATGTTTTATTGTTTCGGCATACGAATTAACCATTCTAATAAATATGTTTAAATTCGTAGTTAGGTTTAAATTTGTGTCAAACGTTCTAAAAGTGTTAATAGTTTTAACAATAAATGCTTCTCAGTTATGTTTAAATATTTTATCAACTTTCCCTTGTATTTCTGGCTTACAAATGAAGGATATTGTGAATCCATTAGGGCATGTGCTTCATTATGAAGCTCAAAATAAAAACAAAATAGAAACATTCAGCTGTTGGTGCACCGTCTTATAAAAATAAATTAAATAAATAACTAATTAAATACAATATCGGAATCCAGTTACACATATTTCCACTAGGTTACCAGGAGCGGTAGCTCAGTGCATCAACTTATGTCACTGCAGCGCCTCTGACCGTTGACTGGAGGAGAATTTAGCAGTCGGCTGTTCTGATCGGTAGTTTTCCTGGTTTCTCCGATCAACACCAGACGAATGCCGGAGCAGTACCCTAACAAACGGGTCACGGACCGCGCGCGATCTGTCCTTCCTCTTCCTTGTCCTATCCTCTCCCCTTACATACACATTTACACTAACATGCACTACACTACCACATATTCCGGGAGACCGGTCGGAGCTTAGAGCTTATCCCGGCTGGGGCGGTGCCCGCTGGTGGGAGAGTCCTGGTTAGGGAAACCCCACTAGTCGACGGTAGGTCGGCGCCGGATCCAGCGGGGAAGATCACCGCCATCTCCCGAGAAAACCATGCACTACACTAACGGGACTAATGACCAAAGCAGTTGACGCGCCGGGAAACACGAAAAACAAACCAAACAATCCACTAGGTTTAGAACTTCGTCTACCTGTATCTCGATTTGGCGCACTGTTCAGTTTGGGCTGGCCCGACCACGAGCGAAAAGAAGCGTCTGTTAGTAGGTCGAAATGCGGGGCCCTTTTTGCCCTAATCGCGCCTCGCGCCGGAAGAGGTCGTGCCGAGGCGGTCGCGAAAGTGACGACACCTGCTCGATTGCGAACACGTGGCTGTCATCAGAGACATGTGTCATACCCTTTAATAGAGTCGCTGGAGGTTTTGCTCCACTCCCGTGGCAGTTCGGAGACTTCCTTCATTATGGCCGTTCTGTTAGAATCTGGGATAGAGCTATTTTTTTGTACGTACGATAGAGTGCTCAAGTCATCATTATCATCTTCAGTCTTAATTTAGTTTGATATATATAAATGGCGTATGTTTTCATAATGAAACCAAATAAAATGTAATCTGTAATATTTAAAAAAATTGTACTCTGAATAAAGTACTAGCTTCGCAGCCAAGAGGGATGTTTTAAAATAAATCTTTTTCGTAAAATATTCATCAAAGTTTTACATGTACAGAATGTTACAACCACCTTCAAAGAATAATTATCAAACGATACCTAAAAGAAAAAAAAAATGGGTTTCAGAGGATGACACCAATGTTTCCGATAAGATGGATTTTTAAAGGCATTATTGCTGGAATGAAAATATTTACTTTTCATAGAAACGTTGTTAAGATTGTTAGATTAATATTACATTTTTGATATGCAGTTAACAATATTTTGCTACTCCTCAGCAATGTCCATTTGCTTTACATTTCCATCATTTTAGTGGAAGAATGAAAAAAAAATGGAAGAGCGTATGTTTCAAAGAATGTCGAGAAACATTTTCTCTAACAAAAACGTCAGCAATTACAGAAGTATGTAGAATACGAACCAGCGCTACCCGTACCGCACTCATTCTTTCGCAAGGAAAAAACAAATTCTTAGAATTTAGTCCTCTTCTGATCAAAGCCATTCGGAGAAAACTCGAAAATTCGGAGGTCGCCTCATGCCCAATGACATATTTCACAAGCAGAGTCCATCACGCAGGGTCTCAAACGCGTGGGCGTGTGTGTCGTAGGCCCATAATTCCCACGCGGCGCCTTCGCGTTGCCTTGGGTCTGTCAGGACTCGCCTAACGAGCTCCGAGCGTCACTCGCGCGGAGAGTTCATTAGTTCGAAGAATCGTCACCGAATTCTTACGGCGTCGCGCATCTCGGTAGCGTTCTGTGGGGAAACCGCGATCGTCTAAATATTTCTGTGGCATGACACGACTACTTCTGGATTGATATTCTAACCTACGTGTGCGGTTGTGATGAGGTTTCAAATCCGTTAATATTGATTTGTGAAGATTTTGCTGAATAAAATATAATTAACTAAATGCACTGACTGCTTTCTTGAGGTAATTTTAATGTAAGTGTAATATATTCGGTCTATTACGTTTCAACTAACACCAATACAAAAAATATAGTTATAATGCATCTCATAATTTGCATTCGTTCCAGTGAATTTGTTAGATATCGATCACACAGAGGCCCTTATCAAATCTCCGAGCTACATTTTTATAAATGTATATTGGATTCTTTTTTTGATCAATAATTGCACTGTTATATTTATGCATTTCTTTATTTTTTCAGAAAAGCACTGTAATCTAAATTTGAAATCATTTTGAGAGTTTCGAATAGAAATGTTTTGAAGTATATTCTTTTCATATAGTTAAAATCAGAACAATAATAGTATGAAAGAAATTAACTTAACAAGAAATGAAAGAAACGCTTTGACAATAAATATTTTCCTCATATTTGCATTCACTAGATATATTATGACCACGATTAGTATTTAGCGGAATTTTTATTCGGAGAAGAACTTTAAGAGAATGTTACTGATAGGTAGCTGTAAACGTGCTCGCATGCCATTCTTCCAAGAACTGACTTAAAGCAGGTATAAGTAGGTAAAGCACTTTGCACGGAATACGTTCTGAGCGCTCCAACGAGTAGTGGAGTTGCCTGAGTTCTTGTTCATGAGGTCAAAATTCAGTAACAAGTCAAATGTTACCATATCCTTTTCGTATACCATTTATTTCTCACAGGTATAGATTTGTTGTATTTGTCTGAGGAATGGCGCGTTGAAGTTCACTGAACTGGACGTACTGCTTAAAGTGTCATAAGTGTTTTAATAAAAATGTATGTATGTATCTCATGAGGCCACTTATGAAATGTCTTTATTCACGCAGAGAAGTCGACACCGAAAATATTTAAAGAAGAAAGACGACAGATATGATAAGTCACCACGGAGACAAGATAGATAGGAAGAGAAGGAATGAAATATGCCCGATAGTACATTCACCATTAATTTGAAAACAAAAGAAATGTAATGGTGCTGTGCAGAAATTTGATAAAAGGAAACCATTTTCATTCATTATACTATTAAATTATTGATTACCAATTGTACTAACCTGCCGAACAAAGTATAAAAGAAAGATAAGAATACTCAAAAGTGTAAATTTTCCATTTAATGATGAGAAACTTCCACATAATTCGGAAGGAATTACCTCACTGATTAGAATTATCACCTTACCACAGAAATGTGATTGACAGAGCCATTTATAAACCAATAAACTGTACTGACACATGACTTTGCGATGTAAAACGTTAAATACTTAGCATATTGTTTACAATTATTGCAGGTGGTAAACAACATTTTTATTAATGAGCTCTTTAAAATCACTCCACGACATTTAGTTTGTTTAAGGCCGATCGAAACTTCTCTAAGATTCACGTTACGTCAAAGAACATGTAAAACACTCATCATCAATCATACTCACAATCGAATTCAAACACAACGAAAATGTTAAACAAATGAATTAGAAGGTAATCAGTAGCACACCTGTTTCAGACAAGCTAAGTCATACATCATAGTTGGCACATTTTGCGGACCACAACGGAGGTACTTAAGACCAGGATGCGTTGTTTCGTAAACCTTAAACAAACTTTTGTCGCATGGAAAGGTGGCCTCTTGTTACGTTCAGGATGTCACGTACTTCCGCTGTAGCATGGTAGCCACAACGCTGCTAATGAAAGCGTAATCTCGGCTGAAATTATGGCACATTCGAGGTCATACATATTGCGGCGTGATACGAAGTATTTCCCTTCACCATCTATCCACTCATTGTAGAGAATGTTCTTTTCATAACTCAGTGTCTTGGAATATATACTTTTTTTTTTAATGTGGCATCTGTGGTAGTATCTCCAAGATGGAATTTGGCACGACTTTTAGCGACTTTCTTAGTCCTGCCGCAAGATATTGCATGATCGCAATCGTATCAGGCAGTGCGACATAGCAAGCAAACCTAGCGGCAGGACTGAGAATGACGCAAAATGTCGTGCCGAATTTCATCTTGGAGATACTACACACAGATGCTACGTAAGAAAAACCGAAGTATAGTGAGCGTATTTACGGAAGAACATGAGACGATATTATTTGACCGAATTGGGCGAAAATAATTCAACAATTGTCTCATTTTCATTAGTATATTTCCCATAAACTTCATGAAAATAACGTACATTACATTAATAGTTTTTCTTTCTTCCTAAGAAGTTGGATATATTATGTTTACTCTTGGAAAAGTTTTGAAGGTCCTTGTGCTTACTGAAAATATGTCATAGGCCTGACTCCTTTTCAACCTCTTCGCAGAAATTCCACCCAAGCATTATGCACATAGCCAAAACTCTCGCATTTATTGAATGACTAGTTTAAGTGATTTATTTCAAAATTATCATAATACAATGAAATATTTCAGATTTACATTTCCCAGCCTGACGTGCATTTTAAATAGCGATTTCCACTTTTCGACGCTTTAATCCTCATTATTTTACATTATCACGTAATACTTTTATCAAGAAAGTTTCCGAATTTAATCGTCTGCTTTTCGAAATATTTTCTCCCGCATTCTACACATTTCGAAATCTTGCACGTGGACCGATTCTTAAAAAGTTTTGGGAAACCCTACTCCAGGTAATTACCCCACATCCTCGAGTTCGTCTTGCGCAACCCTTTGGGAGACCCATCGCGCCGCGGGCGCCGTCCGACACGTATACGGCTGCTCGGTTCCAATTACAGGTAATTCCTGGCAGGGCGGAGGGGGGGGGCTTCTCACCTTCTTCCCCGAAGGCGTCGCCCGCCTGGGCCATCTGGGATGGGCGCCGCGCCGCGCCGGCCGCCACGCCGCTAATGAGGGCAATAGTGTGTACGCAGCCCGCGCCCTCAGCTGTCGACCCGGAGAAACAATTAGCCAGCCTTTCGGAGATCGGCGGGAGAGGGGGGAGGAGGAGGGAGGAATTAGTTGATGGGTGGTGTTGGTGGTGGTGTGGGTGACCCGCGCCCGCCCGCGGAAGGATACAACGGTTGAAGAATATCTGGTGTTCCGCAAGGACCAAAGTTTAAACGTTGTTTTGAACGGATGTGGAAACATATGAATATCACTGGTAATGTAAAAAAAACAAAAAACAATTTCCTTGAGTTTCAGCATATTTAAGTAAATTACATTATTTAATAATAGTTTTCTTACAAATCAATATTTAAAACTAAGAATTCATGTACGTTTACTGTATAGAAACGAATGCCGAATAAGTTACGTTTTATTGACTTTTGATGGTGTGAGTGAAAGAAGAAACCACTGTGGATATGAAATACAAATAAACAAAATTTGCTAAGTTAATAAATATAGTTTCATGTCAATAACAAACACGTAAGTTGTAAGTTGACGATAATAAGTAGCGCTTCACATTGGAAAGGAAGTATGGGTAGCGATGTCCAAGCGCATTATCCATCCAGGTATTAGATTCGTGATCGTTTTATTGGATGTCACATGAGTAAAATCAAATGTATTTATCTGAACACGAGCCTAGATTGAACAATTTTAGTAATAATAATAATAATAATAATAATAATAATAATAATAATAAAATAATGTTATAATTTATATTAAGTTTTTAGATTTTTCAAAACAATAATTAAACTGATAATTACAGATAGAAGGAAAAGAAGAGGCGACAGGGTCGTTCGACTTAATTACACAATGTCGTAGTTCAATAAACCGAATCGAATGGGCCCCCAGGAGCGCTAGTGTGGCAGCGTGGAGGCGATGGGGCGGCGCCCGCCGCTCCGCATCAGGTGCTAAGCGCGCGCCGCCAGAGGAAGCGTGGCCGGGGGTGGGGGCGGGGGTGGGGCGGGATGGAGGCGGTGGGCGCAGGCTTCCGGCGAGGGCGCGGCCGCCGCCCCGCCGCCGCCGGGACGCGGCGGCCTTCCAACCCGGAACCGGAAGCCGATGGCGGGCGATGGCGGGCGACGGCGGCGCGGGGGCGGTGGTTGGCGGGCGGGGCCAGTGGGATACGGTTAGGGCGCTGGCACAGGGGGCGGGGATAGGAAGGTGGGAACTACGCTCGGGGCGGCGGGGAACGATGGAGGTGGCAGGGGACGACAGGGGGGGGGACGGCAGAGGGTACGTTGGGGAAGAATCGACAATGGGCAGCAGGGATTGACAGATGGGGCTGCATGGGAATAGTGGAGGCAGGAGTGAGAGGAGGTGGCGGAGGTAATATGGGGCGGAGGAATGATGAGATATCGAGGATCTGCGGGAATACTGAGCGGGAACTCATAGTTACGAAGTGAGCAACACTGGCGGCAGAAGTAGTTACGAGCGCGTACAAGCGTTGGGAAACGAAGGAGTCGAGTAAAGCAGCAACGACTAATGGTAAGGAAGACTGTGGTGGAGCGTTGATGTTGGCAGTGCCTAGAGGCAGAACGGATTTCACGTTGATGGTGCTGTGGCTTGGGTTCCAGTAGTGGCCGGGTCATGGAGATAAAACGTCTAAAGGGAATCAGAGGGGGTTAGCTATTGAGAGACTAAAGGTTCTGAGTCGATTGGCTCTCCAATAATGACACTTAGTTGGAGAGACTGCAGCAGCGAGTAATAGTTAGTTCCGAGAAGCAATTTTTTTTGTAACCAAAATGTAAATGAAATGATTTTGAACCCATCTGGAATACGGTGTATAATGATTCGTGATGCAGAAAGTTGTACGTTATATGGAAGCTGGGTTAAGTTAACTCAACAAAAAGTATCCATTTTCACACAGGTATTTTGATTGACAGTACTACTGCATTTCCAAGTCGACGGGAATGCCTCAGCCTTCGGCCTCCTTGATAAACATAAAATATTCTTGCGCCCAGCCAACGTAACATATCCGAAGTATTTTACATCAAAATACGGCTACATGTTATTTTCAGTCACTTTCCTCACGTATCTGTAGTGTACAGAATATCTACTTAATGAAATACGCGCATTGCACTTAAGTTCCATTGCTTGAGCTGTTTCTCAAAAATAAACTTGCATCCGGCGATGGTAATGCGTGCGGCCTAATGGCGAACTTGCCGATAGCGGAATGAGCGACGGTAACGCCAGTGGTTGCGAAATGCTTGATTGATGATTCCGGGCGCGTCAATTGCTAAGGTCATTAATCCCGTAAGTGGAATGCATGTTTTATGGCAGGCAAAGGCGGTGATCGTCCTCAGCTGGATGGTAAGATCTGGCGACCTACATCGGCTTGGGGAATTTTCCCCCAACCAGGTAGCTCCCATCACCTGGACACTACCCCAGCCGAGACAAGCTCTAGGTTCCCGTCATAGATAGAAATTTATTCTACAATTGGCCCGGAAAAAATTAAATTTACATTCCTATACTAAACATTAAAGCATATACACTAACATATAAATAAATAAACTTACATATTACACAAATATACATACATACATACAAACATATGTGCGTGTATATGTACAGAGACGAAGGATCATGTGTGGTAGGGTAGTAAGTGTACGTGCGTGTGCGTAAGGGGTGAGGAAAGGCAAAGAAGGGAAGGAAGGATCGCATGCGGTACGTGGCCTGATAGGGTAATGCACCGGCATTCGGCTGGCGTTGATAGAAGAGACCGCGGAAAACCACCGATCAGAGCAGCCGGTCGCTAGAATTCTCCTCCAGGTAGCGACTGAATTCAACTTACTATGTAGTGCAACTTACTATGCAGTGGATGCGGGGGCACACAAGAGCAACGGCGGGGAAGGGGCGGGGTAGCGCGCCGTGCGTGACTACGTAGGCGGGGATGGGGTGGTGGCGAGGCGGCGGCGGAAGTGGCTGCGGGGGAGGGGGCGGGGCCCAAGGGGTGGCGAAGCGAGGGGGGACGTGCTAAAGGAAGCGACCCCACGTGGGTGGAGAAGTGAGCATCCTGTTTGTTTTACGTTTGCTTGTGGGGCGAACAGAAGACGTGAAGAGTCAGCCCGACCTAATCAGTTATATCTGTCGAACTTTGTTTTCCTGAAAGAGAAAATAGAGAGATTTTGCACAGGGCGTCGCAAGACGATACGATGATTGATAGAAGTAAACACGTGATTTGTATTCTTTGTAGCCTTAAATGTATTTTGCGCTACGTTGTTACGTTTTAATACTACCTAAATAAATGGTAAAATAAATGGAAATGTCTAATTGTGACGACATGATGGGCTGTTGAACGCTAAGTTCCCAAAATGCCACATCCTTTTGATTCTCATTTGTTCGACTAGAGCTGTCCACTGTGATGTATCTTAGGAATATAGTTACCCGTCCACTCTGCCCCCACAGTTGGGAACAAATTCCACGACGTGACTTGTACTATACACGATACAAGAAGAAAGAATAAAAATGAAAAATACGGATAGAAAAAAAATATTTTGCGGCGTGCATGGGTCTATTTCACTAATGTGTAAATTTTGCCAATGTGAAATCGAAATGTCTGGTAACTCAGATTAAATGCGGAGAAAATGTCAGAGAATATGACGTGAGATATGATAAGCAACGAAAACCGATGTTGACGTCAAACTTGTATCGTTCACAAGTTCAATGGCCGAGGAGGTTTAGGATAATTACTCCAATTTGAAGTTACATAACATTACATATCCAATTTGAAGTTACATAAGTTTACAACATTTTAAAAAAAAAATCGCTCAAATTCCAAAAAAAAAAATATTAGGAACGTTAAAGGGGACTTACAAATAAACCATTACTAGTAAATCATATTTTGAAAATGAATTATTGTGGAGTGAAAAAAAAAAAAAAAAATAATTTTAAATTATTCTGTCATAAAATAGAACAATCTCAAACAATGCGAAATGAATACAATTAACGCACTTTTCAAAGTTAAATATATTTTTAATAAAGTAAAAGTTGGGTAATACGTACGTACTATTAATATTTCAAAATAGCATGTACCCTTTGTTAATTTCTTTCCTTTAGTTCATTTGCTTAATACATTTAAATCTTTTTCGAACATTTTCAGAATTCATTATCGAAATGTATGTGTATTCTCGCATTGATATTTGAACGTGCAACTGATTGTACTACTAATATTATAATTAGATTTTGATTAAATATATGTCAATATTAGAAGAGAAAAATAAAAGCACAAAATGATTCTGAAGAGTGGCTCAGTCAACAGCTCAGTCAATACCTCCTTGTAACGTCCTCTTGGCGAGACCGCACACATCGCTACCGTGGACGCGCAGATCCGTTCGACTCCTCGCAGTCAGCTGGAGCGAATCGATTCGTTCCCCTTCATCTGACTCGTCGGCTCCGGTTCCTTCGTTAGGTTTGCTAGCACGACCACAGCGCTACTCTCATTGCTGAAGATTGTCTCGGTGTCGACGGTGAGGCAATAACTCCTGCTTTCTGTCTCGAGTCACAGGGCGTTTCAAAATTGAAGTTAATTAATTTAAACACAATAAGTACACCCCAAAGAGTCGAAACCCGAACGGTGTTTGTAAATTAGTAGCGAATGCAATTTCTTCAAATGTGTGATCCAGCAAAAATAAACAACCTACCATACCTAGTTTAGTGTTATTATGCAATAAATATACAATATTTTTAATTGTTGTATTGTCCAATAATAGAGAACTCGAGTAGTTGACCAGTTGCGTTTTTATTCATTGGATAAAAATTATTATTGTTGATGTAGCACTTTCGACGCATTTTTATATTTGTGGAAATCATAAAAAAATCTTTCACATAAGATAAGGTCTACAAAATGAAATAAATATCGACGCTTATTTTGTTAGGCGGCCAAGTAATTTTTGTTAGAAAAATTAACACAATGTTAGAGAAACCAATCATTTGCAGAACAAAGTATTCAGAAGTAGTTTTTCTTAAATATGCCAACATTTCACTCCTGAATTTACTATGATCACTTACGATAAAATCCTGTCGATTGGTACAAATCACGCCGCTAGCGGGAATCGAATGCGAATTGTCGATAGTCGTCTCGTTCTCCTTCGCCGATTTGTGAACCGGCCGTCAGAGCAGACAGTTCCGGAGCCGGCGCGTAACAACAAACTAATTAGCTAATTAAAACAGACGCAGATAGCATCGGCGGGAGCGTTTTGGACAGACGCACGCACGGAGGCTCAGGCGCCGCCGCAGCCGCCGCCGCCGCCGCCGCCGCCTGCGCGTCATGCGAGGCATGCAGAGCGTCTGTGCAGTGTTGCCCAACGGGCTTCAAAACATCTCGAACCTTGTTGTGATTTTCTTTCTGCGCGGTTTTCATTGTGAATACGAGCCTCGTTTTTTTACCTCCCATGGACTATTAAAAATAGTTATCAAAAGTTATGTACAAACATGGTTACTTTTCTATCATAATCGGTGCCGACTCTTCGTCGAACATTGATCACGATGTCACTGACGTAAGACGGTCCCGAAGTTTCTTTTAAAGCTCGTCGTTAGTCTGGTAGCATTTACCCCTTAGCCAATTCTTCCATTTTAGGAAGAGATTAAAATCATTTGCCGCGAAGTCGGACAATACGCCGAATGATTGGAGCCCAACCCATCTGAAGCAGACGTTTGGTTACGGCAGCACTATGAGGATCGGAAAAAATAACAAGCAAAAATGGAGAAGAAACAAAAAAAGAGCTGTAAAAGGGTCCCTTACACACGAGATACGTGACGGTTTTTCCTGTTCCGTTTTACTCGTAAGTCCAAGCACAATCATCTGGTGGATAAACGAACCACAAACGTTCGAGATTTGTGGCAGCACTAGCATATAGATAACCTATCATATACTAGATAGATAAACTAGCATATACGAACTTTTCTGAAGACCCGGCCTGTTCTGAACACCAAGGCGCATAGCCTGTCCCATATGCAATTGAGAGCGCCAATGGAATTGCGCCTTTCCTCAGACAGTAATCGACCCTTGCATGAAGAAAGATCAACAGGCAGTGCTTAGTGCAGGTGTTGGTTTTAGTGATACTGATGGCTAATGTACTGCAGGGTGTGGTGGTACTGATGATAGTAGTGATTAGTTTTGGTATTTGTGGTTTTAGCGATAATGTTGTATAGATTGTGTTAACGGTCATGCTGGTAATATAGTGCTGACGGTATTTGTCATGGATTATGTTACGTCGTTTGCGATAGTATTAGGCTGTTGTAATAATAAAAATGTCGAAGGGCGAGGGAGGCGCAGGCTGTCTGGAGCAGAGAAGACAAGACGCGGTAAACCCGGACGGCAACACTGAACGTCGTAGGTGCGTCTTGAGAGCGCGGGTGGGCCGCATACATCTTCAAGGACCAATTGCAAGCCTGGTTCCACCAGTTATAAATCTGTCACCGCCACATCATTACCATATTATTGAAAAATACAGCGTTGGCAGAAACACCAGGTCGCTGCCGCATTGTTTCTCTTTGAGTGAAGAAAGAAGCGGCGACAGATTCACAAGCGAGAGAAGCTAGCGTTGGGAGTGGGGTTTGAAAGTGTATGGGCCGCTTTATAATCCAGACGCGCAACTGCGGTCAGGAACCCACGCACCGCGAGGGCCTCGGTGCGTCTCACGCGTGGGGAAAGCCTGCCCCGCCGTCGCGACGCTTGTCCGCGGGTTGTCGCCTGCGCTCCCCGCGCCTCCTCCCCCTCCTCCGCCACCGCTTCTGCTCATTAGTCCGCGCGAAGAGGGCGGCCTAATTAGCAGATTCGCGGAGCTTAACAAGCTGCCAGTACCGCCCACACTGCCCCCCCCCCGGCAGGCTTGTTCGATGTTCTTTGGAATTCTCTAGCCACTGTAATTCTTCCGTTTTCGTTCATTTTGACAGCACTGTTTGTCTGTCTGTCTGTCTGTCTGGCGTCCTGTCCGCCGCCCTATGCTGTCCTTTCCACCGCCCTGTCCGCCGCCTGTCCCACGCCCTGTTCGCCACCCTGTTCGCCGTCCTTTCCGCCGTCCTGCCAGCCGCCCTGTCCGCTGCCTGCAGTCGCCCTGTCCGTCACCTGTCCGCCGCCTGTCCACCGCCCAGTCCGCGGTCCGATCGCCGCCCTGTCGGACACCTTCCGCTGCCCTGTCCGCCACCTGTCCGCCGCCCTGTCCGCCATCTGTCCGCCACCCTCCGACGCCCTGTCCACCTCCCCCGCTAATCATTACGTGCCGTATATGTACCATTAATTTTGAGTATTGCCGTGAATTATAATTGTCTGGGATACTTGTAAGGATGGTCTTAGTCTTCGCAAAAATCTAGGTACGTGATTCTGCGTGTGGCATATACGAGAATTCATCCCGTTAGGTATGTGACCGACAACATATCATACCACAACCCACTGAAAAATACTATTTAGCGATTTCATTTCAGTCAATCATCTCTGAGGAGAAATCCTTTGTGCTGCTCAATGTCAATGTGAAGTCCGCAGGCACGAAACCTATGTATTGAAAATAAGAACACATGCCTGTACATCTTTGTGATACTGTAGATCTTTGCTCCCATTCCTTCACAGTTCTGCATTCTACATTACCCATGATTAATTGAATGTATCTGCATCAAACCACAACCATTATAATATAGAAATTACAAAATTTCTTCCGCTCTGTATTTCACCTCACAAGTGTTCCTTCCAATTGATCTTTCGAACAGATGGCTACCTCAACAGCATTTTCTAAAACAACAGGACACTTTATTAACTTTGTGTGGTTATTACATTCTCCAAGACAACCCAATTTTGGAGTTTATACCGCAGCCGGACATTGCGTACGTGTGGTCTAGACATCTGCGTTAACGACCAACTCTCCAGGAAACATGTGAATTGGCTGACCGATGTCAAAACACATGCCCGTCTCAACACAAAAAGATAAACAAAGAAATTAAGAATACATTGCTCTCCGTAATTGCCAAATTAGATTTCGTCCGAAGTGCGAAGATATATACACAGTGTGGCGAGTTCATTACACGAGCTCGTTCGTTTTTGTTCGAAAAAAAAAAAGGTTTCTGTCGTTCCTTTCTTCTTCACACTGAGCTGTTTTGTCACTCTAAAACGTGTGATTTCCTGTAATTTGTGAGCGATCGTAATCTCTCTCGCGCTACGCACGGGGAGCGAACGACGAAGACGGAGGATGGTGTTACAAGCGCGGACAACGCGAGAGACGAGGACGGAAACATCCGCTGGAGACGGTGGAGGGCGCTGTCGCCAAATGGAGGCGCGGCAGATGGCGGATCCGGAGAGAGCGACAGGATAATGCGAGGCGGTCGTGGATGCCGGATTTCTGCTGCCGCTGCCAACGTACACGCCTCGGACTAACTTGCCATCGCCCCCGCAGGGGGGGGGGCAGGCAGTCGGAAGACTTGAGGCTCTAGGTGGAGTTGGAGAACCGCTGAGTCTCTGGGTCGGTACTCACGTCGTTAGCTTCAAGGTGGGACAGTGGGGGGGGTTCGCCACCGACCTTTGAGCAGAATTGAGCCAAGGACGTTCCTCAGAATGCTCCCGATCCCACATGTTAAAGTCCGATGGGGAGCATGGACCCCGTGTCAGGTTGCCTAGGTTCCCGCGGTACTCACGTCGATAGCTTCAAGATGAGAACAGTGAGGTGTTGGGTTGGGGACCCCGAGTCTCCCGGGCCTTGGCACTTGGGCGCGGCAGTGGCCAGATATTCTGGTCAAAGAGACTTGCGAGTGGCACTTAATTTGACTTCGGTGCTAGTCAAAAAAGCTAGTAGTTCTGAACTCTGAGGTTAATTGGGGAAGTTTCCGAAAATGGTACCTGCTATCTGGTGGAATCCAGATACCAGTACCTGTGACAGATATCAGTTCGTGTATTTGTGCGCCGGTGAGATTTGCGGATAAAGTCCTAAGCTAGGTACCCATCTCAATTCTTCTGATAAAACAAAAAAGGAGCATGGAGTGGTATAATACGCACGGGATGTAACTTGCTGTCGCAGCCGCCAGCGCCGCTGCCATAGTTGTTTCTGGGACTCCTCCCACCAGCTCCCACTGTGAAGAGAAAACCACGACTACCTACTTCAAACAACGCCATATTTAGTCACCATCATACTATATTACGCCTAAAATCAAAACAAATTTCACTCATACCCAGCTCTACTTCACTACCAACAAATTTATTTACAAGCAATAAAACCTCCAACGATGTTACAAAATCCATGGGAAATACCATCAGCACCACCAATATTACTAACAAGATCGTTTTCATCATTTACTTAGTCCGTAACACCATCAATACCAACACCAATCACTATCGCATGATCACTACCACCACAAAACCATTACCACCAGCACCACCGACTCCACTAGCGTTACCAACCAAGGAGGTGGACAACACTATAACACGCCCACACCATCATCCGCTGGCTAGTACCATTGCTACAGCTTATACCATTGCGGAACAGCAAAATCCAACATGTACGTTTCTCTCAATCCCCACATCTATCTCCATCTCTTCTTCCCCCCGCCCGCTCTACACGGCTCTGCCGTAACCTTCTCCACCGCCGCCTTCGCCCCGTCAGCTTGCCTTTCGCTCGGAAACAATACGCCCATTACCGGCCGAACCGACAAATTAGCCCTGCTGCTGCCGTCGTCCTCTCCGCCACCATCGCCACCCGACCACTCTCTCCATCTTTCTCCTTCTCTCCTGTCTGACAGTCGTAACAATCGGTTTCGTTGTCCCCGCGCCGCTTCGAAAATTACAGACTGTCTCCTATTTCAGGGGTCTCCAACTTGCGACACGTCGGTAGAAAGGTTGGGTATGGAGTATTGAAAGCATGTCAAAACTAAATGTATGGGAAAATTAGTACTTCGAATTTTAAAATGTAATTCAATTGTTTCAAATAAAAATAAGTAGAATAAGTATAATACTCACATTGTTTTATGTAAATGATTGGTTTACTTATGTCCATTAGTTATTTATGGCGTCAGTAGGTTGATTGATTGATTGATTTTTTCGTGTTTCCGGGCGCGTCAACTGCTTTGGTCATTATTCCCGTTGGTGTAGTGCATGTTCTTTTCGCGGGAGATGGCGTTGATCTTCTCCAGCTGGATGGCGAGATCCGGCACCGACCTACCGTCGGCTAATGGGGTTTCCTCCTAACCAGGACTCCCCAGTGGGGCACCGCCTCAGCCGGGACATGCTCTAAGCTCCCGACCGATCTCCCGAAATATGTGGTATTGTAGTGCATGTTAGTGTGTGTGTGTGTGTGTGTGTGTGTGTAAGGAGAGGGATAGAACAAGGACGAGGAAGGACAGATCGCGCTCGGTCCGTGCCCGTTGGTAGGGTACTGCTCCGGCATTCGCCTGGTGTTGATCGGGAAACCACGGAAAACTACCGATCACGGAGCCGGCCGCTAGAATTCTCCTTCAGACAGCGACTGAATTCGACCTAGCTGAAAAGCTAGGGGCGAAAATCCTGCCGCCGTGGGGAGTGGAACTAGGACCTCCGGTCAGAGGCGCTGCAGTGACATCAGTTGATGCACTGAGCTACCGCTCCCGGTTGGAGTCAGTAGGCAGTCTATAGATTTGAATATAATATTATAACATAACTGTACAGAGGAATTCAGTTATTGTCTGAAAGAGAATTGTAGCTGCTCACCGCTTTGAGGTTTCTTCGATCAATACTAGATGAATGCCGAGGCAGTACCCTGACAGGCTAGGAAGCGCATGAGATCATTCTACCTCTTCCCTGTCGTATCCTCACCCCTTATTCACACGTACACATGGCGGGAGCTTGGAGCTTGTCCCGGCTGTACCCTAACAAACGGGCAACAACCAAGCACGCGATCTTTCCTTCCTATTCCTTATCCTACTCTCTTCCCTCATACACATTTATATTTACAAGAACTACACTATCACACCAGTCGGGTGCATGGAGCATAGCCCGGGTGAGGGAAGGCGGAGATACCGACAATACCGCTGTCTCCACTTCCACTGCCATCTTCGCGTGACAACATGGATACCTCCATTTCCGGTTACACCACGTCCGGAGTTTGAGACACATGTCGATACTCCTCTCGACAATTATAACCGCCTTCTCGACGTGTTACCTCGTCAAAATGACGGGCGCCTGAGAAGTTGTGCCTCACTTAAATGTCATTACGCCAATTAAAATTGGGCAAAATATTTGCGACTTCACCTTGAGGAAAATTAAAATGACACACCACCGAAATTAACACTCCCCCCATCGTTGAAAAGAGCCGTGTTCTTGTGTTTACACGAAGAAATTAAGTCTCGGGTTTCACAAAACGCAATTAAACACACGTCTTTCCTGCTATTATTTTTATAAACGGAACGATCATTTTAAAGAAATTCAGTGTTATTTCAAAGTGCAAGTGATGTGGAAGGAGATTACAACGTTTAATGATCTAATTAATTTCGAAGTTTCTTCTTCAAAGAGTCGAGAGCATGACTCTTATCGCTATGTTAATTAGCATCTACAAACAAAACCGCCAGAGAACCTGAGGAACAAAATTCTGTGCATTATTTTTAATTTCCCGTAGTCAAATATCAAATTAAATTAACATATCCACAATATGATATATTGGCCAGATGATGTCTTGATATTTCAGAATTGTGTCTGATTTGTTGGAAGATTACCTGAATGAGGTGTAAGGTCTTCTTTGCTGCAAGCCATTTTTTAAATTAATTCTATTTGATCTTCCGTGAGTTCGTTAAGGATTTCGAATCTTGTCTTCAAAAAACTACAGCTGAAACAAGTATAATCTTACTTAAATTAACAACTTTACAATTTTCTGTGTAATGCTAGGGAACAAGGCCTATTGCTTTTATAAAGTGAATATATAAAACCTGCATTTGTATGATATTTTCTGTGTTAAGGAATACAATATGTACATGGAATACTAGAGTTAATGTAATGATTCATCGAATCCCCTCAATGATTCATCGAATTAATAAATTTGAACCTGATAGAATACAATATACAGTTTTGGATATTCTTCTTTGTTGTGAGAAGTATCCTGTTCTACAAATTCCATCAAATTCTTACGCGCCGATTAAAAAAATATAGTTAACTTAATTCTATATTTTCGACATTAAACTAAGTTTTACGAATCGTACTGTTGAATTAAGAAAATGAATTTGTCACACTTTCACAGCACTCTGTGTAAAAATATTTCCGAGTTATGTTAAATTAAAACACTTTTTAACATTGATAAACATTATCAGTCTTACTCGAGAACCAGACTGTTAAATTTAATGCAGAAGAAATTGGAAAACCGACTCCGCCAACTGGTGAGCACCCTAAAAGACAATTCAGTCCAGATAAAATATCATAAAATTGATATTTTTTTCTAATATCTGCAAGTCCAACACGATAAGTTGGTATCAAGCTCCATCGCAACAAACCCGAATAATTGCGCGATTAAGACAGCTTCACCCATCGTCTCTTCCAACGAATCCGCAACCGCAGAAGCTGGCATGTCCCTCCGATTACAGCGCCCGTTCTCACACGAGGCATCGGAACCGCGAGAGGGAGAGCGGGCACGAACGGGAACACAACGGTTCAGTGAACCGAACCGCGCGAACGCCCCCGCCGCCGCGAGAACCGAACACAATGGACGCGTGTGCGCGGCCGAGAGATGCTCGAAGCGGCGCGGCGTTTTCGATCGCGCCTATGCAAACGGGGAAGGGTCAATTAGCCCGCGCAAGGCGCCATGACGGACGCGCGGGCGGGTGGCGACTGAGTCGAGGAGAGGGAGCGGTGGAGGGGGGAGCGAGGTTTCGGGACGTGCGAGCCGCCGCCGCCGCCGCCGTTGCGGCATCCCATGGGTGTGGCGATGCTGGTGTAGGTGGCGGCGGCAGGAGTGAATGCTCGTCGAGAGCGGTAGTGAGGCTGGGAAGTTGCGACACTCGAGTCTCTTCGAAAAGAAAGTAATGTTCCAAGTAGAAAACGACCCCGAAAGTGGGCTTCCGAGAGAATAGGTGAACCATTCATTTCTCTAGACTTGCAACGCATAGGAATCCTTGCAGGCATAGCTTCTGGGGAAGAAGCAATGAGCAACCTCGTCATTGTCCATCTTATGCGAGCTGTAAAATATTATGCTCGAAGAACTTTTAACTGTCACCGAAACGGTGGCGACTCCGGGCGCCGACTCCGACTTTGGAGATCGACTCGACTGCCGACACGACTGCCGACACGGGGCCGACTCGGGGCCGACTCGGGGCCGACTCGGGCCGACTCGGGGCCGACTCGGGCCGACTCGGCCGACTCGGGGCCGACTCGGCCGACTCGGGGACCGACTCGGGGCCGACTCGGGGCCGACGGTCGACTCCGCTTCAGGAGCAATTCAGGGCACGCGTCGATGGGCAGCGTCACTTCCTTCGGCGGAGACGGCAGTGCGGGAGGTGGAGAGGCGGCGGTTGGATCCGCTCAGTGGGCGGCTGGAGGGGGCGGGGTCCGCAGCGGCGGGCGCGTTCTTGCAGAAAATCGACGAGCGCCGGGCGGGCGAGTGGGCGAGTGAGCGGAGTCACGCGGGGACGGGAAACCGCCGTGCCGCGCCGCGCCGTCGCGTGGGGGCGGTCGCGCGTTGTGCGGGGCGGCGGCGTGCGAACCACGCCTTGTTCTTCGGGCGAAACGGGGGCAACGGACGGGCGAAAGGGGTGGCGGCGGCGCGGGGCCCACCGGGTCCGCCGCTTCCGTGTTGCCTGAGCACCGCTGAGCATGAGGGCGTGCGGAGGGCCGGATTCGCTCATTGTTTGGCCGATCACGCTCTTCATTGTTGTTCGGGTGGTGGTAGACGCGTATTGGGTTTCTCTTTAGCATCGTGGGAGTTTCGTTGATGTACGGGTTTGGTTAACGCTTCTCGTTAGTTGCTTAGCGCGGTGTTTTCTCATTCGATTACGGCGTAGTATGTCTGGGGGTGCGTTGGTTTGCTAAACACGCTTAACGCGTAGCTTAATTAGTGATTGCGTGTGACTTTACATGTTAGGCACTACGGTACTTTATGATCTTGATAAAATCGTTTACAATATTTTAATTATAATGTTCACCTAGGTTTAGAACACACACATTCAGTTATACTTTTTTATAACTTTGGTATGCAACGTTCAAGTGGAATATTATTAAAATTTTATAAAGTTCTTTCGAATTCGTAACACATGTTTTCGAAAAGATTTAATGTTTTGGGCACCCCTGTAAAAATTATACGATAGTACATTAACATAAATCTAATGTTTATTGTAACTTTAATATGTCAACAATATTCATCAAGAACCGAACACGCGTTCATTCACCCAAGAACGAGTATTAGTAATTTCTCTCATCATCATCCCAAACCGTTAAAAATAACCCGCACTGTTTCACGCCACATGACTAATACGCTCTACGGTCTCTATCACAACGTACGTTTCAGAAGTCTCTATGTTCCTTCTGACACTGGAGAGTTTTTGCACGCCATAGCGGTAAGTGCTACCGCTTTTCTGCGCACGCGCAGATGCATTAGTAGAGCGAAATATAAACTGCGCATGAGCAGAATTAGTTGGTTAGTAATTTCGGGCGCGTCAACAGCTTTGATTATTAGTCCCGTACGGAGCAGTGCATGTTTTTCCTGGGAGATGGCGGTGATCTTCCCCATGGCGAGATCCGGCGCCGACCTACCGTCGGGTAGCGGGTTTCCCCAAGTTCTAAGCTTCCAACCGGCCTCCGGGCAAGTGTGGTAGTGTAGTGCATATTAGTGTAAGTGTGTGTGTAAGGGAGAGGATAGGACACGGAAGAGGAAGAAAAGATATTTCGCGGTCTGTGGCCCGTTTGTTAGGGTACTTCTCCGGCATTTGCCTGGTGTTGATCGGAGAACGAGAGAGCAGCCGGCAGCTCGAATTCTCCTCCAGACAGCGACTGAATTCGAGCTAGCTGAAAAGCTGGTGTCGAAAATCCTGCTGCTGTCAGGACTCGAACCTAGGACCTCCCGGTCAGAAGCGCAGTAGTGACATCAGTTGACGCACTGAGCTACCGCTCTCGGTAACATGCGTTCACTCCTCCAAGAACGAGTATTGGTGAGTTCCCCCATCATCATCCCCAAACCCTTGAAAATAACCCGCACTGTTTCATGCCACATGACTAACACGCTCCATCACAACGTACATTTCAGGAGCCTCTAATGTCCCTTCAGACACTAGAGAGTTTTTACGCGCCATAGCGGACAGGGCTATCGCTCTTCTGCGCATGCGCAGATGCATTAGTAGTGCGAAATTTAAACTGCGCATGAGCAAAGATCGATAGTGCTTTAACGTTCGAGGGTTCACAAACTGTCCAGCGTACTCCGTTGCTTCCTTCTCCGAGCGGCCTTTTGCGCCCGCGTCAAAAGAAGAGGGGCCCAGCGGCGCTAATGGATGATAATGCGACGCGTGGGCGGGTTCCGATAGCGCCGCGTTGAGTGCGAAGGCGACATGTGCTTCTGTGGAAGGCGGACGAGCCCCGGGCTAAAAAGAGGCGGTGCGCAGCTTTTATCGGCTCCCGCTGGCAAATGGCGACTCCTCGTTCGTGAGGTTGCGTTTACAGAAAGTGTTTATCTGTGGGGCTTCGTTGAGGCATTATCTGCTTTAGGGTCAATAATATGAAAGTTGCGGAAAGTGGATATGGTTGGTCGATTTTGTGTGTCATTCTGTGAATAATAAAACTGGGATTATTAATGGGGGAGAAGAAAGGTAAAATTGTAGGACACGTGTTCAGAAATTAACTGTGGTTCTAGTAAAATTGTTAAATGTTTTACCTGAATATTGTCGAAATTTTAATTCTTTTACTAATGTTAAATATACTCCGTTAAGAGTTAATTAGATTAACACAACCAAATACAAATGCTGTTTTGTTTCATTAAGTTCAAGCTGAATATAGTTTTCTGTAAAAATGTTTTATATACATTACATAGTTCTGTACGTATTATTTAAACTTAAATCTTCATATTAATTTTTAACTATACCCGTTGTTAAAATTCAATCATTATTGCTTCCATTATTTTTCTTTCAGGTCTTCATTGAATGTTATATAACTTTAACATCATTGACTCATGATAAATTTAACATACAGTACGTATTTGGTATGATCGCCGGTAGAATGTGTGAAACTAATTTTTCATAGCATTGCATTTAATAAATGTAATTTTAACGACAACAAGCAATCAATTCCTCTCCGCGACCACAATGGCTCTCTCAATCACCAAAAAGACACGCGGCCAAACCCACTCATTATATGCAAATAAGTACCGTACGAGTTGAACCGAAATTAATTTCACGCTTGGTCACCTAAATTACAAACACATTTTAATGCTGAAAGCTGTTTATGACGAAATGTATAGGCTGATGAAACGTCAGCAGACGTCAACGAACACGCGTTCGACCAGCACCGCCCCCTCCCACACACACCTCTCGCGGGTTCACACAATCAGTGACGGGTGTGGGATGAGCCACGATTATAGCACTGGACTCGGTGACCCGTGGAATGTTACGTCCTGTAAAGTGGTGGCTCCACAAATTAGGAAACTCTGGTCCTGCCGCCACCGCCGCAAACGCCGCCGCCAAATTTCCATTTTATCTCGGGGGGAGGGGGGGGCGAGCGCGGGGAGCGGGCGAAAAGCGGAGGGGGGGGGCGGAGTCGAGCGTCAACCGCGGAAGCGGGGAAGGTCGTCGGTTCTGTGTGACACTTCCGACAACCCCGCCGGGAGGGGAAAGAGGGGGAGGTCGTGACAGAGGGGAAGGCGGGGAGGGGACCGGACAACAACTCCCGGCGAACCCGGGGCCACCCCATATCTGCGGCTTTTGGATGACGCATGCCTGATTATGCACGAATTATAACACCGTCCCCGATATGTCCACGGAGTGGCGGGCGCCAGCCAAATCTTTCTAACAATATATTAGCCTATAAACCACGGAGCTTGGGCTTAATGAGACAAGGCGGGGGCGGGCGGGGGGGGGGGGGTACGCGGGGGTCCGCGAGTGATAGATAATGGCGTGGCGCGCTCTGTGATGAGCGAGTAGGAAGGTGCACCGGTCGCACGTGTGGGATGGCTGAGAGCAAATTGTTTGCTTAAGCGGTTTCCTCAGATGGCAGGTGTCCCGCTGCCAAAGTATGTATGCATATTATAAAGGATAGGGACGAAGATTGAGGACCCCGGCTGACATCTTGGAGATAATCTCGTATGAAACAATATCAATGTGTCAATCATCATGGGATTCTTGTTTTGTGCTGTCGTACGAATGCATTTCTAAATTGGTGACAGTGTATTTTTTAGTTTCTGAAATATCAATGTTTTTGAGTTACTGGACGGGGAATTGTTATAAGCGTGTCAGGTAACATTTAAATTAATTGTAATAATACGTTGAAAGAACACATTTAATTCAAGAAAGATTTGTTAATGTCTCTGAATACATTTTGTTTATTTTTAGAAATTGTTTATTAGGAAAACAGGTTTTACAATTTAATCAAGCTCACTATTTTTTTCGTTTAACGTTGCTCTTGTGGCGTAGAAACAAAAAATGCGCATTTTTATGACTGTGACTCATTAAAAAATGTGAAACCTGAATTAAAGGATTGTATTTGCACTTATCTCTTTGTTTGACCTTCATCAAATAGTTTGAATCTAATAATTGATGGGAATATATGGGTTTAAATTAACTGATTACAAGGGCATTAATTCTGAAAACAGTGGTCACATAAATGGCAGAAGAGATTACATAAAGGCGTAATTATTTTGTCATTAACTTGAGAAGCCTTAACAGGGAGACGAAATGTCTAATGTCTTCGAGGTGGTACTAAAAGAGATGTTATCTGGATACGGCAGATAATTTTCTCCTTTCAAACAACAAACTTTGAAAGGCAACTAACATCTGTAAAATTATATGAGATGTTAGGACGTTCCCTAAGAAAATGGCATTTTCGCGTGTTACGTTTACAAGCGGAGTTGAGAATTAGACTTTTATCATTGACAAAAAATCGTCCCCTGTTGTGGTTCTTTGTAAATGACACTCAGATAAGAAACTTTTTCCTGGGGATAAACTGTCAGACAAAACGTTTGCTTCCTAACAGCGAATTTTCTACAACAATGAATTGTAAAAAAAGCGTCCTTAGAACAAAAGTATTGTAGGTGAACTAATGAATGATAATTTCCTTTCAAAATTATTCGTTTAAAACGGATATTGAGCTCTTATAATACGAAAGTTAGCAAAACAAATTTCTAACCATTTCAAAGTTCCAAAAACATAAAAAAAGATATACCAACAAGCAAATCATGTTATTTGAGCACCTATAAAGTGTGTATAGAAATATCAGGAAACAATTTTATATTTCATTGAACTTTTGCCATGCCTGAACTTATTCTGTTAATTTTATGAATTGTTTCCTCTCTTTTTTGTTTACTTCCATTTTGGGCTGTTCTTGGGGGGAAACACGCTCATTCTACATTTCTTACGCGTTTGCATTTCCTTTGTCATCATATGCTTATTTTCTTAAATTTCAACATTAATTTGTTTTATTATCTTTCTTTTCCTTCTCTTACTCGGCAACTTTAAATGAGTTTCTCACCTCTAGTTATCTGTGTTGCATAAATCTGTTACACTGCATATTTGTGTAATAATTTGTAAGTGCAATTGAGAACTTCTGCAACTACTGATATTCACAGCACTTGAAATGAAAATCAATATCCGTTAACCCTTCTCAACCCATTAAACTTCCTACGCTAAGAAAGGCTTACCTAATGAATTTATCACTTATTTTTAACGTAATTGTTTGTGGCCATGTGCCTTTTTTCTGAACGTTTTTATCCTTGCGGCACTTCCTTACTTAGTCATTTTAGCATTCGCTCATTTTATTTGCCTTCTCGTGGCGCAGTCGGCAACTTTGACGTGGGGGGTCGGGCACCACAGCGGCGACATCTCCGGCGACCGCCACGCGGGTCGCTGGCGACCCCCGCCCGGCCCCGCACCAGCGGCGGCGTCAGAAAAACTGACAGTCGCATTTGATTTATCGCTTGTCGCAGCCCCTGTGGCTGCCGCCATCGAGTCGCCACAACTGCCGCCATTACCTCCACCGCCGGGTCGACGCCGTCTATGCTATTGTCGCCGCTCCGCCATGCGAAATAGCAGTTTTGTTTCGAAGCATCGCATGTAGCACGGGGTTTTGGCACATTTGTAAATTCCTGACCTTATGTTGTAGAAATCACGTGTTATGCGACTTTGGGATCTAATAACACTTCGATTCATAGAGAGTTTTTATTGCGGTGGCGGCGTAGCTTACGCAGAGAAACAAAATCAAGTCGTCAAGCGCAAAAATGAGCGGACACAGAAAATTACAGGTTCATGTGAGCTTTACCCATGTGTGAACCTTACCGTGTCATTAACATTCATTGTTATAGTTTTAATAGCAGCCACGAATCTTGAAGCGCATAGGTTTAAAATGCTCAAATGTGCCAAACTAATATACATTTTTATGATTTTTTGTATTTTATTTACGATTTTGCAGATGTCGTCTAAAGCATTTCATTATCGTCAAAATAATGTTCTTCTGACATTAAGAATTTGAATTATCGAGGTGATGATCACATACTGGTCGCCGTGGGATTTGACGTCGTGACGCTTCAAGCACCGCCATTGCCTCTGCTGCCGGCTTAACACCGTCCATTCCCGCGGCGATGGGTAATTGTGAGCGGCGTATGTGTAGCTGGACTTAGTAATTGACTCGGACTGCCTATGAACAAACCCAAAGTTTCAGTATTCAATACTCCGACTCGTAGCCTGGATTTTTACAGCGTGCGAAAATTATCTCGCCTTTTTCAGGAAGGAAGTGAAAATGCGGCTGTCTTGATGATACTTTACTGATGAAAAGATCCTAGCCTAAATGACCTCTGAGTAATTCAATCGCCTGTTCGTCGCTCTGAGTAACTATTTTTTCTGCATGTTGGTGATGGAGATTATTCGATATTTGCGGGATCAGAGGAAGATCAGGCCTCATGGCTTGAGAAACTGCTCATGAAAAAAGGCAACATTCAAGTAATTCCCTTCCACTTGCGCTCTGATCGCTACTGAAAACTATTTTATTCTAGCTATTATGTGATGCGAAATTATCTCGCCTATTTTCAAGGAATAGGGGAAGATACGAATATGTAGCGGTGGATCTGGATGTTCGTTCATCTCTCGAATGCCTGTTCTTTCAATCGTCGGATGGAGTTTCATCTCAACATTATGCTTATCCGAACGGATCTATACGCACTTTAACGCCTGACTGTATTCATCCGTGTGGCAGGCTGTTCATGCATACAAGGCAATGTATCTGTATGGGTGATATATTGCGCCATGTAATGTATCTGTATATTGCGCCATCACATCTACGGTAATCGTATCGTATCTAGTAGGTTTATCTATCGCGTTTCATCCTGCAATCCATTGTGACTAAATCTGGATGGCTCTGCCTGCTTCTGGCATAAATGACTCATTAGCCGAGATGCCGCTTAAATGGTCGTGGTTGAAGAGTCATTATTCTCGAAATTATCGTTCCATGTTGTCGCGGCAGGAAGTAATAAGAGCTAAAATTTATTGCTTATTTATCCTGAAAATAGATTTTACTACATGAGTTTGTTTTCTCCTTTCAAAATTCAAAATTTAAGTAGTATATGACTTAGTGTAGGATCAGAATTTTGAAAATGTGCACACAATTCACTTTTCCCCATAGCACGTCATACGCAGTTTTTAACTGTTTTTTTGACGTAAAATAAATAAATAAATAAATAAATAAATAAATAAACATACGTACGTGTGAATCGTATCTGTACGTAAAGTGACGCTATTAAGTACATATGCACATCCGGATGGTGGTTCATCTGCACGCGCCAATACATCTTCACTTGTGACTGAACCATGCACTGAGCGTCTGCGCCTCGGCTTCTGGGTCTTCCTCGGCCGCAGCTGCCAGCACCGAGATGCCTCGCGCTTGAAAGTGGGTCGTAACGCGTTGAACCGAGCGCTCTCATTGTTCTGCTTGTCAAAATTAATTGGCATCGGGTCGTTCGCGAGCTTTGCGGACTATTTACCGCCTCTGCCGAGGTCCTTTCGCCGTAAAGAGCAATTAGGGGAATTCGCCGCTTTGAGATGCGTGGAGGGATCCACGCGGATTCGCAGTTTGCTGAAATTAACAAGATTCCGCTCACCCCATCCACTTCTGTGAGAGTGCCTACTGAACGTTCTTCGGATATTTTGCGATTTTCTAGTACCTAATGTCTACTGATTCAGCGCATTTTTAATATAAACTAGTGAGAACCCGTCAAAATTTGACGGTGAGAAAAAAATTACAATTTTGGGTATAACGAAGATATTCTGTGATGAGTTCCAAACATTTTGAACACGTATGGCCCATGACCAGATGGCAATGCAATATCGGCACAAAAGATATAGCACTATTATTCTGAAGGATATTATTTCTAAAGTTTTTTGATGTGTCATCATCTCCTATAAATAACTGTTTGATTTCTTATGGCATATTGCTCGAAGGAACTTATTTTCCCATTTAAGCAACACAGAGTAAATCGTTTGCAGAATTTCTCTCACATGGAAAGTACAAAGCAGAACAAAACTGACATTTCATAGACAATGACCCAATAGAAAACGAAATGACCTCACTATCACGACACCTACGCTGACTTTCTCTTTCCCTGCGTTCAGTTAATGTACGTTTGCGTCTTTTGGGGCGCGTGGACAACGATTCGGAATTCGACATAACCTGTAAACAACTTCACTATAGTATTACAACCGAGCAAACCAACTGTGCAAATATTCTCTACAAAATACACCACAGAAGCAAATGCATGCAAACTATCAACACCACAATGAAATTATTACACTGAAACAAAACCTTGACGAATTGTGAACAAATCTCAACAATCAAAACAAAACATCAAGCAGCGTGGACTCACATTTATGGACTCATGTATATCGATTTTGAAACTGCTACCCTTTGAAAGAAAACAATTGACTATTGATATGCGTACTATTAAAGAATGATTTAATTAATTTACACCGTAAATGTTGGTGAATCAACACAAACAATATCTGATAACACATCTAGGGATCATATTCTTTCATTTAAAAGAAAAAAAACCAACAATCGGTTCAGTAGAAGCTCTAAACGAAGCCATGGCAGAATATCTTATTTTTTTAAATATATAGATTAATTCCCAAAAATGAAGCAAATAATTTAAAAGTTCAATATTTCAAAACTTACGATCACATTATTAATATCAATTGATGAAACGCGAAATGAATGTTTTTATTCAAACATTATACTACAGAAACAGAACAATTATGTGTTATTAAAGACTTTTAATATTAAACATCGTTTAAGGTGTTTATGATCTTCTATGATGGAATTACATAATTATCTTTGTATAAGAAACATGGAATGGGATACATGTTGCAACTGGGGAGATAATTTCCCTTGCAATGTGTTTCAGATCAAAGAAGTGTTTCAACAACGAATTTATAACTGCAGAAATCGCAAAATATCGTAATGCCGAGACCCCAATCGTGATTTCTCAATAGTTGACGTCATTCTGGTAAAGCAGAGCGAAACGAGAAAGAAAATTGCCTGGTAATTTCGAATTCTGATGACGTTAACTGTTTTGTGCCATTAGGTTTCTCAAACTTCTTTCCAAATAACATTATTTTAATCATGCTATGAAACTAAATAATAGTTCTTACTGATACACATTCATTCCACAAAGAAGTGTACACAACTACATGGGTGTGTCGAACAAAAGGCTTATAATTTACCTGCCAGTGAACATTAGTCAAACGCGTAATCAGTGAACAATAGACAATTATTTTTTATTATTGTATTTATAAACGTATTTAAAATTAAAATACCTTAAACAGAGTGTCTAGACTCGCATAACATTTCAAAACAAACACTTAAAATGATTTGAAAAATAATTTTATATTTCTAAGTGACACACTTATTGCAAAATAGTGTGTCACTTAGAAGGTTTTATATCATTTCTAGAGAAGAAAGGTTATTATTAAAATAATACGCATTATTCGTTTTCTGTTAATTTGTACCACCTTGAATTCTCAATAAGAGGCCTTGTTGTCTTTCGTTGGTGGGCAAGCTTGTGGATCATAACGAGACGCCTGATGGCATTCGCGAAGTTTTTACTTCAGTTAGAAACGAATGTCCATCGTCATTGGAAGTTAACAGTTTAAGACTGAATGCGCTGTGATTCATTTGCTTGACAGTGACTGCTTTAACCTCCGACATTCGTTATTCTCGGTGGTTAAATAACTTCTCGCATTCACTAACGTCTGAAGGTAATGCAACTGCAGAGTTATGCTCAAGTACTGGCTTATGATAACGAATTGAAAAATCGCTTTGAAGACAATTGGACTGATTAGAAAAGATGAATTCATGAAAAGTTTGCAGTGTTCATTTACATATGTAATTTATCGTATATTTAACATAAAATACTACAAGGATAAGTTTATTATATTCCTGTATGGTGGAACTGGCTAATGAAATATGTTATTCAGTCTATTCGGTTGGTTCTTCCCAAACTGAGAATTCTATCGAAAAATTGTTTTATAAACGCATAAAAAATGTTTCAGAGAAGATTATGACATCCATAATTTTTAACCAACAAGCAAACCATATCGTACAACCACAGGGAAAGAAAATATTATTTTGTATAGTATTACCATTGTTAAAATTTATCTAATATTTTCATAAAAAACGATAATAATTGTTTCGAAGAAATATTCAAAGTATTTGAATGATGTGTATGAAATGGACGTAGTGAAATTCCGTGTTTTGTTCTTTATTTAGATATTCAATCACATATTCATTCATATATTTATTTATTCCTTCAATCATTGAGATATTTATTCATTCAATCAATCATTCATAGATATTTATTCATTCTAATCATTAAGATATTTATTCATTCAATCATAGAGAAAGTCATTCAATCATACAGATAGTCATTCAATCATACAGATAGTCATTTATACATATATCTATTCATTAATTAATTCAGTCACATTTATTTATACATTCATTAATTCACTCAGTTATTCGTTTATTCTTTTATTCAAATATTCATTCACTCATTCAGACATGTATTCATTCACACTTTCATTCACTCAATGTTCTACTGCCCCAGCGCGTACGTCAACCGCGTCCGAATTGCGCCTGCACGCTCTCGAGCGGCGGCGCGCGGCAGGTGGCGGCGGCGGCGGCGCGGGTGCGAGACGCAAGGGGAGGCGCGGTGGGTGCAGTGGGTGGCGGTGGGCGCGGGCGCAAGGTGCGGGCCGGGCCAGCCCAGCTGCGCCTAATTACAAGGTGCGAACTACCGCGCGCCGTCAGCTCGCTAACGAGTGACGCGACCGCGCTGCAGCCCAGCGCTGCTGCACTGCACTGCGTTCGCGCGCCGACCGGGCAACCAGGCCCCGCGTGCGGGGAAAGCGAGCACGAGGGGCGCGGGTGGGGAGAGATGGAAGTGAGTTCATGTGCGTCGGGTTCGATGGTGGGTTTTTAATTTTTTTTATTGTCGGTATGGAAGTTGTTTAAAAAGTTTGTGTATTTAATGATGGTGACTCAGAATGAAGGCAGATATAGTATCACCAGGAACATCTACAACAAGATTGTCTAGGCTATCCGGGATTAGCCGCGTCTCTGTAATTGTAGCTGACGTTTCGGCCAACACATTGTGGCTTTGTGATATCCTAGACAATACAAATTCCGGCCTCGGAAGCCTACGCAATGTTTATCAAGAAAACTTAAAAATACAGCACTAGAATACAGTAATCAGACCAGAATGCCTGTATGCAAGTTAATGTATAGTATAAATTAAATTTAAAGAAATAAAAATAACTCAATGAAATTTCTATCGTTGTTAAATGTGTTGGAATTGTTAGATATTGCAATATTAGCCATTTTGAGAATTGTCCGGGTTTGTTAAAAGAGGAGATTCCGGAGTGTGATGACAGATTTCCTATAATTAACGACATACCGTAAAGGATGTATCATAATTTACCAAATGTAAAGACAAAATATTATCTGAAACAATATTCTAGCAAATATCTTTAAATTACTTTGTCAATACATCTGGAAATATCGTTTTCCTTCAATTTTGTGTTCTACACCAACAGACGTATCGTTATAGAGGTATTGAGATTAATTTTGTGGGTTTAAAGATGTGTGACATACTACAAATGTCCGCCTATACATTGTTTCAAATATGGTCAATTGAAATCACTATATCACAATGCGGAGTAGATCCTAAGGAACTTACTTGGCTATCCGGGAACGCCGCGTCCAAGGCACAGGTGCCGAAGTTTGTCGCCATTCTACGACCTTCATCAGGGCGTAGCATTGCCTGATAGCCAAGTAAGTTCAAATTCCGCCGCGGAAGCCTACGCTCCGAGTAGATCCTAAGGAGTTATGATAATGGAAATTACTATGTGTATTTGTATGTTTCGGTTTGCGCTGGTGCACATTACCGAAACGTCAACAAACCTAACAATATATTCTTAATTACTTTTCATATTTCGACCAATATCCGTCTACCTGCTATATATATTCACAAGGGCTACATCGTTGGCATAAACGAGTTCGTATATGGCTCAAAATGGTAGTCTCCGAGAGCACTCAGTAGCTCAACATAAAACCTGAGCACAGTGTTGCTCACTGTGAGTGGAGCAACGTGAACGAACCCGTCCTCCAGAGAGGTTGCATATGAGTAATGCGATCGGCGCGCATAATACGCGGACTGTGCCTACCTCACGTGCAGTGAAGAGGTTACAAGAGGTCTGCAATAGCTGCTCCAGCCTCCGAGCGCAAAATAGAACTCCATTCCATCATGGCTACCGGTGAACCGCTAACAACCCGTACGCTCACACAAATGGCTTTCGTCCATATTGTTTTCAAGATTTTTTATTAAAAGCTGAAGGAAATTCCAGAGATAACTCATTTTTCAAGAAAGCAATCTTTACGACGAAAAATCAAACTAAAGTTACAAAGAGAACTTTTCTATCCACCACAACTTTGGACGGTGTATGAGCTAACAAAAGATTCTACATAGTTTGTATGAAGTCACACACATACAAATACAGCTTGTTGCTAACTGCAAAAATAAAGCTAGTAGCATAGTAATACACATTTTTTATAGTTTTATTAAGTTTTATTACTATTACTTAATGGAATAGTGAACTTTTATTACTGAATTTTACATTTGCTGTAGAAGATGTCATTCTTAACAAAGGAAGTATCCTTATGTCACATGAGGACAATCACCTGAAGAATTAAAACTAGAATATCATGTCGGACCATTCATTACAGGTGCTCAGATTTGATTTTAGTATATCACACTGTTGCAACCACGTTATGCAGATGTCGTCTTTCCAAAAGTTCCAAAGACATCGACCATTGTGCCCATCCTGAAGTCACATGCGAGTAACAAGATATGTAGGCACAATCGCACTAGGCAACACGCACAGCTGCATGTCGATGCACTATCGGAGGTCACTTACCTCTTTCCAAGGGCAAAACTAATACCTGCGAGGTTATCCGTCTGTAGTTGGAGGTCAACTCGATGTGGAAAGAGTAGTAGCTCTACAAAATGCAAGCTACATTCTTTGCCTCATAAAAGATTGAATTATTATTATTATTATTGCAACTTTGTTTAATTTTGTTTTTTGGGAAATAATAAATCTATATAGAATTCATTAAGTGACACCTTTTATCTTTTGAGAAATCTATGTTTATTTAGAGAAATAAGGGCAACTATAGAAATAAGGTGAATCACCAAAAATGGTGAAATGAGAGGTAAGGAAAGTAAAATAAGAAGAAAAACTGCTGAGAACTTCCTTGCCCACTACAAAGTTGTCATGGTCGAACCCGGTTTCCATCGGTGGACAACAAATGTGTTAACAATTACGCCGCCAGCCACCTCCCTTTGTTTTGTCTTCAACTCGGGCATCATTCTGTGGACTTCTTCAGGTCAGAAATGCCACAAAATTGTCGTATTCAGATTTGCATTTAACACGAATTCTTAGTTACCCCTATGTGTAAATAGTAATGTAATAATGTAGTAAGTGTATGTCGCTGAGACTGGCCGTGGCCTTTATCACGTTACCGGTTCAGTGGTCGGTGTTCGAAGTTCAATAGCCAGTTTTCGCAGCCTTCTTTAGGGCAAAAATGCCTCAAAATGGTCGCCTCCATGTTTGCATTTAACACGAATTCTTGTTTACGCTTACTGCACGTTCCTTCACCGGTTCAGTGGTCGGTGAGACTGGCCGTGGCCTTTATCAGGGCAGAGTTGCCTCAAAATGGTCGCATTTTGGTTTGCATTTAACGCTCTCAGATACGCCATTGCCTGTTCATTCGATGGCTCGATGGCCGATCTTCGTGGCTCGAACAGTGCTCAGGCCGCCACCGCCAGGTGACAACGCCAGCCGCCGCCCTTTGAGTGACTCACCCGCCGACCGACCGCTCGACCGCGCGAGCGACGCGAATGGCGGCATGGCGGCCGCGGCACGCACCCTCCGCACGCACGCACGCGCGCCGACGTAGCACGTGGCACATAAGGGCGCACTTGCGAGTCGTGACTCGATTGGTCGGTCCCAGCGCTTGGGGTTTAATGTGGGTGTTTGGACGATTTTCGGTTCATTTATTTAGGGATATTATTTCCTCTAAGTGCAATGAATTAGGGAAAGATTGGGGCTTTTTACCATTTTGTAGAAACTATTCACGAGAAACCCTGTAAAGATGCTTTTACTAGAGAGGAAATTATCTCCACTTTTGTAACAGACTGATGTAAGAGGAAACTAATGGTACTGCGGAATGGCACGAAGTTTCTCGCACTAGTTGGTTTTCTAATGACTAGCCGGAGTGCTCCTCCATCTGAGACACTTATCTCACCCCTCTTTACCAGAGTGTTACATGGTTCACAGCCCATAGTGTTCTTCTAGTTGAAAAATAAGCCAGTAGAAGTCACTTCAAGAGAGGAAAGGAGTGCTGAGGGGCTTTGGTTATTAACACACCAAAAGAGAATAGGCCGAAGGTTCCTCCTCAGAGTCAAAATAAATGTCGTCAAAGTCAATACAAAAGCTGAATACTTTCATTGAAACATCAAAGAAAAAAACTTTTTTTTCGTAATTAGATCCAGTCGAAGAACATATGTGAAAAAGATCCATCCTTCCTTCCTCTGAAGAATCCCTACTGATAAAGACTACTCCTTTTACTTTCATGTTTGGAGTATATATAGTTTTTAGTATATTATCGATGCAATGCGTCGATTAGAAACTCCTGCGTCGCTAGCCGATTTGGTTAACTACGCTCTGTGAAGTCACAGAGGTTAAGCAATTTACAATATCGTGAGTTCCTGGATTGGTGGCCGTCTGGAAAACCCTAGGGATCTAACGACACCGAGCCTCTGGCTGAAGGGATAAATGGAAATGGCTGAGAACTGACGATGACTAGGTTAAAAGAGGATTACTCCACTCCACGTTCGACAGTATGTTGTTATGTGTGTGTGTATATTGTTGCGAATTAACCTTGAAAATGCAAAAACCCTAGTGCTCTAGTGCTGTGTATAAGAGGTGCCTAACCGTTTCGATGGCCTTCGCTGTTGCAGAGAAGTTCGTGGAGACGACGACGACGTCGCCGTCGGTGGCGAGCAGCTCGCCCGACCCGACGCCTCCCCCGGCGCCCGCGCACGGGCTCAAGTGCGACGCGGGCGACCTGCTGGAGGACGGCGGGCGCGACACGCCCCCCGAGATCTCCTCCTCCACCTCCGACGCGTCCAGCCTCGTCGCGGCGGCTGCGGCTGCGGCGGCGGCAGCGGCGGCGGCGGCGGGCGCCGGAGGCGGGCCGCCCGCCAGCAGCCCGGCGGCGGTCGCCGCGGCCGCCGCCGCCGCGGCCGCCGCCGCCGTGGGCGGGGGCGGGGCCGGGAAGAAGTCGCCACCGGCCACGCCCTCCCCGCCCACCAACCCCCTGCTGCTGGAGCGCTGCAACTGCGAGGAGCTCAGGCACGTCGTGTGTCACCTGGAGACCAAGGAGCTGTGGGACAAGTTCCACGACCTGGGGACCGAGATGATCATCACCAAGTCGGGAAGGTAAGTGGAAGCCTGTTCTAGGAGACGGATTATTTAATGGACTTCGCTTCTGTGGCTGACGTTTATCAGTGTGTCAACTTCATTTCGCTGTTTATTTTAACCTTTCGTTATTGAAACGTTTCGTGTTATTTCCTTTTCTACCATAATTTCTTTT
The DNA here is from genome assembly GCA_964035755.1 of Teleogryllus oceanicus. NCBI lineage: Eukaryota > Metazoa > Arthropoda > Insecta > Orthoptera > Gryllidae > Teleogryllus > Teleogryllus oceanicus. The sequence continues at coordinate 72,514,255 of CAXIVR010000005.1, read as the reverse complement.
CATTGTTTTTCCTCGCTACTTTGCCTTTACTTATTTAAAATTAGTTACATTATACTGTCCTTGTTTATTCATTAAGAAATATAGTAATAATCCAAAGAATTTCAAAGAATTGTTATTCATAAAACGTCAAGTACTTTTGTGCTTGGAACTTACTAACTGGCCAGATATTTCTGTTTCACGTATCTTTTTCTTCAGTTAAGTTTAAGCTTACTAGCTTCTTGTCAACGTCGGGTAGAACTAATCTTGTCTCGTGCTGTTGTTATCAAGGGTGTGTCGTCAGAAAAAGTGGCTAATTTTCCTTGTTCTGGGATTGGTATATCACAGGTGTATAATAAGTACAGTACAGGCCCAAGAACACTACCCTGGGGCACACCTGCTTGGATATCCTTCAGGTCAGAGTATGCATCGTCTTGCTTTGTTTTGAACATTCTCTAAGATTATATATATATATATATATATATATATATATATATATATATATATATATATATATATATATGATGTGAGAATTTAAGCACATTGTTTGGATAGCATTTTATTTAATTTACGCAGTAATTTATGCCTTCATGCCAGACCTTGTCTAAGGCTTTTATAGAATCCAAGAATAATACAGAACAGACTTGTTTCCCCTGTAAGGCCGTTTATAACTGGACCAAAAAATGGAAAATAAAGATAAATGAAGAAAATTTAGTTCAAGTCAATTTTACGAATACAAAATCGAACAATCCACCACCTCTAAATATAAACGGAAAGATAGTTCCTAATAAAAATAAAGCTAAATACTTGGGCGTGACATAGACCTAAATACTTGGGCGTAGAAAAAAGGAAGAACTCAATATAAAATTTCGTCAATATAAATGCCTAATAGGAAGACATTCCAGCTTATCGTTATATAATAAAACACACAAAGAAAAATAAAAAAGAAATCCATAAAAAAAAAATACCAACTACCAAAAAAAAAAGGTAAATGCAAAGAAATGCTGATATTCACATGGATCTTGGAATACCAACTATTAAAGAAGAAAATTAAAGGTTCGCCAAGAAGCATGAAAGGCTTCACCTAAATGAAAATGCAGAAATTCAACTGCTGGAGAACCAATATCTTTTCTGAAGATAGAAGATGAGCAAACCGTTTGAACTTGTGTAGTGTTGTCATCATAGCAGGAAATTGTACAAGTGATAGTGCCAATTTAAACAACCGGACTAACTAAAGGATGTCATTGGACTATATTTAGCTTATATGAACATTAGAATTAAGATATATCAAAGAAAAGTTGATGGTTGGTCTTTCCAGACTAGTTTTGACATGTACACACAAAGGTGTTAATAAATAAAAAAAGTTTTAAGCGTATTTCGTACGTTCACCTGCTGTTACAAGGAAAAGCATAGCAGTCTTAAAATGTAACGTAAGCGTGTATGGCTTTGCGTAACGAGCCGTTTACAAATCCCTTTTGTTTTCGAAAACGTTCACAGCCAGTTGTTTGAGAAAATGCTAAGAAAGATTTTATATCTATCAATCGAAACAGTTGGAGTATTAAAATTAATCAAAAACTATGAAATCTCAAAACACATATACAAAAGTCAGAAAGTAAATTATATTATATGTAAGTTCATTATCATAAAAAGTCGTTAATTAACATAGTGTTAATAAATATTTAAAAATTAAGAACATAGTTCTTGAGGTTTAAACATCCATTTTAAAATATAAAAGTATATTTTTCATAAAATAATGACGAGAAGAACAAAGGAGACATTTCGACAATGGAGCTCGAGAACGGCTATCTCACTACAATAACTACATCTCTTATTAAACATTTAATATTTGTTCGAGTAATCACCATTTATTCTATTGCGAGGCCTGCTGTTTTATAAAGAAGGTATTGTGAAAATGTAAAATAATCACGATTAGCTCATAAGGAACTATTCAAATGTCATAAATCATAAAATTACGTGACCAGAAGAAAACACTAAACAGTGGTAGCGAACAGATTAATGTTGAAATACGTACAACGATAATTGCCACTAAAATGATTGTAGAGCCGTTAAGTGAATGACAGTTTGACGCACTCTGTCTGATGAAACAATGGGCATTTGCAACATTGGCCTTTCCATTCCCAGCTGCATGTAAAGGAAAAAATTAAAATTTTTAAAATTTTAAAATTTTTTACTTCAAAAAACCGTTATTTTCTTCTTTTAATCAATATGTCAATTGCATCGTATCCCTATCACACGAAATAGGGAATATATATTATATATGTTATAATATATAGGGAATATATATCATGTATTTGAAAGAGAAATATGACACTTCAAACAAAGGCAACTTTCCTTAGATTCGATCTACCGATCATTCGTATTCCTTGATTTTCAAATGTCCTGCCGCGAGGATTTTGCCTAATTAAAGTGTGGGATACGAAAGTAATTGATTAAGGATTCAGGAGGTATCAAAATTTAGTTAAAATATTTTTAGTATTATAAATAATTAACCAGTCATGTTTCGAGAATCTTATCCTATTTTTATTGCCTCTACAAAGAATAAAATCAAATTTAACTGGCATATAAAATGAAACTTAAATATACATATAGGAATAGATGAACTACAAAAAATAATAATGTAAAATCTGTAGAAAAAGAATACATACCGAAGTATAAGAATTAAACACGTATCATAGAAAACGGAATTTATGGAAATTAATTGGTTCTTATAGGAGAACGGCATTACAAGGAAGATTTCTGTTGAAATAGTTTTACAATGTTCAAAATGGTTGCCCTACATGATTCATAATGTTTCATTGTTGAATCAATCTGCCAAAAGTAAAACAAAAAATTGTTTCATGATAGAATTTTTGAAAACAATAATTGCGTGAAATTAACCGTATAACCTTATCTTCCATACCGTATTTTTTCACCTGCAAGAAAACAGGAAAGCATAACAAATTGTTCAAATGAGCCCTATCTTCATAAGCTCTTCAGGCTTTTTCGAGTTTCTGTTTTGTATGTTCTCGGAATAATTGATACTCGAATTACTTGATCTTCTAGATAAAAACAATTACTCCCATTTATTCAGACAATTTGATGTAATTTCAACAAGAGCCCATTTCCATGTTGCGATAATAGACTTACGTGACACGCAGATTTGTCACGCATATTACAAACAACAAAATGACAAAAATGTAGAATGACCTCGTCGTTGGAAGTTCGTGCTGCTTGCCGCTAAGTTCCGTACTTCCAGCGTTTGGTTGTGAGGAAAGATAAAAGAAAAAAAAATGTAAAAACGAGCAATCCTAATAAGGACAACTCTCCTGGTTATTCATACCGAAACATGACTAAACTAGAGAACAGCATGAAGTCGTTTCTCGTCGTTGCAAAATCATGCAAAATTTCAAAAGTACCAGGAAGTTTGGGTGAATTATTCGAGTGGTCGTGTTAAGGAAAGCCTTGCACGTAATAACTAATGACAACTCCCCGTCGAGAGCGAGAAAATTCATGTCGCCGAGTTGGGCGCGAACCCAACATTCGCCATCACGACAGTTTCTCTTGTGTCATTCTTGAGAGCACTTAAATTGCGCACAGTCATTTGTTGCAGTCCCTGGGAACCGATGAAGTTTCCTCCTTCTACATGAAAACCTGATGTATTCAAACCTTTTATTCATAATCCGATTGAAGTCAAAATGAAACAACATTAAAGAAATGTGAAAATAATTTCATTGGTAGTACACATGAGTTATAACACAGCGTTTTATTTCAAGAAAAGCGTACTTTTAGGAATAATTGAATTACGGAAATATTCTTATTTATTTGTTTTAGATAATTTTTATTTTGTTAGATTTGATCGCCATGATGCTTTTAATACTGATTCCCTTAATAATATTGGTTTTAAGAGGTTTAAAACCGCTGACTCTTAAGCACAAAGGAATAAAGATCTATCAATGAAAATCTTTAGCCTTCTACAGAAACTTAAAATTATTGCTCGATGCTTTTCTGCTAGTAAAGTACTAAATTTTTCCACGATTTGAAAATTAGAGGAGATACCTATGATCAATTATCATTAATTTAATTCTCCTTCGCTCATGACGAAATCTAGCATCACTGCACTCCCTCTTTCTTCACTACATGTCACAATCGGAGGCACAGTAGGCGTTTGAATCGCTCGCAGTCATTTGTCTCCGCCAAGGCAGTCTTTTGTTGGCCGCGAATGACATGCGCCGGGGCTCGACCGACGCGCGCTCCCGCGGAAGCCTAAGAAAACTGTTGATTTATTAGAAATCAATGCGGAGTAATGGGCCGGGCGCGCGCGTGGATCGGTTGGACAAAGGCCAGGCTTTCCTTTGGCCACCAATTTTCTCTGAGGACGGCAACTAGGAAGGGTGGGACGGGGGAGGTGGACGGCGGAAGGGAAGACAGGATGGAAAATCGTCTCGAAGCCAGCAGGTGACTAATGACAGCGCCTGCTAACGGTCGGTCGGCCGGCAGTCGTCGCTTCTGTTTCGCTTGGCGGAGACGGGGGGTGGGGTGGGGATGTGTGATTGGGTTGGGTGGGGTGGAGGAGGAGCCAATAATCAGCGCACTGTCCGTCATGACCAGCACTAGAGTTTGCATGTAATTACATATTTGTCTGTTCATTAGTTACCATCAAACTTTTGTCATGTGTTCACGAATTAGGCCTTTTGAAGTAATTTGAAACTTATTTGATCACTCACACTACAATATTTACGGGTTTAGGGCATACTTTTACAGATTTAAGTTAAGTTCACATATCTTTCCATGTATATCTTTACAATTTTTTGGGGAGAATATTATTGTCAACTTTCAATGCAATTTTAAGTGATAATTCGGCCATAGAAAATGTAGATATTATCCCAAAATAGTTGACAAGATTCAAGATGAACTCTACTAATACGTCTGATGTTGAAACACATTTTAGTCCTGCAGAGTAATGTTAAGAAATGTCCTATGATGTATTCATGTTATCTATTTCGTCGAAGTGTCTCTTTCTTGAGTTTGAAATGAACCAAAACATAGATTATTTCCATCTGCACCAGTTGCTTGTTTTAAATTAATTTTTTGGTTTTAAATTTGTAAATATTAAACTGCTTAATAGAATGAATAAAAATTGTATTTCGTTAAAAACAGCTTACTAAAAAACATTAACAAACAAATCATTAACAAACTTTGAAAACCTAGGGAAACTAAGGAAAACTGCCGAAAGATACATAGAAATCAAACATATTTTCAAACACTTAATACGTTCAGTGCTGAACAACTGGTCAAGAGTCATGTAGGTAATAGATCACTCCTGTAGGTGGGATATCAGACTTGCGTGAGGATTGATTTCATGTCATTTTCCAGCCCAGCTGCACATTCTTATTTACAAATTCCTTCTAGACCTGTATTCCTTAAGTTTCTTATGACAATTTTCCGCCCCAAAATCATAAACCATTTTTCTCACATAGCCTGGAAACCATACGTGACGATAAATAAGAGAGCAATCACAAGACGATCTGGAACCGATCACGTTGTGGAACAATATGCTGTACACACAGGTGACCTAAATAATACTGGGTCTTTCAAGCAGCAAAATATCGACAACTTCATCCTGCTGTATGTACATTAACAATGAGCCACCAAAGAACTTGGACACGCGACGTATGATATACGAGGCTGATGATAGTCGCCTGGAATATTCTGTCTGTACCCAAATGTTAGATGAAATGTCAGGTGCTTTGCGTGCTATATAGTGACAGAATAATTTAGGAAAATCTCAAAATTTCCTGTCTCTTTCACTGTGTACATTATACTATTTTCCGCTGCGTAAATTGTAGGTAGGAACACTTCGAAATTTTACCGAAAGTGTACACAAAATATCGAATTTTTCGTTTGCTTCCCAACAAACACTACAATCTTCAGTAGAAAGTTTAACAAATTTGTGATGTACATATAGCAATTAGGAGTCGACAATGTTTAATGATGTATTACATATTAGACTTTAATAATTTATATTATAATGTGAAAACCAATTGAATACGACGATATAGTCTCAATAACTTTGTTTCCACTTTAATAAGACAATATTTGCAGGACAATGATGGACCCCGGTTTTTATCTAATTAACAGGAATCGTAGCAATATATTCTCTCTCTAAAAGAATTATCGATGAGAGTCGAAGATCAAACTTCAATACCGGAGTTTGTGTGTTACTGCTGACATATTATGTTTACAAAAATATTTTGTGGAACGTTTTGAATTCATGTTTTTCTGATGTAATTATCACTAAGATATTGCACTACGAGTTTTATTTAAAATACTTTTGTCCAAATGTCATTCAAATTTTGTCACCCGCATTCGTTTCAAATATTCTCAATTACACGCACTAAATTAAACGATTGAAAACACCCATCGCCAATTGCCGACCTAAAACAAACGACAGGGAAATGTGGCGAACACATCCACAACGTTTTTAGCGCCTACTTTCACAGGCGAATAGGCAGTCCCGCATCACACCATTCTGCGACATTAGCCCCGCGCGGCGAGGTGGCGCGGGCCGAAAACGTACTTTTTAGACAAACACCAGTAAAAGCTGTTACTTGTAGGGCGCGCAGAACGTGTTCAAAGTTTAATATCTACAAACAGTGTGAAAAGTAAATCGGTGCTCAAATCAGATAAATCCGTGAATGCATCAAAGAAAGCAACTTACAATACTTCCGCCTGAACGTTTTAGCTACTACCACTACTACTGAGTATTTGTGTATTTTAATTCAAACAAAAGGAAAGTCAGTAAAAGTGTCTACAAAATAGTGAATGACGCGCATAGTAAATCTGATTTTATTTTCCACGTAGAATTGCGCCAACCGGCCTGTCGGCTTCGTTTCGCTACTTTTCCTGCAAAGCGCTGTCCATGTATTTATTTTATTTATTTATTTATTTATTTATTTATTTATTTATTTATTTATTTTTTTTTTTTATTACCATGTTTCCTGGCGCATTAAGTGTAGTGCATGTTTTTATCACGAGAGTTGCCGCTGATCTTCCGCCGCTGGATGGTGAGATCCGCTCGGCTGGGGTGTTCCCCCTACCAAGTACCTCTCATCAGCAAGGCGCTGCCCCAGCCGGGATAAGCTCTAAGCTCATGACTGTACTTTCGTCATGTGTGGTAGTGTAGAGCTTGTTCTTGGGTGTAAGTAAAAGAGTGAGGGTACTCTAGGAAGCATAACAAAAGATTGCGCGCGGTCCATGGCCGGTTTGTTGGGGTAGTGCTTCTTCATTCGCCTGAGTATGATCGGAGAAATTACGGAAAATACCGATCAGAGAAGCTGGCTGCTAAAATTCTCCTCCAGACAACGGCTGAATTCGACTTATCTATCTAGCCGGTATCGAAAATCCTGCCACTGTCGAGATTTGAACCTCCAGATCAGGGGCATTGCAATGAGATCAGTTGACGCCCTGAGCCACCTCACCCGGTACGCGCTGGTTCGATTTCCCTGCGGACGTGGGTCGCCTGTGCTTGTTTTTCTCGGTCGCTGCACGCGGCTGCCGTCACTTGCAAATGGCGGACCTGGGAAGTGAACGCAAGCACGAGACTAGAGGCGGGGTGACAGATTTCAGCAAAAAATAAAAGAATTGGAGAAAACAACGAATTATAAGTTCATACTATATACGCGGAAAACACAGGTAAATTATTTATTACGCCAAAAAATGGCGTAATAAATGTATATTATTGAATTGACTGCGCATGGCATTTGAAACTACTCGTGTGAAAGCAAACAATGATGTGTGTTAATGAGCAGAACCCCACTGAGAATACATTCAAGGGACCGGAGTAAATTGCCAGAAAATCTGTGTTTTTCCCTTCCAATGTCATTGGCAGGTTTTGACCACATTTGCAATTTTCCAACTGTTTATTACACGTACATGGAAAATCTTTGACGATATAGAATATGAAGATAAACGTGATAAACCTTATGGTGGAATTTCAGAAATTTCATTTCGTGTCATGATATTGGATTTTAAAACATTCAAAACGTTCATTTCCACAAATATAACGTGGTTCTATTGTAACATGTCACAGAAATTGACACTTAGAAATAATTTATGTATTTATTCATTGATGTATTAATGTGTGTGTTTAAAATATTCAACTTATTACACTTTCGATTGGACTTGAAAACCTAAGAACGTTTCTTAAAGTTTTTATTTTATTACACACTTAGATAAGTATTCTAAACTAAATTCTTCACATCCTTAATGTTGTTCCTACTTTCTATTTTCATCTTTTCTTTCTTCAGATATTTTTTGAAGTTGTCGTTATCCTTCATTTTTATGTTCCTGTTTATATCTCGCGTTATTATTGAAATAGGTATTTAAATTAGTTCTCCATTATTAATCGTAACAATCGATTAACAGCGTCCGAGATACCACTGGGATCTGTTTCAATAACACCAGGAAGAATAATTAACTTCGCGCATACCGTGTAACTTGCTCTTAATTGTCTATCGTTCTTTTATCTGTGCAGCGAATTAAATCCGGAAGTCGGCCTTCAATGCACTGATATCGAGCGAGTAATTATTTCTTGCCATTGTCGGCATGAGAAGTTTATGGTGACAATAAATACGAATATTACAGATGAGATTTCGCAACACAAATGAAGCATAGCTTTCTTACCTTTGCTGTGTTAATGTAACACTGGGCGGATGCCATTAGAAGAGTGGAACAATGGCCTTCTTTCCTGCCACTGCGATGACGTACGTCGTAGCAGCCAGAACTGAGAGGTCAACGGTGAGTAGGTAGGCGGATGAAGACTTCAAGGGGGAAACGTTATGAACTATTAAGATGAGAGACAGTTTTGTAATTCTTAGTCATTCGATTTCGCTACAGTCTTTCAACGATCTTCTGATGAAATCAACGACAAACACAAAAAGAAATACGTCTATGAAACAGGAATTTTACTATTGAAAATCTATGAGTTATAACCGACGGTAGCCCAGTTTCATTTCCTTCTGATAACCACTATTTATTTTCCATATTTTACAAACTTTTCTGTATGAGATTAGAATACAACTTCTTTTGGATCTAATCTTCACACGTTTAGAGTAAATATATTTAAATATCATAAAAAGTACACAACTATTTCTTTTTTTAAAAGAACCTTGATTTTGAGTGTTTCGTTGGTGTTCTAAACCACTAGCATATCATTGTAAGTTTGAAATTATTCTTTTAGTTCTATTGACATTGAGTAAAGAGAGTTTATACCCGAATTTCCCATGAAATGGTAAATGAAGAAGACTAATGACATAGGTGATTATTCTAGAAACGTGGAGTTAACATTTCCTTAAAATCTCACATCGACAATTCCGCAGGATTCGAACCCAGAACGCTTGAGCAGAGCGATTACCAACGCGGCCATTTCTATTTATGTAGGTCAGTCCAGCACTCGACTATTTTGTTCGAAAACAGCTATAGCAATTAACAAATAACAAATTAAACAGGATATAAATTCTCTGTACAATGAATGATGATTCAAAAAATTCTCTGTGTAAAGGTAGCTGGGTTCGGTTAACTTAGCAAAACCACAAAATCGTCTATTTCAAAGAACCAACTTGACTTTCATAGGTTATTGATTGCTTATTTAACATGGTTCAGCTTTACACTACCTCAAATGTTTTGCTTACTTTAAATATCTAGTGAATACCTACTGTTAACGATCATTTGAGAATACTTTTAGGAATACATCGAATGCATTTCTATTTTAAATTATGATTGTGAATAGTTTTTTTTTCTAAGTGAACGGTAATGCCTTAGCATCGACAAAGTGTATCCCTGAGTGGAGGCAACTCAACATAACTCATTCCATCTTAGAACAAAATACAGATACGGCTTATTTTCGCTTATTTCTTCAGCGTAAATACTACTAATTATTTCAATTTTAATAGAATACGCACATGCCACACATGTTTCATTTAATGACACAATTAAAATCATTAAAATAAATTGAACAAATAAAATAAATATAAATTCTAATGTGTTTCAATTAAATTGAATACTCGCATTCCATACATATTCCATTTATCCACACGTTTTAGCGCTCCAAAAAATACCCTTGCACCGAGCATTACTTTGTTTCTTCATTACCAGTGTTTCGAGAGTCCGCGAATATTCGCACCCCATCCCCTAAGCGCAAGGGGTGGAAGGAGAGGCGCGATAAAAAGACGTTTCTCAGCCCCGAATTAAGAGCGCCCCCGCCGCGCGTGAAACGCGATTACAAAAATAAGGCCCACCCCCGCCGCGCTTTCGTGTCCCCGCTCCCCCGCGTGATAAATGGTGGACGCGGGTGCTGGCCTATCGCTACCGCCGCCGCCGCCAGGGTGACCAACACCTGCATGAGAAATTAGGTGGCAAATTGCAGGAAGGGGGACGCGCCGGGTCATTAGGGAAAAGGGGGGGCCCGGGGGATGGGTGAGGGGGTGTCGGGAAGGGAAGGGAAATGGAATGGAGAGTTAGCTGGATGGTTACAAGTACAAGAGCAGGTAGCGGGTAAAGGAATGAATGAGTGGAGTCACTGAAAATGAGTAAACGAATATAATATTTGAACGAAAAGAGAAATGAGGCTCTAGAACGATAAATAATTGTGTTTGTTAAGTGTTGAGGGAATAGAAATACTAAGAACAAAGAGTAGAGACGAGATGAGATGTGGATTCAAAGCTAGGGGAGTAAATAAAATACTGATAATGCTGTGTGATAGTTAGGGATGATCGTTGAAACTAGATACCAGTCCCGAGTAAACCTCAAAGAACTTGTAGAGAGCTCACATTGTATCCCACAAATTCCTCCCCCGAGGGATTGTCGGGATTGAGCTCAATCCCAGAGGTGGAACGAGTATGGGTTACATTTCGAATTTGAGAATTCGCGAGCTCTCGAAACACTGGTAATGAAGAAACAAAGTAATGCTCGTTGCGAGGGTGTTTTTGGAGCGCTAAAATATGTGGAGAATGGAATATGTGTAGAAAGCGCGTATTCAGTTTAATTGAAGTATATTAGTATTTTTATTTTGTTTTATTTTATTGGTTTAATTTATTTTATTTTATTGATTTTAATTTTTGGGTATTGAAATGTAACGTGTGTTGCACGTGCGTATTCAATTAAATTTAAATACATTAGTAGTACTTACACAGATGAAGTCAGCGAAAGTAAGACGTATCTCTATTTTGCTCTAAGATGCAATGAACATGTTGCGTTGCTTGCACTCAGGGATGTTGGTGGTAGAACCTTACGTCATGTGCCTTCGAAGTGCTACACGAAGGCGACTCAGCACAGGAAATAGTGGAAGAAACATAAGCAAAGGAACAACACGCAGACGTTAGTTGGCAGAATTGTAGAAAAAAATATATTGTTTGGCCTTAAACCACCACTCTAATTTTTTTTTCTTCTTACGGGTTTGCTCAATTGGTTAAAGCGTTCGCCAAAATGGTTCTTGTTTTGCACTCTCAGGAAGAATATGTAAATTTATCGTCGTCCCTTTCTGAGTAAAAACTTAATAATGAACATATTTGCGTGGTTAGGCAGAGTGGTCCTAATGACCTGAGTCGCGCCATTATTCATCAACATTATTATGATTATTATATTACAATATATTATAATATTCTATTATTTTATATTATGTATGTATGTATTTGGCGTTATGGGGTGGGTAGTCAGACCGGTGTCCCACAAGCCTGGGCCTAGTTGAATTCCCATGCTTGGGGGTAAGAGCGACATGAGGCGAACATGACGTATTCTCTTCACCGTAACTAGCACGATCCGCCTGCTTGAGCTTTTCTTCGTCTCACTGCTGCAGAAACTGGGACGATTTTACAGGAAAGCTACAACTCTATTTTTGCCTCGACCGGGAAGCGAACCTGGGACCGCAGCAAGAGAAGCTATTCACGAGCCATCTCAAAGGCTACATATCATATTATATTATATTATATTATATTATATTATATTATATTATATTATATTATATTATATTATATTATATTATATTATATTATATTATATTATATTATATTATATTATATTATATTATATTATATTATATTATATTATATTATAATATATTATTATATTCTTTATTTCCCTTTTGGCGAACCCTCCTGAGGGAGCAGGCCAGCAGGTGAGCGACGAGCCCCAACCGGGCGAGAGGATGGGTGATCGTGGAGGCGAAGAGTGGGAGGGAGGGGGGCGAGGAGGCAAACAGACGGTGCGTGCGCGGGAGCCGCCTGGTGGTGGGATGGCCCCAGGGGGAAGCGTGTTTTGTCGCCGCGTGTAGATGGCGCCTTAATTGATCCGCTGATGAGCGCGAGTGCTTCTAATGCGACTCCGCTTCGACGCCCCCCAGCGCCCCAAGCGGCCCGCCTCGAACCCGGTGGCGTAACGAAAGCGAAGGGCTGGAGGCAGAAGGGAAATGGCGTCGATTATGTTGCGAAATTTCTGCTACACGTTTGCTCCGGTTTTTCTGCCATCTATCTCCATAAAATGGTTTCGTGGTTTCGTATGTAGTTTTGTGCTTTACGATGAACGAAATGTATTTGAAAACCGTCCTGTCAGTCTGTACATATTTTGGCTTATTCACTCTTTCTCCGATAGAAGACGCAATTATTTCTTTCCACCACAAAAAGAAGTTAAGAGTCGTTTAACTCTGCCCTTAAACTTCAACAGTTTACTTGCAAAGTAATATCCGATTTATTTCTAAAGCAGAGCGTATTTAGCAGTAATTTGCCAGTCAATATATTCAGTGACGAGGTGAAATCAATACAAAATACTTCAACGATAGTTTGTGATGAAAATACGGTTTACGAGACCTATGGAATTCCTTACTACACAATACAAGAGTAATTTCTTTGTTTGATAAATTTAGAAATGTTCACTAAATTATCAATATAAACAGAAGAAATCATACTTAACGATTACTTCTGTTAATAAGGGTAAATTAATACACCAGAGGATTGTGAATAAAATCTATTGGCCATGCTGGAATATAACGTTAAACATTGTAAAGCCAAAAAAAGGCGCCTTCATGCCATATCAAAAGCGACGCGTACTTTCCTCGGCATTAAAAGCTCATTTTTAGAACGGTAATTTCAAGTTTAGTACAGGTTCAGAACTTGTTCAATGTTTTTCAGGCACATGCTTTTCCCTTCGTGTCGTATCGGGAGCAGCCTGGCCTGAAGGCGTCTGACGAGAGACTGATGCGTCGTTTTTACGATTAAAACCAGAACGACATGAAGGCAGCTGTAGATATGACGTGTCTTGGCACGGTAATGGATTAGGCATCCACAAGAAACTCAAAAAAGAGCGTATCGTGTACGGCTGCACGCATGCTACTTTCGCAACATCCGGTGGAACGATAGTCATAACTCGGCCAGGTCAAAAAGCAACATACGGGTTTTATTTCGTCCCGCAACATTTTATACACTGTGGAAATTGAACTAAAATGTTAAATGTCGGTGATGGAGGCCAACCTGCCCAAAAAGATGTTTTGAATTCATGAAATGATGTATCAATGGAGACTTTTACATCAGAAGAAACATAGTATGTAAGGAATGTAACGGGTATATTCAATAAAAACGTGTTTAATATTGCAACGAGGTGCAACATTAGTGACACTATTTAAATTTAAACGTATTCAAAATATTTAAAAGCTTATTTACTGTGTACCATTTTAGTACGGCGATGAAGGGAACGTCGCAATGATTTGGTGAAGAGATGGAAACAACTGTCACTACGTATAGTTGACGGTGTCCAAATGCAAATGAAATTGCACTGTGGAATACATCCAGACACGGCAATGAGGCCTCATTTCTATCAGAGCACACGCGTACTTTTACCCAGAATTCCGTTTACTCGACGCCAGCATCACGTTGTGACGATCACAAATAAAGCAGCGTAGCAGGTTGTTAGGTAAACACTCGTGCTGATTCCACCCATTCCTACGGCTCTACGAGCAAAACACAGTGTGTACAGTTTGGGTTCAGATGCACGAGAAAGCTATCGGTAGATTATCTTTCTATTCAGCGCAGGGGGAGGGGGGAGGGGGGCTTGGGTGTACATTTGGTGGACACAATTCCACCCCGTCGAACAATGGCAACAAACGACCTCCACACTTTACAGTCTCGTAGATACAGCCCATTTCACGCCGAAGATAACTTTATTCCGGATCGCTATCTCCGTTAATGTACGAAAGGGTGAGGGGTGGGGTTGGGGAAGCGGCGCGGAATATTTTCATCAGACGAGTCGGCGCGTGGGGTTCCCGGAATGCGCGGATCCCACGACCTCTTTCGTCCCGCCGGATCGATGCGCACCATCGACTAGTACAACTTTGGGGAAGCTCCGAAACCATAAACCAAACGCGCTAAAGACCTCACTTCCCGAAACCACACATTTCATCGTGCGTTCCTTTTTGTTGACAGCGGCCCCGGTGGTGCTTTACGATCGGCGGGGCTGCATGTTACAGCCGGGGCCCCGCAACCGCATCCTACCACAAATTGGCGCCTCCCGAAGCTCCACAAATCACGGCGGTTGCCAGGGCAACGCGCGGCGATCGTCAGGTGTTGGTTTGACGTCGCGTCGCCCGCCGCGGTCGCCGCTGCTGCCGTGAATGCGGTGGCGGCAGCGGGGACGATCGGGGAGACGGGGAGGAGATGGCGGACGCGGCGGGGGCGCTGGTGAAGGCGATGACGAGGGCCGGAGTAGTAGTGGTGGTGGTGGTGGTGGAGGGGACGGGGACGGAGGTGATGGCGATGGCGGAGGGTGAGACGGAAGCGATAGCGGGGCGGGGACGATGGCGGTGGCGGTGGCGGTGGCGGTGGCGGTGGCGGTGGCGGTGGCGGTGGCGGTGGCGGTGGCGGTGGCGGTGGCGGTGGCGGTGGCGGTGGCGGTGGCGGTGGCGGTGGCGTCGGCAGCGTTGGCGGTTCAGATAATCGGACCTACAATTCAGCGTGCTCGGCTGCTAGAGGGTTATTTTTCATGCCTTGTCCGTGTACCTCACAGACGTGGCTTTGAACGCGCTCTTTATCGGCTGGGCTGGGATTAGGATGCGGAATTTTTGCCCTGAAATGTGTAAGATACGGTAGGAAAAACAGTGTCACGGGTATTGGCGTGGCATTTTCCTCTTCCAATCGCTATGAAAATAATAAATAAAAACGGTATGCGAAATTTAGAGGCATCTAATAATTGATGTGGGATTATCTTTTTCAAATCATATCATACTTTTTAACCTATAAATACGCAACTTTCATCATTAAAAGTTAATTAATTCGCGTTTCTAAAACAACTTTGGAGTTTTAATAATTAAAGCAAATAATAATGGAATGTTTTTCAACAATGAATAGGAAGTATTGTTGGAAGTTATGTGATGGAATAACATTTTTATTTCAATTCTTGGTAACAAATTACTAATAATTAAATGCCATCAATTTATAAAAGATTCGAAAAGTTTTCACTTTTGAAGTTATGCTGTTTTCTTGGATTTTTTAAGATGAAGTTATCTTGTGTTCCAGTGAACACGCTATTCCAATTGTTCTGAAGTAAAATTTTAACTTCTGTGATGAGATAAAAAAAATGCTGTTATTGCTGAAACAAAGTGTTAGCTTTCAAACTTTCAGATGAACGTGTATACACTATTTCATTGCATATAGAATTTCATTAAGATCCCAAAGTGCTCAAAATATGAAGATTCATGGAAGAACAGACTGGACTTTTTACGTAGCATGTTCGTTCACTGTATGCAAAGGGAGTAGAGTAACAGTCGTTTGCATTCTATATTTGTCCGAAAAGGAAATGGCTCCTTCGTCGATAACCGAAGAGGGCAATTTGTACATGTCCTCAGACTTTCTCGTCGCTTCAGCAATTCGTCCAAAAATCGATTCACCACATCGATCATCAGAACACTTTCTCAGTGAGAATGAAGCTCTGAGAAAACATCTTTGTTGAAAATCCATTCTCAAAACGCAATGCAAACATCAAGACCGCCTTATACACGTCGATGATGTCCCGAAGACAAATCGACATCTGACAAACGATGTAGATAAGAGTATTATTAATACATATATGCGTTTTTATGCATTATAATGTGAGTTTTTTGTGAGTTCTTTAGAAATCACATTTCTTCACGAAGGCACTTGTTCACATGATATTACAAAACGTCAGTTGAAGACAATTTTTCCGTTTATGAAGCAAAAGAATTGACTTCTAGAATATGCATTAATTAGTCTGGGAAGGAAAGATGTAGACCAGCATTTTCAAAATTTATAAAAAAATTATTTTGTGTTTCACAGTCAGGAATATCTACCGATATGATTTTTGCTCCTGAATGAAATAATTGTATTTTTATGCTTTGAATACAATGAAGATTTTGCATTAGTTTTCCGCAGCCAAGAAGTTATGTTGCAAAATGTTTTTTTAACAATGTAACTGCCATCTATTTTCGTTCTTTTTTAGCTAATATTTTTAACTTCATTTGCTGGGAAATATGAAGTTTGATAACCTGAAACATCGAAACTGAAGTTATTTTTAGTGTTTAATTTAATCTATATTTAATGAAACACTTAACTTTAATGTTTTATAATTCATTTTAATTTTATTTGTGAGGCACATAAAACTGAAATTGATAATATAATTCTAATATTGCCAACCGATGAGATCAAATTGCAAGGGAAATCAAATAAGTCCTTTAATTTTGACCTGAAACTTTTTCTTTTCGTCCGTTTCATTTTACATAGATTTCAGTTTTCCGCTCTTTTTACCAACTCTGCTCTGGTAGGAGCGTCGAAAGAACTAATCTCCAAAACGTAATAACACATTCAACAAGCGCTCATTTCGTTGGATATTACTGCATAAGACATTATACGGTCTCCACCTGCTTCCTATATCCCTCTTCATTTCCTAACATGTCCCCACCTGTACTTCACAATTTTCTCAGTTCCATGTGTCCCCTGAAAACTCATATTTCCGCAGAACTCACGTATCCCCTTAAAACTTGCGTTCCCTTGGTACCCGAAAGCATAGTTTTAAGGGTCCAGGACAAGACGTTTCTGAGCTATACAAGGTTACGTGTGTTGTAGTAATCTGTTTTTATATCGTATTTTGAAAATTTTAACTTTTTCCTCTTAAAGCTCTTGAATGCAGGACTGGAATGTAATTCGCTATCCAACTGTAACACACTTACAGGATTTTGCATCCTATTACCACAGAAGACACATGTTCCCACAAAACGTGTGTCTCGTTGACATTGACTTGTGTAATTTGAAGGGTAAAAATTCGCCATTTCCGAGATCTACCTGATTATGTGTGCTGCAGAAATCTGTTCTATATCATAATCTGCAAAGTTATTTTTTCTGAAATCTGTTGGATTCAGGGTTGGGATTCCCTATCTAACAGTAGTGCACTTTCAGCATTTTGTGACGATAGTTTCCTTTTCATTGCCAAAAACCGTCATATACAGGGATGGCAAAAAACAGCAATGTTTCTAAAACATCCATGTTTTCCACTAGAAACATCAATATATTAACATCGATATTTTGCTTTCGATGTTTTCTTCACATCGATATTTTGTTGCAAAAACATCGATGTTTTTTTAATTTGTTTAATAATGGGGATTCGGTACATTGTAGAGTAGCAGCAATCCACAGCAATATCGATGTTTTGCATCATCCTTTTTACCAAGCTGCACGTTTCGCCTGAGTAATGCGAAGAAATTTTAGGTGGTTTTACTTCGTTGGTGTATGAATGGAAGTGACTTAAGGGTAAAGTAGCGAAACGCGATGATTTTTATTGTTAATTTTATTCTTTATATTCGATAATAATATTTATTATCATACTGCCAACCAAACAATAAAATATATCCATTTCACGTACTGTAATTAAAAATGGATAGGAAAATGGCATGTTTATCGGCCTATAGTTAAAACATCGATGTTTTTTCTTCGATGTTTTCATCGACATCGAAAACCCTTTTTGCGATGTATCGATGTTTTGGTAAAATTTGCCATTACTAGTCACAGTATAACTTAAGCGTATTATAGACAGCGAGGATGATTCTTGCTGCGTCGTTAGTTCGCCGGGCGGCCGCGGCGCCGCGTGGGCGGGGGGCGGCGACTCCGAGAAAATCAATAGGCGGCGGCGCAGAGGGGCGATGGGCGATGTGCGCGGGGGCGGGGCAATGGCCCCCCGGGGGGGGGGGGGGGTTAAGGAAAAAAAGGGAAAAATTCCCAATTCCAAAATTTTTTTTTTTTTTTTTGAAATTTTTTTTAAAACCAAATTTTAATTGGAAATTTATGTTAGGACACTGAAACCTGTTCCTAGTAATGAAGAAATACGACGGGTCTCGAGTTGTAATTGTAATTTTTAAACGTGTAGAGGTTGAAAAGTGTTGACGTTTGATTGTTGAATATAGAATAATGAATGACAAAACAAAATGAGAAATTATGTAACAATTATTGCATACGACTTTGGTTAGGTTTCCAAAAATTATCCTATTTTCTCTTGTACAGCAAGTTTCAAAATTATGTGTTAGAATTGTCAAGAAATATGTGCGCAAATTTTGTCTCAAGAGACACGTAGTATGTAAAAATATGTGACCAATGCAAGGTTTTAATAATGAATTTTACAACATATGATTAAAATTTCATACGCAATTTCTAATGTGACGCTTAGGGTACTTGACGTAAGACGAAGATAGGTGTGGTAAGTTGATGGAAGAATACGAAGTTGACATCAGAGTGTAAAGGTAATCGCGTGAGTAGGAACGCTTGAAGGCAATTCATATCTTCAGACTTCTGAAGCTCGCATGCCGTGAACAAAAACGCCTTATCAGCATCAGGTAGCTGCGCGTATATCAGTTAAACCACAAACCTGGTAAAAAAAAT
This sequence comes from Teleogryllus oceanicus, assembly GCA_964035755.1. Lineage (NCBI taxonomy): Eukaryota > Metazoa > Arthropoda > Insecta > Orthoptera > Gryllidae > Teleogryllus > Teleogryllus oceanicus. Next base: position 72,495,359 of record CAXIVR010000005.1, on the reverse strand, counting down.
CACAAAGTGTAGATGATACAAAAGAAAGTAAATGAGTGATCTTGAGAAATAACTTTCATCCACAAACATTTCGATTTCAAATGGATATATGTTGCAAAGAATACGAAGTATTGAAGTTGATATTTGAAATAATATTCTCAGAAATGTCAACAAATAAAAACAATGAACACTCAGTTCTACGTCCCTTTATTATTCTCGAAATTAAAAGATTCTATTAAATATATTTCAGAATACTGAATATATTTCAGAATAAAGGAGAAAATTAATACGAAGTTATTCAAATGAAAAAATGTACGAGTATTTTTAGTTCTGCCCATTTAAATGTGATCTTCAAGTTAGTTATACTCACAGAAAAGATTTAGGTTCATGGCTTATCAATTAGTTCCTTTTCCTTGAAGAAAATATCACTTGGTAGTTGTTTCAAGACAGGTTTGAGAATGTTGTCAAAAGAAAAAACGCCTTATAAATATATTTTGTAAGGTAATATAGACATAACAAATATACGTTTTATACGTTTAATATATACGTTTTTAATAAGTGTACGTTTTATTTAATATATACGTTTTTAATAAGTGTACGTTTTATTAGGTCTTAATTTTCCATGCGTTAATGTTCCCTCTGGGAACTACACAACTCTCTTTCTAAAATAGCATTTAAAAGCATGTATTTGTACTAGGAACGGAAATCATGTTTCGCCTTTAAAGTAACGGATTTAGCAGAACCTAAGTGGAACATAACTTGCACCATAAATAAATACAACGCCTTCTGGTGAAGAAGGCGGCGGACGACGTCCCATAACCTATTTCCAGCGCTCTCGTGCAGCGAATTGCAAGCTTCACGCGTGTGCATTTGCACGGCCATAAGACAATCGCACTGCAGCTGCCAGAGGGGGCGGGGCGAGAGGGGAAAGGAGGGTGTGTTGGGGAGGGGAGGGTGGGGGGCGGGGCGGGGGGAGAGCGAACGCGACGACAGACGCGCCCGGGCTCCGGACGTTGCGAGTTACTCTAATAGACGTGGCGAGAAGGGTGGCAGGATGGACTATTCTGGGCGGATATAAAACAGCCACGAGGCGGGGTGCGCCACCCGGGAGAGGAAGTGCGAAATCGACCCCTGCGGCTGCCGTCGCCGCACCCGCGCACCACCCGTGGATCCGTCTTACCTTTCAAGACGTTGCCAAGGGAATCGTAGTGTAAACGGTCGCGTGAAGAGAAAATAGAATTTGATTGACTCATTGATGCTTCCGGGTACGTCAACTGCTGTGGTCACAAGTCCCGCTAGTGTAGTAAGTGATTTTTTTAATTGCAGGAGGTCTGGCGGTTTTACCATGCTGGATTGGGAGATCTGAACTACACGTTCGTTTCCCCCTCTATGTATCTCCGCAGCGGAGAATCGCCCCAGCTGGGACAAGCTCTAAGCTCCCGGCTGGTCTACCGGCATGCGTGGTCAAACATATGTAATTGCGTGTGTGTAAGGGTGAGGATATGACAAGGAAGAGGAAGGAAGGATCGCGCGCGATCCGTAGCCCGTTTGTTAGGGTACTGCTCCAGCAATTGCCTGTATTCATTGGAGAAACCACGGAAACCTATCAGAGCCGCCGGCATCCACAATGGGTTGCAGGTAATTATATTGATTGTAATCAACCTCACCTTCACCCTAGTCGTCTGTCACATCATCCCTATCATCAACCATATCACACCTCACACTGACACAAAAACCGGTAGCGGTAGCTCAGTGCATCAACTGATGTCACTGCAGCGCTTCTGACCGGGAGGTCCTAGGTTCGAGTCCTGACGGCGGCAGGATTTTCGACACAAGCTTTTCAGCTAGGTCGAATTCAGTCGCTGTCTGAAGAATTCTAGCGGCCGCCTGCTCTGATCGGTAGTGTTCCGTGGTTTCTCCGATCAACGCCAGGCGAATGCCGGAGCAGTACCCTACCAAACGGGCCACGGACCGCGCGCGATCTGTCCTTCCTCTTCCTTGTCCTATCCTCTCCCTTACACACACACACTTACACTAACATGCACTACACTACTATATATTTCGTGAGACCGGTCGGGAGCTTAGAGCTTGTCCCGGCTGGGGCGGTGCCCCGCTGGTGCGAGAGTCCCGGTTGGGGAAACCCCACTAGCCGACGGTAGGTCGGCGCCGGATCTCGCCATCCGCGGGGAAGATCACCACCATCTCCCGATAAAAACATGCACTACACTAACGGGACTAATGACCAAAGCAGTTGACGCGCCCGGAAACACGAAAAAACCAAACCACATACAGCCGCCCGCACCTGCAGCGTCAGCCTCAACGTCCCTCATCACCACTCTCACCCTCAGCAGCGACTTCACCGTCACCGTCTACACCGCCCGCGCCGCCGCCGGCGCGGCGTAATAAACCGGCGCGAGCAAAGAGGGTGCACCAACACGCGTAACCTCCGCGCGTACGGCAGCCGGCGTCGTCGTCGGTGAGCGAGTTAAACATAGCACTCGAGCGGCACCCGGCGGAAGAAAGCGCGAGGCCAACGCGACGCGACGCACGGCCAGGACTGAATGACCGTGCCCCAGGGCAGGCGCAGGCCGAGGAAGGGCTTCAGCGTTGACAAAGGACCGGGGTTTGCGAAGGGGACGGAGCAGATCGGATTGTTTTGTTATTTATTTTCAGATTACCAACTTTCAAAAAACTGTAAAAGGAAGAAAGTGGTGGGAATGGTAGAAGTACGTTTTGCTTCAAATGGAAACAACAAACCAGGTTTATATAAATATAAATACATTTATTTGAACTGCAATTGGGTACGACACGGTGGTAGTTAAATAATAATTTCACTAATAGTAATAATAACAATAATAGTAGCAATAATAACAATAATAATAATAGTAGTAAAGAAGTATATAGATGTAATAATAAGTCTATAGAACGTTCTGGCCAAAGTGGAACTCCATTTACTGGCGTTTACTGATTGGTAGTTATTGGTCTCCTTTAATTAAAAATCTTCGTTATTTGAGAAATTATGGGAATAATGTAACATTTTGTGCGTGCAAGTTTAATCTTTTGTTCAAATATTTACGATTGCTTCGAACATTGTTATCGTCTCTTGCACATGTTAGAAATCGTAACACAAATATTTTCTAACAATGCCTTTCAAATGTCTTATTCATTTTTTATCGCAAATGAAACTAAACAGATGTGTTAAGGAACAATGACCCATACTTTTCTATGTTGTCTCGGTAAGCAAAGATGAAGGCTTTGCATGACACCTTAAGACTCAAAGGGTATACGATATACGAGGCATCTTTCTATTTAGACGTGGTAATACGAGGCTGAATACGTGACGTCATCTTCTGTTGCTATTGAGTCTTTAGAACGGATATTGAGGAGACCAGCTGGCAAACTACGTCCAACATAAGATATCATTTCGTATAGAGAAAAGTGCATTCATTTGCCTTTGTTGCCATTCCAGTTGGTTTCTTTGCACAATACTTAATTGCTCTACTTGCTATTTGAAAGAAACGAGAAAGTGATCTTAACAAGGAAAAAACCTTTTTATTTTTTCTTCGTAATTTTAAAGTGCATCTTATGTTTAGGGAAAAAATTAAATTTTACTTTCGTGTAAATAATCATACAAGTTAGTTGTACACTTTTATTTTCTTTCTTTACGCACAATCTAGATGGCGTTGAATTGAAGCTATTGCTTTACGAACACGTCAGGTAGGATAAAGAAAAATTCAAAGCGATTCAATTTGTTATTAAACGAAAATGTTCCTTTCTAATGCACAGGGTTTGAAAATGTAATTTTACCTTGTGCTTGAATATCTAGTGATTCCACTAAAACAAAAGAACTGTTTTTAGAGAGATCCATGCAGGAATAAAAAAATAATATAAATAATGACCTCTAAATTGCCGTTATGAAGTATATTCTTTGATGGAAAATCTTTGCAAATTTCGTGAAGGAAATGTAAAACATAATGTCTTCAGAAACGGGGAAAGGGAAACTTAAAATTTAATCATAAAAGTATAACTACCCTAAAACACTAAAACCGAGTGTGTGTGTCAGTGAGTGTTGATTCTGGCCATGTCTTCTACTAAGAAGGCAATTAGTCCCGTAAGTTTAGTTCATGCTATATCCCAGGAGGTGGTGATTCTCCCCTACGGGAAGGTGAGATTCGGCGCCGAACTACACATCGATTTAGGGTTCTCCAATTGAGGTATCTCCCCCAACGTGACCGTGACTCCGCTTCTTGTTAAGACAGTCCGATGAGATGCGCTCGGGCGCAATCGGCTCACTCTAGTGCAAAACCAATAGTACGCGAGCCCCTGCAGCGGATAATCGCCGGCAACTTGGCTCTTAATCTTACATGTGAGCTGCCCTATTCTAAGGCACCCGACAGGTCTCCTGACATGTGAGGTAGAGCAGTTCATGTTTGTATGTAAGGACCGAAGAGGGGTCAAGGATAAGGAAGGAAAGATCTTGCTCCGCCAGTGGACCGTTCGTTAAGATCCTACTCCCACAATGGACTCTTATTGATGAGACAAACCATGAAAAATAACCGATCAGAGCAGTTGGTCCCTAGAATTTGCCCTCTGACTTTGTCTGAAAGCCATGCCATCAGCTAGGACCTTCTAATCAACGATGTCTCTTAGGCAACGGTCTGAACCCTCGCAGTTCGATTTATTGAAACATTTTCAAATTAATTTGGTCAAGAATAATCTCTTAAAAGTCTCGTAAAACTAGGAAAAGTTCAGCAGAAAAATATGTCCCTGAAAACGAGTGACCACCCTGGGAGCGATTAACCGAGCTGGACCGCGAGGTGCCGCAAAAGACTGGGAGCAAACCGCGGGCGTGCGCTGATAGATGCGACCTCATTGTGCGCGTCTCAAAAGCATCTCGTCGGCCACCCGCGCGTCCAGCGCCGCTGATTTATGTCGTGACACCTCGGCTTAATCACCTGTTTATTTTAATTAAACCCGCCGCGAAAAAAAAGTCACGCTCCGGAACGCGGCTAATGTAGCAGCAGCCTGCGGCGAGACACGGGGTTGTGCAGCCGCACTTCGCTGCAATGGAACGCGTCTGCCTTTGGGCTTACCAGAGGAGCATTGGGTGAGGGTTGCATTGTTGTGGTCTGTAATGGAAAGATGTTATAAAATTGTAAGCTGTCTTTTCCTTGTTTTATTTAGTAAGGGAATGACGTAAAAATGAACTCTACACGACCACATCTACACTAAGCTCTTTCCCCATTCATTATTTACAGACGGGTCAATATTTTAAAGCGCCCGAGGCTCGTAATAATAAAAAAAAAATAATAATAATAATAATAATAAAAGTAATATACTGCATTTTATTGAAAATTAACAAGAAAATCAACTTTAAAAAAAGGGAGGGAATGCTTACATATTTAAGAACTAATACACACCAATTTATTTTTAAAAAAATCAGTCGCCAGAGGTGCTTTACCCAGTATGTGCTTATCTTGCTCATCCATTGAACCAACTCTGACCCCCCCCCCGCACACACATACCCATACACACACACTCCCCCACGCACACACACTACAAACTCAAACACACACATACACACTACAAACACACTCACTACAAACATGCATAGACGCTCACTACAAACACACTACACACTACAAACACACACACACACACACACACTACACACTACAAACACACACACACACACACACACACACACATTTAGAAACACGCACACACTACAAACACGCACACGCGTTAAATGTCGACCTTCAACCTTCCCTCAGCGACCGTGTCCGCCCCTTTCTCATCGCCCGCTGCACCTCGCGCGTCGTCCAGCGGGCGGTCCGCGTGACCCGATCGCGCGGGCCAGGTCAGCCGAGAATACCCGCGCGGAGGGGGCGGGGCGGGGTCGGGCACGGAACGCGCGACGACAGCGCCGCGGCCGCGGCACTCGACGCGCTGTCGCCAGGGGGCGGGGGCGGCGCCGGGCGGCGCCAGCGCGCGCCGCGGCCCGGCGCGGCCGACTGCGCGGGCAAAAGTCCGCACGCGGCGGGCTCGTTGCGGGTGCTAGCGGTCGGAGGTGGGTGCAACCTAAAACATCAGGGGGGGGGGAAATACATCTTTCGGGCTCCTCTGGGCCCTCTTTTCCATTAAACGTTTTTATTTACAGATGACATATATACATATTTTACTAAAATAAATAGAACATTCGAAGGAAAATGAAATAACTTAATGATACAATTAATAAATAAAAGTGGTTTGATGTTGAACTATTTAAAAGGTTGGCAGATGGTTTGGGCAGCCTCTCTTCCAAATGTCGTATAATTAATTCTCGCAATCGTCAGTTTAAAAGAGGAAATGAGGAATGTATCGTATTTACGGAAAAATATTGTATTACGTGGGGCTGCGGCACTGCCAAATTTTTAGGGAGGCGCCTTGGCAGTTATTGCCGTGTCGAAGGCGATGTTTCATTTGTCTTGTCGTGGACTTCTTTGGGGCTGATTTTCATGATTAGGGAGGAAAAACATGGCAATTTGGTCAAAATCAGAGCTTTCGGCGTGGCGTCACCCGGACAGCTGAGAGCATTCACATGACTGTCTGCGGAAGACTTCGACAGTTAGGAGTTGCTTGGTCGCTTTTACGTCGCTTTCATGTTTACATTTCGTTCAGAGATGGTGGCTAGAGCAAAAATGTATCTCGAAGTTGGAAATATGTTTGAACAATGCTAATTAAACTGTGATTTTTTAAAAACTTTGGGGAATCGGCCACCTATTCTTTCAATCGAAGGTTTCTTGATTCGATGTGTCGGTTGTGACTTAGTCCGTGTGTCTGCCAATCGGTTACTCGATCTGCCTCCGTCGGAAGGTAGATTAATCGGTCTGCCTGTCGATATCTAGAGCCCTCAGCCCATGGACTGGACCAACCCCCAGAGATGTTCATCGATAAGATGATCATCCTATGATCAGTTCATCCGTAGCCACGACCATTCACACTCTCTTCCATCTTCAGACCAGACTCTCCAAAGATCCGTTGGCCAATATTCTACATTCATGTGCAACTAAATGTCACAACACTCACAACTTTAACAGTGAATTTCAAGTTAAACGAATCAACCGTGATACGCAAAATATGAATCTACCTCGCATCGTATCGCAGGCTCATCGCTTTTCCCATTTTGTCCACCTTCTTCCCCGGTCAGCACCTTTGTCCCCGCCCCGTTGCCCTTGTGCTCCGCGCTGGTATCTGTCGGCGGCGGCCGCTTCGCCCGGTCGCTCGCGGGGCGATGGGCGGCGCTTTGTGGCGCAAGAGGGCGCTCGCGATCCGAACGCTCCGAAGTCGCGGGCGACACCCCCGGCCTGAGATATACGGGCGACGGAAATGGTTCGCTCCCCTCGAGAGGTCTATTTGCGCGGATGCGCTCGCGGCGGCTGACGTCAGGAGAGTGCGGAGTTCGCAGGCTGTGAGTGAGTGGATGTTTACTTCTTCGGGCGCGTCGATTACTTACGTCCGTAGTCCCGTAATTGTAGTGCATGTTATGACGCGCCATGGCGTGTGACGTCAAAAGTGTGCGGCGTCAGAATGTGCTTCAAGTGTGACGTCAGGAGTGTGCCAAGTTCGAAGGCTGGAAATGAGTGAATGTTTATTTTTTCGTGCGCGTCGGCTACTTACATCCATAGTCCCGTAAGTGTAGTGTATGTTATGACCAGAGAAATGGTATTCCCCTCCAGCTGAAAGCGGGGCGTCAGGACGTGCGTAACGTGTTACATCAGGGGTGTGCGGCATCAGGACATGCTTCACTCGTGACGTCAGGAGGGTTCGGGATTCGCAGGCTGAAATTACGTGAATGGTTATTTTTTCGGCACATAGGCTACTTACTTCCAAAGTCCCGTAAGTGCAGTGTATGTTATGACCAGGGATATGGTATTCCCCTCACGCTGGAAAGCGGGGCCTCAGGACGTGTGTCACGTGTGACGTCAGGAGAGTGCGGCGTCATGACGTGCTTCACGTGTGATGTCAGGAGAGTGCGAGATTTGTAGGCTGGGAGTGAGTGAATGTTTATTTTTTCGAGCGGTTCGGTTAGTTAGATCCATTTATAATTTGTTTATTTTGCAGTCACAAAATACATGTGGCATGCTAGCGGCAGCTGGGATGGCTGAGGGACAGAAGTACCTGGGCGTCGCCTCTATCCTCCACTTAGATCCATAGTTCCGTATGTGTAGTGCATGTTATGACTAGGGATATGGTATTCCTCTTCCGCGGGAAAGTGAGATCCCGCGCCGACCTACACAGCCGCTTGGTATATCTCTATGTAGATCCCTCTGTGAGGCACTGCCTAAGAGGGATGGACTGTAAGCTCCCGACTCTCTCTTCAACACCTGAATCTCCTGACATAATTGATAATATAGTGCATGTAAGTTAGTGTGTGTAGCAAAGGGGAGAGGAAGAGACAAGGGTAAGGAAGGAAAGATAGCGTGCGGTCCGTGACCCCATTTGGGACAGTACTGCAGGGGAATCTGCCTCGTTTGTTCGGAGTAATGCAGTAAATACGGATTAGATCAGCCGGACGCTATAATTCTTTTCCAGGCTGCTTGAATTCGACCCGGTTTTGTAGATAGCGATCTGTACGTGAGAACTGTATTTACTTATGAAGACAACATCAAATGAAGTTCTAATCTATTTCTGCTTCTTTTCTACATTCAAATGTAGATGATTTTGAAAGAAATTCCTGGAACAAATACATACATAGTTCGTCTCTACTTGACATTAATTATTCGTAGTTTCAGAGAAAAAGCAAAATACTCAGTGTCTCTTGATTGTGGCATAGCCTGTCATTTCAGACGAAGTGACGATTTTTACATCCTTCAGAATGTACATTAAAACTTCATCGGTTCTGAGAAAGTGGGTGACTTTTTCCTAAAATACAAATTAGAAACTGCATTAGCTGTTTTCGAACTCTCGGTTTTATGACTTTTCTCTTGTAGTGTTCTTTCCGAAGCAACTTCATTGAAATTATCTGTGGGATTCAATATACCGCGAACAAACTTACCCATCGTAAAGACACATATTAGTGCATTACCGGTCTGAACGAACCAGAAGAACACGGCAATGCTTTCAACGAGCTATACGAAAACAGCGATAGAAAAACAGCGCCCCAGATTATTGACTTGTAACTACAGACCGGGCAGTGCGGAAAATTATATCTTCACCTCGGCACAGCAATAATTTCTCTCCCATTACGATCCGTCATTAGCTGGACTATCGTCCTGACCGAGGCGGCTCCCGGACGAAGTATAGAGATTCGTTCGTCAGGAACGACCACGCCCCAACGGAGTCGCGACCCGACGGGAATTAGTACGATAGCCGCCCGCGGGGGCGCTGAAGTTCCGAACATTAAGTGTACGCCCGTGTTAAAATATCGCTCATTTTCCGCGGTACTCCGCGTAATGAATGATTAAAACTTGCCTCTTTAACATTTATGCGTTTGACTCTGCAGGCTTCTGCCGGCGCCTCCGTCCTTCCCCTCCACCCTCGCTTGCCCCGAGCCCGTAGGCGTTTCCCCACCCCTTCCCCTCCCCCTCCCCATCACCTCCTCTCTCTCTTTCCGTCCGCGCTCTTCTCTCGTTCTTCTCTCTCCCTCGCGCGACCTCGCGTAGCGGCCTCCTCCCCCACGCTCCACCCCCACCCCCAAGTAGTAGCTCATTTTGCCGGAATTAATATAAGTTTCCGAGCCGGGAAGAACACATTAAAACAAGTTCCTAGAACTCAATTAAACTACCCGAACAGAAGGTAGAGAGGAGTATATATGTTCAGAAATTACAGTTTACTTTGGGAAGAACATTAATCACTTGTTAGGACGGGGAAAGGTTCGCGAGATCCCCGCCTCCGCCCCCGCTCCGCCCCGCCCCCGCTCGCCTCGCAACGCCGGAAGCACGTCACCCTCGGTGTCAACTGGTTTGCGCTGATTTTAACAAGGCGTGCTTCCTCCGTGTACTGGAGTTATGGCGGGGGTGCAGTTGTTGTGAATAAAGGAGATTCGCTTGTCCCCCTGCAATTGTGTCAGTAGCTTTGAAATAACATGTAATTCGTCGTGGTTGACAAACGAGATGACTTCGTCAGGATGTGGGCGTCTGTGGACAGAATTCCCGCACAAATGAGCTTTATGTGTGTCTTGTTTTGCTGAATATACTTCCTCGGAAAAATAAATGGAGCAACCCTATGTAATTATTTTACAGAATTAATATTATGCAGGAATTATCAATGCCATAGTTTGATGTTGTCGAGGAGAAATAGAAATTTAATAATAGAAAAAATTGGGAATTTAAAAATGTTTTCGACATGGAAATATTATTTGACATTATCATTAAAAAATCAACTAAATTTTCCGGAAAAGGAAAAAATTCCTTTTTTTTAAAAAGAAAATCTTGATCACAGAACTTCAAAGTGTAAATGTAGTAAACATTTCTCTACCGATTATTAACGCAATTAATTACCAAGCGCCGAAAAACCCAATTTTATAAACGCAATACCACGAATTGGGTTAAAAGCGTTTAACTAATTCAGAAAGTGAAACTTCAAAGTGAACATTCACTACGTGGTAATAAACGACTCGATTGAATGGCGTTAACCAAACTCAAAGGCCCTCTTGGCCGTCTCACAAGAAGGTGGCAGCTTTTCGGTAAGGTTCACACGGCACCAGTCGCGAAGCAGGGACCTTCCAAATGGTAGCGAAAACAGACTGGTGTATGGTACACATTTCTTGACGGTCGTCCTAGATGTCAAGGAGAACATTTGCAGCTGAAATACTGTCGAGCGGCGTCGCGGGAATAGGAGGAGCGGGCAGGCGGGAAGTCGTTAGGGAAGGACATTTTTCTTCTCTTTCTCTTTTTTCCCCCCGAAGTCATTTACATAGCGAGGACACGTTCCGTGAAGAAGCGCCGTCTTCGTTGGTGACGTTGCCGGTGGTGACGGCGGTGGCGGTGACGACGGAGGCCGCGGCATTGGCCGTTAGAGACTTCTAATTTGACGACGGACCGCATCGCGTCTTCATAACCCGAGTTGCCAAGTGGCGCCCAGACTGCTCGGGAAGGCTGCGGCGTCTGCCAAACGAGGCGATGGAGGCTGGCGTGGGTGTGTGTGTGTGTGTGTGTGTTGCGTGTGTGTGTGTGTGTGTGGGGGTGTGATGAAATATGAAGGTGGTTAAGATACGTTGGGGAAGGGGGGAGTTCGAGACTGACGTGGTAATGGGAAAGGCGATTGTGAAGACGATGACTGGGTCGAGAGGGCGATTCATTGCGGAAGAGGACGTGAAAGATTGTCAAGGGGAGGAATTGAGCTAAGGCTGGCGGTAGAGAGGGGTTGTCTGGACTGGTGCTATGACGCGACGATGTTGTGCCAGGGTGACTAGGCCACCCTTCCACACGAGGCAGGACATGACGATGGAGGTGGTGGTGGTGGTGGTGGTTATGGAGGTTGCGACTGAATGGGCAGAGGCAACATGACGACGTATGATATGATTTTTTTTTATCGACGAGTAGCGTAGAGGGCGTGGTGTAACAGAATGAATAGGACGCGGTGAGGCAGTGAGAGCGTAGCGAGGCAGAGAGGGAAGAGCGGCCCCCCATAGGCGGGTGGGGGGTGGGTTGGAAGAGAGTGGCAGGCTGCGGCGCAAGTGAGGCATGGCACGTCTTGAAGAGACGTGGCGCGGGGTGTCGAAACGTGACGAGAAGTGAGGAGGCGTGACGTGGCGTGGTGCGAGTAGCAGGGCGAGGCGGGGCGTGGCGTGGATAGGAGTGTCGTAGGGGGGCGGGGCAGGGCCGGAGACAGACGCGAGGCGCGGACCACCCTGCTTCGCGCCCCTCCCCTCCCGCTCTCCGCCGCCGGAGGCTGCCACGCTCAATGAGCGGGGCGGAGCCGCCTGTGACAAACGGGGCCGCGGAGGCGGCAGCCACCGCCCCGCGCTCCGCCGCTGGGAACGGGTGGGCGGATGAGCTGACGATCGCACGGACCGGCACCAGTGGGAAGGAGACACTGCGCTGGTTCTGAGGAGCAGCGGCTAGAACTTCGAGTTAAATTAAAACTCTTTCTTTTGGGATTTCTACAAAAGCGCAACGGACCAAATCTAGAAAACCATAACGAATAGGTGTCTCACGAAATGTGTGAGGTGGATGAGCAGATTATCGCGCGACCAGTGCTGGAGAGAATAAAAGAAACTGCGTAAAAGAGAACTAGAGTTTTAGATTGTCTAATGTTCATGTAAATTTACTCTCTACAAATTCTGCAAAAAGCACGTAGGGCAGTTTCTTGTAATAGAATGAATGTATGAATTAACAAAAATGTCGAGTTTGAGAAGACAAATAAATAATAGAAGTAGACGTCTTTTATTAGTTATTTCTTAAGATTAAATTGGTATTACCACAGTAGTTGTAAACACTTAACCATTATATGTCATCGAGGTGTAAAGCGTGAATATTTTTCACTACTACTGATTTACATTATTTATTGATTTTTTTCAATTTAGTTAAGTAAATGTTCTCATTAATTCCATGAAAAATCGTTGATTATCTCTATGTTAATAGCATGCGTTCAATTAAAATTCAAACGTGTAATTAAAACGACACACCTACCAATCAGAATTCAGAAACGGAGCCAAATGTGTAATTAAGAAAATATAACCAAGGTAATTGCACTCGGCCATGAAACATGAACACACATTTTCATCTCATATTACGTACCTACAACAACTACACATACACAACGAAGGAATAAAACTAAATTAGGGAAGTAAACGTTAAGCTAGCTGACTTAGGGAACAACATAAAATATTTAACGTTAATAAATTAAATGTTTTACGTGAAAACATTTGTCTTAGATTACAATGTAAAAATGTAAACGTCAGTTGTGTTTACTAGTTCTGAAAAGAACGCTGTAGGAAAACTGTGTCAGAGGTGATTAGTTTTTCTCCCAATATTTATACACGTTGTATTATCTCTCATATCTATCTTTACTTTTCGGGGGAAGTAATGTTTTCTTACCTTGGTTAGCTAATATTGTATCTGCAATATGTTCAGCAGGTACCTTCCATTTGCAAGTATTTCGTGGAAACAAAAACAATGCAAGACCCACTAAACTAGATCTTTTCGGAAGCAATACTACGTCGTGAAACGCATACATCGGGTGAAAAGATGAGCTTGAATTTCTTACAATTTTAATTATTCGTAAATGGGAATGAAAAAAATTGAACGTAGCATGTGTATAAAGGGGTATAATTGCACTTATGGTATATAAGGAAGCTCGCTCCTATCGTCGCTCGTTTTCTTGAATATAACATGCTTGCAATTATACACCTCTTTATACCCTCGTTTCGTTAAAAACTATAATCTGTCAACGGTCTTATGAAATTAAAACAAAAACCCTACGTCGATTCCTAATTTTTATTTTAAATCATATATGTTTGGAATTTGAAAATATATCTAAAAACCTACTTTTTCGCAATATTCAACGTGTCATTCCTACAGAACGAAAAGCGTGGTGCGTTTTATAGTCAGAACGACGGAAGACGACCGCACATAAAAGCAGAAGAATGGCACCGCTCGGTGAAGAAACCTCAAACGACAGTGCCACGGCTGATCCTTTTAGTCTCCTGTTACATCAGACCGTCACCATAAGCACGCTCTGCCCATTGTCTTGTTCAACGAATCCGCATTCTCCTTGTCTTGCGTCTCACGGACAGCCGTAGCGTCATCGCAAGTGGACGCGGCGACGCAGGTGACCCGCCATTGTCCTCGCCGGCGCGCCGTGTCGCGTTGCTCGTTCCAGTGCAACGTCGAGAAAAACATCCAATGGGTGCGCGACATCGTAAAATCAGACATGCGCTCCTGTTGCGACGTTTGTGGTGAGCTGCCTGACGCAATGTTTCCTTATCCATTAGACGTTTGGTATTGACTGTTCGTTTTGACTTTACTGTCAGCCTATTGTGCGTTTTGTTTCTTTTGTATTAATTAGTATCAACGCGTGTGGTTAAAACAAAGGAACAAATATTGTATTTTTAATTCAATGGCCAATTAGTTGGAAAGAAGATCGCGATGAACGTTGACAGTACCATGTTAGAAAACTAATCTGAACATACTACGCACATTATATTTTAATATTAATCGTGTTTGTGGGATGAAATGACATTTTAGTAAATGGTAATCATTTCCAAAAATTCACACCACTAATTTCTTTTTAAATTTATATCCCTTGACGAAAAAGCTTAAATATTACCAAATCTACTTAAACAGAGTTCTTTAAAATAAAATCAGAGAAATAATAATAATAATAATAATAATAATAATAATAATAATAATAATAATAATGGTAATAATATTGGTTTAAAAATAAAGCGAGTATCTCAACAGCGTAAATTTACAAATATAGGAAAACTTAGGAATTCACTGTTCTTAATATAAATTTCTTTGCAAGCATATCCTTAACCATAAGTAATAATAACCGAAAAAATTTTAATTGTTTTGTTTTCAAATAATTGAATACAAAGGTGATTAACTTCACTCTAATAAATTTCTTTGCAAGCATATCCTTAACCATAAGTAATAATAACCGAAAAAAATGAATTGCTCAAAATTAACAGTACACACTTAAGAGACGTAGAAGATTATGCAATAGAACTTATCAAATATGAAGTGTCAAATGCGAAATATCTAAAGAATGCTTCTATTGCGAGAACAATAGCAAATTTTTGTTTGAAATAATCCTCTAGTGTTCGCTTTTAGCACGCACAGAACGTAAGCCTCTTCCGAGCGACCTCCCGTTCCGTCCGCGGCAGCTGGAGGCGCTGCAGACGGGCATCGCCCCAGAGGCGGCTTCTTTGAGCAAAGCAAGCCCCCCTCCCCCCTCCCCCTCTCCCCGAGGCGACGGTGAACGATGGCGACGCAACGCACTAAAGCCCAAATTGGCGAAAAGTGGACCAAAATATCTCATCATTATCAACAGGAGAATCATTCTCATTGGGCTGTTTTTAACGTCGGTGGATGGTTTAGGGCTTACTGTCTGCCTATGTCGTCTACCCCCAGTTATGAACATTGCCATTATATATATATATATATATATATATATATATATATATATATATATATATTTAGGTTATCTTACCTACCCAACCCTCATATTATTGCAACAGCTCTTAGATTCAATACGGCCAGTTTACACCGGCTGCCTGCAGACCGTGGGCTCTTAGCCATTTAGAACCAGTTACAGTTTAGTAGGTTAGGTGTCGGGTAGATGGTACGCAAGTCGTAGTTGTAAACCCTTTGATCGCTCATTATCTTACCAGTTGACAGTTCACACATCTTGAAATACACCTCGGTATTTTCGGGCAGCGGAAACGGGGAAAAATAGATACATGGAGGTTTAGAGAAGCCTCAACCACGTCACTGTATACAACCATTCATCTTTGTCTGAGGTGGGATTCGAACCCTCGGAACCCGCAGCCCATTACCAGTTTGCCGACAAAAATATTCCTCTTAAAACTTCTAACTTTTGTATGTTTTCTGGTGCATGACATAAAATTTTCTGCAACGTGTGTTCTGATTAATTTGCTCCCTACGGTAAATTAGTTTTTGAAAAATTAATTTGGTGCGTATTTCGCGTGTTTCAAACCACCGTGCGGCTGCGATGAAAGTTGTACCTCTGAGCAAACGTGCGATCTCTGTGCCACGTTAAAGGCTCCCACAGACCTAAGCGATAGATTCGCAGCGGGTGCTTCGCGGAAAGTTCCGAGCTAGACGCGGCGGCGGAATTCGCGGGACCGTTCACATCGGAGCGTCAATTACGAGTCAGCATTTGGTGGTTGGCACTATCGCTCGACCCAGAAGGGTGCAAAGACTCCCGAACACGGGCGGACTACCACGAAACTCGAGCTGCAGCGGAAGAAACGCGTCTGCCTGCGTTACAAATTTCGCCGCCGATTAAACACTGCCAATCTGTTGCCGCGACGCTCGCCTGCCGCGCAGGTCTGAACGTGCTCATAAGGCAACACATGACGCGAAACTTCCGCTGCGGCCAATCCGCGTAGGCTGCGAATCTTCCGCGTCGGTCTGTGTGAACCTTAAACCGAGACGAACCGCACAATAGCCTCTGGGGCTCTCGGCAGACGCCAGGCTGGCTGCTTCAAACCGAAGAGTCTCCGCCGCCGCCGCCACGGTCGTCAACGCGCTCTCAAACGCACCGTCCCCACCACCGGTCCGCAAACGAACTGTCACCGACATTGCCACCGTCACCAATTCAAATTGTCAGCGAATGTTCATCGCTACATTACCTTCCTACATTACCGTTAGGAATCCCGTCACAAAACCTCGCGACCGCCGATCACCAAATGACACGTATTAATTGTCGCCAATTAAAATTTTATTGAATGGTTTTCACCATACGTCACCGGCATCTATTTATCACCATTAACAATTTAATACAGAATTGTTATGAAATCGTTTTCAACAGTGATTCTGAAGAGTGTTATGTTTGCCTAACCTCACGTATCCCCAGACGTCACCAATAGCAGATCGCTAAGGAGACTTCATGAAACTGTCTCCGTTCCTGTCAAAGTTACCGACATCGTCACTATCACCCATCCACAAGAGAAAAAAATATGTTTAGCTCTACAATCCTAATTGCCATCGAATTCCCACAGTCATCGTAACTTCTACCGGTTCCCAACCGTCATCCCCAACAACCTTCTGTAAAGTGAACTGTCAATGTCAAAGATTCCTTATCTTTGCCGTTAAGTACACGAAACTAAAATGGAACCATCACTGTCACCAATTTGTCACGAAACCTCTTATCGGAAAGCCGCCTACACGACACCGTTTCTCATCATCTCCGCTGCCCTTTCTCCCTCCCTCACAGTCATCATGGCATTCATTGGCTCCTCCTCTGACTCCTATACTTCAATTGTCATTTATACTGTTTCCGCAATGAATTTATTTTGTCACCAACACCGAATATATAGGATCCTATTTGATTATTGTTATTACGCTGTCAATCAAATTTCCACCAGCGTTGTGCAGGCGGTATTGGAAGTCTTTACAAAACACTTCTCTATTTAATTGTCACTTCTATGGCAGCACAACGTAGAGAATAAACAATCAACTTAACTTGATTAGTTATCTGCTCTCGCTACTAAAAAGTAGCAATGTAACTAACTTATCTGTAAATAATTTCAAATTTCCTTTACATAATAGTCCGTTTGTTTTCTTCTCCCTATCACAACCGCCAAGACGATAAGTTTCTTCAAAAGTCGCCAACGGTAAGTTGGTGCCTAATAGAACGTGTCGTTGCGAGAAGCCAATTTAAACTGTAATTAAGATATAAACCCAGGTCGCAATTTAGATTCGTCCCGGGGGGCGATAATTCCGGCCGCCATCTCCTCGTGCCATCTGCGCAGGCGCCGACTGGCGTGATAGCGCCGCTTGCGACAGCGGAGCGCGAGTTGTTAAGTGAGAGCTTATCAGCGTCGCCCACGCCTTCGCCAGGCGGTTAACGACGGCCGCCGCTTCCGTGTTGAGCGCGCGGGCAGGACTTCGACGCTCGCGGGGCTTCATGGCGCGGGCGTGTGCGGTAGCGGCGGAGCATGCACCTGCACCTTCGCCACGGAGATTGCACAGCCGTGCGCGAATTGTGCGGGGATACGGCGGATGTGATTCGTGATGGTGTGGTCGCAGCTTTTGTTATCTCTGGCGGTGAATCAATATTCTGCGATAATTGCGGGTAAACACCACACCCACCCACACACACACACACACACACTATATATATATGTGTGTGTATATATATATATATATATATATATATATATATATATATATATATAGTGGAGATGTTATGTCCAGCTAATACTCTGGAAATAATGAAGGGTTACGATTGTCCCAGTTGTAATTGGGGAACTAGAGGTTACAACCCAACGAGGCTTCTTATCCTTCTAGTCATTGATGCAGATGTAGGATACCAATTACGAAACAGCATTGCTGGGCACCACTAACATCGGAGTATCCCACGGATTCCTATGATCTTGGGTAGAACCGAAACTAGAGATGAAGCAACTGGCATAAGAACTGCGGAGTATTTTATGCGAGTATGATGGTATAATAATAATATAATAATAATAATAATAATAATAATAATATAAACATTGAAGGTTTGTACCACATTTTCGTAAAGGTTAGAGACACTCCACTCTGATTTTAAATATGCACAGTTTGAAGAGATGTACACCTTTTTTATTTTCTAGGAACATTAAAAAACTGATGCAACTATGTAATTAACTCACGAAAAGGACTAGTTTGCCAGAACGTGCGATTGATTGAATTGTCCGAAAAGAAGCACTAGATTATCTTAAAAAGGTTAAATCATTGATTCATTTCAATGTTATCAGTGTATTTACGTCACGAAAAGTACTAGTTTGCCAGAACGTGCGATTGAAACGTCCATATTTTCAGATTTGAACACCAACAAGTGCTTGATTTATTACTGTCCTGCTATAATGTTTTCACATGAATCGCAAATGAAGAGAGGAAATACGACAGAGGAATCGCAAATAAAGAGAGTTGATGTTGTTCTAAATATATATATATATATATATATATATATATATATATACACACACACATATACATACATTTGTAAAAAAGATGTGTAGATGCATTGTTGTTGGGTTTGTTTTTTTTTCGCTTGTAGATTGTCCTCCCCTTTACATGAACATTGTGGGCAGCCCTATCTCCTGCTTAGCCCGTGTGAGAACGCGCTTGCGTCGCTGGAGGTCCGCGCACGGGAGCGCGTCCTCCTTTCCCCGTCTCTCCCTCCCCTCCTCCCTCCCGCCCTCTCCCGGCGCGTGACGCCGCCGCCCGAATAACTCTCCGCGCCTTCGATCTCGCGGTAATTGCCCCGCGGAGGTCCCGCGGCCGCGCAGATTACAGAGGACCGCACGGCGCCGACTCCAGCGCCCAACAGTGGTCCCGATGGAAAGTGAAAACGGGAGGAATTCCGCGATTCGAACGGTTTATCACAGAAACAAAAGTTAATCAATTTCCACGAAGCGGACCAACGTTCTTCTCTGCGGTTCAGTTGAATTATAAATGGGGCGCAAACAAGATAAGTCTCAGCAAACTCCACGATTTCTATTTTGGCGGAAGTGCCTCTCAGTTTGTTACTTCCGCAAGCTCTTCTTAAAAGCGAACAACACACGTAAAAGGAATTTAAAGTATCGTCTCTTCAAAACCGAGATGAAAACAAATGTGTTTGTATTGGGTTCGAATTCGTCTCATTGTGGCACACTGCGCGTCGAAGATTTGGTGGGTGATTCTACACCACCTCCGCTGCCGCCGCCGCCGCCGCCGCCTCATGACTGCTTGCGCGCGACCGTGTGAATCTGTTTCAGCCTCATGTCGTTCCTCTATTATACTTCCGGACGTTTCGATTCGTAACTCATGCTAAGTTTTTCTTGTACTGTAACAATGCGGGGTGCAGCTCTTTAATTACCCCAGATTGGTTATGGAGATGAAAAACTGAAGTCGGAATCGTTGAATAAATATCCTTACGTGATATTGTACAATATTTATTTATTTAGTCAAGTACAGTCAAAAACTGTATTTGACGTATGAGGGACAAAATCATCTGCGCACGCTTTCTTGAGTATTTTCTAAGTATGTATGGACGAAACATTTAGACATTAGAATGATTTACACATATTTATTGCGGAGAGACTTGTGCACAATCGTTAAAATGCGAACTTTGACTGGGATTTTAACGGATGTTAAATACCGACTAGGTGAAGAAGAAAGTGAAAACACTGGAGAAGAATTTGAAGAACAAGAAAAAAAAAGAATTTGTAGAACAGGAAAAAGATTTTGAAGGAGAGGAAGAAGTAGTAGTAGTTGAAGAGGAATAAGTGGAAGAGGAATAAGTGGAAGAGGAATAAGTGGAAAAGGAATAAGTCGAAGAGGAAAAGTGGAAAAGGAATAAGTGAAGAGGAAAAGTGAAGGAAAAGTGGAGGACAATGAAGAACTGAAAGAGGAAGAAGTTGAAGAAGAAAGAAGAGAAGAATTCGCTCAGTGTCGCTGAACGCCGCGAGGCGCGTTCGCATGGACGGCGCCCGCGACGCATCCTTCCACCACGCCTCCACCGACGCGCGCTTCGCGTTGGGTGAAAGGACGGCGCTGGGGCTGCGGCGCGGCGCGGGCGTCGCCGCCGACGTTACGCAACGTCTCGTGGCGTCGCGACGCTGTATTGATCTCCATCGCTCGGCGGCGGCACCGGGGACCTCGTGCGTGGGACACGAATACGCGTTAACAAATACCGGCGGAGGCTATGAAACTGTCGGTGTGCTTCCGCCGTTTTCAGCTCTATTGAACGCGGTGGTGAAGCTTAAGCGGTGGGCGATGGCGCAAGGCGGGAGGCGGGAAGGAGCGCGTTTGGCTCGTGATGCGAGGGAAGACGAAAAATGAAGATGTTGAAGGAAATAATTACAACTGAATTGTTTTTTTTTTATTCGAAGACAAAAAAGGCAAATTTTGAAGGAAATAATTACAGCTCAATTGTTGTTTTTTAAAAGACGAAAAATGCAAATTTGGAAGGAAATAATTACAACTCAAAATTGCTTCTTTTTAATCTCTTTCATCGTTTTTTTCTGATTGGTTGGCAAAGCCTTGAAAACCATAGACTCGTTTCTGTCACTCAATGTTAACTAATATATCATTATGAGAATTTGTATAATGTTTAAAATGAAATCATAAAAATTAATAAACTAAATTAGGAAATATTAGGTTTGCATAATTTTAAATTCCACAGTAATGTTTACAAACGATACGGTTAATTACACTTCTGCTCTTCTCATTTTCCCATAACATTACACATTGCAGATAAGATATAATACACATTAACTATAACATTTTATAATAAATTTTTACTTTTTATTATTTCAAAAGTGGGTGCAGTTCAATTCGATGTAAAATACAGAAAAAAACCTGCATCTTCTTGGAGAATATTTCTTATGAGGTAAATATTTTAGTGATTGTTAGGAAATACATCTCATAATTCAAAGGCTAATTTAGTTGTACATGTTCAATATATCTGTTGAGAGCCAAAGTTTCGTTAATAATATCTTTCCCGCTCTTACGAGTATTTACTCCTATCAAAGAAATAGGTAATAATTTACCAAAAGTTCTTTGTCTATATTATAAACCACTAAATTTTTTTCCCTTATTGTAGTCTATTTTGCTATTTTGAGAAAAAAACAATATTCCCTCCATTCTACTTACATGATAGAGATTTCCGATAATTTACAAGCACTTCAATTAGGAAATTAACCAGTTCCTAGATCTGCTTCAATAAAAAAAACTGATATTTAATAATTGAAAAACGTTGTTTACTGCTTTTCCTTATACACCACTAATATAATGAAATTTTAAAGACTAGTTGTTGAATTAAACATATCGTCAATAAATATCGAAATATCGTCGTTTAAAAAATTGTGAGACTGAACTATTTCACTCATACAAGGGCGTTCACGGGTCATAATTCTATCTTTCGCAATTTCTAGTTTATTAATGAGAGGATGTTTCAACACTAGACAAGTGATTCTTATGGGTAGGAACAAAGCTTCCGCAATGTTTCAACATCAGTTAGGCGATTACCGGACATGTGAGCTGTTCCCAAAGACATTTCCTCACCGGTGCGTGAACTCACGACCTTGCAGGTCACTTGAATGAACCGTTCCGTGTTCCGTCCTTTTCATACACTCCGTGCCGGTAGTGAATAGCGGTAATGCCTTGGAGAGTAATGTGGCTTCCTTGGCGTAAGTGGGAAGCTAAGAGACTCGGGCCAGGTGTCCCGTAGATTAGTATCGCCTTCCCAACATGAGTCATCAAGACGCTTCAGTCAGATCACGAGGAAGCTAACCCGCAAGAATCCGGATGCAGAAAACAGTCGGGCATCTCGTAAGAAGAAGTAATTAATTAGATCAGCGTGCGGGGCATCAAAGTGCTAATTACCAAGCTCCGAACTAGATTGGGTACTCGCCGATGGGTCGACGCTGCCTTGAAGTCTCGCCGGTTCCTTAATTGAACTATAATTGCTTAGTTTAATGGACTCTGGCTGAAATGCAGTGAAGAGCATCCGGGTGCAGAAAGTTGTTAACGTAATTATTTTCTTGTTAACAGATGACTGCCGTAGCAAGTGGTCAGTAGTTTCATTTTTACGGATTGTATCGCTTCATGTAATATTTATTCAATTTTTACTTGGAGGCATTTCAGTCCATTAGCGAGGAACACAGATGGTTTCACGTGTATCTCTTTGTATGAACCACGATGCGAGATGTTTTTGAGGGCTTTACTAAGAATTAAATTGTGAGAAATCGGATATCATAACGTAAGTGGCTGAAAGAATACTGAATTACTGTATATTTCACAAGAAGTAATTGTTAAATAGTAGGCAGAAAATATATTTGAGGTATTTAAAACTATCGGAAGTATCGTTGTACACGTTTTTGTTGGCATAAAAAAACAAGTTAGTTTAATGAAAAAGTTAACCTTTGAGAATTTTTTTGCTGTCAGTTTTGAAATTCTGATCTGGATGTAAATGTTTATTTAAAAGTAAAATTAAAGCAAGTAATTTTCAACTTAACATTTTTTCTTTTGAGCTTTTTGTTTCCAATATTGAAAAAAATAAAGGGGTATTTTTCCCCTCCCAATTACTTTAAAAGCCAGCAGTACTTAATTCTGTAGGCAAAAAAACATTAAATTAAAAAAGGACAGACGGGACTGTAAATTTCAGTATGAAAAAGAAATTTTGCTTTCATTATACAACAATTTTCGGACAGCGGTACTTGTTAAATCCTTCAATGAAACAAGACACGAACAATGCGAAAATATTAAATGCCGCAATAAAATCCATACACTTATGATTACGGATTCTTGTACTGTGCAAGGAAAATTGCAATCAGCATCAGTTTGGAAACGTTCACTTCCAAGTCACTGCAATTTTAATTTTTGTAATTGCTTCATGTTACTTTGTTCTTACTTTGTTTACTTCTTCACAATCCCACAATAGTAAACATTGTTTACGTACCGTTTTGTGTCAATCACATGGGAACAATGTTTTATACAATTGGTGGAACAAATAACTGCAGAAGTAATGAAATTCATTGACGTGCTTCTTCCCTGATGACTTCTAACAGTCGATGCTTTCTTCATTCATATTTCTGAAGAGTTGTATTACCCTGGCAGGAACTTACTCGACAGGTCCCACTCTTTAGCCACCACATGTCGCTCGCCATCAGCCGCCATCACCTGCCCCATCGTCAATCACCCATGATTCATCATCTATCAACCAAAACATCCTCTCATCGCATACAAACTTTCCAGGGGTGAATCTCAGCAAATTATCTGTGTGCCATTAGAGCCACAGAGAGAAAAGAATTACTCTTCCATAACATAATCCAAACTCTCCAGGATGTGAATCGTTAGTGACCGAAACCGTAGCGTCAACGGCTAAGCCCCGTAAGTGTAGTGCATGGTTTTTGCTCGTGAGGTGGCGGTGATCTTCCCCCGCTGGATAGCGAGATCCGGCACTGACCTACTGGCAACTAGCAGGGTTTTCCCCAACCAGGTATCTGGTAGTAGTTGGGCACCGCTCCAACTGGGACAAGCTCTAAGATCCAGACAGGTCTCCCAGCATGTGTGATAGTGTAATGCATGTAAGTGTGTGTGTATGTGTAAGTAAAGGGTAGGATATGACAAGAATTGGGAAGGAAAGATCGCGTGCGGTTCGTAGCCGGTTTGTTAGGGTACTGCTCGTGCATTCGTCTGGTATAGATCTGAGAAACCACGGAAATCTACCGATTAGAGCAGCTGGCCGCTAGAATTATTCTCCAGATAGCGACAGAACACGACTCAGCTATGTAATGTCGAAAATCCGGCCAATACTCGGGACTCGAACCCTAGGACCTTCCGCTCAGAGGCACTGCAGTGACATCGGTTGATGCTCTGAGCCACCTCTTCCAGTGCGCAAATTGAAATTTGATGTGACGCGCTGGGGTCACTCTCGTCGCACCCGTCGCTCCCGTAGCCCATAATTCACTGCTCTTAACCTATAGCCCACTGCCCATTGCCCATCGCCCAACAGCCGTCTCCCAAAGCCCATATCCCAACATCCATTGCCCGACGCCCATCGCCCAACGTCAATCGCCCAACGCCCACCGCCCATCGCCCAACGCCCATCGCCCAACGCCCATCGGCGATCACCTAACGCCCATTGGCGATCACCTAACGCCCATCTCCTAACGCCCATCGCCTACCGCCCAATGACCAATGCACACTGCCCATCGCCCCACGCCCATCGCTCAACGCCCATCCCTGATCGCCTAACGCAGATCGCCTAACGCCCAACGCCTAACGCCGATCGCCTAACGCCCATCGCCTAACGCCTATCGCCTATCGGCTAACGCCCATCGCCTACGCCCAATGACCAATGCACACTGCCCATCGCCTCTACGCCCATCGCCCATCTCCCAACGCCCATTGACCAATGCACACTGCCCATCGCCTCTACGTCCAACGCCCAACGCCCATCGCCCAACGCCATCGCCCATCGCCCAACGCTCAATGACCAATGCACACTGTCCATCGCCTCTACGCCCATTGCCTCCGCCGAACACCCTACACCTATCGCCCAACGTCCATCGCCCGTCGCCCGTCGAGGTGATGGATGCCGACGTCACGCGCGAGGAACAACCGTCCCCGTATTTGGCCCCGCGTCCGCGTGAGCAATTGGATTTCCTATTGTGAAGACCACTGTAAGTAATGGGCGGCACTTAAAAACCGCGGTTGACGTTTCTTTCTCAGGAGGACCGACGAGTTTCCTTGAGCGACTGCGATGGGGTGGTCTGCTGCCCTGCTGAGGATTGTGGGTCGAGTAAATTATTAAGAGGGACGTTAATAGTCTACCTCCCAACTTCGTGTTTGCTCAACGAACGGTTTTTCGTCAATACGAACCAGAGAATTTCCAAGAGATTTCTCTCTTGTTGGCTGACGTGTAAATCTTGGTTAATTCACTAGATGTGTTTGTTTTCAAGTTGGATAACGTATGTTGAAATAATAAAAGCTACAAACCATGTAACTTCGTTAAACTTGCATATGTTGGACGCATCTAAATCGAAGATGTTTTGACTTCATGATGACAAGTAATGATTAACGATTTTCATCGCAGGAAATCATTGAAATTAAGATAGTTATGTAGAAAAAACGTTTGGCTGGTCAAACGAGGGCGAATATATTCTTAAAAAATTTCAGAGAAAAAAAGAAATGTTCTGATGCCGAATCAGGGTACACGTATCATACGTATTTTGTAGTATAGGTGTCGTCTTGTGTTTATTAAGCCAATTGTTCAAAAGTATACTCGCATGTTGATAATTAAACAAATTACTTGATAATTCTGTACTTAATACTATTCCTTTATTTTCTATTACCAAAAAATATATTGTAAAGTATTAATTTTTTCTGAGAAAAAGAAATTTAACGAAAAATTATACAATGTAAAGTAGATTCTAAAATGCATTCGCTAAAATTTAAATCATGAAATTTCCCATTCAGAACTAATGTGAAAGGATTAATTGTGAGGGTACGAACACAGAAATAAAAAAATATTATTTTCGAAATTTAAATTTTTCCTTAAGTATCTGAGCAGATTTACTTCCAACGCTAATGACTTAGACGCAGATTTACTTCCAATGCTATTGACTAAAATATAACTCTTCGATAATTAACTAGCAAACACGCTTGTTTACACTTTCCTACACCATACGGACCACGAAACTCGCATCACACCGACTTAACAACGGCTTAAACACGTTAACGCGAACATATTTACTGCCCCACACAGTGATGAAGAAACGATTAAGCTCTTTTACACAAAATATTAAGTCGTAAACAGCTACAAACTTATGATAGCATCCATTTCTCCTTGGGATCTTTTTTTCACACAGAAACACGCGTAAGAACTCGTGTTCCACACTCGTTCATTTCACGGAGGCGACAGAAAAATTGTGTTCGTGTCACATCCGGGATGCTCCAATCCGCGCCACAGGACATTGCGCAAGGGAAAATGAAGCTACAAACACACTCTGAAGACCTTTTTATGTCGGAGGACAGAGTGACAGCGACACATATTGATCTCTTTTAGCTCTGCCAGAGGTCCAAGGCACGTGAGCTCAGTGGAGTGGAAGGGAGGGGAGGGAGGGAGGGGAGTATTCACTTGCATTAGATTGTCTGTCTCTGAACGGTTGTCATTGGTTGTTAAGAATGAAACAAATTTTTCGACAGTTAGCACGGCCAACATAATATAAGACATAATTTATTTTAGGGATATTGAATAAAATTTTGAAAGCAATGCTCCAATATAATTTCTACACCGATGTCTTTACTTCTATTTAGAAATAATTTTAGTACAATCAGTTAATTATTTATTAGATTGTTATATCAGTATCGTTACACAAACGTTGGAAAATGTTATAAAATTAAGGTAAATAAATACAGTGAAAAGCTATATTATAATTTTTCTAAAGTAATAGCGCACATATTGGGAAATTTGAAAATTTGGTACTAATAAAACGACCTATTAAAAACTCAATGCCAAAAACATTGAGTTTACAATTGTAACGTCTTACATGACTGTGAATATTTTTCTCCTAGGTTTTGTCCACATTAAATATTTTTTTATTTTATTCAGTATTTCAATTCGCGTTCAGGCGGTCATTTAAAAAAAGTATGTTGTACGAATATTATTAGAAATACACCTACAACATTCATGCAAGTCATCCTTTTTTAGCTACAAATACATAATTCTAACTAATGTATTAAATATTTTTAAAAACAGTAAGTGATGAAAAAACTGAATTGAACACGTGTACCATGAACATGTTCCATCCTGCCCACGTTGTCCCTAGCCAGTGACAATGAAGTCGGGGACCTGACCGCTGCACGAAGCGAGTCAGCGAGGCGTGGAATGTGGGCGAGGCGGGGCGGGGGAGGCAGGCGGGAGCGGCGATGATGGCCAGGCAGAACGCCGGCGGGCGGCGGGCGGGCGAGGAAATGTCGCATTGAAGGGCGCGGTCGTTCAGGCAGGCGATCGCAGATAGTCGGCCGGCCATTGACACCGGAGGAAGCGCGGCGGGCGAGGGAGAGGGCGGGGACGAGGACGAGAGTCGGTGGGGACGGGCGGAAAACGCGCTCGCTTCCGTGGGCAAGTTATCGACGAGGGCGTAACTGGCTCCGGCCTGGCATGACGCCAAGGCAGCGGAACACGAAAAGAAACTACGCATTTGGAAAAATGAGGAGGAGAGGAGAAGAGGGGGAGAAGAGGCGAAAGAGGCGTGAAATGCAACAAGTAGAAGGAGAGGGGAGGGTAATAGAGAGGGAAGAAGGAAGGTAAAAAAAGAGGAAAAAAAGAGAGGGGGGGGGAGAAGAGGGGGAGAAAGAGAGCGAAGAGAGACGAGAGAAAAAGAAAGAGTGATATGGAGAAACTACGCATATGGAAATAAATAGAGAGAGGGGAGGGGGGAGAGGGAGAAGAGGGGGAGAAAGAGAGCAAGGAGAGACGGAGAGAAATACAGGGAAGGAGAGAGAGGGGGAGAAAGAGAGGGAAAGGAGAGAGAGGGTAATAGAGAGGGAAGAAGGAAGGTAAGAAAAGAAAGAGAGAATAAGGGAGATGAACGACGCATATGGAAATAAATAGAGAGAAGGAGGTGGGAGGGGAGAAGAGGGAGAAAGAGAGCAAGGAGAGACGAGAGAAATACAGGAAGGAGAGAGGGGAGAAAGAGAGGGAAGGAGAGAGAGAAATAGAGAGGAAGAAGGAAGGTAAAAAGAAAGAGAGAATGAGTGATATGGACGGAGAGAGAGGAAATGACTTTAGAAATTGGAATCATGTATTGCAGTCAAGTACAGTCAAATTGATACAAGTGAGAGGGATTCTGGAAGATTCCAGAAGTTAGCGTTTTCCGTCAGGCGAGGGCTATATTTAAATATTATACCAGTTCCTAAACGTATACCCATACATGGAGTGGATGATTGAGTTTGATATATAGATCATTGTGATGATGCCTGTAACAACAATAATTCTGCTGAACAAAAGCTCACAATACGGTTTACGATAAAAGAGAGGGTGCCACTGCTCATGAAAAACAAATAAAATACTCTCACAAAACACTAAAAAAATTAAATATTTTAACAGAAAGTCTTCACAAATTCTGTGATAGTATAGTATATTGTATACGGATTTACAGTACAATAGTTTTTAACAAATCAAAAATATCAAAAAATTGCTGTTCCATATCGCAACACGTTAGTACCAAATCATATGGCTGGAGACTGCATACTTTTCTTCCAACGTCTGGACTCTATAAAAATTAGTTACATAGATAATACAAATGACGGGTGTGAATAAGAAGGCGTGAAATGAGAGGTTCGGGAAACCGGAGAACCCCGACAAAACTGCCTCGGACGCGCTTTGAACACATTCCACATGAATCCACCTGCATTTGCTACCCCGGCACCCAGAAGTGCAGGCGAGTGATCACACCATTTCACTTCGATTAAAACAGTACGTCCATTGACACATGGTCAGTTGTGACAGTGTCATCCAACCGAGAGCTTGAACGTCACTATGCTTACATTCAAACTCCCGATTGGATGACCGTCTGAACAGGGCAAGTTTCAACGGACTTCCTGTTTTAATCGAAGTATTGTGGTGAGAACACTCGCCTGCTCTGGGTGTCGGGAATCAAATGCTGGTTGTTTCATGAGGAGCTGGAGGCTGTCAAAGCGGGTTTGCGGCAGGTTTTGTCGGGGTTCTCCGGTTTTCCGTACGTCTCATTCCACGTATTCTTATTGATTGATTGATTGATTGATTGCTTTTTCGTGTTTCCGGGCGCGTCAACTGCTTCGGTCATTAGTCCCGTTAGTTTAGTGCATGTTTTTTCTCGGGAGATGGCGGTGATCTTCCCCGGATGGTAAGATCGGCGCCGACCTACTGTCGGCTAGTAGGGTTTCCCTAACCAGGACTCTCCCACCAGCGGGGCACCGCCCCAGCCGGACAAGCTGTAAGCTCCCGATCTGTCTCCGTAATACGTGGTAGTGTAGTGCATGTTAGTGTAAGTGTGTGTGTAAGGGAGAGGATAGGACAAGGAAGAGGAAGGACAGATCGCGCGCGGTTCGAGGCCCGTTTTGTAGGCATTCGCCTGGTGTTGATCGGAGAAACCACGGAAAACGTATTCTTATTAGACTTCATGTTTTAATCGAAGTGTAGGCCTACACCATGGGCCGCGCGGCCGGGGCGCGGAACAGGAAAGGCGTTCCCGCTCTGTCAGCGCGCCATTGTGCTACGCGCGACGTTCCGGCACCCGCCCCCCCCCCCCGCCAAAGCCAAATGGCCGGCTTCCGGCTCAGGCCCCAGAGCGCGCGGTAACACCCAGGTGAACCCCACCAGCGACTGCTCAATTTCTCTTATTCGCACCAGGAGCGGTGTCTTAGTACATGAACTGATGTCACTGCACCACATCTGACCAGGAGCTCCTAGGTTCGAGTACCGATTTTCGACACTAGCTTGTCAGCTTGGTGGAATTCAGTCGCTGTCTGGAGGAGAATTCTAGCGGCCGGCTGCTCTAATCGGTAGTTTTCCGTGGTTTCTTCGATCAACACCAGCCGAATATCGGAGTAGTACCCTAACAAACGGGCCAAGGATCACGCGCGATCTTTCCTTCCTCTTCTTTGTCCTAACCTCATCCCTTACACACACACTTACGCTAACATGTACTGCACTACCACATATTTCGGGAGACCGGTCGGGAGCTTAGAGCTAAGTCCACTTGTCACCAAGCGACTCACGGACTTATCGGCAAGTTTCAAACCGTTACTGAAATTATGTACTTATAACAATTCGACATTTGTAGTAGAGACTGTGTGACTGCTTTAGGTTGTTCTTGTGTGCATCGCTCCACGTTAGTTCTAATAATGATAAGTCCAATCAAAATATTTTATTCACTGGAATTATGTGAGTGAAACTTTACGAAATAAGAACAATTTTGTAACAAGTGTAATATAATAATAATAACAATAATAATAAATAATTTCGTAATAAGTATTCTTAACGTTACATGATCAACAAAACCAGTCTATTTTTCTCACGATGACGAGTCAAATGTAATATATTTAAAATGTTCACTATGTGAATAAAACCTTTTGCGATATTCTTATCTATCTTATTGCAATATTACTGTGATTATCAAATTCGGCATACAATTCAATGTCTAGGATACTTTTTTATAATAAACTATTAATAAACAATGATGTAAAAAACACTGTAAGGAAATAATTCTAATTGAAGTTATTATAATTTTAATGAAATGTGTAAAACTTGTTTATCTAACTTTACAAATTTTTCAATGTTAATAAGTATTGATTTTGTAAGGTTGTTTTTTCAAAATTATCACTTCTTCTTAAGGTATCAATTTATCTTCGTTCGACTATGTATATTCTTTGAATATGAGCGCAAGAAGTTACTTGACGTTTCAAGAGATAACTTTACTGTAATTCGAGAATTGAGAAAATTTTGTCATGCCAAGCCTGACTTCTGTCAATTCTTCTTCTGAGTTAACGTTTTAAGATTTACTTGTCGTTCAGATCTCAAAGTTCTGATTCGTTAATGCAATTTCTAAATCGTGAGACCCTTGAACACGACGTTTTCTCATTATCGCTCAGTTATTCTTCAGAAATGGATCTTTGGCGTAAATTTGTTAGTAAATCTGGAAAAAAAAAGTAAAAATACTGCAAAACAAAATTCGAAAATAATTATTTTAGAATAAAATAGGATGATTAATTTATCTTCTTTATAAGGGATGAAAAAGCATACGAATAGAATTTCACGAAATTCATCGTGAACAATTAAATAAATTCCTGTTAAAGTTACTCATAAATATGAAGAGGAAATAATCATTTTCAATATCAAAAAATACAATTACATTTTGAACGATAATTGCATGTTATGGTATAATACTAGAAATACCAGTATTTCACAAGAGAATATGTGTCGGTGACAACACGATTTTTTTAGTTCGTGTATCATTACATCAACTGCGATTATTTCCTGTACTCTAGTTCGCAACTGTCGGCGTTAATATCATTAAGTTAAAAAAAAGCTGTTCCACCTGGGGATGTACCGAATTGACCGTGGGAATGCGGTGCCCTGGCAACGATACTGTAATATTGCTCTTACAAAAATGTTTTAAATCGCATGACAAGCGACAATTTAGACTTGTGTGTGACATAATTTGCTCTTTTGTGCTAGTTGAAGTGATGTAGACGTCAATGTACCTGTGAAACATGAATTTGCGAGGCTGATTGTGAACACTATTCTATTTACGTAAAATGAAGGCATGGCAAAGGACATGGAAGCAATTATAATTAGTAAAGTTGTTTTTGTTCAGAAATAAAATAAATTGAAACAATTTTTTTAAAAACAATGGATTCAAATTTTTTACTTTCACTATTTTGTTTGTGAACGATTGTCAGACTGGGTGTGAATTCTTTAATATAAATACTATACATTTGTCAAAAAGATCGACAACGCGTCGAAATTTCGACACACGTCGCTCAAACCACTCTTTTTTAAGTTCACACTTTTAAAACAATTGTCATCACTGTATTCAAATCAGGAAACGATTAATTCAAAAAAATATTGGTTATTACTTATTAATTTGAAGATGATGGCTCTTGCGACTGGAGTCAATCTTGATTGTTGCGAGACGGTATTGTCAACGTTTTGGTCGCCTTACTATGGTGTTCAACAGAGATAAATGCAAATATAAAATCAAACATCAGTGGGCGGTGTTTCTCAGATTTCTAAAATCTTACATAGTAATTTAGCTACGTGAATTTACAGGTATTAAAGACTGCAATACAGATTTGAAAATACGACTATATTTACACTAAAAAAGTGTTGAATATCATAAGATATCTAATTAGAAAGCAATAAAAAGAACGTTCAACGACATTTGAGATCAGAAAGTCGTTAATAGCTACCGTAAGTATCGAAATATTTTCAATTTTGAAAAATTATTTTCAAAACTTTCTTCGACTTGCGAGAATTAACGTACTATAATTGGATTTAAAACAAATGTTGGAATTTTTGTGATACATCTTCCGCTTTAAGAATGATTTTACATTAAAACTATTACGTGCCAAATATTTTCAGGTACAATGCATATTTATTGTTTGGGCTATTTAATCATTGTTTCTAATATACTAGTCTGATTAGAATTGTTATGGAATTGATACAAATTGCTGAGTATTTAGGAAACACCCTTGATCTCGAGTGGTTTACAGCTGAACTCACTGGTTCTTTGTAAGAACATAAGAATGTCACTTCGTTATTTTCATATAATAACCAATAAATTGCCCATGATTAATTGGATAATTTAGTACCAACAATAATTCGAATCCACTGGTATTTGCAAGAACATAAGCATGTCACACCGGGAGCG
Organism: Teleogryllus oceanicus; assembly: GCA_964035755.1. Lineage (NCBI taxonomy): Eukaryota > Metazoa > Arthropoda > Insecta > Orthoptera > Gryllidae > Teleogryllus > Teleogryllus oceanicus. The sequence continues at coordinate 72,462,817 of CAXIVR010000005.1, read as the reverse complement.
TTAGCTCAGTGCATTAACTGATGTCACTGCAGCGCCTCTGACCGGGAGGTCCTAGGTTCGATTCGTGCCGGCGGCAGGATTTTCGACACTAGCTTTCCGCCTATCCTCACCCCGCTAAAAGGACTACACTGCCACACATTCCGGGAGACCGGTCAGGAGCTTCGTGTTTTCCTGGCTGAGGCGGTGCCCCGCTGGAGGGAGATGCCGGTTTGGGGAAAACGCTGCTAGCCAACGATAGGTCGGCGCCGGATCTCGCCATCCAGCGGGGGAAGATCACCGCCATCTCCCGAGAAAAAAGACATGCACCACACTTACGGGACTAATGACCGAAGCAGTTGACGCGCCCGGAAACACGAAAAATCCAACCAATCCAACCATAAGCATGTCACATTATTATCTTCATAACCAATAAATTGCTGTAAGAAGCGAGATTAGAGACCTAGTTAGCACCCCTTTGCTAGCGCTAATTTCTTCCTACCACTGCCGGCGAAGGGTCCGGTACGACGTCTGGGCAACAGCTGTGCAAAGAGATGGGGTGGGGGCGTCGGCGTCGGTGACTGACGCGGAAGTTCATGAGCGCGGGACAGAATGAGGGACCGGAAGTCGCACTGAATCAAGGTGCAATGAGCGAAATTTGATAAAGACCATTCGAGTATCAGAAATCTGCTAGTCACCCCTAAACCAAAAGGAATCTGAAATATTCGCCGGCCTCCGGTATTTACCCCTGATAACGACCTATCTTTCCTCCTGCTTCTTGTGATTTTGCTGGCTTCTGTGTTTCTTGAATCAATTTTATTAGTGGATAGGATACAATTAATATAGCAATATTTACGATAAACAATATTGGCAGACTTATAACAGAGAAAAGGACGAGTTGTTTTTAGCTGTGTAGAAATATTTTAATAGTTGTGAACATTTTATATAGAACATATCGCTAATGATTATCATTGATGTAGTTAGATATTGTTCGTAATCTGAAGAGTTCTCCTGTTTATGTGAAGAAACATTATTTAATGTCGAAAGACTATGAAATATACCTTATTTTCTAATGGTTGTGAACATTTTTTGTTGTACATATCGCTAAAGACTATCATTGAACAACTGGCCTTAAATACAAAAATAATCAATTTTCATAACGTTACTTTTAAAATAATAAAGTCAGTTATAAGATTAATTTATTTAATGTATTACAGTTTGAGTAGTAATATTTAGAGATCCGTTTACTAATTTATTTACCAATAGTATAATTCTAATATTTTGATAACAGTTATAACGCTTTAATCGTTGAATATTTTTGTACTTTCTTGTAACATAATTCAGGAATGTTGAATTATAAAGTTACATAAAATCAATATAATACCACGTAATTGTCAAAGAATCTCAGCGAGAAGTTTATACTCTCTTCAATGACATTCCCAATAGAATGAAATTAATAATAAATTCAGAGAGAAGAAATTTCTTAATTTTTAATACTTTCTAAAGCTATGAATTTAATTTCATCCAATATTTTGAGTATTATCGACATTTGTTTGGACAAAATTTCGTGACACAAGGTTTAATTTTTTATCTAAAATACAAATTACTCTACCATGTTTGGTGGGTTCTCAAGACACTTTCTAAACCCCGCAACCCAGCCCAAATCCTTTGAAAACTACCGCCATTTATTACCTTATTGCTCATAATTACACAAAACTGGTAAAAGAGAAACTCAAGCAGGGCAATATCGATAAGTATTAGTGACCTCGTCGACATTTAAAAGACCGCCCACGGAGAATTTAACTAGACGGCGTCAGGAGGGTGCTTCCAATGCAGAGCACGCTGGGTGCGGTTAAGCAATCACTCCCCGCCACAGAACGATAGCATCTTTAATAAGCTAACAAAGTGTAATAAGGAGCATTAGGCCACCGTGGGAAGTTGCGTCTCTCTATCCGGGTTCTGGCAGAAGCAGACTGAGAGGGAGGCGGTGCCACGGGGCGAGACGCAAACACCGTGAAAAGGGGGCACCTGGTCATCGAAGTACATCGGACTCACGTCCTTCGCATTGCGAGCAATTTCATGCCGGCTTGCTCCTCGAGTTTTCGTTACTTCGGTTTTTAATTGCGGGTGAATACCTATCGATGTTGCGTAAAAAATGGCGGAGAATTTGGTGTCACAGGTTAAGTGTAGACTTTCTAATAGCGATACGTGGTTTCAGGTAAATTAGTGCGCATGATAAGACATATCTCATAAAACATTAATCAATTAATAAACATATATTATTTAAAATTATAAAATATTAATAGTCTGAAAACTTAATTTTAACTTCCGCATTAGTGTTGTTAGCATACTTTTATTTTAGCCAACAATTAACGATCTATTAATTTTATTAAAAATGAAAATAATTATTATGTAGGTGTCACTAGATACTACATTATTAACACTTGAATAATATTGTAAAATCAATAAACACGTTTTATTTTCGGTAATTAAATAGAAAGGAAATCATACACGTTTGGGCCATTCTAAAAAACATAAATGGAAATTTGATTTTTAGTAATATACTTATTCAAACGTTATTGCGCATACGTTTCCCATAAATGTTAGTATTTCCCGGTATTTAGTACTTTACTTGCGCTGAAAGCCATCATTTCTCTCGCAAAGGTGAATGTGATGATTACGCTCTCAACGCTAGAGTTTCTCACCACATAAATTACACACCCTTAAAAGCTTTATGCTATTACGCATGTGGATCGTCGATTTTCAGCATTTAAAGGCAAGTCCAAGTCCCACCTTAGGGCCATCAAGTGCACAACTAGAGAGTGTGGGGACTACTTAAGACTGAAGTGTAGAGAGCCGGAAGGTGTGACGTAATGAAAGTGAGGCATGCGTTGCACAAGCTTGTTGCTTCAAAATAATCTGCAGGTGGAAAAGGAGGCGGAACGAAAGTGGTGGTTGAAGCAGGCCGATTCTGTTATTCCCACCTCTGCTATTCTGCACCTTATGTTCCCCAAAAGCCCGGGAATCAGCCTGCGCAGTGGCGCGTCAGTCGGGGCTTCTTCTCTTTTTAACCTTAGAGAATGTAAATAAAAACATATCTGCCACTCCGTTTCCGTCAGCTAGACGTCCTCCGTGCCCTCGTTCCCAACTACATCCGTACCCACCTCAGCTGTACGCCACCCCTGGCCCCACACCCACCGGAAATTTGCCTCGCCCTCACCTCCCCTGCTCCGCTTTTCTCACTTTGTCTTCCCCACTCCCACTCCTTTGCTGGTTCCCAATCACCGATCAGCTTCCCCCCATTCTATTGAGGCTTCTCCCTCTTGATTCCCTCCCTCTTCATCCCCTGCCTCTTGATTCCCTGCTCTCTTGATTCCCTCTCGTGATTCCCTCTCTTGATTCCCTCTCTTGATTCCTCTCTCTTGATTTCCTCTCTCTGATTTCCTCTCTCTTGATTCCCTCTCTTGATTTCTCTCTTGATTCCCTCCCTCTTGATTCTCGCCCTCTTGATTCCCGCCCCCTTCATTCTCCTCGCCGTCGTTCGTCGTCCCTATTCTCTCTCTCCCTGTCCTCTCCGTGTTACTTCACTCACAGAATTTGGTTTCTACCATTTCCCTCACCTAAACGCTACTACTATCTTTCCTTCCATCTCTCTGTTCTACTTTTAACACATCATCAACATCATTTTGTTATTTCTTCGTTTCCGCAATCTTCTCTGCCCCATTTTTCTCCAGACCCGAAAACTCGTACATCGCCCCTATGCCTACCGTACTCACCAGTCAAGTACCTCCCTCCTCTCTCGCTGAGTTAACATCACCACCCCCACGTCATTCCCTGCGTCGTCCGCCTCCTCCGCCGTTGCCTCCACGAGTTGCCACACTTCGGCTCAATAAGGTGGGCATTAGCGCCGATGGCTACGGCAAAGGCGGGAGCGCGGGTGGGAATGTGGGTCAATCATCGGACCTTGCGACACCCCTCGCTTGGGTAACGCGCCATCCTTCAGCTGTCGTTGGCCGCACCCGCAAAAGCCTCATCGATCGATCGAATTTCGATGTATTCCCCACAGTGCAGACTTCAGCCGACTTTGTGGAGCGACGTAGCGATTTCTGCCTCCACGCAAAGCAGAGGCAAATTGTCGCCGAATCGAACAGACCACGTGAAAGGGGCCGCCGAGATAACAGACTGCCGGTTCTATGCGCAAAATCCTCGTGCATAAAGGGAAACTCACCGCTGTATGACCGCTTAACGTTCGTGTGATCCTTTTGACTGACGTATCGCGTAAGAGTAACAGCTGGCCCTATTTACAAGTAATAAATTATTTTCTTAACTAATGAATATTTATTAAGAGTCCATTTATGGATTACGCTCCGGCCTCTTGTAGTCGGCCGAAACAGGAGCGGTTGCTCACACAATTTAAAACCGTGTTACGCGACATTATTTATGATTATAAAAGATTTCCCACATGCGTCGCGTAGAAGCTTTTTCACGTTAAAAAACTCGGTTACGCCAACAACTTGAGTGAGTGTTTGGAACGATCGAAACCGAACGTAACGGCGAAGACTGTTTCGTAAGAACACTGAATGCGTTGTCAGCCATGTTGGTGCTGCGTATTGACCTTTCGTGGAAGAGAGCGGGAGGACGGTGAAGTTCTGTGAAAAATCACAATCGCAGGCGCATTGTCTTCAACGCGACGCCGTATCTCGCGGGGAATCTTGGCTGGCGGACGTGTTGTCGTGCCCGCGTCGTATCGATTGCCGGCGACAGAGGACGAGGAGGAGACGCGGTGAGGACGACGACGACGACGGAGAGTGAGGATGGAAAAAGAAGTACCTTTTTCTCGGTCGACGCTTTCGGTTTTCTGACGCCTTTCTGCTTTTCCGGTTTATTCGCTTCGGCTGCCATCGTTTGTTTGATCCGGTCTAAGTTGATATTAATAAAGTAATTAAGATTTTCGGGAATTAAAAAAATTTTTTTTGTGGGTTTTTAAAATTTTTTTTAGTGTGATATTATGTAATAAAACAAGTGTTGTTAAATATATTATTAATATACAATTTATTAAACTAGGAATAAACATTATTAATTAAATTATAATTAAAATAAAGTTTTATTAATTTAACCATCAATGTTATCAAATATTTCAATGTTATTCATTCTACGGTGTTTTCTTGTTAAACTAATCGAAGAATTATTCCATATTGCCAACGCCTCATTAGTCTTTCTGTTATATTCGCATGTTCCTCCAACCCCACATTTCGCGCACCATAATATATGTACGCAATACATCTCCTCCACTTCATTAATCATTTCCACACCCAGCGTAGTCTGTAATCCCTTCACCGTCCGATTTATCTAGTATACACATCAATTCCAACCTAGTCTTCATATTCCAACGAAACCCTGGCCAATTTATAGTAAATTTATAGTTTCTCAACTGCAAATTAAAATTCATCTTTTTATTTCATTAAGCTGCCAGTGTGCGCGCATGTCTGGAACAACAAGTTGCTCCAAAACTATTTCGCTCTCTCTTTCCGACACCATCGACTTCACAACCTTCACCCGCAGTCGTCGGCGCTCTCCGCGCCATGTTGCTGCGGCGTCGGCGGCTGCGGCGAGCGGAGCGGGGAGGGGGCGGGGCGGGGCGGGCGCGAGGGACCGCTGATAAATGGTAACTATGGTAACACATTGGGTGCGGTTTCTCTCTTCCCATCTTGCGAGCCAGCCGTCGCTGCCGCCACCCTCGTCGCCGCCGCTGCTGGCAACGGCGCCCCCATTTCTCGAGCGCTGTCGCCATCTTCGTCTCCATCGCAATGTACACTCTGGAGCTCCTCGCAGTGCCACCACCGCTGGCGATTTCGCTCCTCTCTTTGTCTTTCTGCTCCGTTTCTGTCCCTGCTGGTGGCCCTGGTTCGCTCTCCTTGCTGACGGACCCTATTTTCGAATATTCTGTCTCAAACACACGGCATTGGCTCTCGAGCATACGCGTTGTTTACGTCGTGGTCGACGTAAGGCATTGACACGTAGGTCAATCAGCGGTATGACCATTCCGTAAATTTATATTTGTCGCTATAAAATGTTTCCTTGTACCCTTGCCAATCCATCACGGTCGATGCTACTGGTCGCTTCATCATCCTTACATTATAATGGCCCCACGCAATTCCTCGCAAGTGCTTGTCCTGTCTCTACGCCTGCCGTCGACACCCACCACCATTACTGCTACCCTATTGCCTGCATAGCACAACTGCCTTCACCGCTACTCCCAACTTCACTACTTTCCGCCAACTATCATCCATATCGTCACTACCTATAATCGCGGCCACCCACCAGAATCATTGTCCACCCATCGCTACTGTTACCACTATTCAGCCCGACTAGTCACTCACCACAAACCCTTGCCAACCTCGCTGTAGTCAGCTAACCGTATTGCCTGCGTCTCCGCCTCTTCTCCGCAGCCTTGCGCAGTGCCACTCTCTCTTTGCTCCCGATCACCGCGCCGTACCATGCCGTGAGTCCACGCCGAACTGTGTTTTACCCCGCCCCGCTCTGCTCTGCTCTGATCCACCCACCGCACTCCACCCCACTCAGATCCTCCCCGTTCCGGCTTGCCCCCCCCCCCGCCGCCCGTTCGTCTCCGCTCCACCAAATTCCACCGCATTCCCCCCCCGCCCCGGCCCGCTCTGCCCGTCCCCTCCTCCCCGCCCCGCCCCACTCCGCTCAGATCCTCCCCGCTCCACCTGGCCCCGCCTTTCCCTCTCCCCCCCTGAACAGCCCCTTCGGCTCCGCTCCACCGAACTCCACCGCACTCCACCCCACTCATCCTCCCCGCTCAACCTTGCCCCGCCCCGCTCTGTCCGTCTCCTCCCCTACCCGCCCCCCGCTCGGCTCCGCCCCGTTCAGATTCACCTCGCTCCGCCTCGCCTTGCTCCGCCCCCGCTTCCCTCGCTCCGAGCCGCGCCCCGCCATCTCGCTCCACTCCTGTCCGCTCTGTCGCCGCCAAGTCGCGCGTACTAACCTAATCCGTTTTATTCCGACACGTCCTACTAACTTCGTGCGATTGCACTGTCTGCCTTTCTGGAGCTTCTTGCTGCTACTAATACAGCCGCACTGGTTCAGTCTAGTCGCCTTTAAAATCATCGTTTCGAAAGCATTCAAGCCAAAATGTCTTTATTGCTGAAAAGCTTTCGAATATATGGAAATTGATTCCAAATATTCATTTTAGTTTTTTTTTTTCAAGCCTTTAACATAATATGTTTTACTAATATTCATAGTGGATCCATACGTGCTTCTCATGGTTACCTTGAGCGCCTTTTATATATGTCAAAAGAAATAATTTGTTTCTTTTTCTCTTTTTTTGATGTAAGAGCCACATTTTTCACTCTCGTTTTCTCTCTAAGAATTCTCTCTCGCAATAATTCCACGTGTATTGTCTCCTTCTTTGACTTTTTAACTTTTGCATCTCTTTCTCTCTTTTTACTTTCACGCCGTTTTTCCATGGTTATCTGTACATCCGGACGATGTACAGATCTGTGTCCTTCCAAGTCTGTGTTACTGATATCGACACCAACACAGCTGTATTCCAAACACCCAGCACATCTTCATTACGTTGCTTGGTTGGTTGGTTGGTTGATTGGTTGGTTGATTGATTGATTGGTTGGTTGCTGACACCAGGCGCGTCAACAGCCAAGACCATTAGTACCGTAAGTGTAGTGCATGTTTTATTGCGACCGTTCCCCGCTGGATCGTAAGGTTCGGCTCAGACCTACCGTCGGCTAGCGGGGTTCACTCTACCAGGTATCTCCCCCCAGCGGGGCACCGCCCCAGCTGGGACAAGTTCTATGCTCCCGGCCGGTCTCCCTGCGTATGTAGTAGTGTGGTGCAAGGAAGTGTAAATGTGTGTAAATAGGGATAGAACAGGGCAAGGAATGGTAGGTAAAATTGCGCACGGTCCGTGGCCCGTTTGTTAGGGTACTGCTCCGGCACTCGCCTGGTATGGATAGGAGACACTACGAAAGACTACCGATAAGAGCAGCCAGTCGCTAGAACTCTCCTCTAGACAGCGCCTGAACCCGACCTTGCTAACAAGCTAGTGTGGAAAATTCTGCCCCCATGGGGACTCAAACCAAGGGCCTCCCGGTCAGAGGCACTGTAGTGACATCAGTTCCTTTTTTGGCCCTCTTACATCCTATCCCTATCCATTCCCTTTCCTTCCCCCTCTTTCCTTTCTTGTGCGTCCATTACTCTCCGACCTTCTCCCCCCCTGGAAATCGCGCTTCCCCACCGACACCCTTTCCCCTTTCGGCGTCCCTGCCACCTCTCCGTTGCACGGAACACCCTCCGTCTCTCTCCCTCCGAAAGCCCTCTCGCCCCGGTCGCGGCCACTGCTCGCCTCGTTACTCTCGGGGGTTATTTCAACCGAAGACTAGCGGAGCTCGCACTTCCATATTTCAAGCCCGTTGATATTAAGTTCCCGCGGAGGCCCCCGAGAGAGCAGCCAACTAAAATCCAGTTAAGCACTTGCCAAATTGCATTCTTTGCGTGCCGCGGCGAGGAAAGAGGCCGCACCAGGCTTCATTATCTAATGGACAGTCGGGTGCAAAGCGGAGAGAGCACTGCTCCCTCCGGAGGAAAGTCGGAGAGGCTGGAAGACAGTGTGAAGGCCTCGCTCGACGCTCGTCGGAATGGGTTTCGTTTTGTTGGGGTTGCGAGTGTGCTCGCAATAGAAACCTAATTAGCTTGTGCGTGATTTATGTTGACGAAAGGGTAATTTGAAACTGTTAATACATCTCGACTTCGCAGTAAAACTATTGTAGCAAAATGCGCGAAACGAAGTGATGCTAAGCTAACTGAATGCTGTTTCGACACTGTGTTTTGCGCGGTGTGAAGTGTCAGACAAATACTTGTAGACACGCACATACTTGGGCGTCAGTGTTTTAAAATGTGAGGTGTGAACGAATGAGTTCATAATTTAGAAAATGAAGTATGCTTTCATTGACGTTTCTTTGGGTTATCTTTATTAATTTCTTGGTTCTTGTTCGTAATGTAACATTAAAGTACATAACACAGAAAGTATTTGCTGCATTCTTCATTTTGAGAATTCTGTCATTATTGCAACGCACGTTAATATTAAAATGCTTTACGTATATGTATGTTCTTGGATAAATAATGAGTTACAACCGAACCAATTCGTTCGATGTGGTAGGCAAGGTATTTCAGAAAAATGAATATCGTGATCGCAGTCATGCGAGGATGATTGTGTTGCAATTGATTGTAATAGGCTGCAGATTGTGAATAAAATGACTGTGAGTGAATCGACTAACACTCTTAGATTAATTTCCAATTTCCACCATGTTGTTTTTCCAACCCATTTAGGAAATAGAAACATCTTCTTTACTTCATTGCTAGTTAGTTCTTTGGTTAATGTAATAGGCTAAGCTAATTGATCCTTTGGCTAAGCTAACTACATAACATCTGAATTGGTACATTAGAAGAGATTAACTATGACCAGAAATTTAATAATATAAAAAAGTATGAAATACGTTATATTAAACATTTACGCTTCTTTGTCGGACTAATGTACTGTGATCTTTGGGAAGATCGTTTCGGAACATTCAGTAGTAGCGCGATTTCATTCAAAGCGATCGGATGTGTAACTCGGCTCGCAGATGTCTCGAATATATAGTGATGAAATCATTTCCCTATATGCGTTTTTAATAACGAATATCATTTATGAAAATTAAACTGTGAAAGAAAAAATGACGGAAAATGTACGAAAGCGTGTTTTTAAGCATTTCCAACACTTTCATTGCAAGCAAATCGAGTTAAACAAACAATTCTTCGTATCTCCAAAATAGTAATTTTACTGCCTTATCAAATAGGTCACCAAATATAATTGATTTGTGGTTTGATCACTTAAATAAATATTTATTATTCGACATTTTTGTTTTACAGCGTTGTAATAGCATTTTAGCGAAATATTTTTAGATATACCAATTTCAAGAAGATCGGTCATTTTTTATCTATGATCTTAAGTTTTAATGATTATCTTAAGCACAAAATGACAAGTGATAAGTGTATTTTATGGTTTCTCCCTCACACAAATCGGTGAACTCAGTGAAACAACAATTCACACATAGACACAAATCGTGCAATAAAATTACAAACCTGAGGCGCAGACTGGGAATACGGGCTCCACGAAATCAATACCCACGCCCGTTGCTTCCGCATTCGATGTCCGTCCCGTGTTCAACGTCTAAACATGCACTTCGTGTGCGCGTCGCGTGTCAGGCGTCGGCCGAGCCCTTGTGACAACTCCTCACCAGCGCTCGCATTTCTCACTGCCTCTTCCGCGGCCGCGCGCACGTCGAGACGCGTAAATAATGCACAAGAAGGGGACGCTACCCTCCGCCAGTGGACGCTTTGCTCGAGGCGCCGCGCCGTCAGCCGCCAAGTGTCCAAACTCTCGCCAGATTGCGCGTCGGCTCCCGTGTACGCAACAATATGTTAAACGGTTTCAATTGTTTTTATTTGTATCTACAAGTTTGCCTCATAGGGATTGTTACAATTTTGAACGATAATCCACCATTCACTACACACCACACCCCACACCACACACGTGTGTGTGTGTGTGTGTGTGTGTGTGTGTGTGTGTGTGTTGTATGTTGGCGCGCAGTGTATAGTGAATGATGGATTATCGTACTAAATTGTACTATCGTACTATTGTACTATCGTACGGTATTGTATATATATATATATATATATATATATATATATATATATATAAACACGCACAATTCATTAAAATGAAAAAAAATATTTATTTAAAAATGTAGTTTAAAACTGTGTTAAAAATTCCGAAAACTGTATCCTGCCCTATGTCAGGAAACAATTTACTACTTCAAGGACATGGACAACTGGACGGGATTGTTCAAGAAATGTTAAATATTCCACAATGACACCCCACAATGACATCTCAAGAAAATGTCCGCAAGTACTGAAACTAATCGATGTTTATTATCTTTTGCTAATTGTCTAAGATAATTCGTTATTTGTCTTTTGTATGCACTTAAGACTGCACATGCGTATCAAATGTAAATATATAGGATTTTTTAAAAAATAAATGACGCACATATTTTTAATATGTTTAATGCATTCGTAAATGACTTGCATATTAGTGAAACCTCGTCTACTAAACATAGTTTTGACATGGGCAGTGCTTCCCATATTAAAACAGACAAACATTTCTGCAACTTTCTCTTTCGCATTCACAAGTGGATATAAACGAAATATATTATTTAAGCCGTGGTTTCCCACAACTTCTTATGAGGAGAACACCCCGTAGGAGCTCACATCAACGAATTCTTCAAAAGTTGCCAAAGTACTCACCATGAAGTAACTACGGCACAGGCTACAAAAACCCGGCGCGCGTTATCATAGGAACATTATTTTTGGCAAGTTGGCAAGTTGGTGTTCGCGGCCGCGGGCTCTTTGGACAACACTGAGCGCTGCCTGGCGGCGGCAGCGCGCGACATCGGCTGCGGGGGAGGCGGCGGCAGCGGCGGCGATAACGAGAATGGATGCCGGCGCTGGCGGCGATGGAGGCCATTATCTACGCGCCACCTCCTCCTACGCCCACGCCATCGTACTCGTCGTTGTCGTCGTCTTCGTCGTCGCCACCATCGCCATCGTCGGGGTCGACGCTGTCGCTATCGTCCATCTGTTGTCGTACATCGTCTTTTTCAGTGTATGAATAAATGGCCGAGACAATCGTTTTGTCATCGTTATCCTAGTTGTCATCGTCTTCACTCTTATTGTATCTCCATTATCTCTTTACCTTTGACAACATCGTTTTTACAGCCAGAAAACTGCATCGGCGTCATCTTCGTATTCATGGAGATCATTGCTTTAGACAATAGTTTTCATCATCATATTCATCGGCGTCTCAGTTGTCATCGTCTTCGAATTCATTGTACCTCCAGAACGGTCTTAAATTCGACATCATCCTACATTGTCTTCATGGTCCGAAACCTGCATTGGTTCAGTCTCGCCCACGTCGTCACAGACATCGTTGCTTTATTGTACCCTTCGTCACCGGTGACTTCATCATTATCGCGTGCAATACAGTTTTTTTTTCGTTTTGATGATAGTTACGAAAGATGCTATTGTTGCCGTACAACACTGCCTACATTGTATCTAGCAATGGTGACGCCAACGCTGTCTTTACTAGTGTCAGTTACATTTCATATTATCCACTGCCACTCACAATCCTGCAAAACAGTCGATTTCTACTAGCCTTTATTAAATACATTTTGCTGTGACTGTCCCTTAGTATCTTCCTTTCCGTCTCTTATGTCGCTGTTGTCCTTTTTATTCTAAATCACCAATTTCTACCGTACATTTCACAAACTTCTTTCTCCACAACCTACACCCCCCAGCCAACAATTTCAATCAACTCGTTTCTTTCACCCACAACACCTGCTTCGATTTCTTCCCCTATTCTTCCATTTCCCCCTTCTTTTCTCGCACTTCCGCCGCCATCGGTTCCTGCTCGAGGAACGTGCGCGCTGCGTCGCGTCGTCACCGCCTTCTCCTCGAAAGCGCTCTCCCCTCCCTTCCCTCCCTCCCTTCCCTCCCTCCTCCAACACGCCCGGCACGCGCCCCTCCGCCTCTCGGCGCTTCGTTCTCTCCTGCTTTGCCGCGTCCGCGCGCAGCCCCCTCGGCGCCGACGCAACGCCGCCGGTGAGCGGTGGGCGAACTACAGATAGGGAGGGCAAAACGAAGAAGAAAAGCACAACGCTAAATAAAAATATGATATTATATTGGGTGTACAGGTGCTAAACCTAGGGATTCATTCTAATCTTATACTAACCTTTCAAACTACTATTTACATTTGACGCTACTTAATTACGTTATTTACACGCACTTGCACTAAATTTACATACTAACTTACACACAAAGGAAACTTACAGTAGACAACACATTATTTACTTTCATTTGCATTCATATTCTAAACGTGCAGACTAACACGGAGGTTTTATAGTTTGCCAATCAAACTTGCACGGGTTTCTGAGAGTCTTATCATTGGGACTGTCCTGGAAAGACCGCTCCTAGGCATAGAGTCGTTTCCGCCTGCATGCTGCAATCTCCCTCAGACTGAAATGCGAATAGTAAGTGATCCCGGCCGTCCACGTTTTCAATGCTTTAAATAATTACTATTTCAAAATAAAGGCTCACATCTGATTAAATGCAATGTGTCTGAGATATTCAAATGTCAAAGGGTTAAATGGTAGAAATTACAAATGTTGGAAGAAAGAAAGAAAGAAATCGGAGAAATAATATTATTTTTGAGCTTATTAGGTGATCTATTTTTCGATCGGGGTGAATTTCAGTACTGAGATCAAAATTTGGTTATGTTCTTGTTAAAGAAATTTGACTATGTTCTGTCTTTCGGCTTAGGGCGACAGTGTGTGTTTTCTTTAGTACATCAAAATAACGCATACATAGTTATCACAATCAATTGCTTCAAAATACCTAACTCTTCATATTTCTGGCACATCCAACATAAAATATCCAATAATTTCAATGTTGAAAAATTTTCTCGTTCTTTTCGAATCCTAATTTCTGTGATAAAGCAAGCATCTATAAACACAGCGTTGAATAGAGTACAAGGACATTTTATTTCTGATCTTGTTTTCGTTTTCCCCCGACACCTAAGCACTGTGCGCGCCCCGACGCCCTCGACGCCCCCGGCGCCGGCGACGACGCTCGCTCGCTTCGCCGCCTATCTCTCACCTCCCCTCCCTGCTCGCGCGCCCGCCCCGAGGATCCATCTTATCAGAAACGGCTCCCCCTCGCCGACCGGGCGGGCAGTAAGGCGCCTCGGCGCCGCCGACGCCGACTCCGGCGCCGGGAAGAAGATATCAACAAATTAAAGTCAATTGGAAAAGCGCGCCCCCGCTGTTCTCACTAGATCTCCCAGGCGGGCGAAACGGAGGGAGGCAAGGAGGATCGGAGAGAGAGGGTGGGATGGAGATGGGGCGGGCGTGTACTGACTGGCAACCGCTCACGTTGCAACGGCTGAGGCACTGTGCCTTGTCCCACCCCGACCCGTCCTATTCCGATCCGATCCGATCCGAACCGATCCGATCCGATCCGATCCGACCGACCGAACCGATCCGACCGATCCGATCCGATCCGATCCGATCCGATCCGATCCGATCCGATCCGATCCGATCCGATCCGATCCGATCCGACCCGACCCGACCCGACCCGACCCGTCCCAACTCGTCCCGTTGCGTCCCGCTCCGTCTCTTGCCGACTCGCCCAGTCTCGCCCCATCGCGTCCAGTCTTGACTAGACTCACCCAGTCTCGTCGCATCGCGCCGTCTTGCCAAGTCTCACTCAGTCTCGCTCCGACCGTTCCCGTTCTGCACCACCGTATCCCGCCCCGCTCCCTCCTCCTTCCCCCCCAGCCTGACTTTGCGTGGTATTTCACGGGGAGACGCCCGCGTCTTCTGGAAGCCACGCCCATCTGCTTCGCCGTCCCGATGGCGGTTTCGCGCCCTTCACGCTGAGGAGTGGCTTGCATCGCAATGGCTATCACATGCGCCTTCCACCGGTGGACACCGGATTCGTTCCCCGGTCAACCCGCGTTGAGTTGGATGGACCATTAGACCGTCCAATGAGCTGACAATAGAATAACTAAAAATTCTGTTAAATACTCGACAACAACCATCCTCTGGCATTTCAGCCCCAAGGAAGGTCACGAAATGATAAATTATTAACACATACGTTTTCCACCGTTGGGGACCGGAATCGATGCCCTGGTAATTTAATTAGTTTCTAGTAGACACAGCGAGCTTCCAACTGGTTTTTCACAGGTCATTCGTCATTCACATCATTGTCGCAATGATCTCTACATTAGTTGAGCCTTAGTTATTGAATCCCCAATAAATTAATTAATAATAAACCCGGAGTTAAGGAAGGTATCTCTTTGCAAGAGAAGGCGCGAAATATTTGGTGTGTGTGTGTGTGTGTGTGTGTGTGTGTGTGTGTTTGACTAATGTCCATACTCTGTATCTCCGGCTCATTGACCTACCATCAACATATATTGATTGGAAGTTTTAATTTTACTCTCCTTTGTTCTCCCAACATTACCAGCTATTGTCGACTTCCATGTTGATCGCCAAGAACAAATAACAACGATATCACACTTGTATAAATAAATCCGTTACAAGTTGCATGCGCATTCACTCTAACAGCTTTTTGCAGAATGTTGAAAGATTGTTTCCAGTACCTTCAGAGAAAATCGTCTTTATAAAATTATCACCACTTTCATTGCGTTAAAATATTTACCAGGTAAATATCTCCGTCGCGACATGTCATGTGAGATATCTTTTTATCTGACTTCAAAATTGGTAGAAGGTAGGGATGCATATACTGCGTAGTTAACTTTTACAAGATAATATCAAAGAGCCATTTTATGATATTTGGTCTCAAGCGTACGAGCAGACATATGGTATGCTAGGAAGATGGACGAAATGGGAATGAAAACGTAAATCACTACTGAGACGAACATAACATTCTTAGCATAGTGATGCTAATGCATTTGAATCATTAAATGAGTGAATGAGTGTCGAAGTATTGTATTTTCCCTAACAATATATATAGTTAACAATTAATTTCAGTATTCATTCAATTCATCGCAACACGATTTAAACATTTCTCTTTTTTCATTAATTTTATTACTACGAATGTCAAAAGCCAAACAATCTCACTGCGCGTGTTCTCATAGACCTTCTCTTCATCCTTCTCAGCGCCGTTCTTCCTTATGAATCATCTTTTCCACGATGCTTTCCGCCATCCACAACATAGCACTTTCCGTTGCTCACCCCCTCTGCTCCCCCAGGATATTCAGTACCCCACTTCCGGCGCGTTCGCCCCCCCCGCCCCCGCCCCGCCCGCGCCATTTCGCAGCCTGCGGGGGCGAGCGCATCTTCACCGTCGATCGTCAGCACCTCCCCGCCCCCGCCTCCGCCCCGCCTCTACCACCCGCCCATTACAGACTGCCTTCGCCGCCCTCGTTCTCGCCACTCCATGCCCGCGCCACTCCCCGCCCTCGCAATTCCGGTCTCGCCACTCCCCGCTCTCGCCGCTCCCCGCCCTCGTCACTCCCTGCCCTCGTCACTCCCTTCCTTGTCTCTCCGTCCTCGCGCTCTCTCCTTGTCTTTCCCGTCCTCGCGTCTCTTCCTCGTCCTCTCTTCCTTGTCTCTCCCGTCCTCGTCGTTCTCTTCCTCATCGCTCTCTTTGTTTTCTTTCTGTTCCTTGTCTCTCCCGTCTTCGACACTCTCTTCCTCGTTGCTCTCTTCCTTGTCGCTCCCGTCCTCGATTCCCATCCTCGCTACCCGCGATCTCGCTGCTCCCGTTCTCATCGCCGCAAACTCCCCGCTTATGTCATTCGCACCACCTCCTCCTCCTCACCAACCCATTTCATCGTTTCCTTCCCTCCTCATCCAATCTATCTCCTCCCCCTCCCTCTCCACCGCAAGACCATTGCCACCTCCGCGTCGGCCACTGTCTGCACCGCCCCTTTCTCCGCGGCCGCCGACAACCAACCCTTCCAACCCCCGTCTTCCCCCCCGATGAACGGCCTCCCCGAAGGCCCCTCGGGCCACGGCCGCGCCGCGCCGCGCCGCGCCGGCAGAATATGCGAGGGCGTCGCGGTAGCCCCAGGGCGCGCTCGCAAACAAACAAAAGCCTTGATACGCGCGCCATCCACGTTTATTACGTTACCTTCCTCTGTCCCATTTTCCAAGTTATCTGAGAATCGTTTACGGTCAATAGAACGCGATGCAAACTTTACTGCTGAGGGGGGAAACTCGCCAAGAACTTTTGGTACGTCAGCAATACTTGTGCTTGTTGTACGTAACCCAAGTTACTCGTGTTCTAAACGACCCATTCTTTTATATTTATTAAGTAGGAAAACGCAGAAACGAAAAAAAATCCTTTAAAGGGTTAAAGTGGTAAATTGTTATTAATACATAGTCTAAAGTTTGCCTGACAGGAATTCCGATAAATTGGTCGTATGAAGACATTTTGACTAAAATTGTTGTTTTATAGGTTTTATCAATTTATTTATTTATTTATTTATTTTGTACGCAAAGCAATGCGTGCATATTACCCTTTATGTAATGTATAGAAAGCGTATAGAGTTGTAGAATGTTGTAGGAAACACCTCGATGTATAAGTGATGTTCTCAACCAGCAACAAACTCTAATAGCATGATGGTCATTTCAAGATACTATCGGAAGAATTCATGTCTACGTAATCGTTCTGAATATACCATGTGTAATCTTGTTAATGCGCATAATTCAATCATTGTCAAGGTTTCTTTTTTCTTGAAAATAGTGTAACCTTATCGGATTCTAATCCGACCCAAATGCATTCAGCTTACACAGGCACAAATCCGAATAAAATAGTGGAAATGTCATTACACATTAAATACATATACATTTTTAACACCAAATTTCGAGGTACGTAAATTAACAATGATTTCCTGGAAACTATCTACTATTTTATTATATCAGAATATCACAGAACTCTAATATTCAAAGCTTGTCTATCGCATGAGACAAGACTACTTCTCCACTTCGGAGACCAATAGGACCCTAAATCCACCCGTTTCCCCTCCCACCCAGAGTCTGACGAGAGCGATCGACGCGTGCAGCCACGTGTTGCGATGCATCGAACTCAACGATCGAGTGTTGAGCTCCGCTCCGCACCCGGGCCATTCCCGAGCTCGTGAAGGAGCCGCGATATGCCCGCATATAAAGATAAAAACTTCTCCGATATTCCCTACTTTATTCCGCACATTTCTCAAGAGATTTCCCCACGCCCGGATAGGAGTGTGGAACGGGTGCGAGAGAGACGAAACGAAAAAAAAAAAAAAGGTTGGAAAAAGAAGAGAAAAAAAATGCCTCGCCGCTTCGAAACTTCATACCGGCCCCATTTTCCCCATGAACGTAGTGGACATCAATATTTATAACGCCTACTCTCCTTCTCTACCGTCCCCGGCCGGTCGCTGAAACATCAAACCTGAACAGTGAAAACCGTTCGTTTTGAAACTGCTAAGCCCAACACTTCTCCCCTCCCGCTCGCTACACACTTTGCACGGGTAAATTATTCAGCTCGGTATTTCCATGCGACCTCGAGTTTATCGCCCAACGACGGGCGTGTTGTGCGTGTTGTGAGGGCGGTCTCGCCCTCGCCCCCGCCCGCGCCGTCGCCGCCCATTTCCCGATGGCTCGCTCCACCCTTCGCGAGAGGGGAAGGCTGTGGCGGCGCCATTTTGTGACGATGGCTCGACAAAGGAGGAGGAGCATTGTGATTGTGTGGAGAAAAAAAGAGGAAAGGGGTTGGAAGAGAGGTCTCTTTCTGAAACAAGGGTTGCCAACTTTTTTGAAGAGGACGCCATGCAAGAATTTCCTGATGAACTAATTACTTGATAGCTATAGCGTAAGTTATGATCATGTGCGTACTTCATTGATACAAAAGTGAAGCTGAAAAAAATAAAACCACAATTTACTACTCATAACTTGTAGCAATATTTTGAAACGGTCGTGAAAAGTATCAGATAGAACGTATAGAGTATTACATAGTTATTTTTAATTCACAGAAATTTTACTTTTCTTTCATACTAAAGAGTCTGGGAAAAGAAAATACAAAGTCATGGAGTTCAAATTATATAAGATAAAGTGTACAAGGTTCTACTGTATTCGTAACAAAATAAAAATGATAGTTATTTGTTTTAAATAATCGGGAGTTCTTTTCGAAAACGCGAAATAAATCTATTACATTACTAAGAAACTTAGTTTTTTTCAAATGTTAAGTGTTTGTTTAAATGTTTTCATGAACAGGACTCCACGCGCGGGTTTAAAGAACTTTGGAGAACCCTTTTGTAGAAAAAGCATAAAAGAAGAGTCAGTCCTTCTGAAGTTGAGATTCGTTTTGTCGTGTTCAGCTGTCTGTGAAAAATAGGATTTCGATTTGGAGAGATGTTGCAATACGCTGGAAGGGGTGAAGGATTGTAAATGACGGACATTTGTCGAAGTGTTCTGAAGGGCTGGTGTTCCAGATCAGTCTTTTTTGTTTCTTCTGTTTCAAACAAATGTAATAATTTACGTACGTAGTGACACTATTGTTCTTAAATGATCAGGAAAATTAGTTGGATTGCAATAATTCAGTGCCTAATATTGAATAACATGTATCTTAATTTATTATTATCTCCTGCATGAACCTTTCTGTGGTACTGGTGAGAAGAACCTCTATTGCAACGTAATTATTTCACCTGTTTTGAATTAGAATATTTCGCCTTACACTAAAATATCTTTCATAAACCTTTTTTAAAAATGTTTATAAATGAAAGTCATACGTTTTCAAGAATACTCCCTTTGCTTCCTAATTGACATACTTTTACGTGTTATTCTTGATGTCAACATAAAAGTAATAAATAGATAAATTTAACGTGGTAAGTATTCATCAATATTGAATTCAACATAATATTAAGGGGCAGTTTGAGCCTCCTGTGATATGCACTACACCAGAATTATTCTCTTAAATTCTGAATTTTGTTAATTGGATTTATGAACTCGGTATCTGACAGAGTGTATCGAGTCAAATGACAAACAGCAAATCGTGGACTACTACGGGATAATTTCTTGGAGCTATAATCTGTTAAATGACTTGCTACTTCCTCGCCCGCTTCCAACATCTTTAACAAGGTATACACAGAAACAAGAAGTTCTACTAAACTAAAATTGAGATCCTCACTTTTACATATAGCGAGAAACTTGCTTTGGTTTTGTTACAGCTTCAAACGCTAATTCAAACATTTTGAATTAGAATAATTATTTCACACGAGACAATAACCGTTAAGAGACGTCGTCTGCAAGGGTCGATTCGGCGTCCGCGTGGCCTCGACGCAGTCGGTCGTTGCCGAGAAGACAGCGACCTCGGCGTCGCCGCTGGTGGCGCAGACAGCGACAGCGGCGTCCTCGCCAACTGACGGGGGTGGCATTTATCTAGTGCGCGCCGGAGGCGGCGACCGCCCAGGGAGGCGGATAATGTGGCAGGCAACGAGGCGTCGGCGGTGGGATGTCAACGGCGACGCCGTGATGTGCGAGAGGCGCCGCGACGCTAAAGACATTAGCGACGCCCCTTCGGGAGTTTGACGCTGCCGCCGCCGCCGCCGCCTCCGCCGCCGCCGCTCCGCCGCCCCCCGCCGCCTCTTCCGCCTCCGCCTGCGCTACCGCCATCGCCGCCGCCGCCGCCACCACCACCGCCGCCACAGCCGCCTCCGCCGCCTTGACCACCACCGCCATCCCTGCCGCCTCCGACCCCGCCTACACTGCCACGCAGGGCGCTCGGAACGCCCGCTGGCGGACGCCGTGTTCTGCGCGTCGCAGCCGGCAATTAGTCAATTCTCTTCTGAACGACTGGACTGTTCTTGGTTCTTTTAAGGCCCTCTGTGAGGTATTGGATGAATAACCGCTCTTTGCAAGTTATTGGATATAAAAAGATCATTCGGATATTTTCAGTGACCCAACCTACCGTGTATTATTTTAATTTGCCCAAACTTGTATAGATTGAATGATGCCAGAGAGTCAACATTCGAATAATTGAACGTAAAAATTTAGAAAAATTATTTCTAATTGCTAGTTTGCTATGTTTGATTTTGATAATTTTACTATTTATATTTAACATATTTATTTTCACGGTTTCTATAAAAACGTAGAGAACATAATTAATCTATTTAAAATAATTGAATTTTATCTCCACATATCTGAAATGGTCGTAAGTTTTAGCATGTTTAAAAGAACAGATAAACTGATCCATTTGGAACACTAATAAAAAATGCATGTTGGGCATGTTGGCTGGAATTTGGCTTATTACTTGGATTTCTTTAATTCATTAATGTCACAACTTAAGATTATAATTCAAAATCAGAATTCAAAGTAAGTTAACGACACAAATCCTGGGGTTACATACAATCCTCATCGATCAGATTTGTTGAAATGATTCGCATCAAACATTTCTGTAGAATTTTCTGCTTAGCTTAAAAGTAGCTGTTCATTCCCGTAAAGTGTCACGCGTACTGATTAAAAATTACAATGACAATTTTGTGAAAATGGCGTCATCATGTGCACCGCTTAAACCCAACGCCAGCCAAAAACAACAATACGAACAAACATAAAAAAAAAACGACCCATTGCTCAAACCGCAGGCCGCATGCACTGAGTCCTACAAACGATTCCATATTCCAACTCGATACCTAGGCGCACAGCCGATGCAATGAAAATGTTAACGTTGATGTACGATCAGTACGCAGGAATCCGCAATTGGAACGATGTGCACGAATCCTCCACCCTCTCACCCTTTCTCCCTCTCCGTCCCTCTCCACCCCAATTCACTCTGACACGTGGACGCGGGGATAAAAATTTACACTCAAACGGGGAATAAACAACATGTGCTGGGAATGACCCGATGCCTTCACCACAAAAACCCTGGTCCGCGTTTAGACAGGTGCCGGCAGCTCGGAAGCCTGTTAAACAAACTTTTCAGAGACTCCCTAGAGACAATCGCGGCAGAACGCGAGCTCATAAAAATGGCCGCCATTGATATTCGGTTATTTTTACGACATACGCCGCGGCTTGTCCATGAGTTTCTCCGGTTCGCTGTGTGAAAGCGGACGTGAGGGGGTTTTGTTTGGAAAAGTGTCCCATTGACCGTGAATTTACTCGATTTGAGTGAGCAAAATGTCTATCTCGTGGTTTGTCTTCGATGTTGCGGTTCTGTGGAGGGAGTTTGGTGGATGTATAACCTGGAGGTAAAATGTTTCATTTTAATGTTCCCGTGTTTTCCGATTGCATGGCTACACGAAAACAACAAATGTTATGACTTATTCTCCATAAAACTTTGCAAAATAATCGTCTTATGTGTTGAATGCAGAGACCCTTATGTCAATGTCAACATTAATGCATATTCGCTACAAGGTTTTTGTAATCAACTTAGTGACACATATGGCTAAACATTTCCCTTTGAATCCATTTTGGGAGAATGATTCTACTACGATATTCTTATGAGCATGTTATCTTAAATTTCAGTATGCACTGTTATTATAATAACACAATACATATTTTTATTATATTTCACATCACTTTGAGAAGCCCGAGTACAGATATGTTGATGCACAAAACTATTTTTTGTTCATTACGGTTTTAATTCCGGATGAAATGTATTTCGAAATTATGCGATTTAAAACTGTATTGTTTAAACAGAAGGTTAATGCGTGTCAAAGGGCGAGAGGCGAAACAAAACATTCGGGGCGATCAGTCGAACGGGCGATCCAATTTCGGGCAGACTCACCTTAGTGCACGCATTAACCTCCGGCATAGACCCTCACGCCGCGGTTCTGTTGAAACGTGCAGTATTAATTGGATTTTGCAATATTGACAGTGTATAATTTCGTAATCGCATTTTTTGAAAATGTAATTCCCCTAGGATTTCATTTGTAAAATAATAATCTTTGTCGTTTTATACATGTTTGTGCATGTATTTCAATTTATTCCGGATTATCGTAATCAAATTGTGAATATTCATGATTTCATAAAGTATTGACTTTTTGGCTAAATCACACCATTGTCATTTTACCTAGAGCAATTAGTTTTCATTTATGTTTTAGTGTTGGTTAAAATGTGATATAACCCTTTAATAACATCAGACTGATAATTGGAAATTGTATCTTTCGTATAGCATATAATAACATTTGCAATATCCAATTTTGTGCTTAGGATACGCATAACAAATCATTTCAAATTATACCTGTGTGGAATGCCAGCAAAGCCCGAACTTAATACTCCCACGGCGTGCTTCTTTTCTCTGTGAAAATGGGGACGCGAGAATCGAAATTGTCATAAAACATGCAGGTAATATTTGCCAAATTGTGAAAAAAATTAAAATTACTGTCGGGCATATCACGTAACCTGTTTAAATTCTTTTTTTTAAACTGACTGCATTTTGAAAGCATTTTTATCCCACATGTCATTCTTTTAGAGTCATCGTGTCAACTTTCGTGTCTATCGATAATTTTTTTTCGAGAACTTACAGTAGAAATTAAAACGTCAATGCTACACGAATTACAAATTAAGAAAAATTTACGACAAATAAATTAAATTTTAGCTTCCGCATCAGTCATATTTTCAATTAGAAGGTAAATAATTTAATAATGTTAATTATCTTTAAATTTTTTGAAACTTTGGATTATTTGCAAATTCGAAAACGAGAACAAAATAAAGGATAAATCCAGATTTGCATCAAGCTAATAAATAAATATATAAATAGTATTTCCCTAATGGTGTGTGGGCGCCGCCTTATTATGAAGAAGAATTAAATCTATGTGTAAGACTTAAAGTCAGTTCTTTAGTTGTAAAGCACGCAAGACAGCCCCTGCAACTACACTAAACGAACAGGAAAACTCAGAAAAAAATCCGATCAAAAAGAATACCTACCAGCGAATCCTCCAATCCCACAACCACAGTCTAAAAAAAATCTAATCAGCGTGGCCAGAGGAGAGGGGTCACTCCACCTCCTCTCCCTGGCAGTCCGGAGTTCACAACCGACCGCGGGCGCGGCTTCAAATATATGAGGCGACAACGCTAATATCGCGGGTGCCGGGTTCGGAGCGAACTCAGGCGATAACTCCAGCGGTGTCATCATCGTGTCAATGACGGCATGACGTATGGACCGCGCGGCACCGCCACCACCACTCACAACGCAGGGGCGGGGCGGGGGTGGGGGTGGGGTGGAATGAGGGGGGCGGGGGGGGCGCCGCGACTCGCTCGAGCCCAGGTGACAACACGCCGGGCCCCCGGCACACCGCGTTCGATTTAACGATGATGTTAATGACGATGACAATTCAGCGTCGATGACAATGACTGCGGGCGCGGCCGCGTGGAAAGCGTGCTGCCCGGGGGCTGCCGCACGCGTATCGCACGGGCGTGCGAGAGGAGGGAGGGGGGGAGGGATGAAATACTGCGTGTCCGAGCGGCGGAGGTGAAGGGGACGGTGATTGCTACTGAGGGTGATGCGGATGGTGGTCGGCTGCTGCAAGTGGCGATTAGGGTGCAGTGGCGTCAACGTTAGGTGGAATGAAGGGTCAAGGAATAAGTGTATTAGAATGAATGTGTGGCGTCCTGAATATTAGATAGAATGAAGGCAGTAAGATGCAGCAAAAGAAGGTTATTGATATTGGATTAGAATGGATTGGGTTTGGTCTACTGGGAATAGGGAATGACGTTTTCTGTCGTGAAATGTCAAGAAATGTGAGTGAAAGTAAAGGGTGCAAGTAACTAGAGGATTAACTCGAAGATAACTGACGTTCTAAGTGGAGATCGTGGTTGAAGTGAGTAACTGTACGTACCTA
Source organism: Teleogryllus oceanicus (assembly GCA_964035755.1). Classification (NCBI taxonomy): domain Eukaryota; kingdom Metazoa; phylum Arthropoda; class Insecta; order Orthoptera; family Gryllidae; genus Teleogryllus; species Teleogryllus oceanicus. Next base: position 72,438,369 of record CAXIVR010000005.1, on the reverse strand, counting down.
AAGAAATTAAATATTTCTATACCGTGAGGCTTGTATGATGGTCGCCAAACAGCGACATTAGTTGACAAAGAGAACAAGGAATTACTATACGGGGTTGGCCAAATTGAAGTGCCATGAACGATGAATGTTGAAGAATCGAGGAGGTAAGGAGAAAAAATTGGAAAAAAAAAAGAAGAAGGGAAGAGAGGGGCGAGTGGTTTGTTCAAAAAGAATTAAACCGAGTTGGACATTTTGAGCGAGCGAATGAGAAGGGAGAGAGCGAATGTGAGAGATGAGAGAGTGAGAGGCAGATCGAGAGTGAGAGATACAACGAGAGTGAGAGATACGAGAGTGAGAGATACAACGAGAGTGAGAGATACAACGAGTGTGAGAGATACGAGAGTGAGAGATACAGTGAGAGTGAGAAGTGCAATCAAAGTGAGAGACACAATGAGATGAGAGAACAAGAGAGGAGAGATACGAGAGGAGGATACATGAGAGAGAAGGCAATCAAAGTGAGGACACAATGAGAATGAGAGACACAATGAGAGTGAGAGAACGAGAGAGCCGGGCGGGGGAGCGACAGAGCGAGCGAGAGGCAGGCCGCCTGTGGGCGGGGCGGCGGCGGCAGCGAGAGCGCGCGCCCAGCGTAGGGGTGGCGGGGCCCGGCGCGGACGCCAATTGTTTGGGGGCGTGTCGCACGCGGGCGGCCGATAGAGCGCCGACGGGGGCGAGATGGCGCGTGCGATACACGCGTGCGCGCGCCCGCGCCGCCGCCTCCCCCCCCCCCCAGTTCGACACGACGCGGTGCTGTCAAAGGGCGGTCCGACACACGTCCGTGGTGCGGTAGTTAACACGAGCCCTTTGCAGAACAGCGGGCAGGAGAACTGCAAGTGTTCGCAAGTGGTGCAGGGAAACCTTGCCTTGTAAACCAATGCAAAGGGGAAAGCTGCAAAATTATTGTGACAATCCAATAAAAGACGATCCATTATATATTAATTGTTATTAAGTCATTTTAACAAACTCATGATTGTAAGTCTTGATAGTTTTATATTTTGTGAGGTAAGAAAAAAGTTTCTGAATGGAAGCGAAGGAAATGGCTAGCGATTGTTTTCAACACTGTTTATATGCAAAATCATTCAGAATTTTTACTCCTAAAATATTCGCAATATTGTATTTCATGTTATAATTCTGCTTGTTCTTAAAATATTGTAGATTGCGAAAGAAAATTGCTTTGGAAAGTGTTATTGAAAAAAACTGTTATTGCTCCATTTCTATCGAATTCTTTCCTTAGAATGTTTTCATTTCATTACTCTAGATGAGTGTGTTATGATTATTGATAGAGTGAGAAAAAGTGTCATTCATTATTATTATCATCGATAATAGAATTACTTTTTAAATGGCAATAGAAATGTTCATGTCTCGAGTATTTCTTTCGACATTTGCGTCAAATAACATTAATCAAACCGATGGATTATTTGCGTTTATTTTTCTTTTCGTTGACAACTGGCGAAGAACAACTCATCACATGTAAAAAATGAATTTAATTCCCTTGGGTTACTTACGATATGAACACCCTTCAGTAATTCATCGAAGCAACATGCATGTTATTGAAAGAAGTATTCGCTAAGTAAAAAATAACATCCAAACAAAATAATATATTGGTGTTAGCAATTATGGTACTACTGAGATGATAGCATCTGTTTGAAAAATATTTCGCTTTTTTTTCGAAATGAATAGTATTATCAAGGAAAAAAGACATTTCAAAAACGTGCATGTTTATTGAAATAATACACGAAATACTATTAATCAGACATAATGAATGTTTTTATGCTCTCGTGGGATTACTGACAAACGTAAAGAACAATACATGAAGAATGAAAAAAATTCCTTGGGGGAAATTCCATTTGATATTAACATGACAGGGAACAATCGACCGTACATCACATTCACTTTATTAAAATGTGCAACCGTTAAGTATTTGAGAAGGTAAAAACAAGGATGAAACAATAAAATGTGATCACCGCCGATAGAGTTAAGTATCACAGATAAGGAAAACACGTAATACAAATTTTGATGTAAATCTCAACGAGAAATGACATTTCAAATCAGGAGTGAATTTAAATAACTATAAGAAGAAAAATACCACGTGCAAAGAAATAAATTTTGCACACACATAAAAATATATAACTGATATGTAAGTGCACATTTATGAATAAAACAAACAAGAAAACTAGTAAAAGAAAAGAAAAAAAATCTATCAATGTACTATCAATGTGTTGGGAATCCTGAGTCCTACATGCAAAGTTTCTTTAAAAAAATAGTCAAAAAGAAAATAACATTAAGGACTACCGCCGGAACCCTTGTGTATAATCAGTACACAAAGAAAAAGTTTAAGCAAATATTACGACAGGCCTACCAATGGTGCTTCTCTCTCCAAGACGTACCGAATCACTAGATAAATTATAAAACAGGTACAAATGTTTTTGTAAGTAATGAAAAAAAATGTAATATGACAGGCTATTGACTACTCACTAATCGTGGGAATTCTGATTTGGTGTTGTTGACGATCTTATAAGAAGAAATAAAAGAGGTCATCTTCGTCATCATATTAGCTTTATTAAGATAGCCGGCTTTCGACGCCTTTGCCGTCATCGTCAGTCTCGCTGTTTTCGGCAAAAGTCAGTAGACTGTGCCGTGTATCGGTAGACTGCGGCAAAAGTCGGTAGGCACAGTCTACCAACTTTTGCCGAAAGCAGCGAGACTGACGATGACGGCAAAGCCGTCGAAAGCCGGCTATCTTAATAAAGCTAATATGATGACGAAGATGACCTCTTTTATTTCTTCTTACTCATTAATCCTCAGGCGCAACCGCTGAATATGTACAAAAGTCATGGAGAAAATAATGGTATGGCGCTAATTTCGAGCGACTGACGCGGCGCGTCCTCGAAACAGATGTCATCGTCCGGCGGCGGGTGCGTGGGCGAGTGACAGCTGGGCGCGCCTAGTGCATTTCACGCGTTTCGAAACGCCCGCCGTCCGTCGAGACATCCTTCACGCCGGGAGGCGCCGCGTTGGCCACAGGGGGTGGGGCGTTGCGACGTGCGAGTGGCAATGAGGCCCTTGCTCCTTACAGGACGGCCGAAAATCCAAGGTTCCCACCGACAAGGGTGACCCAGGGCATCAACTGGCACTGCGGTGCCTCTGATCGGGAGGTCAGAGTCCTGACGGCGACAGTCTTTTCGATTCTAGCTACAAATCTAGGTCGAGTTGAGCTGCTGTCTGGAGGAGAATTCTAGTGGCCGGCTGCTCTGATCAGTATTTTTCAGTGATTGATTGATTTTTTTCGTGTTTCCGGGCGCGTCAACTGCTTCGGTCATTAGTTCCGTTAGTGTAGTGCATATTTGTTTCTCGGAAGTGGCGGTGATCTTTCCCCTGCTGGATGGCGAGATCCGGCGCCGACCTGTCGTCGACTAGTGGGGTTTCCCCCTAACCAGGACTCTCCACTAGCGGGGCACCGCCCCAGCCGGGACAAGCTCTAAATTCCCGACCGGTCTCCCGGAATATGTGGTAGTGTGGTGTATGTTAGTGTAAGTGAGGAAGATAGGACAAGGAAGACGAATGACAGATCGCATGCGGTTCGTGGCCCGTTTGGTAGGGTACTGCTCCGGCATTCGCCTGGTTTTGATCGGAGAAACCACGGAAGACTACCGATTAGAGCAGCCGGCCGCTAGAATTCTCCTCCAGACAGCGACTGAATTCGACCTACCTGAAAAGCTAGTGTCGAAAATCCTGCCGCCGTCAGGACTCGAACCTAGGACCTCCCGGTTAGAGGCGCTGCAGTGACATCAGTTGATGCACTGAGCTACCGCTACCGGTAGTAGTTTTCTGTGTTTTTTCTTGTCAATACCTGGCGAACCCTAACAAATGGGTTAGGACCGCGCATAATATTTCATTTCTCTTCCTTATCCTATCCTCACTCTTTCTTAACACACTCCACACTTACATGCACTACACTCCTACACTTGTCTGGAGCTCAGAGCTTGTTCCAGTTTGGAGAATCCCTGCAAGCTGACATGTAAATCGGCGATGGATTCCGCCATTCGGTAGGGGTAGATTACCACTGCTTGCCGTGATAAAACATGCACTACGCTTACATGACTAATGCTCTTAGTAGTTGACGCACTCGGAATCACTGATCTATCAATCAAGTTCTCTATTATTGAAACGTCTTGCCGCACGTATCGCTCTCCTAGCACTTCTTCTGGAAGGATCTTGACTCTACTGAGGATAGAGTTGGGAAGGAAATCTCGCGACGACTGATGTTTTACATACTATTAGAATTGATTGGAGGTAACTATAGAAACGAGTACTTAGTGAAACTAGTCTCCAAAATTATTATCCAGGTGGTGGACGATTAAATCCAGCTATTCTACTACTCTGAAAAATTGAATGTTTTGAGGATAAGAATCTCACGGATCACGTAGTTTCTGTAGGCGAGAGGCTACTGGGAGAGCAAAAATAAGGGTTTGTAGAACTGAGAAAATCGTGATTAATAGATTGGGAAACAGACAAGTACTTTAACAATATTTATCATAACTTTTATTTCTTTATTACTATTTTCAAACCGTACAGGCTCGTACTAGCCTTTTATACATTATTTATATTTTGTGTTTCATATTTGGCCATGTAGATGGAAATGCGTTCTTACTGTGCGTTTTCCAATAACAGAAGTGGTGCCGCACGAAATGTCTTCGCAAGACGACTTGTCACCATTTGTCTTCCCTTGTGTCGCCGCGTGCAGGGCCGATGCTTGAACAGTCCGTGTCAACGTTCCTTCCCAATGTTGCGACCACTGCTGCCACGTGGAATTCATGCGGTAGTTCTCATATCACCTTTCTTGTCACAGTGATGTACACCTCAGGCTATCGTTTTTTTCTCCGTTTGTTTTATTTTTAATCTAGTTTTACGCTGCTTTATCTTAGAATAACTACACAATTAGACCCAACCTTAATTATACATCATTTCGTACATCACGCGTCGTAATTCCTTACCATACTCGTATATCACCTATTTTTAGTTCAACACCTTTGAATTGTCTCTCACATATCGTGTTTTAATTCTCGTTCTTTTCATTTCCTTTGATCGTTTCAGCTATGAACTTGATGTATTGTTATCAAAATCCAATCAAGCTATTAATGCAAATGGCTTCATCATTCTTAAACTAAAACACAATAACATAGAGCGTCTGCTTCTTATTACTTTTCTCGAACTGATCCTCTAATTAATAACCTTCCTACGAAATTGAACGGTTCGTTTCCCGGAAGACGATTCCCAGACAAGACAACGTTCTCCCACATTAGCAAACGATCTCACTTTAATGCCAACTAAATTTCAAATAAGCTAATTGTAGCTATAAGAACCTCGCGTCCTTACCGCCTTTTACGTCCCATCTGGGTTCATTTCACGAATTATCGAAACAGACGTTTTATGTTCAACACTGCAATTTCATATTTTAAATGGATCGGTGGTTCTAAATAGCACTCCCTCTTCTTAACTCCTCTATTTAACTCATCTCTCATCCTCCTCCCTCTGCGCTCTTTATCCCCTCATTCCACCTGAGTTTGGTTTGTTTTGTTTTTCGTGTTTCCGGGCGCGTCAACTGCTTTGGTCATTAGTCCCGTTAGTGTAGTGCATGTTTTTCTCGGGAGATGGCGGTGATCTTCCCCCGCTGGATGGCAAGATCCGGCATCGACCTACCGTCGGCTAGTGGGGTTTCCCCCTAACCAGGAACTCTCCCACCAACGGGGCACCGCCCCAGCCGGGACAAGCTCTAAGTTCCCGACCGGACTTCCGGAATATGTGGTAGCGTAGTGCATGTTAGTGTAAGTGTGTGTGTAACGGGAGAGGATAGGAGAAGGAAGAGGAAGGACAGATCGCGCGCGCTTCTGTGGCCCGTTTGTTAGGGTACTGCTCCGGCATTCGCCTGGTGTTGATCGGAGAAACCACGGAAAACCCGTAGACAGCGCCGTAGAATTCTCCTCCAGGCAGCGACTAATTGACCTAGCTGAAAAGCTAGGTCGAAAATCCTGCCGCCGTGGGGAGTGGGAACCTAGGACCTCCCGGTCAGAGGCGCTGCAGTGGCATCAGTTGATCCACTGAGCTACCGCTCCCGGTCATTCCTCCTGCGCAATGTCACTGTCTCACCCTATCCTCCTCGTGCTTGTCCCCTTCAGGCTCCTCCCAGCCGGTCGCCTGCAGAAGGGCGTTTGAATTCGTCAAGAGCAATTTAGTAAATAACACTCCGCGCGCTTGATAACATCTGAAAGCGTCGCTGCGTCGGGGGCGCATATCGAACGACGTCGCAGCATTCGAAGTGAACGCGTGAAGTGGTGATAACGGTGGCAGGGAACGTAAACCTAGCGACGGCGGTAGTGGAGAGGCCCCCATAGCGGCGGTGAGACGGTGATGGTGGCGTTGTGGGTGGATAGAGTAAGTGGCGATGGAGACAATGAGATGATGCTGGTAAGAGTGATAATGGTAATGGGAATGTAGGCAAAGGTTAAGGGACGATTGTAATGTCGTCAATGATAACGACGAGGATGTGTTGATGGTGGTTGTGGTGAATGCTGATCTGATAATCGTGATGATGAAGGAGGCCATCTAGGTGAAGGTGATCGTGGAGGAAGCAGTTGAAATAATAGTGGTGATAGTGGTAGCGATGGTGGGGGTGCTGGTGGCAGAGCATATGCAAAATGGGTGTTATTTAAGAAGAGTAATTAGTGGTGGACTGGAGTGGTGGAGTAAGTAGTGGTGGAAGTGTAGGAGGAGATTGTTAAGCAGAGAATGTGGTTTTAAACGCCAGGTAGATAATAATAATAATAATAATAATAATAATAATAATAATAATAATAATGACAATGGAGGCCATAAATGCAATTGTGGTGGCAGTGTAGGTAACGGAGGATGAAATGGCATGAATGGATGAATAGGCAATGGAGGAGGCAGTACAATCGGTGACTGGAGACCATGTATATGGTAGTGAATGCTTTCAAAGAAAATCCTGATCATATAAGTTCATGATGTCTTTTTTTGGATCACAAATCCGTACTTCATATTTGTACTAAAGATATGTTCAGGTTTCTATAGATGTGTCAAAACACCTCTTTTGTATTGCCCAGCGCAGAAAAAAAATATTAGGCACACGATATTAATAGCAAAAAATTATTACAGTAATATTCTTAATATTTTTGTGAAAGACGTTGAATATAACGCTACCCACTTGTAATAACTGTACTACAATACTATGTAAAGAATACAGATGTTTTCTGTAAACTACCACGTAATGGTAAACGATATCATGAAGTGTATTTGCCATCTGCTCGCTTACAAAATTTGCTACAATTCCTTTTTTCCTATTACATCACTTTATTTCAAGGATTTTAATGCCATAGAACATCAGCGCGAGACCATGTATTGTTTTTTAAACACGCACTATTCAATATATCAAAAATAAAATATGACGAGGATCCAATAAGCAAGGTTATTTCACATCAACAAAAAAATTAAAATTCTGAATAACACCCGCAGAAACAGTGAAATCTAAAATGAATGCTTCCTGACACATTAACACAAAAAAAAACAACAGATAATTTCACATTATTGGCCCGTCAAGACGTAATATTACGACCATTTTCGCATTTAGATTTCTTTTCCCTTTTCCGACACCTTCGTCCGCCGCCACTTTGACAGAAGCAACAACGACTGCAAAAATCCGCAGGAAGCTCAAGAAACCGCACGCGCTAACGGCGGCGCGGAGGCAGAAAAAGGGCCGCCGTGCGTCAAAACACCGGCCGGTGCACCCAAGTAATGAAAAGGCAGGTACCCGAAATCAACTCCCATTGCGTGAGGCGGCGAGATCAGAAGGCCACGCGCCGTCGGCAAGGCGGCGAACTCGGAGCGCGGTGGCGGCGTTGCGTTACTAAAGGTCTAAATTCCGCGAAAGCGCCGTTTCTTCCTTGCCTTCTGGGTTAACAAGGCTTTGAGCCGCGCTCCGCCAATGCTGATGCTCGCTGCTTCCGTCGGAGTTGAAGTCTAATTGCTGCGTTGTCTCGTGTCGTTTGCGGCGGTCTTCTTAAAGTTTGTGCCAAAAATATCAGGTATGAATGGTACGAGTCTACAGGCAATAACCGAATTTGGAGATATAGAAACTGTTAAATAGATTTCGTAAATGGGTGGAAATCAAGACATTTAACGACTGTAATCAGGGAAGTTGCGGATTTTGTTTGCCATAGGTAATGTGTGAGTTTCTAGGTATAACGGTTTAGAAAATGTTCATATGTCTTAAGTACAATAGAGATTTTACCAACCCTTCTTTATAACTGCTGACTGCTGCTTAGAATATTAATTAGACGTTAAATTACGATAATAATTCCCTCGGGTGGCTCATGGACAGAGTGCAGCTTTCCGTGGTGTGATCACGGGTTCGATTCCTGGTCGGGGCAGAAATGGAGCTATTGCTGTCCATTACAATAGCCTCAGTTTCTATACATGAGTAACGAAAGAAAACTCAGGCAGTTCCAGTATGCTACATACGGTAAACAAAAAACCTCACGCTCCCATGTCTCCCTTATCTGAAAGTGTGGATAATAAACAAATACGGGGCCCAGCCTGGGTACCCCGCTAGCTGTCAAAGTCGGATTAATCCGACGAATGACGATGTTAAAATGACGAATACAAATACAAATACCCCCATATATATATATATATATATATATATATATATATATATATATATATACACAACACACACACACACACATAGTAGTATGATTAGTAAAATGAGTAACCTTATATATTCGGTACTTTTTTTCACGATTTCAGTTGATAGGCAAACGACGACGTTGGTTGAGGGTGATGTTTGGCTACCGCAGGGGCGTTGGTGGGGGCTGGAAAAAGTGAAAATTGTGGGGGTCAGTGGGAACGATGGCAGTGGCAGGATGATGCCGGGGGGGGGGGGGCTCTAACGTCTCGGAGATGGCGGCGTCAAATCCAGATACGCCCGACCGTGGGCCGCCATACCGCGAGTTCGATCCCCTCACGACCGCATCGCAGGACCAACCGGTTGGGCGCGCGAGTGATTCGCGGTCGAGGCTCGCGACTCGCGGCGAGATGGCGGCGAGAGGGGACGTGTCTGAGCAGAAATCTCGATTTATGAGACCTGGATTCGAGCACTCGCCGCACAAAAAGAAAGCACGGAGGAAAAAGATCGCCGGTCTTTTCTGCAGCTGTCTTCTGGCCACCGAAATTTTCTTGTCAGACGTGGGAAGGACATAAAGTATTCTGAAACGCAAACTGGAATTATATATCAAGGCGAGATAGCAGGGTTACCGATCAATAAAAACGTTTTTTTTTTTTTTGTACAACGTGACAGATATTGTGAGGCCAAATTTAACGTGACGTGAAAGGAAAATGGGTTGCTCTGCGCAATGTTGGTTTGGAAACTAATCTATTTCTATGAGAAATGGAAAACTTACCTAACCTTTTGACAGTAAATAAACATTACTACGGTTTCCAATCTTGCAATATATGTCTAATATTTTGTATGACTATTTTTGTTTTTATTCCGTTATGTATGCTATAATATGATGTATACGAGTTAGGTAAGGCTAAAAGAAAATTGTGTTCAATTCAGCTGCTTGCTCATTTCATTCATTTGTGATTTCAAATTGTAATATAAACAGCAAATATCAGATTTTATATTATTTTCAGAGATTGAATATATTTAGGTTGACAATTACTACCGTACACAGGAAACATGAAATGTACAATTCTTTCGTAGACGAGCGGTACTTGTGTCGTTTGGCTTCCTTACACAAGATGTTATGACCGGACGTACCTAGAGGTTCGGGCTCCCCTCTTCTGAGAACGGTGGAGATGCGACAGGGAAGTGCATTTCTCGAAAGAGCACTTGTCTAGGGTGGAAGGTGCGTGAAGGACGTGAAGTTGAGAGACGGTGAAGATGCAAATATTCTCGGGTTGTGCACGCAAAGAAATGCCGTGACAAGTAATGGAAAGAGAAGACTTGCATTTCCAAATTTATGATCAAATAATTTAAGATTTTTATTTTTATAAATTTAGTATAAAATTAGTGTGTTTGTTCACTAAAAGCAAACTTCAGTCGTTGCAATACTATATCATACGATGAGCTCAATTCCATATCTGTCATAAAGGACAATTAATTTAAAAAAAAAAGTTTTTAAAACTAATATGTAAAATGTGTTTTGTGAGACTTGATCGTCTGTGTTGTCACATTGTATTATCACAGTAACTGTAAACAGTATTGGTCTTGTGGCAGGTGACGTGAACCGATTCAAGCATCGACCCAAGAGAAGTCATTGTCTCAACTTAAAAAAAAATGAAAAATAAGAATTGGAAACTTTTCACTTGTTTCAAACTTCAAGAGAATGGAGCTTGGTGACCTCTGGTGGTAACGCTTCAAACGAACATGATTTATTTTGCGCCTTCTTTTATAGTTACAGAATATGTCGAAAAAATTAATATCGGCATTACAATAATATAACAGGGGCTGGTAATTATTAGCTTAAAGAATCTCAAACGCATTCAGGGAGACGAATACAGAATCGTAACTCACTGAGTACAATTTTCTAAGTGCAATTTTGAAGTGGACACTGCTGGGCAAAATCGGGGTTCATGAATAAATTAATAAAACAGAACAAATCAAACATTTACCATTTTTAAGCAAAGGATCTATTCAGAAAAGGTGTGCTAATGGCCCAGTAACCCTAATGAGCTTCACATAACACATTTAATGGCATTGCCCAATGATTTCAAGAAAGCTAGAAACATTCTTAACTACAGCCACTAGTCGGGCTTTTACCCTACACCCTGTGGCACAACTGCGTCCGCGATGCCTCTGGCGCCAGCGGCAGCGGAGACGCAGCTGTTCGCGCGACGACGTGCCGGGCGTCGGCGTCGGCGTCGGCGTCGGCGTCGGCGGCGTCAGACGCAACGCACGCGCCAGAGGCCGCGTCGGCGCAAGCGTGGCGGCCGCCGGGGCGCCGCGCCAGTGTCGCCAACCCCCGCCGCGGCGTGTCGGTTAATGAGGCATCTCTTTGCGTGTAAATCACTTCCTGGCCCGCCGAAGCATTAGACAGCAATTAAGTGCTATTTACTCGCGCATAATGAGTCGCTGCTGCTCGCGGCTCGTCGCCGCTGGAATGGCTCCTTCGCCACCGCCAACGTCGCCGACGCCGACGTTTCATCTCCTACCTCCTCCGCTTCCTCCTCCACCTCATCCTCCTCCGCCTCATCCTCCTCCTCCGCCTCATCCTCCTCCTCCGCCTCCCCCTCCTCCCTCCTCCTCTGCCTCCCTGCCTCCTCCTCCCCTCCGCCACCTCCTCCTCTCCTTCCGCTGCCTCCTCCCCTCCTCCTCCTCCTCCTCCTCCCCCCCCCCCTCCTCCTCCTCCTCTCCTCCCTTTTCCCCTCCCCGCCTCCTCCCCCATCACCACCGCCGCCGCCACGCCGTACGTTGTCATTATCGACGCAAGTCTCAGTCAACCACCCGAACTCTCTCTTCGACGTGGGCCGCCATTATCTCTTTCGTGGAAAGATCTCGGGAGCTGTAATTAAATTGCTTGACGGCTTCATCTGAGCGGGCCTGTCAAATTTTTGTTTGTAGGTACTCAGTATCGCCGGGCTTACATGTTCGTTTACGAATCTCGTAACCAAAAGAATATGTTCGAAGTCGCAAGCGTATGTTTCATCTATGGTTATTGGGTTGGAAATTCGGGCTCCCTCTTAGAAATTGACATGCTACATGTGAATTTCTAAGTGGGAGCCCGAATTTCCAAGGTTTATTACAGTAAAGTACGGTTTCAGTTTCATTTTCTTCTTCTCCTGAATTTACATTGTTGCTTTATCAGCGTGCTCCATTTATCATATTTCTGAACGTTACCGCTGGAAGGGTGCTCTATTCAATCCACGACGACCGTCGCGAACTCTAGCTCCCGTAGCCGCGCAACGCATCATTAGCTCTTTCGTGGAATGCTCAAAGAAAAAAGGAGAAAGGAAGAGACAGAAAGAACGAAAAAAAGAAAGAGAAATAGACAGACTGAAAAAGAAACAGTGAAATAGAGAAAGGAAAGAGAGATAGAAAGAGAGAAAGTTTCATCTCAGCTCGCCTACCAATTATTTGTGGATTTGTCTTCCTCTCATATGTGTGTTAAGTGGGACTAGTAATACAGCATTATTACATTCCACTTTTTCACAAGCGCAACTTTCCTTTGGACGCTTGATTATATTCCTAGGCTTCCCTATCAGGACGTTTCTAATAAAATATTCTACAGAGAAGAGCCCTGATTCATTAAAATAATTAGAATGAACCTTCGAGATGCCGAGTTGAATGATGAAAGTATATTATTTACATTTAAAAAGACCCACAGTGGCGAAAAATCGATAAAATTAAAGCGTCTCGAGTCACTTTAGAATTGACTGATTGCGCGAAAGAGCGTATGATGGCTTGAATTTTATTCTTTAAAGTGAATGTAATTACAAAAACAAAGGTGTAGCAGCGCGCAGACTATTTGTCAGTTTCAGACGTTTTCCCTTTCTTTGAGCAGCTATTTATTCTTTAGAGCAAAAAGAAATGACACCAGAAGTCACGACGTGACAACAAACGCAATTGTCTTCAGGAGCATGACAAAGGCGTAGCGAACGCTTTCTTACTCGTCTTTCTTCCTGTGAGATCTTGACGCGTTAACCGAGGTGCCAGGGATTAGCGGGGCCCGGAATTACAGCTTGAGCAGAGCACTTGAGAAAAACTCTTGTGACGCATCTTCTGTATGAAAAATGTACGTTATCATGCTTTAGTAGAAGTTGGGATTTTGAGATTTCACTAATGCCAATTATTGAAATTGCGAAAAGTTTCGTTCATACAGCGTACATAAATCCATCACTCATTTGCCTCAATTTTTAAAAACAGATTTTAAACAGTTTTACTTTTCCCATTGTCATATCTAATCTACAAGAGACGTAAGCTTTGTAGAAGTAATTCGTTTTTAAATTATAGAATGATTGCCAGATTATGTCATTACAACTTAACACCAGTTCGGAGCTTATAAGATGGACTGCAAAGATTTCCTCTTCACTGCAGCCGACATGGACATTTTTATGTCATAACTGTTCGACGTAGCTCAATACCCATCAAGCCGTGGATTCTATTTTCTAGATGTAATGCGAGGGATCAATATCATGAATGACATTAATAAGTTAATTCTTGAAATGTCAATCAAGATTTTAAAATGCGTGCAGGGAAAATTTTATTTACGATATAAAAAAAATTAATAGAAGTGGCTTTTAAAATGAGATTCGTAAGATAATTGAATATTATTCCTGGAAATTACAGCTGCGGATTACAATTTAAAATTTCCAATTATTTTTTCAGCAAAACGGTTAATATCACATCACAATACTTAAGCAAAAGCTTACCAATTACAGCGCATGTGGCAAAAAAATGAATGCTTGTTTAACGATTTATTAAAAATTGGATTATAAATACCGTCCGCGTGTCGTTTTTATCCGCATGTGCGTTTTGCAAGATCTAGTTCATCGGTAGGGCTTGGAAACGAGAAATTTATATCTTCCAAACGGGACGTGGATCTTAAATCTATTGTATGAACAGGGATGCCACCCTGGTCTGAGCCTGGGTGTTTGAATCAACACGATAAACCTCATTAAATTTGCTTCGCGCGAGCCGTCACCACTATAAAGCCACCAATTAATTTTAGGTTTATTCATCTCGCGGTCGGTTCACCGTAGTTGCAGTCGCATCGTAATGAAAATTCATGGTGCAACGTGAGCTCGTTTGTTTCGTAAGCTACCCCCGATTGACGAGTGGGCCAGGGGAGGGAGTGGTTGGGGGGTGAACAATGTTACAGCTCACTTCCCTTAGGGAATAGCAGGGTGCAATGCAGCTAAAAATCGAGGCAGCTACGCATTTCCGAGGTGATTTTTTTCGTAGTTTCTAAACTGTTCAGAGCTTCATCATCTGGAAGATTCACAATCGTATTATTCAGAAGAAAGAGGAAATGATTCACGTGCATAATATTTAGCTTGCATTAATTTTGCGAAAAATCTACAATAAGATAAGATACAGTACAATATTTTAAAAAAATGTTATCCACGTGGGAACAAAATAACAAACCTTATTGTTTGAAAATTAGTTTTGTAGCAAAATTATTTTAAAATATTTAATAGTATTAAATTAATAGTTAATTGTATTGCCAAATCATTGGTCGTAAATTACTCAAATTAGTGAATGAATTCTAATTACTTTAAGAAAGACAAGAAAAATGAGCTATGTTGAATCCCCGTCGTCTCAATACAGTACATTCACATTTTTCGTGTGAAAATTATCAAACATGGCTGAAACTTGATTTGTAACATGTTTATCTACAAAACAGTTGTCGTGTGCAAAGAGACCCAACGAAACGTGCAGCCCATTCAAACAATTCGCTTCCTATTCCCTACCTCGCACACAGCTTCCAACATTTTTATTAAAACGACGCAGAGAGATTCGCTGTTTCATTAAGAGGTGCGCCGTTCCACGAGGAAATCCAGCGCTGGGGTGTCCACGTGCAGACGGGTCACTACGTCGATTCAGAGCCAACTGGGCCACCCGATCTTCTCCCGGTGCTGGAGATGCGATTTTCTCGAGGTCTGCAGCAACCCCCACCAGCTGCCACACAGTGGTATTCGATGCTGCGGATGCTGTCCTCTGAGACCTGCCGATCGAATTGTCAAAACTCCAGTGTGGGAAAGCTCATATACGCCGTAGTGTAGTGTTATCTATTATTGTATTACAATTATTATACTACATGTATTATCTATTGTTGTACAATGTGCAACATGCTAAGTACTGACGTATGTGGATTGTATCTCTAACTATAATGAAAAGAGAAATTGTATTTTATCGTTTTCGACTGTAAAATTTCAGTATCGTTATCTACGGAAATTAAAATACGCCGTATAACATAAATCGGTAGTTGAACTCATGTTAATACTTAATGTGCCCTATTCTATTATTACCATTAAGGAAGAAAAAATATTCTTTATAAATAATGGTTCTTAAATAAAAAGGATGTGTTTCTTAAAATAATAGTTTGAAATATTCAAAAGAATTAATACAAGAGTTGTATACTTTGAGTTTGTGTATACAGAAGAGAATAAGAGAATATACTTCGAGTTTGGTAATATCACAAAATTTCGACGTTTCAATGCTGCGTTATGTTGGTATCAACACTAAGTATTATCTGCAACGAAGCTCCGCAATAATCTCCATGTGCAGCACACACGTCTCCATCTCTGACCATTTTCTCTTTTCTCGTCATCCCCACTTACATTAACAGCCATATTACCACTGCGCATCAATTTTTTCCAGACACATCCTAGGAGTCAATTAATAATCACTTCCATCTCATTTGACCATGCTACTTTTTGATCACAGCCCTCACACTAGCGTCGCCAATTCGACGTAAACTAATTGTGTCTCATAGGCACTACTATCTCGCCTTTTTTAATCGACATCTGTGTCACCATTATCATCATCACCTTTAACGTCGTCCACTCATCACCATCACGTTGACATATCATCACCACTCCTATCATCCGTGCATCACCATCTTTATCATTCCTGTCGCCCTCTCCCTATTATCAACGATGTTCTTTTATCACAATCAACGATAATCCCTCACCATCGTCAACGTTGTCCTCTCCTTCCATCCTATCACCTCATCACCCGTCAACTCTCTTATCGTAGTTATCTCACCAGCAACTGTGCTGTTATCTCATCCCACCATCGTAGTCACCTCCCCCCGTGATTCCCATCATCACCGCTATCACCCCCTCTAAAATGACTGTATCACTGTCACCGTCATTTCATCACTATCAACGTTATTACATCACTGCGATCACTTTATTAACATCGCCGTCGTCATTTCCACCGTCACCATTACCTCTCACACCCCCTCCATTTCCTTCATTATCGTCACCTCTATCACCACCAGCACTCACCAACTCAATGCTCTTCATCGCCGCCCGTGGCCTAGCTCCGCTTGCCGCCCGCTGTCGCCCCGTGCCTCGCCGCTGGGCCTGCACTCATTAGCCCCACAGCGTCGTTTGACACAGACCCCGCGTTCCGAGCGGCGGGCAGGGCAGCCGGGAGTTGTCGCTGAAGTTGGCTCCACGGAGCGGCACCCTCTGCGCCCTTTGCCACCTCCCGCAGCGCCTCTGCTGCCCCAGTTTGCGACGATTCCACGCCCCCTCGTTGGAGACGCGTTATCTTTGAGTCCTGTGACTGGGTGGAGCGGCGTCGCTTCTAGAGGCTTTTGTTGCTTCTATTGTTTCTCTAGCGGGATTTTATCTTCGTCTGATTGTGTTTTTCTTGGTGTGCTGCCAGTGGTAGCATTATTATTGGCAACACCTTCATTTATAGACATTTTCTATTTCGGATTTCTCGCCACTCACTTCTTCCTTCCTTTCTTCCTCCTATTCCTTCATTGGTTTCGGTTTTTATAAATTTTTAGCTATTCTATTTCGACTTTCTAAACTACCTTTCTTAGGATTTTTTGTTCATAATTGTGAGAAACACCACCCTATTCGCAATTTCTATTTTTTTACACGTTTCATTCAAAGTCATTCCAAAGCACTGAAACTGAAATATAATTCGAGCATAGAGGAATCGTCTAGGCCTAATATTTCCACTACGACCTTTTTAATTCTCCAACACTCCAATTTTCACTCTCTCTTCCCACTACTTTATTTTCCTCCTCTTCTTTCTTCTTCCTCTTATTTCTCTCTCTCTTCTTTAGTCTTCTTCTGTCGAATCCAATGCTGCCGATTTCCACCTGCTCTCCTCTCAACGACGTTTTGCCGAAATCGCCACAGCACCTCCCCAACCGTTCTCTGAGGACACGATCCAACACCATCGCCACCCCGGCTGCCCCGCCCCCGCCCTACCTCCGCCCCCGCCGCCGCCGGCCGGATCCCTCGTAATGGGAAAGTTCGCGCCGGGTGCGCGGAATTCTCGATGAGCTGTGCCACTGGGCCCATTAACAGGGCCCGGCTCAGTTCGGCAGGTAATTTATTACGTCACAGGCTGCCGCTAGTGGCGCCCGCGGGGCGGCGGCAGGGCGGCCCTCGGGTGTCGGCGGCTGCGCGGGCGGCGGGGGCGGCGAGGGCGGTGATCGTTCCGAGGTGCAGAGGCGGCAGCTGAGGCGACGAGTCGGCGAAGGCATCGGTTGGTAGCACTGGGGGGTGGCGCAGGCAAGGCAGGCAGAATACGAATAGGTGACGGCAGGGAAGATTTGCTAAGTATACTACTTTATGTATTTACAGCCTAGGAATGACCGTGGTGGTGAATGGACAGCTTTTATTCAGCTTTTATTCTTTTTTAACCTATTTTTATTTTAAATTTATTTTTCTTCTTATTTTTCTGAAGACAACTATAACTCGCACGCCAATTTCTTTTCTTCATTCTCTGGGAGATTTCTTCCTTCGTTTCCTATTTTCCTTCATCATTTGACCTGGCTTTTTTCTCTTCTCCCGCTCGTGTGAAGCGGTCTTCTATTTGTAATTTTAATTTTTTTTATGTGAAACACTTTCTTTCTAAAATGCAATACACATACTTCGTTGTTGTTGTTGTTGTTGTTGTTTTTTGCATACCTTTTCTTCTTGCCATCAGCTCGTGTCTGATATCTTCTTCAGGAAGGTATTTGAAAATCTAGTTATATAGGTGACTGGATTTTATTTGTAAATATTTCTTACTGCAACGTTTAGGCTTCAATGCCTGCTTCTTATTCAAATTAGTCTTTATTGCTCTCATTTTATTTCGCTCATTTTAAGATTTCGTTGCTTTAAGTTTAAAGGTTCCGTCAAAAGGTGGATTTTTTCTCATATTGCCGCCAATAATCTCGGTACTCATATTTTTCATTAAATTATTATTGATTCATTACATTGTGATTGAACATAATTCCGTTGTTGTTAGGCTTTGTACAACATTATCCTAAAGTAATCTCACTTCTGCTGTTGGGATTTTTCTCTTCAAAAGTGAGTGCGACCAGTGTTGGTATGTCAAACAGTCTCGATAGAAGAAGTTGTAGTTCTTGTGGCAGCAACAGCATCGTTTTCTGAGAGCGATATCAACGTTGGACAGAGACCGAACCAGCAACTTGCCCTTAGACATTCCCGCACGTTGCTCTGGGCCCGAGTCTGAATGCGCAGGTTAATCACGAGCCTTATGATGCACCCCCTCAAATGCTGTAATGGACTCCGCCACTGGGGGAGATTCAACCCTCCGTCTTGCAAGCGCCCAATATTCCATAATGAATTATGAACATTAAACTAAACACCTTGGAGTTGGTTCACGGAGTGTTTATGTCGGAACTTCCTCTTTTCAAGAATTGTAGGAATTCCGAATTTTATGGTGGTTCCATAATATAAAATTGTTTTGAAGAAATCTCATATAATAAAATTAATTATTTTTGCTTGTATGTTCACAAATAGAATGTTAGCTGGTGGAAAAACCAAAACAAAATATTCTTTTATTATTTGGATAAGTACTTACGAAATTGAAGTCTTACTATGATGAAGTAACAATTAATAATTATAGTAGTTAGCGATTCCAAATTCAGATAGTTTATTACATTGTTGTCTAATCATACGCTACCGCAGTAAATATGATAACGTCAAGAGGAAAACGTTTATGATGAACTATCGAGCCCTCGGTTTTAGGCATACTATGATAAGGCAGAGTCTTTCAAAATTTGAACGCTCTTCAGGGCAGAAAATGCCAATCTGTGATCGCAAGCAGCGGTAATCCGTCGTTTGACTTTTTGTGTAAGAATAATTGTTTTTAATGTACTGTCAATATTATTAAGTACTTATTGGCTGATTGTGAAGAATGTCTGGATATTCTTAAAAAGCAAGGGACTAATTATTAAGAATTTTTTGTACAATCAAAAACTTTTGAATGTTCAAAACGCTTTGCGTATTTTCAAAATTTTGTCAAAACTTAAACAGCCCAAAACGCGGCTTCCGTAAGTGTCATCGGCAGAGTGGCTCATAGTGTAGCCGAACTCTAATCCGTGAGGCGGCTAGGGGGAAAAATCCCCTTTGCAATTGCAAAATATTTGTACCTAACATTGTGCCTTCAGTAATATTTTTGCTTAGGTTTAATTAATTAACCCATTAACATATTTGCGGTCTGAATGAATATCGTAATTAACCCTACGGCATATGCGGTCTGTCTCTCAGATGAATGAGTTGTTATTCTGTTGATAGAATTTTCTATCACAGAATTACAGTTTACAATTTTCTGTCATTAGAATCACAGTTATTCTGTCATAGATTTTTTTGAGAACACAGTCGTTCTCAGAACCTCTCTATTATTGTTCCCTAATATCCTAGATTCCAATTTCCGTTAATAAGTTATATGCTATCGTCATCAGAATAATCTCAATCAAACTACATGCAGCGCAGAATACCGCAGGCCAGGTACAATTTACAAATGATAAACCTTTTCAATGTATCTTTCATACTTGTGATTGATAATGTTTGCAATTCAATAAAACTTTAGTTTCGACATTAGCGAATGTGTTTAATGTATGTTTGTACCTGAAACGCCCATTAGTCAGTTTGTGAAGTAAGGAAAGCTGAAATTGAAATGATACATCTGAGAGATCACCGCGTGTACTCGAATACCTTTTACTAGCGCGTGTACCGCAAGGAATTACAACACTGTGTTTTACATTCCTGAATGAAAAGGTACAAAATACTTTCTTTAGGTTTTACTTAGATTCAGCAACAACTTCAGTCGGCACTATTTGTCGCGATCGCCACAAAAGACAATTCGAGTTGAGACACAAATCTTCAGAGAATAATAATAATAATAATAATAATAATAATAATAATAATAATAATAATAATAATAATAATAAAAGTTTACTCCATCTCGCGTTATATTAGAAACACATTTTCCGCAACTGTAAAAGGCAAAGATCAGCCGACCTGCAGGAAAGCTGTCGCCCAGGCGCGCACGGGAGCACCCGGATGCGCCGCCGCGGCGAGGCCCATTTCGCGTGACGCGGCGACGCGACACGACGTGCCTCCGAGCGGCGCACGCGTGACGCGATAAGGGCGCGCGTCGTTTTGCACGCGCACGCGCTCGGAGTCACCTAGAGGGGGGTGAATGTAAAATTTTCTCGTACATGAATTCGAACATGAAAGTTCATTTGAATGTGGATTCCATGAAAAGTGAATCCGAATTAAGATAGAATTCGATTCCTGGAATCCAAGTGTTAGGATTCTTATACTTTGGTTTCAAATCGAAATTCGAGCCCAGATCCAAATTCGAGCGTAAATTCAAATTCGAGCGTAAATTCGAATTCGAGCGTAAATTCCAATTCGAGCGTAAATTCCAATTCGAGCGTAAATTCCAATTCGAGCGTAAATTCCAATTCGAGCGTAAATTCCAATTCGAGCGTAAATTCCAACATAGCATACTAATTTACTATAACTGAAATGGAGAATGTTTCGAGCCTAAATTCAATTCGAGACTAAATTCAAATTCGAACCTGGATCCTAATTTGCATCTGAATTTATTTGTGTAAAATTGTAACATAGCATACTAATTTACTATAACTGAAATGGAGAATGTTTGTACCAAAACAATATTGTAGTTTTGAAGTAGCAGTAGAATTCCAGCGAATCTGAAACTGTTCCAGTAAACGCTAAGTCCAGAAGGTTACAGATTCTGCTTATCTTTAAATTAAAATATATTAAAAATGTCCAATTTCTGGAGACGAACGGAAACGTTTTGATTTGTTGTCTGTGACCTGTAATCTATCAGTTTGCACCTTGTGAAAGCAAGAAGGCAAACAAACAAACTTGAATCATCAGTATTACACGTTTTAGAGTGTTTTCTTAACATTTTATAGCTGTATTTCTCTTGGAATGTTTATGCTTACTAATATACGAGTCATCGCGTTGTATGACGCCATTGTTCATAATAACTGAGCTGAAATAATATATTTATTATCCAACTGAGAACATCAATTTTCAGACAAAGACAATGACGCTTTGACAACAAATGTATTAAACACAACGATATCTCAAATTATCCCAAATCAGAATTTACAAACCCTGAATGACCTACATTGTTTCTAGCACGAATGCCCCATTAAAACTTCTCACTATTTAAGATACGTGAGACGATAAACAAATACTCTATGAGTCAGCAGTTGACTAAGAGACGTGCTCAGAACCTGCCTAGTGCACGTGGTTCAGAGCTACTGCCGCCATTTGCACGCTCAGGCAGTCTGCGTGTGGTGCGAATGTACACATCGTTCGCATTTCTTACCTTATCGACGCACTTGGGATTTCCGTGTTGGTTTTCGCACTGCGTCGCAATAGCAACAAACGAACTTATTTAGGTGTAGAAAAAATCAAACCTAACTGCTAATGAACTAGGGTATAGAGTTAAGCTTGTCCTCAGTTTGCGAATTGATTATCAATAAATGTTAGTAAACAGTTGTTTTTTGTCTTTTTTCATCGGAGGTGCCAAAGCTTTCTGATTTGAGTAAAATGTTCCAAGTTTTTTCTGCTGTAATGACAGGACAATGTTACCAGAAACTAAGTTTACTTTACTTAATATTATTTTATTTTCATCTATAGTTTTCAACCTTCTTTCTTCATTTGAATTGTCACAAGGTAAATTCACTGAAGAAATAAATTCGATATCTTGTATTACACTGATTGCTTTCAATTTCCATTTTTTCCTTTCTTTCTTTCTGTCTGTTCACGACAAAGTTATTAACATTTTGTAATATGGTGCAACAAGTGTTTCAAATATGACTCAACTACTAATAACATGAAATTTATTATGCACCTATGTTCTGAATGACCCTCATTTTTAATTTACTTTGTAACTTACGTTGTAACATTCCTTGAAAATTATCTGATGAGACTTTTTTCTTCATTTCCGGGTAACTTCAGTCTACAGAGAATTTGTTCTGGAATACGATATAAAAAGATGTCGAGAAACCTATAACAGTGAAATATTATGTCAAGATTAAGTCTTATATACACTTTTCAATGTCCTGCCTTAATATGATTGAACATGCTACTGCAATACTTTTCTCTCTCGCCATTTTCTTTTAAGATTCGCATCGTGACAGCGTTGTTGACTCGTCACGCAACCCTGTCGTTTCAGAAATATGGCCCGGTAGATTTGATGAATCTTGATACAGGAAGCTTCAGCCACAACCCAGAAAGGTGATAAATGAGAAGTCGCGCTTGGTACGGTGGTAATTAAGAGACAAAAGAGGGTTCGAAAACTATAATAAAATGAAATACGTAGAAAATTGCACAATTGAGGTAGAAGTAAAAATTCTGTGGTTGAAGATAAATGTAAAAGAGAAAATGTTTATAAATTTGAGATGGTAATTAATTTGACAAAACGTATTTTCCAGCATTTACTATTCGGAAAGGCAATCGACGACTGTTCTAAATAAGACAAACGGATGAAAAGACGAATGGATTTTTTTTCATTCCTCAATATTTGTGTAATTCTAGAAATATTGGCCCACAGGTTAGGGGGGTTTAAACATTATTATTTCTGAGAAATAAAAATGTCGATATATTTATTTTTTTTATTGCTTTAAAATTTCATAAGATTTTGTGTAAAGTTACTTCATAATATTGCTCATATATAATGTATATTTTTTCGCAAATATAGGGAATACAGTAAGATGACTGGGCTTTATTACGTAGTAGTTAGTAATCTAGATAACCCATTACGAAAACCATTTAAATGCGAGCTCTGTACCTGATGACACAGTAAGATGACTCATGTGTACAGGATGACTCAGCAACGTCACCCAACGTTTTGTGTAAAATTATTTAATATATAATGTATATTTTTTCGCAAATACGGGGAGTACAATAAAATGACGGGGCTTAATTATGTACTAGTAGTTAGTAATACAGATAACATAAACCATCTGTAAATGCGATCTCTGTACTTGACGACTGGAACGCCGAGCGCTTGAACTTGAGCGCCGAAACGCGATCTCCGAGAGCGCACACTTCTAATGTGGCGTGCGGGTGCGTGTGTTGCAGGCGCATGTTCCCGACGTGCCGCGTGTCGTTCACGGGCGTGCGCCCCGACCAGCGCTACGCCGTGCTCATGGACATCGTGCCGGTGGACAACAAGCGCTACCGCTACGCCTACCACCGCTCCTCGTGGCTGGTGGCCGGCAAGGCGGACCCGCCGGCGCCCTGCCGCCTCTACGTGCACCCGGACTCGCCCTTCACGGGCGAGCAGCTCCGCAAGCAGGTCGTCTCCTTCGAGAAGGTCAAGCTCACCAACAACGAGATGGACAAACATGGACACGTGAGTTGGCGCTTGCGGGGAAAACCTTCTTGCCGGTTTTCACGGGGGCGAACTTAAAATGAAACATGAAACATAGGCTGTCTGTTAATAAGTTTTTTCTTCATAAAAGTTCCAATAATTACTTTTTATAGACACTCACAAATCCATCTATTAAAACAAAATGATTTTTACATTACAATGGTATCTTAAAACAAGAAACAGCGTGGCAACGTTTCAGAGGTCAAGTTGTGCCTCCATCATCAACCAATTCAATCAATTCTTTGTAAATTGTATTATTTAATTAAATTTGTATTGTTTAAGGCCCGATGATGGAGGCACAACTTGACCTCTGAAACGTTGCCACGCTGTTTCTTGTTTCAAGATGCCATTGTAATGTAAAAATCATTTTCTTTTAATAAATGTATTTGTGACTGTCTATAAAAAGTAATTATTGGAACTTTTATTAAGAAAAAAGTTAAAATGAAAGACTTCCACTGAGGGGTTGGAGATGTTTAAGCACCCTCATTGCCGTGGTGGATGTTCTCCCGCTAATAAATTGTCGTAGTTTTCCACCTAATTTTCTATGTTCATTTGTATCAAATTAATTGCAAATTACTTCAATACTTATTAAAATCTAATGTACGTAGTGTTTATAATCGTGTGTGGAGCGTGGATTTAGTTGGAAAATGCTACACAAAACTGTTAACTTGATATATGAAAACATCTTTCTCTCAGTTCACCAATCGAACAAGTCTACCGCCCTCCCTTACTCTCTCCGTGTATGACTTACTCGGGAGTTACGGATGTTGCGATTCTTCTCATTCTTGCATTATCGATATTTCCGATTCCTATATGAAAATTTATTTCGAAACTGGTGTCTCAATATTGCAGATTCTTGGTTTTTTAAACTAGGTTTTGCAGATTCAATGTCGATATATTGATATATTGTTGGGGATGGTACCAAGTTTCGAATCGAATGTGTATCGCAACATCTTTACTCCGGGTGACCGCAAGCGAGTCGCCACGCCAGTGAAACTGTGTGACTAGAGAGGCTCGCCCTTACAATAGTATTTGCCCTGCACGTCCCTCTCACCTCTCACGTACTTGTACACCCACTGTAAGTCAGCAACGTCATGAATCAAAAGTTTGAGAGTGTTCTAATACTGGGAACATTTTTATCTCGTCGCAATATTTAACAATAAAAATTATCAGAAAAAGCGGCACGGACCTGGCGCGATTTTTCCTTCCTCTTCTTCCTCCGATTCTTTCCTCTTAAACACACTCTATACTACAACAAATGTCGGGAGATATAGAAGGTTAGCGGGCTTGGGCACCTCTGTGAGAGATACCTGGAGAACGCCATAATCCTCTAGCCCACGTGTAGATCAGCGCCGGATTTCTCGTTTTCGTGATGTACGAGTTTAGTTTAGTTAATGCCTTATTTTACGTGGCGAGACTCGGGCCATCAGGCCCGCTCTTCCGTCTGACCACGCAAATTTTGATACGCTCCTTTCGCAACTTAGCGGAGAAAGGAGGTATTATCTTGGGCGACGAAACTGGCGGATCTCAATTTTGCTCAGAGGCTTCTTTTAGGCTTGAGGATCTTTTACATGCAGTAAATCTTCTACAAGGGACAGCCGGCTTTACTTCCCCTCCGAAGGAAGGCGTACGAGAGATTTTTCGCCGCTTAAAATCCACGGCTTCGATTGGGTTTGAACCGCAAACTCGTGTACAACAGCCCGGTACGCTGACTGTTATACCACTGAATCCGCAGTACTTACCAGCTCCGGGTTTGATGTTTCTGGGCACGTCAACTGCTGTGGTAATGCAGTGCCGGATGGTGGCAGTGTTCTTCCTCCGCTGAAATGAGAGAACCGACACCGTGAGAATCTGGCCACGTCGGCTGGCCGGAGATTTTCCCTCCAGGTATTTCTCACAGCGTGACATCACCTCTGTAGGGATAAGTTCTCTGCTCCCGACATGTGTGTGATAATGTACTAGGTGTGTGTGTGTGTGTAACAAAGAGAGGAGAGGTCGAAGAAGAGGAATGAAAGATCGGAAATTGGCCCATTTGTTAGGGTACTGGTCCGGTATTCGCGTGGTACCACTTCCCGGGATATAACATGGACTACACTCTTGGAACAAAAGCTTAGTAGCAGGCTTGCCGTGAATCAATATTTAATTAATTAATTCATTCATTTATTCAGTTGGTGAGTGATGGTCAGCGGGTGCAGGGTGGGAAGGACAAAGAGTGCACGTGAGAAGGCTGAGAGCGGGGGGCCGGCGAGAAGGGTGCGAGTGGAGGAGTCACTCATTCTTTCGGTGCCGGGGAAGGGGGGGGGGGAGGAGAGGGAGTGAAGGTGGATGGGCGCAGATTGAGAGCGTGTGCAGGTCGGTAGCACGGGCGATGGCGGGTGAGCAAGGGTGAGGGTGGATGAGCACGGGCGGTGTGGGCAGGTGATCACGAGCGGAGATTGAGAAGGGACGATGGCTGGTGAGCACGGGCGAGAGCGGGTGAGAGCGGATGAGTGCAAGCGAGGGCGGGCGCGCGAGAGCAGGCGGGGCGGGCGAGCGCGGGCGGGCGAGGCGGCGCGGGCGAGGCGGTGAGGTCGCGCGCGCCCTTTCGCAGAGGGCCGGGTCGCCGCGCGCGGACCTAACTGGCGCTCGTGTCCTGCCGCAGCTGGTGCTCAACTCCATGCACAAGTACCAGCCGCGCATCCACCTGGTGAAGCGCAGCGACGCCAACGCCTCCGCGCCCATCACCAACCTCGAGGACGAGGAGTTCAAGACCTTCATCTTCCCGGAGTCCGTCTTCACCGCCGTCACCGCCTATCAGAACCAGCTGGTGAGTACCACTTGCCTGATTTCTGTTTATTCACTGGCGCACCCAAGAGGGGGACTAATAAGGTGTCAGTCAATCGCCAGTTCCCGAAGTCGATGATAAATGTCAAAATTAAATATTAAATTTTTTAAAAAACAGGAATAAAAATAATTATAATTTCAGTATCAATTAAATATTCATTATAAGAAAAGTTCAAGTCATCTTCCCCTACAATAAATCGCCTCACTATTTATTTATTTGGTCTAAAGGCATTTTTACTTCTGAAATCATTCAAGCCTCTGAGATGTAAAGAGTAGTAATAAGTATGTTAGTAATTGTAAGTTAGTAATAAGTATGAGAAGCATGATAGAAGAATGGTGAAATGAGAGGCATTTGAAGGGGAGAACCCCGAGAAAATAGGTTGACAGCTCGCTTTGTCCAATATTAATTCCACGTGAATTGGCCCATGATCGATTTTGGGTCCCAGCGGTGAAAGCCGTTACACCCTCATTAAAAACCACAAGACAACACACTCCTCTTGTCCCTTCGGGGGGTGATTTCTGATTGCGGGAATGTGTTCATATGAATTAAAGAACATGGGACCTTACAGTCGATTTTGTGTAGCTTACCGTGTCTATGAATCTACGTCATATCATTCCATCATAGTAAATAAGATTCTATTGCTATATAATTATGTAGTTTCTTCTAGTGGCATGTTAAAGTCATCAATTTATCAAATTAACTTCCTTTTGTGAATTCATTGTCTACTACATTTGACTTACTACCACAGTTTATTTTGATTTTTGCCACCATTAAAAAAATTCAAGTCTACGCTCGTTCTTTTTTTTTCGAATAACATGTTTAAGTATGAACATGTCTTCAGATATTAATAGATGAATAGGTATTGTGTTGTGTTGTTTTATAACTTCCATCGGCTTTTTTAATAATTTATTATTCACTACTTTGATGAATTTCATATAAATAAGAACACTATCCTATCTTTTCATATTTTGTGTCATAAAACATTGAAGCAATAATTAACAAAAAATCACGTTTTTCACAATATCCGCGCAACACTCGTAAGGCCAGAAATTTTCGAATACGGTTTGTGTAATGAGGAGAATATTAGATAAGAGTTGCATTCTGACTCGTGAGCAGTAGAAAGTCGGTTTAGGAATGTGGCGTACCTCACGTGTCCTTATCTTCAAACGTGAATCAGCGAATTAGTTACGTTGATTCGTAACGGTTGTAAACAAGTAATCTTTTCTTAACGCGTCTTTATAGGATGGTGAGTAATCGCAAAACCAGCCGCCTCTTCTCTCTAGAATGCAGAAACAATATAAATACGTGGTTCTTTGTTCCCCAATATTTGTGACGACGTAGTATACTCATGGCACAACAAAATATTCCGTGGTCAGCAATAGTTTTAATTGAGAGTCATTTGTGGGTTTTTATGTTTAGTTCCGCATTAAAAACCTGAATTTACTCTGAAGAACTGATTTTTTTGCCTCAAACTTATTCATTTTTTTAATTGATAAGACACATAACATGAAACTAAAATAGATCGTGAATGCTAAAACTACAGAATAAGCAGAATAAGTAAATTACAGAATAAGAAAGAAACTTTTTTTACTTATATTTGGGTTGTTCGATTCCAAATTCTTAAACTTCAGCCTCCTACTACCCCTTCTGGAATATGCTCCAAGCCAAATATTTCGTATCCTTCACAGGCTCAACTTAAAACCTGCATTTTATTCAACCTGAAGGTGACTTCGCAAGTCACACTGCTTATAGAACATGACCTCTCGTTTGATCTCCCTCGCGCAAACGGTCATCCCGCCGCCTAGGCTACCCCATCACCTGCCTTGGTTCCGAAAATACCGCCTATTCGCCACACTCTCTGAACTTCACGAGCCATCACCGTCTGTAATTACGCTGCGTAACTTTCCGTCGAAGAGCATTGCAAATAGAACGGGGACATGCGTCACACTTTTAGCGATACAAAGCAGCTACAGGTCCAAAAACCAAAAGGAAAGAAGAAAAAATACTGTTGCGCCGACGGGAAAACCGGACAGCGACTGCTGTCTCGAAATAGCGCCGGCTATCGTGAAACGCGATCTACACACGTCGCTCGCCCCGTCGAACCGTGCGCTTCACCGTCGCCTCTAAATAAGTAGCGCTTGCTGCGAGTGCGCGGGAGGCGCCGGCGGCGAGCGGGGGTGGCTGAGCGGCGACAGCGCGCGTCAGTGGGTCCGGATGGCGACGCGCTGGACAAAACGTATTCATGCAGCCTCGATATCTCGAAAAGATTTAGGTGGAAATACCCGATATCTCAAATTATTGTTTAATTTTGATATTTCGAATTACATGTTGCATTACTTTCTATCTCGAATTATTCTATATTTAATTACTCGGAATGACTAATATTTAAAATTGCCTGACATCTCGAATTTTTTGATCTGAAATAACATTACAGAAACAATTATTTTATTCATCCTCTTCGTCTTCCTATTTACACTCTTGAGTTCATTGAATCACAATTCGCAAAATTGGAATACGGCTTGAAGTTTTTCTTTCTTATGACAGAATATAGGAATATTCGTAATTAGAATGCTGGGCGGAATGCTGGGCGGAGCACATTTAATTACATGTGCGGTGAATAAAGGTTTGCCAACGCAGAGATCAGGCACGCTTGCCCATCTCTGTATACTCTACTAAAATTTCCAATTTTCCGTTATGTCGAAATACAAGCTGTCTATCATTTCTAAGATTTCTCTTTTATCTGATAGGATCATTATCATGATTGTCATATATTCTTAAATTACTCACTTTTCATACATGAATAGTGAGAAAGGTTTCTGATCTTGCATAAAACGCAAAATATTCAAAGTTTCAGGACTTTTCTCAATTTAGTGCGCTTGTAGCGCCTGTGGAGGGTCAAAGAACAAATCGTGAAAACACCTAACGAAGGTCTTTTGCAACACTACAATTCCAGCACATTTTATAAATGCCTTCTCGTTATTACTTAAATATGAAGTACACAAAAATGGAACTAAATTTAATAGTCACTTAATTCAAATATCTGTTCACGTGTGCAATAATAAATTGTATTTCTCGATCATTTCGACCACAGCGCTCGTATCTGATGCCCGGCGAACTAGGGAGTTTGAGCCACGTTTGAGCACACCAAAAGTCAGTGTAACGCTTTCCTTTTTAGCCACCAATTCCCACATTTTATATCCAGTTGTCAGGAGAGTTAGAATTGTAGTATATTGTGTATGTTGAGATCCACCAATCTACACAAAACCGATAATAATAATTAATTAAAAGATAATAATAATTAATTATAATAATATTCTCTACTCTCCTAAAATGCCTTCAATTGGTATTATCCCTTGTATGCTGCCAAGAAGCGCCAGAGATGAGGGGATCTTAATTGGCGATGGTCGCAAGGCAGTCAGCAAGCACACAGCTAAGCTCAATGGCGAGACCAAATGTCTTAGTGTGAACGCTGCCTTGTAGATCTGTGTTCTGTTCGCAGTGAGACGGAAGCGCAACTGCGCTGCTGGTAGGGGAAGCGCGCCACTAAGAGCCAAAACCACGCCACTACGCCACTCGTGTGACTACCTCCATTTAAACCAATGCTTTGCTAGCAGAAATGCCACTTAGAAGCGCTACCAAGCGGCTCCGTGTCAAGGAGCCTACAGTCGATAAATTTCCCACATTCGCACACTCGCGAGTCGGCCCAAGGTTCTCCGTCAGCTCGGTATAGCTAGTGCGGGGCTAGCGCTTTGCCCACAGAACATTCGGAAGCGCTACCAAGCGACTCCTTGTGAATGGACTCTTTAAGTCCCTAAATTTCCCACATTCGCACTCGCCAATCGGCCCACGGTCCTCCGTCCGCTTGGGCTAGCTAGCGCTTTGCCAACATAAGGGCCATTTGGAAGCGCTACCAAGCGTCTCCTTGCAAAGTCCCTAAATTTCCCACATTCGCACTCGGGAATCGGCCCACTGCCCTCCACCCGCTTGGGCTAGCCCAGTGCGGGGCGTCGCGGGGGCGTCGCGACGCCTAACGAGGTGGCGGTGGTGCCTGTCGACGGCGCTGCACCCGCACAAACACATTAGCGGGTGACAACTGCCCGCTTCCCGTCCAGGGTCCGGGCGGCGACGCCGGGCCAGCGCCGAGGTGCGCCCCGCGCGCTGAAAGCCGCTTGGCACCTGCGCGTCGCACGGACGAGCAGCGAGCCGCGTTTGTTTCGACGCGCTGATGTCAGCGGCGAGGGTGTTGTGAGTTTTGGGGAAGTACCAACAAAAAATTAGATTTTTAAATACGCGTTTATACCTCGTTTGCGCTCGGAAAACGCTGGTTTATTGACACACACGCCACCCTTTCTACGAAAAACAAAATATACACTTGCAATAATAATAATAATAATAATAATAATAATAACCTTCAATTGGTATTATCCCTTCTTAACTCTGGTATGGTCAAGTGCAACGCACACTCGCGTAACACACTTTGTGATTAACAAGTATCGCACTTTGTGATTAACAAGTATGAGAAACATGTCATGCTTATTGATGTTTCTGTCCCAAATACTGGCAACATTCAAAGCAAATACAGTGAAAAAATAAGTAAATATGCAAATCTTGTTGTACCCGTTGAGAAACAGTGGAATATGAAAGAGTCAACATGATCCCCATAATTGTCTCAAGCACCGGAGTCATTCCTAGAAGTCTGATTTGGGGCCTTAAGCAACTGGGTTTGAATGAAGACCTGTGCAAACCCATGCAGAAGACAGTTGTTATTTCAACAACAAGGATAGCGCGGAAATTCATGGAAACAATGTATTATAAATTCCTTTTAAAAATAGATGTATTGTGCTTTGATTCTATATATCTGTGCAATTCATTCAAATGTGCCAATAAGATGAGAAAATAATAATAATAATAATAATAATAATAATAATAATAATAATAATAATAAACTTTTTCCAAAGATTTCCTGCTAAACTTCTGAGATTAAGAAACAGTGTACCATGATCCATTCGCAATGAAGAAGTCTCAAAACTTCATCAAACTTTAGAAACAACAAATTCTTCTATCATTGAACATAAATTAGATTGAACTACGAAATATAATTAATGGATTTCAGTTCCGTCTTATGAAGGGCCAAAGTTAGACCAGTACTTCGCCCGTGTTTCTACATATATAATATGATTTGCCTAATGTTCGGTATAAAATTAACAAAATATGAAAAAAAATCAACATATCCGTTTTAAATTGAAGGTGCCGTGACGTCAGCAAAGTCGATCGGTTTCGGCGCTCGCGTTGTTCGCTGGCAAACAGACAGACAGTCAGGTAGTCAATCGGTGAAACGAGTCAGTGAGTGAGTCAATCAGATTGCCAGTCAGTCGCTTTTTCGTAAACCAATGTTTTGGTATCAAGAATCCACAATACGTGGTTTCAACATATTAGAAGAAGTAATTTAGAACTCATAGGAGCAAGATTTATCCACTTTTCCAGTATCAGTAACCAACAGGACTAGTTCTTCTGACGAAAATCCGCTCCTCTTCCCTCTCGCATTACAGTCCAACGCAAGCACGTAATAGGCAAGCAAATCAAACCCGCTAACGGTTGATTGATTGATTGATTGATTTTTTCGTGTTTCAGGGCACGTCAACTGCTTTGGTCATTAGTCCCGTTAGTGTAGTGCATGTTTTTTCGGGAGACGGCGGTGATCTTCCTCCACTGGATGGCGAGATCCGGCGCCGAACTACCGTCGGCTAGTGGGCTTTCCCCCTAACCAGGACTCTCCCACCAGCGGGGCACCGCCCCAGACGGGACAAGCTCTAAGCTCCCGACCGGTCTCCCGGAATATGTGATAGTGTGGTGCAAGTTAGTGTAACTGTGTATGTGTAAGGGGCGAGGATAGGAGAAGGAAGAGGAATGACAGATCGCGCGTGGTCCGTGGCCCGTTTGTTAGGGTACTGCTCCGGCATTCGCCTAGTGTTGATCGGAGAAACCACGGAAAACTACCGATCAGAGCAGCCGGCCGCTAGAATTCTCCTCCCGACAGCGACTAAATTCGACCTAGCTGAAAAGCTAGTGTCGAAAATCCTGCCGCCATCAGGACTCGAACCACGGACCTCCCGGTCAGAGGCGCTGCAGTGACATCAGTTGATGCACTGAGCTACCGCTCCCGGTCCCGCTAACGGAGAACGCCCACCCCCACTCGCCCCCCGGAATCCTTTCAACGCCTCTCGCCCGCGCGCGTCGCGTCGTCCGGCGTGGCACAGCTTCCGCGCGCGCGGGCGCCGCGCCGGCCCCTCCGGAAGACGAAACCGCGCCGTAAAACGTTTACTGCAGCGCTGCGGGCGGCACGGCGCGGGCCAAGGGCACGTGGCGGGGAGCGTCGCCCGGCTCCACACCTCCCTGCGCGGCGCGTGGCGCGGAGGCTCGCAGGTGGGGGGGGGGGTTGAAGGTCGCTAACGCGTATTTTCGGTATGAGACGGTGGAGTTCGTTTGCTATAACCGGCGGTGAATTTGACGATTTTCACTTGTGATACACTTTAAGAATGAACTATCACCATACAGAAAGTTCAAATAGTCAAAAATAAAGTCCTTAGGAAGTCAATGATAGCTCCGTCGTATGTACAGAACCATCAAATTCACAGAGAACTCCGAATTGATACCGTGCTAGAACACAAAAAAAGGAGCAAATATTTTTTTTGTTTCCTTTCCCCATTGCACGCCGTTCTGAAATTCCATCTAGGCCGAACAGCAAACATCCCAAGTCGAACCAAATCCAAATTCTCCAAAGATAGGCTTAATCCTCCCTAAACTAATAATATGTAAAACCTTCGCCTTCTCCCTTCTAATTGCTCGACAGGGCGACCCTAACAGTTTATTCTCCCAAATCAAGATTAAAATTCAATAACATCTAA
Organism: Teleogryllus oceanicus; assembly: GCA_964035755.1. Classification (NCBI taxonomy): domain Eukaryota; kingdom Metazoa; phylum Arthropoda; class Insecta; order Orthoptera; family Gryllidae; genus Teleogryllus; species Teleogryllus oceanicus. Next base: position 72,405,173 of record CAXIVR010000005.1, on the reverse strand, counting down.
AAAAAAACTAATTATTTAACTGAGTCAGAGAATTCTAACCTCAATTTGTCAAGGAATGCCCAAATCTTAAAAAAATCAGTATGTAAAACTGAAATCCCTCGAAAGACCTAGTCGAACAGAGAAATATTTTTTTAACTTTATAAATCGCCGGGACTCCATGTGATAAGTTGTGGATGATAACCTGATCTTATGAAGCGTCTTTACACCAGCAAGGAAAGATGGCACGTCTCGTGGTGACAACTCTTTAGACGCTCTTACTACTTCAGACCAACAGGTCGATGCTACGAACGAGAAATCCTCTCCGATGGAAAGCGATGACCTTTTGGAGAACGTCGAGGTGACGCTGTTTGGGTGTTACACACTGTTTCACAATTGCGTCTGCATTATCGCGAGTTGGGCATTGAAAATGCCAAATACCAAGCAAATATTATCTTGCTGCAACAAAATTTTAGAATGTCAATTTGAATAACCCATTGTATCGTAAAGCAGTGATTCATAAAACTCTGATCCCTCGAATTGCTAGTATATATAATCTCGATGATAATACTTAAACAACGGCGAAATTTATTCTCGCAGAAATTGCACCATCATAAGTAACAGAACCCCTATCAAACAGATTCGAAGGGAATTTTCAATCAAGTAGATGTGTCACTGAGAAAACGATTTGACGGTGAAGCACGGGTCTCAAGGCATAGTACGAATTTTTCACACTGTTTCGCTGTAGGAAACTCGCCACTGTTTCGCTTATTGAGGCTGCGACAGTCGATAAACCGAATAAAAGTGGTATTCAAATATGAAGTAACAGGAAAAACGTCATCCGGAGCACGAAATATAAAACAACACACCTCAAGATCTTCTGACAAACAAACCCCTGCCTTTCAAACCAGCGGTCAACGAACTACAGGAAACCGAAGGACGTGAACAGGGAAGTCTGAGAGACTGGCGCCAGGTGTCTGCATGGTTCCAGCGCAACTGGCGAAATTGGAGCGCAGGGATCGGAACGGTGGCGGCGGCGCCACGAAATGACAGAGCGATTCGCCGCCGGCGCCTCTGCTGTCGCCGCCGCCGCCGCCGCCGCCGCCGCCGCCGCCACCACCGCCGCCGCCGCCGCCGCCGCCCCGCCGCCGCCGCCGCCGCCGCCACCGCCACCGCCACCACCACCACCACCGCCGCCGCCGCCGCCGCCGCCGCCGCCGCCGCCGCCGCCGCCGCCACCACCGCCGCCGCCGCCGCCGCCGCCGCCGCCGCCGCCGCCACCACCACCACCACCACCACCGCCGCCGCCGCCGCCGCCGCCGCCGCCGCCGGCACCGGCACCACCTCTGCCTCCGCCGTCTTTGTCGTCGCCGTTGTCTAGGCCGCGCACCCGTGCGATGCGCGAGGCCCGGGAGACAGGCCGAAGGTGGAGTGGGACGGAGCAGGGCGCGGCGGAACGCACGCAGACACGCGTGGCGGGGCAGCGAAGGGCGGGCGGGGCGAGGAGAGGCGGGGAGTTTGTGGCAGGGCGGGGCTCCTGCCACCCCCACTCCCATACTATTTTTTCACCAACGCCACAATCACCGCTGCCAGGGTTCCTGCCGTCCCTCTCCCCGAACGGCACCCCCTCACCACCACCACCACCACCACCACCACCACCACCACAACACCACCACCAACACGTCGTAACGCCTCTCTCACCTACCCACCCATCCCCCCTGCCGCTACTATACCCACCGTCACCGCCGTCATTGCCTCACCCACCCACCTCCACCACCGCTTCACCCCCCTCCCCCCCCCCCACCAGTCGCAACTCCTCCCCGTCATTAACCACTATCGCCACTACCATAACCGCCACAATCACTACCATCATCTCCGACCCCGCCCTCCCTCCCGCCGCCGTGGCAGCGCCGCGGCGTGTGTGGGCGCCCGGATGAGGTGTGAAGAGAAGAGCCCGCTCTAATGAGGCCACCGCCGCCTTCGCCGTTACCTCCGGCGCCTCCCAAACGCCGCCCAATCCTCCTCCTCAACCATCAGCCACCTCAGCCATCGCCTTTTACCAAGTGCCACAGTCTACCTCTGTTACTGCATCAACCTCTCTTCACTTCTCATATAGACGGTGTAGAATAAAACACAGCTATCGATATAAGCGACATTGTTGTCAATTTCGCTCTCACCTGCTGTTGAATTTTACGTCGTAGTTTCTGCCCACGCTCTCTTCTTTTATGCACGTTTGTTAGCATTTACCGCTCGTACGTTTGGCACGATGTTAAAACTATGTGTCGAAATCACTTGCATTTAACCTGGTTCTTCAACGTCCTCTTTATATTACTGGCGCGACAAACGTGTCTATTCAACCTCATTGGTATCACCACATTGTCGGAAACAACGTTACTATGTTATAAACATCGGAATACACAATTAAGGCATCAATTTTTAAAGACAATTGCATTTCGAGAATTCAATGCAAATACAGAATGCAATTTCGAGAATGGTTGCAACCTCTCACGCTTGTGCTTCATGCCAAGCTTAACGTGTTTGTTAAGAATGAAATAATGTGTGTGATGGTTTTATATCTGTTTTATACTCACTTTGTCAAGATGTACTATGTACCTGATCAAAATATAGCCTGAAGATTGAGACTAAGAGGTGTCCGAAACGTTGCAAAGGAGCTTGTTGCAGTATCGCAAAGACTTATGTGAGTGATGTTTTGTAAATAAATGCAGTTGACTTCAAAATATTGAAGCCCTAAATTTATATTAAATAGTAATAATAATAATTACATAATTATTGTTATTATTATCATTATTATTAAAAATATTTTAAAAATGCTACGTCCTTTCAAAAGTATATTTCACTTGACGGTTCGTTGATTGCTTCCTTGAAAGATTCTGTCTCTCACAAGAAAACATTCCGTGATAAAATAACATCTTCGCTCCGTTCTCAAATGAGAAGAGTCGAATGAAAACAAAACAAAACAAGAATTTCAAAACATCTTTCCGTTCAAGAAGACGATCCGCCTTTCAGAAGTCTTGGCATCAGCCGATCACATTCAGCGCCTCACAACCGCAATGAAAATTACTCTTGTCGCGGACACCTGGAAGATCCTTCGACTCGCGTCGACCGGGAAAGAGAACGCGCTCCCATCCGTCGCTCTTTCACAAATTTACGACATTCGAACCTTCATAAGGCGCTCTTATTTTGATCACCGGCGACCGCAGGAATACCCAGCACTCAAGCAAACAGAACGCAAGGCTTGCAAATCACCCGCAAAGTCATTTCCCGAGTGTTCCCCAAGTGACAGCCCCATCGTTTAAAGGACGGTCCCTCCCGACGTTGAAGCGCGGAAAATAGCTTTCAGATCGATATCAAGGGTCTAAGTTATTTCCATCACCTCTCTTATTAAACCGTCACACGCACCAAAGACTCGGAACGTCCTACCCTTTACGCCATTTAAAAATAATTATCCTGTCAAATCTTATGGCACCTAATTCGAAGAGTTATCTTGTAATATTTTACCGTCGCTACTTTTTGCCTTTCCGATAAATATGCGGCTCCTCTTTCGTTCGGTGTTTGGCGGCGGGATTCTACAAAGCGTACCGCCCCGGTTGGCATTACTGTTGACTAATTAAGGCTCCTCGTTACCTTGTAATGTGCAATGCCCGACGTAAAACCGGTATTTTTGTCCTTTAATTGTCTCTCATACAGACTGTCGCTGTTCGGTGAACCACCCAGGGCAAGACATAAAGAAGGCTTGCTAACGTCGCACGACCCAAGAAGATCGTAATGAATGTGGTTAAAGCTCGGTAGCTTACGCAGTCAGAAGTCTACAAACGTGGAAATCCCAGCAATATCGTTATCATGATTGCATGCGGTAATTACGTCCGGGCGGAGGTAATCGTTGATAAACTGCCAACTCATTTATTGTTGGGTTCGTATAGACACGAAATAATGATTCTAATGTGGCAAGAGAGTTACTGTGCAGTCATACGCGCGTTGCCGGGTTGATGTAACTTACTACTGTCATACGCTTTATAATAAGATGAAATATTGAAATTGTGTGTGCAATACGGAAATACGCAAGGCCTGGTTTCTCTTGGGAAACAACAAGTGCGTCATGAGCGCACAATGAATGATCAAGAAGTCTTTTTTGAGCACCTGCTCGTCTATTTTGATTCATTGCACGAAATATTTACGTAATTCTGTATACAGCAATGGCACAGCTCGTAATTTCTGCTTGAGGTCTGATAGCCTGATTTGAATAGTAATATACTGCGCTTTGAACATATAAATGGGAATTTTGTCAGAGCAAACTACTGTAAAAATTTCTCAAGTTCTATACATTTCTGTATAATGCATATAGCAACACACTTTGAAAGGCACGGTATGTGAATGCAATTTCTCTGTAGTTCGTGCAAGAGCGTATACCGGAAACGCGATAACAGTCTTTTTGATTCGTGTTTTATACTTCTATTTTAGAAATGACAGATAAATCGCAGTATTAACAGTTCAGCGTAGGTGTATATGCTAGCATGCATTTAAGTAATAAAGTAGATTACATTTCGTAAAAACTCACGACACCATTTTGCCATTGTGTATCGTAACGAGGTTGCAACCAACGCAATACGTTAAAATTTATGCTATTGATCTATTTCTTCACTGAATAATATTTAAGATTTTTTGGTTTCATAATTAAGGACATCCGTACATGTCCTCAAATAGTCCTGCATATTAAAAGTCTGTTCGTAGAGGCTGAAGACTGCAAATCAGATTCGATAAAAGTGATTGCAGAAATCTTGAAAATAAATTTGCATTAATCATATGTATGTTTAAGTACATAAGCATTAAAAAATTTAGGTATGGTAAGTAAGTGCTCGAAATTACTATCACCATTCAGTATCTGATTTGCAACATTGTAACTTTTGACTCTTAACTCGATGATTACGAAAGTAATATTGCAAGAGTGTGTTGCCGGTATGATAATTAATTAGGAAACAATTAGCAGATTTATGTGTATGAATAACAGTCGTAATAAAAGCCGAACCCATGAGAGCTGGTAATTGGGAGGTGCTAAAATAGGTTCATGTAAATGTCAGAATATAGTAATTTCGTTCACACCCGATTCAAGCGATGCAGCAAACTGTAAAACCTACAAATTTCTGTTATTTGGAAGAGCAAAAAAATTACATTTAACAACCGATCATACAACCTGCTAATACGCATTTACACTGCTAGAACGCTACATATACACATACTAGCGAGGATATAACACATATCATCATGCAAACATGTTTTCTTTGCTAGAATCGTTGAAAATGTGAATAACTACTTTGCGGCTAATATAAGGATAAAAATCATTCACTATGCAATAGTGTTCGACTGTAGCCTTCTCGACTGCATACAAGATTTGCGTCCGTAAAGTGGGGAGGAGATGAGGTAGTTAGTAACGTGCTGCAGTAACCGGGAACAGCTGGTGCCGCCACCTGGTGGTTGGTAGCTTTTCCTACTCCCGGCACATCAAGTAGCATGCTGCTGCGAAAGAGAAACGAAGAAGCAAGAAAAATTAACGAGAAGAGATATCATGTGAAGTTACTACGGGGACGGATTTTGTTGTGTGGTTGGAGAACGTTGGCTTTTCAACTCTTTTTTGGGAAAGGTTGCGTAGTTCGGTGAAGTACGAGGTGTCTTTGAATTCTTTCTCTGCTGTTGCTACTGCAATCAACGAGTGAAAATAAAGATGCAGCCAACGTCAACGAGATTGTCAGGTGCGTTTTTCATTTTATAATGAGCTTGCTAAAAAACACACACATTCTGCTCGAGTAAAGTGTTGCTGCTAAATTGAACAGAGATAATACCTTCTTTATGGTTGATTTCATTATTTGGCTACATTGTTCATTAAAAATAAAAATAAATTATAAATTATCCGAAATATTTTTTCGAAATTAAAACTGAACATTTAGTATTATGATAATGAGAAAATGTAAGTAACTCGTAGATTAAATTATGTGAAGGCGAACAATCAAAAATATCTATTTTAAGCCTTCTTCAGGCAAATATAACACAAAAGTAATAGATTTTATTGACGAGAATTCTTCACTATGTTATTTTTTGCTTTTTGGATACAAACTCAATTTTTTTTAATTTATCGGATAATTTCCTAGTCAACGAATCTGACAAATTTGAAAAATAAAATTTTGGCAGCTGAACATTTCAAGATGCGTATTTAATCTTCCAAAACCTAAGACACTTCAAAGGCGTCCACCAAAAAAAAACGACATCCCACCTAATACACAGAATCAAGTTGACAATGGGCCGAAACAGCTGCAGATCGAAATGAATCACGACAACGCAAGATCAAAACAAAAGCGTGGCTACTCCCGCCGCGGCCCGAAGCTCGCGGACGTGAGCTGTTCTCACGGAACGGGGGATACACACGCACTGGACCTCACAGGGCGATGCGACAAAGCCGTCGTAGGTAGACGACAAATACGCCGGCCGGCGGGCGCCTGTGATGTCCGGGAACGCCTAATTGTTCACAGTCACCGCCGCTGCGCCGGCGTCGACGCTGGACCAGGTCTTCGCACAGTGGGTGAGACGTAGATTTCTGGGGATCAGTTTACATATTCATATTTTCACTACAGTATGCGTTTTTTTCAGGTTCCATTAGTTATTAAGCATTGTTAAGCGCTTCTAGATCTATGATTTTCCTCCCAATGCATCAAAGAGAATATTTGAATTTGGGATTAACGCAGTGAATTGTAAACACGAAAAGTCGAAATTCAATAAATTATTTCCACACCAAATATTCATTAATCAAAATTGATATGAATCGTGAATTGCCTTACATACTAATGATACTCGTAAGCACGCTATTTCTGGTTAATTCACTAGCTATAATTAATACTTTTTACTTTCGGAGCCTATTTTATTGCACTGCACATTATGTTAGAACTGTATTCGTAAGACATGTTTTAGAGTAATGGTTTTCTGCAGACATACCTTTAAAATTAAGATGTGCTGAAGATGCAGTAGGTCAAAAGATAATCGTTTCGAAAATTATTCATCGTCTAGAATTTCAAATAAATCAGCTTCGAGCAGTTCATGTATATCTTTTTTTAAGTTTTATTTTTAAATAACTATTTTCATCTAGTTTACATTGAACGAACGACACTAAAATCGGAAACGATTGATCACGAACTAGCTTTTCTGTTTTTGTGGAACAAAATAAATAAAAATGAATACCTAAATTAATATGTGAAGTCGTAGGCTTCCGCGGCCGGAGTCATGTGAATGATCTTGGCTGGTCTGACAGACCAGCCCTGAGGAAGACCACGAAAAGATGGTCGAAACGTCGGCAACACAGCCTTCGACCCGACGTCACCCGGAAAGCCAAGATCATTCACATAAATTAATAAATACTTTTGAAATAAAGTTTAATAAATTATTATAATAAATTAATAAATACTTTTGAAATAAAGTTTAAAATTTAAATACAATTAAAAAAAATAATGTCCACCATTTCTCATAAATCTGCCCTACAAGATGGAAAATGATGAGTAGAAAGTCATAAGACAGGCTAAAATAATGAAAAACGATCAGGATATTTTGAACTCAAATAATAAAACAAAATGTGGAATATAATAAAAATACTACTAAATCAACTAGAAAACCCGTAAGAATGTTGTTTTAAAATATACCGATATAAATGTGAACGATCCGGCAACAGTGGCTAATCTCTTTAACCAATACTTTCGAGAATCTGCCGATCTCACTAAGGGTCTTCAGGCACACTCAAAGCCTTGTGCCTGCGCGCGCGCTGCCGCCGCCCTACAACACGCGACCACTGTGAGCCGGCCCAATCGCGTAGCGCCTATTCCGGGTCGGCGGCGTCGGGCGGCTCGCCGGGCCGGTGAAGCACTCAAAGCCTTGTGCCTGCGCGCGCGCTGCCGCCGCCGCCGCCAGCGGCCGCGTGTATTTCTGGCGCTCGCAGTCGCCCCTAATGCACCCGCGCGATCTGTCTTCACCACACTTGCTTCAAATCTTCATTACCATTAGTCGTCTCGGGGCGGCGGAGGCGGCGCCGGAGGGAGCGGAGCGGAGCAAAGAGGCGCGCGCGGGGGGGGGGCGGCCCAGAGGGTCAATTGGCCGGAAAGACGCTAAGCAAGTGGCGGGGCGATGCGCCTAATTGCGGGCTGGGCCATCGCCTCGTCCTCCGCCGCCTACACTGCAGAGAGACAGAGAACGTGTGAAGGAGTGTCGGCGGAGGTGGCGCCAACGGGGCTGAACACTGTGCCGTCTTTGGGAAAATCGATGTAAAAAGTGGTCATTCAATTCAATGTTATTGAACTTAATGTAGAATAGTAAACATAACGCTTTAGAGTAAAACTAGGAAAGCTACAAAAATCAAACTGTGTAAGAGAACTTCTTGTCCAGTTCTCCTGAATGAAAGATAATGTTAGATAATAAATAAGGGAGAGAAAAGTAGATTCAAGCAGTGAAAATGAGATTCCTCAGGAAAGTTACAGGTTGCCTAAAACAAGATCTTATAGAGTATTAATATTTCCGCAAAGAGCTGGATGCCAAATTTTTGGAGGAAGAGGAAGTGAAAGAAGAAGAGTTAGTGGCTTATTGTATTATATGTCTTGCTTATCGTATTTCTTCAACGTGAAGTGGATCCAGAGAGCCAAAATCCATTTGTTTCAAATACAAATATATCAAGGACTTTACTCAATTCCTTCACGATGTTGAGAAAAATGTACTCTCACAATTAGTTTCGGCTGTGAAAACGTCATATTTCTAAAATGATATTGACTCCAACTCTAGTATTTTTGACTGTAAATGATATAAATATTTTTGTTTCCAATTAACAACAAGCAAGTGTTTAAAATGTATATTTATAGACATGTACGGAAAACTTCAGAACAACATAATTCATATATTTATATCACTACTTCCCAATCCAGAACGTGAAGACTATTACAAACATTCTGGACCTCTCTGAAAATTTCAACAACAAAAGCAATAACGAGACAAGCGTCACGTGTCAACGAAAACCATGCAACCTCATCAGAAGGCTTTTGATCCAGCTGGCCACCCCGATGAAACCACTGTGTCGCAAAGGCAATGGCGGAGTCCGCATTGAGCCCCCGCCAGGCCGGCGGCGGGGGCGTGGGAGAAGGAGAAGGTGGCGGCGAAGGAACAGGAAGAGGAGGGGAGGAGGAGAAGGAGGAGGGGGGGAAAGAGACAAACGCAGGAGGCGCGGCGTGCCAGGCGGGCGCTAGCGCCCCATAACTCGCGCCGGGGCCTGCGCTCGTTAATGAGGACTCCCGGCCGCCGCTGTGGGGCGCGGCGCTGGGAGCGCGGCCGGAGGCGGCGCGGCGGGGTGGAGGTGGCGAGGCCGGGGCGGTAGTGGCGGCGGCGGTGGTGGTGGCGGTGGCGGTGCCGGTAGTGGCGGCGGCGGGGGTGGCGATGGCGGCAGCGGAGGACGAGAGGAGGCAGCGCGGATTTTGACAAGTCAACACAGCCGGGCCTCCCGGGCGGTGTCCCTTCTGGGATGGGTATCGGCCTCGGCAAACCGACGCTCCGAAGTCCATACTCCTCGTGCACTGGAGCTGAAATTACGCTCTTCGGATATCCAGGGATGCGCAGTTCTAGTGCTTTCTAATTTGATTTGATTTTTTCGTGTTTCCGGGCACGTCAACTGCTTTGGTCATTAGTCCCGTTAGTGTAATGCCTATTTTTTTCTCGGGAGATGGTGGTGATCTTTCCCCGTTGGATGGCGAGATCCGGTGCCGACCTACCGTCGGCTAGTGGGGTTGCCCCTAACCAGGACTCTCCACCAGCGGGCCACCGCCCCAGCCGGGACAAGCTCTAATCTCCCGACCGGTTTTCCCGAATATGTGGTAGTGTAGTGCATGTTAGTGTAAGTGTGTGTGTAAGGGGAGGGATAGGACAAGGAAGAGGAAGGACAGATCGCGCGCGGTCCGTGGCCCGTTTGGTAGGGTACTGCTCCGGCATTCTCATGTTTTCTAAATTGATAGTAAAATTGATAATGATTTTTAGTAAAATTGAATTTTATATCGACATAAAGCAACTAAAAGAGGACAGGAACATACACTGAACGGTCGGCGATGCCGTATGGAAATACGACGCAGTACGACGGAAGGCTTTTATCTACGATGGAGTGCTAACAGCGAAATAGTGTCCCCATTTAAAAAATGCATAATGAAATGTGTGCTTATGAGTTCATTACACGTTTTTAGCCAGAGTATACAAGAAAAACAAATAGTACTTTTCAACATATGGCAAACAACAGTATTAGAATCATTAACGTCTAAGTTTTATGATGTTTGATGTAATTTTAAATAGAACTAGAATCAGTTATATAAGAACGTTTTTAAATCTTGATGCAGCGTCAAGGGAATAAAACGGAGTAATATTGTCAAATCAGTCCGCCCTTTATTAAAAAATCGAAAAAAAAATTGTTCTAAAGGCTGTATCACTATTAGAATCAAAGAAAAGATATAACTCAATTACTTGCATTATTTATAAGGTGGTGTAACAAAAAATATTGAACGACACTGGCTAGATATCACAATCGGATTCCACTTTTGTTACAAACTTCATTCTCGTCCGTTTTTGTCTTTTCAGCACCTTAGTGACGATAACTATTTTAGTTTGAATTCATTAGCAAGTGATTTACTCAGTAGTAACGAATTCGATCTGTTGGATTAGATAAATGTTAAAATTATAATAGGAGAATTTACTTGTCTATTCATTTTAATTTCAAACGTTTTGAGTTGTTAAAACCAATGGCAATGTTTTTAACAACTCAAGTTGTTACTACAAAACCAAACAAACAACTACAGTTGCATGAGAACTATTTACATGCTTAAATATAAAGAATCCAAAATGCATTGAGCACAAATTATAATTTCAATGGTTTCGGAAATTTGAAATTTGAAGACAAATAACATAACATTTAGTTTCCAAGTTTACTACGTCGCAGAACAGTTCGAAAAACACATGATCGAATGAATTCAAAGGAACAGAGTTGAAAATATATAGTGCCATTCTATGCGGTAGGACTGTACTTACAATCATTCCCCAAGCTCGATTTTTATTCAATTTTATTGGAATAAAATGTCTACTTTGGATATAAATATATTATTTTTTGAATAATTTATCAGTTCTGTGGTTTCGGAAAATTTATGAAATTCCATGATAAAAAGACAAATAACAGAATATTTCGTTTCCAATTCAACTATGTCACGAAAAAGGTCAAAAACACATGATCGAATCAATTGAAAAAATTTCGTGCAACCCATAAAATGCAATTATAAGTGATGAGACTGTACAGAACCAAGCAGCAATCTCCATTTTTATTTCATTTCATAGCAATAAAATGTCTACTTTATATTTAAATCAATTATTCATTCTTGAATAATTTGATTACATTCTGCAATTTTTTCTATAATTTGATTTAATTATTACTTTCAACATGATCTTTATCAAGTAAACTAAAAACTTGATATTAATTTTAAAAAGAATAGCACCGTTACCACACATCAAATCGGGAGGGATCCTCTAACCCTGCGTCTTAACACCTTCCGTGCGTGAAGTCAACGCGACCACGCCAACGAAGATTAACCGGACGCAGCGGCGCTGGCAGCCGGCGTCGGAAAGGATCGGAGCGGAGTGCGCCAGCCGACACACCTCACTTCGTCGCCACCCGGCCGGCACTTTTTCCCCGCTCGCGCATCCTTCTTCATTATTCCCTGGCGGCGGCGTCGCTTGTTCAAACCGGTTTAACCCAAAATTAAAGAGCGACGCACGGAGCGGGCGCCCGCGCTCGCGCGCACGCACACGCGTGACTGCGGCACGCCAACGCGTCACGTCGCGCCGCAGTCAAGCGTTTCGCGACGCGACGTGGAGGTAGTGCGTCGCGACGCGGCGTGGCGTGGCGCGGCGCGGCACGGCGCACCTGCAGGGCGAAGGAGATGTGCGGAGCGACCTTGCAGTGGGTGTACTCATTAGTGGTGGGTTCGTTAGCGTATACGCACGTACGCGGTATGGGTGCGGGATGTGCGTGGGTATAAGAGGATGTGCGGCCGGGTCGGTCAGGCGGCCGGATGCGATCGAACCCGATCCGATTCGACCCGATTGGATCCGGTCCGACCCGACCCGATCGGATACGTTCCGACCCAACTGCATCTGACCGGACCAGATCCGATTTTATACGACCCAACTCCATTCGATCGGAACCGACCCGATTCGAACTAATTAGAAAGTGGTGGATTCTATTCAGTTTGCGATTCAAGACAACTCGACACAATCCACATAGTGTAATACGAAACGACTCGATCTGTTCCCACTGTTTTGGAGAATCCAAACTAACCAATTCTAATCAACGCAACTTCGTTAATTGTTTTGTTTTAATTATTCTGGCTAATCGTGGAGCTTGATGAGATTGGGCCAGCGAATTCAATCGCTCAATTCAGCCATCTCGAACCGGTACAGATTGATTAGTCTTCATTAGTAACTCCTGAAAATGAATATGAAACTATTTTAAGAGTGTCAAATAGCCAAAAACATTTCTCCGGGAAAATAATAAAGCTGCCCATCAGAGCAATATTAGCAACAGCATCATTCAAGAACGTTTATTTACAACAAAAATGAAGTGTCAAGGCACATCGTTCTCTTAAAACTATACTGGTGCAAGGGACACTTCGCATGGAAAACATGAAAATCTAAGATGGTTTTGACAGAGATCGTTTAGCTCCACCTCTCTACATTAAGTAGACTTTTTAAAATGGGATGTAATACTTACAAGTGTTTTCCGTGTTAGTTGGGAGGCTGTCCCTTGAACTCTGAAAAATGGTCCATCTTCAATCTGCTATTGAGATATATACCAAGATCTCTGAAAAATGTTAAATTATCCGTTAGTTCCATGAATTCAATTTATTACTTATTTATTTCGATGTATATAATCGATATACAGTATATTTGATGGTACAAACAAAATGTGGAGATTCATTTACATAGTATTTTAAACTAGTTGTTGGTATGCATTTATATTAATATTTTAATTACACAATATGTGATTTTCATGTAAATCAATGAAGAAATCCTTGCAATTCTCTGGGAAATCGTAATTTCATAAATCTCACATATTCTCTGTTGGGCCACAAAGGAAAAGACATCCGTAAGAACACGAATTAAATATTGGAACAAAAATAATATTCTAGTAACATAACCTCCTTTCTCTTTTTGAAATCCTTCCTCACATTGAGATCCGGTATCTGCACATCTTCAACAACACGTCACCGTCAGACACAGCCAACAAACATTTTGTCATACAGATTTCTTTTCCAGAAACCTTTAACTCCAACGCAGCATGGAGGCCAAAATGTCATTTAAACTTAACAAATTACTCCAAGTCCCAGTAAAACGTTACGTGTCGATGCCGCAGAAGATTATGTTACGACGTATAGAAGGCGTTACTCGCGCGAGTAGAAAGCGCGAGGCGCAACATTAATAAACCCAGCCTCCGCGCACCTCTACACGTCTCCGCGTCACTTTTCGTCCCGCGGGCCGGCGTGCGTGTGTTGGCAAGACAGAGACAGCCATCTTCGCGTGTTCCCGGAACGAAAAAAACAACTCGTATCCTCTTCAGTTGTTTCTCATTTTCAAAGTGACTGTTATTTACTCTTTTTCTGTCACTTTGTTTTCGTCACATCATCGTGTTCATCTCTCCCGCCACGGCTGCGACGCGAGGTCGCTTTTTTTTTCTTTCTCGGTCTCTCTCCCTCCCTCTCTCTCCCTCTCTTTCTCGGCATCTCTAGTCGTCTGTTTCGCTCCTCCGCGCCGGGTCCTCGTGCCGGGAGGAGGAGGAGGAGGAGGGAGGCAAAAAGTTTGGCGGCGGGCGCCAAAGCAAACATAAATAATAGTTTTTAAATGAGACAGGACGCGCGGCGCGGAGGAAGGAAGGGTGTGAGAGACGTGCGGTTCGCGGCGGCGGGGGAGAGAGAGTGAGCACCCAGGCGGACGGACGGACTGACTGACGGAGGTGACACATGAAGGGTGCCTCCGGGCCCTCCCCCCGCTCCGGGCGCCATGTGCTCGCGCGCGCCGGAGGGTGTTGGAGCGCGGATGCCCCCCTCCGTCCCCCCTGTTCCCCTTTGCGCGTGGGGGGCCGCGTTCCGAGCATTCCGGCCGCCGGCTTGCAGCCCGCAGAGCGCCCCGCCCCCTTGGCGTGGGTGAGGAAGCCGTGCGGTTCCCGGGTTCGTAACGCCTCCACAAGCGCTGTCCCTCCTTGATTGATTAATAGTGATTCCGGGCGCGTCAACTGCTTCGGTCATTAGTCCCGTAAGTGTGGTGCATGTCTTTTTTCTCGGGAGATGGCGGTGATCTTCCCCGCTGGATTGCGAGATCCGGCGCCGACCTACCGTCGGCTAGTGGGTTCCCCAACCAGGACTCTCCACCAGCGGGGAATCGCCCCAGCCGGACAAGCTCTAAGCGCCCGCCCTGATCTCCCGGAATATGTGGTAGTGTAGTGCATGTTAGTGTAATTGTGTGTGTAAGGGAGAGGGTAGGACAAGGAAGAGGAAGGAAGATCGCGCGAGGTCCGTGGCCCGTTTGGTAGGGTACTGCTCCGGCACTCGCCTGGTGTTGATCGGAGAAACTACGGAAAACTACCGATCAGAGGCGCTGCAGTGACATCAGTTGATGCACTCAGCTACCGCTCCCGGTGCCCCCTTGGCATGGGTGAGGAAGCCGTGCGGTTCCCGGGTTCGTAACGCCTCGACAAGCGCTGTCCCTCCTTGACTGATTATTAGTGATTCCGGAAGCGTCAACTGCTAAGGTCATTAGTCCCGTAGGTAGAGTGCGTGTTTCTTTCTCGTGAGGTGCCGGTGGTTTTCCCCCGCTGGATGGAGAGATCCGGCGTCGACCTGTCGTTGGCTAGCAGCGTTTTCCCCAAACAGGCATCTCTTTCCAGCGGGGCACCGCCTCAGCCAGGAGAAGCACTAAGCTCCCTACCGATCTACCGGAATATGTGGTAGTGTAGTCCTTTTAGCGGGGTGAGGATAGGACACGGAGTAAGAAGGAAGCTCGCGCGCGGTCCGCGGCTCGTTTGGTAGGGTACTGCTCCGGCATTCGTCTGATGTTGATCGGAGAAACCACGCAAAACTACCGATCAGAGCAGCCGGTCGCTAGAATGGACTGAATATCTTGCTAGTATCGAAAATCCTGCCTCTCTCGAGGCTCGAACCCAGGACCTCCCGGTCACAGGCACTGCAGTAACATTGTTTGATGCTCTGAGTCACCTCTCCCGGTCTGTCCCTCGTTGTCTGGCCTTACGATAATGTTGCAAGCCTCGAATCTCTTCATTTTCTTTTAAACGTTTGGGCAACTTGTTTTTTGACCGTCCCAATTCCCCCTTCCCCGTCCCGTCTCATCCCACTCCGCCCGTTCCGTTCCGTCCCGTCCCGTCCCGTCCCTCAGCTTCCCGTCCCTCTCTCCTTCCCGTTACGTCCCGTCCAGTCCCACTCCGCTCCGCGCTTTAACAACATGTGCGCGCTAAAGTATATTGACACTCCCCTTCTGTCCGTGGTAATTGGCCCACCCCGGGCGCCGGCGTGTCCCTGTCTTGTTCCCCGCGCCGTGACGGATGGGAGCGCGCCCGCGCAGGTGGAGCCCCCGCCCGGCCCCCGCCACCGCCCCCGCAACCGCCCCCGCGGCGCCTTCCCGCCCCACGGGATGCCCAAACTTTTCCGTCAAGGAGTGTTCCTCTGTCTACAGTTGCATAGAAACCAGAACGCATATCTTTAAGACGGCATGCGCGAAACATGGCTTGTCGTGCTTGTTTTTCCATGTCCGAAACATCTCATGTTTTCATTCTAACTTATGGTGAGCGAAACCTTATGAAGCGAGCGAGAAGATCGCGAAGAGTGTGTGCGATACATCTTTTTTTCTCTTAGAGAATGCATCGCAATGCTGCAAAGAATCGATATTGAAATTGTGATGAAAATACACGTTTTGAGGTGTTCATGATAAAAAGAGTTGCTTTCTTCCAAATCGTCCGTTGACCTGTCTGTCATTTGGGTGATAATAGAAGTCAAGAATTCACTTTGCATGCTTTGTCAAGTTTAAAGGACTTCATTAGAGCCTTTAAAATCCTTGTGAATGTTTCCTAAAAAGTAATGGCCTGCCATAAAATAATATATTTTAAAATGTGTGCATAAGTATTACACTGCGTGTAAAATGCAGGTCTCATAAACTAGCAAACCAACCTAAATTTCCAATTGAAGTTTAAAATTCAGAAAGATGTCAAGCGCTAATGGCAATACTTATTATTTATTGAGGAAATGTACTGTCAAGAAAGAGTTTAAGAGATTACTGTTCACAAGCGATAATAAGGTGATTTATTTCAGAACGTGTAATAATATTTCTATGAATGCATGAAAAATATTTTAATTCACATCAACGGCCAATGGTATACAACAGCTTTCAGATAACGTCCCAGACAATACTAAAATGATCGGAAGCGCAACACTTTCGCAATAAATAGCAAGAACTACTTTCGGTTCGTAACACTGAGAATTGATCTACCAGGAAGACAGGTCTTCTATTCAGAACGTTTTCCTTCGTTTTTACATAATGGAACAGGCATTAATCACTCCTATCAATTTTACGAATGTAGACTTAATTTTGGATTAAATTAAGGCTTAATTTTTGTTATAAAAGGAAGCCATCTTAATTTTACTTAATTTTTGGCATGGGTACGCATACTTAAATGAGAAACTAGATGCAAGCTCGTCAAGAGTTGGCCTAGACGCTGTATAGACAGCAGACGCAGCATAAAATAGAACAATTATATCAAAAATTAAATAAAAATAGAAAATTCATTATAGAGAGGACAAATGATGAGACTTGGACACGTCTTGCTCAGAAGGCCAAAATAAGTCTTGCAGTGGATACCAATAGAACGCCAGAAAAGACCATCGAAACATGGAAAGGAGAAAGTCGTGATAGCATGAAAAATCGAAGATGAATTATAGGAAGTCCAAACGCCTGGAGACTCAAAAAGCAGAAACAGCTATAGGAAGAATATATACTGTTGACGATATTTTGAGTTGTTTATTTTAATATTTGATAGAAAGCTGCACGATATATGGAAAGTAAAGAACATTGCGTACACTGCAAGAAATATCGTTAAATTTAATGTTGATTAATGTATTGTACATGAAAATTAATGTAGTATCGTACATTAAAATGAGGTTAATATATTTTACATTAAATTTAATGCATACGTTAAGATCAGTGTAGATTTAATGTAGAGCTTCTCCTATTTCCCCTGCCTCTCATCATTCATATCGTATATTCATAATCACCAGTCCACGAAGATCATTCGAATTATTTATTCAATCCAGATATGACCATAAAGCTTTGACTCTTGCATCCTAATGTGCATTCATGTTAATTACTTTGCTGTACATTTCATTAAAGTAATGCGGAAATTTCTGACAGTGTATCTCACGACTTGTGCCATCTCGGCCGGGC
Organism: Teleogryllus oceanicus; assembly: GCA_964035755.1. Classification (NCBI taxonomy): domain Eukaryota; kingdom Metazoa; phylum Arthropoda; class Insecta; order Orthoptera; family Gryllidae; genus Teleogryllus; species Teleogryllus oceanicus. The sequence goes on along the minus strand of CAXIVR010000005.1, from coordinate 72,387,635 downwards.
CGAATCCGCCTGGCACCGGCATTTTCTGAAGCCCTGCGCGAGTGATGGATTCCCAGCCGCTCGAGGACCGCGCGTACCTCCACTGACCGCAGCGCCCCACGCGGGGAGTGGCTGAACTCTGGCCCCGACGCCTTCCGACAAGCCAACGCGAAATTGTTGCGTTGCCTGCGCACCCGCAGATAGTGATTTAAGTGGAGGGTTAGCACGACTTTTTTTTCGTCTTGTACTTTCTCTTGACGCGTGTTATAACACTATTCGAGGAAGAAATGAAACTTCTCGTCAGTGATTGTTCCAAGAAATTGCTCCTGTATTATTCGTAATGGAATTTTGAAATAAATGCTCGTTAATCAAGTCATAAGTTTGAAATATCACAGTGGGTATGACTTTTAAAACTTTTATGTACAATAAACACAATGTTCTGGAGAGAAACTTGTAGAAAATATGCAAAATGAAGAATGTATTTCATGACTTCAATTTCACATGGTTACGTAAAGTTCTCCTTTCCTTCATTGTTAATACATTTGGTTTCATCACTTATTTGTGGTTTGTTTTCATCGTTTTTATTATTATCATTATCAGTATTTATATGAGCAACAATTATACATATTATTTTATCTAAAGATAAACAAATACGAATGTGAGAGTTTATAAAGCAACACTAGCAAATATTTATCGTGAATAAAATAATTGTTTGGACGTCGAACTACGTAATTATTAAAAATAGAATATATGAATCCTGGAATTAAAACTAATAATGACCAACAGTTATTTACATTTAAATTTGCAGAAAACAATTTTCTTTTGTAATCAAAATTTTCTGAGATTTATATTTTCTCAGTTACGTGAGAAAAGCAAGGGAAACAGAAGACGTTCGATATGTTCCCAACGAAAAGACGACCCAATTTCTTTTAACAAAAAGATAATCCTACATGTCTTAAGAATCAATAAGCCAGCTGGAATTTAATATTTCAATCTTTTTCTAACGTGCTAATATTAGTTTGTTTTGGCAAACAGGCTCTCACCCCTCTGCTAAGCGTTATTTTTGTTCCACAGCGCCAATCTCTCTCTTAGCGTCCCACTTTACCGCCCCTACTTCTCACTCGATTTCTAGTTCCAGTACAGAGCTCTTCCTCCGAAAAGAGAGTCGAGAGCAGCTGCTCTCTCACCGCCCTCCCGTCGCCAGAGAGCGATGTCTGCCTCGCATCAAGTTGCCCTCGGATTTAAGTCGCCCCGTCGTGCCGTTTCTCACTTCTCCTTCCCGCACTCGTCGCTGACGCATTGATTTCGGAATCCGTGGCGAGAAGCGGGCTCCGGGTGTGATCCATCGGCGAACTGTGTGATCGGTTGCTTTTGAAACTTCTGTTGTCTCGTAAGCACTGACCGTGATTCATTTCTTCTGCTCCGCAGATCACCAAGCTGAAGATCGACAGCAACCCGTTCGCCAAGGGCTTCAGGGACTCATCTCGGCTGACGGAGTTCGAAAGGTAAGGCGCGCCCTGAGCTGCATGTGCCTATTCACCCTATTCCTAACCCAATAATGTTTGGTTTAAATTAATTTATTTAAAAGTAAAATTTCAACAATCGACTTATTACTTCGATAAGACAAACAGCCATTCCTATAAATGACTTATTGACAGATAATAGAAAATTAAATAAAATATTAATAATATTGTATTAATTAATTATTGATTATAATTATTAATACAATAAATAAAATTATACTCAGAATTACGTAACATATATGTATAATTTTAACATTATTTCTTTAATGAAATACGAGAAATGCCTTAGGAAACACTTCACAAATGTATTCAGTTCAAATTCAAGAGTAACACAAAATTTATTCATGAGTATTGACTTTCGAACTTAATACTCATTAATAAGCATTCCTCTTATCAAAATGTTTAGTATATTGAAACAAATTATTTTCGTTAAAACAAGTGTGCGGACAAGAAAAATGACACTTGACTCGGGAGTACAGTGACTGCACTAACTATAAATCTTTGAGCGTGCTAGTTCGTAATTGTGTTGATAATATACAGAATTAGCAGATACTGTAGATTTCTACTGATAAAACAGACCAAACCTAGGTTTGGAGAGTCTCAACACAAGGAATTTTCAAGCAAGCAGTGTTAGAGCGAACGACACACTGAAATAATTTTTTTTTTTTTTTGAGGTAGGTAAAACAACAATATAAACTTTCTCAGTCAGCATGGATATTGATATTGCGTTGAGAGCTGATGCGCTCTGAATCAATGGAATTACTCGTACCTATTACATTTATCTGCACCTGTGGCGGACTTTCTCAGTGACAGATGGCAACGGTCAAAACCTTTCAGGCAGTTCATTATAGAAGGATTTTTCTAAGAATGAGCCCAAGTTCGCTAAGCAAATGAACATTATCTGTAATTCAGAGAAGTATCCTTCCGCCGCGACAGCTGTTCAGCCACGCCTCGTCGCAAAGTGGTTGAAATATCAGTATAAGTCGAAGAGTTTTGCTGAGGTGTATGCACAAACGCGAGTCCGGGAAATATATAAATTTAATTACGTAAGTGGAAAATCTCTTAACATGCTTTCAACATTAGTAAAAGAAAACTGCCACGAATGTAAATAGAAAGCTCGCCACACAACAGCACAATAACCGGAAACACGTGTACTAGTACGCATCTTTCATTCAAGTTTCGGTTTTAAAATAAACATATTATCACACAAAACGTAAATTCAATGCGATGTTTATAGAAGAAATGAATTTTAAAGAAGAGCACATAACACTGCACTTCCTAATTTGAATTATTTTTCGTGGCGCACTATATATTTGTCGAGCGAGGACATCACAAAAGGAAGCGTCGAAGCCATTTACAAGTTAGCCAACTGCAAACGAATGAATGCAGGAAATGAGTCTAATAGGCCCCAAGGACACAACGACCACAGAACGTTCAGTTATGTTGCCAGCACTTTAGCGCATTCTTACGAAAATCCTTCTATATATCGACGAAGCATTCGGGCTAGCCAGTAATCGGACGGTAGTTCGGACCAGCAGAACGAGAAGCTCGGGCAGGCCGGTGCGCGGGTGAGACTTTCGTTCGTTGGCTCGTCGGGGCGGGTGGGCTCAGCGAGCGGGGGCTTCACGCGCCAATGCGCGATAATTGCACCAATTTCCTGCGTGCGGCGCGGCCCGGCCTCCGCCTCCGCCTCCGCCGCCTGCGTGCTGGGCCCCGCGGTCGGGCCGCACCTGAGCGGCAGCACACGCCGCGTGCTGCGCAGCTCAGGACCGACCACCCGCCGCTCAGCCGCTCAACGACGCGCTACCGGGACCCGCGCCGGCGAGGAGGAAATTTGGCGGTTAATCTGACCCTTGTGGTACACCTCTTCTTTCCTTGGAGCGTTCCGGAATTAATCTTTAATTGAAAGGGTTATTTTTTCTGTTTTTTTCAGACAATCCATATTACTCCAATTCACAGCTTTTAAAACATTTAAATTTGCTTTTCTACTATCACCGATATTTACAACTTTTCGAATTTAGATCATAATCCATCTTAAGGTGGCTTCAAATTATTACAAAGTAAAACTATTGAAAACTGAATATTGAAAGTGTTTCTGAGTGACCTGTTGAAATTTCTTCCGATCACCCACTGCTCAACTGCAGGATGCCGGGACTCACGCTGGCGCGGAGGAAATTTGACGGTTAATCTGACCCTTGTGGTACACCTGTTTTCCCCTGGAGGGTTACGGAATTAATCTTCAATTGAAAGGGTTCTTTTTTCAGACACTCAATATACCTCCAATTCATAGTTTTTAAAACATTAAAATTTTTATTCCTCGATCTATAGACACTGTTATTCATAATGGTTATGATTTAGGTCATAATACATCTTCAGGTGGCTGGAAATTACTATAAATTCAAGCTATTGAAAACTGAATATCGAAATTGTGTCTACGAGATTTATTGTAATTTCCTCTTTTGTCTCTTTATGAATCTTGCCTGACTTTGGTCTCTTATTGGAAAAGTAGTTTTTACAGATAATAGTATATTGAAACAATATTAAAACTTTCATTCACGTTCTTCATAATCCTCATCCAATAGAGAAAAGTAAAATTTATGATCATCTCAGTTTCACCCAGACGAACTTCCAGCATCTTGCATTCAGGGAATCGACGTTATAAGTGGGTGAGTGATATATTAATTTTTGATCGTAAAATAGGGTGCATAATTTTTATTTCGCTATTTTCTCCTCTTTCTTTAGCATGTGATCAATAGTGGTTGGCATTTTCCTTCCAGAGAATGAAAGATCGTGAGGATAATTGTGAATGAACTAGTTGGACCCGTACAAACATTCCTTTCCTTTTTCATCGTTGTTAGTAAAAATAGTGCCGTATTGCATAGAAACTTGAAACGTTACTGATAATTCCTACTACATTATAGAGAAACCGCTCAAAAAAGTAACAGAAGATCCAAAAAGGTCTCATTACGGCATTAGACACACAAATCGTACACGAAAATCTGGTCTTATCGGCCTACGATATTCCAGTTACACAACGTTGTAACGTAACTGGTCTAGTGGACTGTATGCGCAACTGCTGTTTCGCTTATATCTATTTCCCTCATTCTATTTTCCTCGCCAATTACGTTGTATGCGAGCCTGGGGGGAATTTCATTTCAAGCACTACACTACACCTACGGACGTTTAGTCGATTTCTTCTTATAAAGAGTATGAAATCGTCATCATTATTTAACGCATAACATGTAGAGGGAATAATTTAGATCAGATGATATTGAGATCGACTATGGGGGTACACTGTCTACAACTCTATACGAACTTATCGGAAAGTGCTCCCCCCTTCCACCCTCCATCCTCACTCGCACGCGCGAGAAATCATCTGACGCCTCAGCGTGACCTCTCGCGATTCCTCTCTCACCTCCACGAGCGTTTTACTTCCCACCGCCCACACGCGCCACCTTCACCACCACCACCACACCACCAGCGCACAGTGGTTGGTGGCCGGCGCTGGGCTACCCGCGTGAGGTTTTACTGCCGGAACTGTGTAAACACACAAACAACTATACGGCCGGCCCGTCTGCTTTATTGTGTGGATTCTTCTAAGAGATCTCAACACCGCCAGCCTTGTAAAACCTCCGTTTCGAAGAAGGCGATATGCGGCGGCGGCTGCCGCTGTACACTCAGCCCCCCATCTCGCCGCTCTAATTCGTCGGCTGCCGCCGCAGTATGGACAAAATTCATTCATTATGCATCTCCGCCTCGCGAGCCTTTACGAGGCTCGTGGAGCGGCCGCCGAGGTGGCAGATAGACTTCGGGCAGATTGAGGCAGAACGATGCCTGCGGGAAGGAAGCGGCGAGAGATGAGAAAGAAAGGAAGAGAGGTAGACGGTTGGACTGGCGGCTAAGGGTGGAGACAGGAATGTCAGACAAGAGATGTAAAAATAATATAAAGGTCTATGGATTGCGGAAAGACAGGGGAAAAGTAGTTCGTGGAAAGGAACAAACTTTGGAGATGTACAAAAATGCAGTAAATGTCGGTAATGTCGAGAGAAGAGAAAGAAGGGAAGAGAGGGAGACAGTTTGACTGGCGGCTAAGGATGGAGAGAGGAATGTTGGAGAGGAGATGTAAAAGAACGTTAAGATCTATGGATTGCGGAAAGGCAGAAGAAAAAAAAGTGGGTGGAAAGAAACTTTGGAAAGAAATTAATGTTGAAAAAAGGATTATCAAATTACGAAAGAGAGAAGGGTAAGGAAAACGTAAAAAAGAAATGCATATCTATGAAGAACAAGAAATTAAAATTAGTGATATAATTCAAAGGTGCGAAAGTTGGAGAGAAAACGAGTTGAAAGGGGAGCTTTGAAAGAAGAAACTGGAAATAAAACTAATGAAGAGACAATGGAGAAATTAAGTCAGAAAGTCAAAAATGGAAAGGTGGACAAGATTTGGATAGAAAATATCCAGTGGATAACTATAAAAGGCCGGGCAAAAAGGGAAGAAGCGAAACACCAACCGACAGCTAACCAAGACCCAAAGGAAAATACATGAACAGATAAATCAGAAAACTCAATGGTACGTAACTCAAGAATTTAACTAGCAGTTTCAAAAACGATGCCAAAGATGGAGAAAAACACCAAGAACGAACTTCAGAAACGCCAAAAAAGAAGAAAACAAAAAAACTACACCGAACCGCCGGGACGAAGAAACGAAACAGCAACCGACAGCTAAACAAGACATAAACGCGGTAAAACGGACGGCGGCGGAGGCGGAGGCGGCCTCGCCGAAGACAAGTGAGAAGCGGAAGGCGTCGGCAGCTACCGCACCGCGCGGCCCACACATGAATACCTGAGTGCGCTGCCTTCGCCCCGCCGCGGCGCGCCGCCGCCGCCTTCACGTGTCGGCCATTATGGGCCCTGTACGGGCGCGCTTTATTTCGTCACTGGCGGAGGCCCTCGGAATGGCCCTCTCCGAGCCGGATGCCCGCCGCCCGCCCCACGCGGCGCTCCTAAAATATTGAAATAGTCAACGCTACCGTTTCGCAAGAGTCACGCAAGTATTATTTTGATGTCACTATACACACGCTGACACTTATATGGCTTTACGGTCAGCGCATTCTTGGAAGTGTAGTCCCACTCTCCTCGCCTCTCGCGCCTTCTTTCTACTGAATTAAACAAACAACCGACCTTGTAAATTGTTCCTTTCGGAAGGAGAAGAGAGAGGGGGAAGGGGTTGGAAAAGAAAGACGGCTCCGCAATCGAGGACAATGGGGTTGTAAAATCGGGTGCAAGCCGTAAGGCGTAAGGAAAACGTTCTGGAAAATTCTCCGCAAATTATAAACGTCTCGAAATTGCACCATTGCATCTCCATCCGAAGCCTCGGGACGTACGAAACTTTTACGTTGCCCCAATAAAGTCGTGAGGGTTGTATTCACATTACCACGGCCCTCCAGTTGAACATACTGGTCTTGCATAATGTTGTGGGCGATGTCTGCATGAATGTATCTCCCACTGGATCTTCCAATTGGTTTATTCTAGAATGGTTTCATGCATTCTGGAGTAGTTTCTCGTAAGTTACTCTGAATGGTCCGGATGAATTAATTTGATAGCCAGTAATGTGTTTTGATGTTACGAAATTGTAAATGGAAGGGAGTCAGGATTTCCAGCAAAGTTGTTAATAGAGCACCTATTTCGTTAAATTCGTAAAAATTTCAAATCTAAGTGAAATTAGATCACGTATCACAAAACGTCTCGAAGTATTACTAAGTGTGTGGGACGGAGACCCTTGAGAGAAAATCATTTTCATTATATAACATTACTGTTATATTTAGTAAAGTGTATTATAAATGCATGGGTACGCAGTCTAAAATATTCAGCAAAAAATGAGTATTGTAGAAATTAAGAATTCTGGAGTTCTTCTAACTGCAGAAATTACTTATACATATTTTTTTCTGTGAACAAATCAAAATGCCATGATGCAAGATCATTCAGTAAATTTTGAAATAATAATTCGAAGGAAATCGGAATGTCACAAAATACCTTCTTTTTCCTGTACTCACGGGTAATTTGGTAGTAATAAAAAGTACTTAATTCTTCACACTTCCTAAGATAACGCTTGTGTAAATATTAATCCAAGTATAAAAATGTTAAAATACCATGAACTATTTATGGAAAAGAACGGAAACCCCTTTTGAAGCCTCTTCCTCGTTACGAGGAGAAAATGAAGTTTCAAATCGTGTCTTCGGTTTTCATCTCCCACGATTTTCAGTCTTCAAAAAGGTAAGAACTCGGCAGAAATAAAAAGTATGATACGGTGGCCGAGATCGCCAAGGCGTATCGTAGTGATCACTGACCGAAAGATCGCGGGTTCCAGTCCCGCCTCGGGCATGGTTCTATGTATTTTCGTTTTTTCGCTCTTAATCATCACCTTATCATTTCGTATTCACACTTACTACTACGTTCACTCCAATAGTGGTCGCCAATGACCTAGATGTTGATGCGACATTAAATAAAATAAAACCTTAGAATATCGAAATGAGAAGCATTTCAGGTCGTGATTTATATCACCATCTCAAAACGTTTACACACGAATGTGTCCATTGTTCGGTTTCTTGGGTGACGCCATTGCATTTTCATACCCGCCCGGTTCAATCGCATTAGCAATTTTTGAGCACCTACTTCTCTGCATATGCATCCTACAAAAAGCGTAAAATCATATTACGCTGATTCGGCATGTCGACTCCTTTTAAACAACCTGAACCTACACGCTTTACCATCTCCGACTCCGTGCACGTTACAAGGCGGACCTGAAATCAGATGTAAACGATGCTACATTTAAATGATATAAAAATCAAACTAAACAACACGTCACGTATGGAGGGGGCCTTCGTCACGGCTACGGCTCGTAAGGCGCGACGCGAGCTGCTCTTGAAATGCACGATACCATCGTCTGCAGTGCTCGCTTGCATTCTTGTTTCTGAAGAAGCAACTGGCGACCTTTCGTGCAGATGCGCGAGTGTTGTTAACAACCGTTGGTCGATGCATGTGTGATGATGTTGAGTGCTTTACTCGAACGAAAGGCAGGAGAGAGGTGTTTTAACCTTCTTGGGGAGGAGATCGCAGTGGTAGTTTGTCTTTCTATTGTATGAAGGTTGGTATGGTGATCATGATGAATGAACAATAGTTGTGAAGTTAAAATATGATGGATGAACAATAGTTGTGAAGTTGAAATATGATGGTTGAACAACTGTTGTGATATGATATCGGTATACAAGTGAAATTCACTAAGCCCATTCTTGATATTTGAGTTTTTTATATCACTAACGTTTTTTTTTTTCATTCTTTTAGTTATTGAAATCGCTGAAATCCTGGAGTCTGGGTCGAAAGGGTAGGTCAATAAAGTAGTTGTTTCTTGTTACAGTACCAATTTTAGGCCTCATATTTAGCCTGCTACAGGACTAAATTATACATACATATGTAATCAATTGTGATATAAGTACTTTGACGAAACGAGAAACAAAAAAGAGACACAATTATCTGTAAAATATGTTAGTACGTAAATGCACATCTAACAATAATTCACAATTTTGCTAAACCAAAGAGGAACATGACTGATACGGCTTATATCAAATTGGATTTCTGAGAAAATTTTATAAAAAGTCAAATATTTGTTTTTCACCACCAATATTTCTAACAACTTTTGTTGTATTTTCTGCGACAACCACAGCACATTAAGTGTATGATTATCTGTAACATTTAAGTCCAATAATGACAAGCAACGCTGCCAATATACTTTCTCTTCACGAACAATATGCTCATCATGCAAGTATAGTCATACAGTTGCACGTGGAAATGGAATATTCCGTGTCAAACAGAGACAATTTCCGTCACATTTTCCTGCTCATTATAGCGCATGCGTGATCGGACATAGCGCACACACAGTGCGTGACGAGCCATAAGCATTGTCGGAACGGAAAAGACACAACCTATGCAGGCTGCGTGCTACAAAATGCACGATGATGGTGCTTGTCGTTCAACATGAACGTGCCAGTCTCCGAGAAATATGTCATTACGATGGGGCTTTGAAACGCAAGGACGCTCATAATAAGAAATGGAGCTAATTCAAACTGAATTGAGTGCACATCAAATAAGCAATATTGAAATAGTATGCGACTGTGTGTATTCTCGGAAACTTGCACATTCTCGTTTTATCCGTACAGTCTGTATATGCGGGGAGATAGGCATATAACAAATATGGATATAAGTACTCGTAATTTCAAAAGAGTAAGAATGATAAAATACTACATGAACAACCAAACATCGCACCACATTGCGAGAGTTGCCTTTAAAAATATGTTTAAGAATTTGAAGTGAAGACGATTTGTAACTTTCAGCATTAAACGCTATTTTCTTGTTTGCTTTTATGAGTCAATATTCCTTTTACTTTTTAAAACAAGATAAGTAATTAACATAAACAATTAAATATTTTTCACAAAAATTCATTTAACACTTCATGTTATAATACATCTTATTAATATTACATTATGTGCACATATAAATAAGTTCTAGTACATGAATATATTCTCAAAGCTTAAAAGTAAATATTTTAAAAATGACTAGTGTATTGTGATGATAGAATTTGCAAGTATAATTTAAAACAATTTTCACTTCTCGTTTTCTCCCTCTGTACACAGATGCAGAAATGTCAAAAAGAGCAAGAAGTGTAGAACGAATAGCAAATCTTGAAAATAAAATTTATTTTTGGAATTTGGAATGTATATTTTTATAAATTAATTAAGATATTTCAAATAAAGAAGTGGAAAAAAGATTTCAGTAACATTTTATATGCAGTTGAAAATGTATGTTCTTGGAAAGGAATAAACGAACATGTTGATAATATTGAATAGAATTAAAATGGTGTCTTTTTCGGTTCCTCGCGGATGTAAACATCGAAATTTATTCGTAATAAATAATAAATATTAATTTAATATACATTATGAATATTTTAAAGTTGAGTTTAAAAAAAGGGAAATGCGTCATTTCCGAAGAATCGTGGAATTGTAATACCTTCTCTTCCCAAATTCAATTTTGATTACGTTGGTTTAAGGGATGTGGTACCCACGACCACCAAATCTGCAGTTTAGAAGCCAAGAATCACCTACTGATTCAAACTCCAATCCTTTACATGAGGTTAACCCGGCCTGTGCAGGTCGCAAACGCGGGCGAGGACGCAGTGACGCCATGGGCGGGGCTGCGGACTTCCAGACGCGGTGCCAATCCATTTGAAAGTGTAATTGAATCCCGAGCGAGAAACTTCCTTCCTCCGACACGGGCATCGCGCCTCTAATTGCAGGGGGGCCTCCCCGAACCGCCGCCCCCGCCCTCGCCGCCGCCGCCCCCGCGCCGCGCCGCGCGCCGCCTGTCGGTCGTCAGCAGCGCTAACCTGTCGGGAACAAAAGGCGGTGGCGGCTAACTGCCCTTTCTTCGGGCTCCGACGTTCGGAGTTCAGACAATGCTTCGGACGGGCAGCGCGTTGGCTTGACCTGACCTATTAAGTGTTTTTGATAGCGGCCCCCCGCGCTCCACCTGTCAATACCGTGTTCTTAATAGATATTTTTCATTATAATTGCCTGGAGCCGCGATGAAATATTACCGTAAACGCTATGCGTGCTGGGGTCTTCGAAAGTGTGTGGTTTGGTTCTTCGGGAGTTCTTTTGGTACGCCTGTCAATACAACCATTGTTTCTGTATACCAAACTGTCTTTCCTTTCTTGACGATCCATGAACGACTGGCTGCTTAGTCCGAAAATACGGATTAAATCCTTATCTCGAAATAACTATCAAGGAGTTAATTGTCAGATTGGTATTGCAAAGGATTATTAAAAAGAAAGTAATATTTGTTTCATGTCGCAATAGAATCATGATAAAATGATTTTCAAATTAATTTCTTTCCAAACTGCAATGAAATCTTAAAATACTTATTGAAAACAAATATGTTAGACGCGAACTTTACAATTCAAATAGCCCTAAACAAGAGTTCATCATTTCCATAATTTCAATGGGTGTTTTTAGATATTTCTAATTTAAACACACTTACTTTTGGGAATACAAACATTTTTCATCAGAAAATGTTAATATTTGTCTATAAAATTGATTTAAGAGTATAAAAAGGAAAGGACAATAAATATATAATTACATAATCTAAAAGAAACGTTATCCCTGAAATTAATAAAGCGAGAACAATTTCAGATTTCCTTGACATGACTGCACAAGGTCCTCTCAACAAAAGCAATTAAGAAGCTTTCTTCTCCTCCCCCTTTTCTCTTTGTTGCCGCGTTGATGAGTTTTCGTGTTTTGTGCTCGTAACTAGCGTATTCCATCATGGGATGTGTTGGCGGCCGTAATAAGCATGCATATTTGATGATACGCTTTTCCTAGAATAGGTGACACTCACATGGTATGATCAATAAAGACTGAACCGAAACGACTATAAACGGACGATGCGGGTGCTGGCTTGATGGAGATGATAGTGAAATTCTCTGCACGTCAATTTCACTTACGGTTTTGTAACGCTGTCTGTTCCTAGAAAAGTCAGAGGCAATCGCCACTTCGTTATTGCTTCACGACATTTCTTTCACAGTAATCGTTTAGAGAGCGAACGCGGAAGGATTTCTTTTGTCTATGAGATGGGACGCGGTGGAGGTCTATTAACGACCATTCGGGATTCTTCGTAATAGCTAATTTAAGGATGCGTAGGAAAGACTATTCACATTACATTAATGAGTCTTCACGTACTAAAAATTCTACCAACTACATAAATGAGCGTCAATTTATTCATATAAATATTTGCGTAAAGCTACTTCAAGTTCACAATTACTCCATTATTTAAAGACGTCTTTGGATTTTTGCCACTAACAGGACTCCAACGAAACAAGTTTTTATTATTAGAGTCAAGACGATTTAAGTACTACTTATGCTTCGATGCTTCATTTACATACATTGCATAGATTCCTGTAATTTAACTACTATAATAATAATAATAATAATAATAATAATAATAATAATAATCATCATCACTTGTGAGTGATTTAAATACCGACCAGTAAAAAAAAAAATAATAATAATAATAATAATAATAATAATAATAATAATAAATAAGTGCAGTCATGGCGGATTGATTTGGAAAAAGTACCAAAGTGTAGAAGAGGAAAAACTTGGACTGAAGAAAGAAAAAACGCGCATAGCCAAAGGATGAAAGAAATATGGGCACAAAGAAAGGTTAAGAAACACATCTGAGTACTTTGCGTAGTCCTAATTGGGCTTATTCGCAATAATAATAATAATAATAATAATAATAATAATAATAATAATAAATAAATAATTTACTTTTTTCTGTAACGTAGCGTGATCGCGGAAGTTATCAATATGAGAATTGTAAACACTTTGAAGATGATAACTATTGTGTAACTAGGCATGAATATCCTTCATAATAATCCTTCATGAAGACTAAAAAATATTTTTTTTATCAACGCAAATAAAATATTGCATACAACACGTAATTGCGGAGTTTTATCGATTGTTGTATAAGTAACCATTGAAAACATTTATTCTCTTGGCTGTCCGAGAGACGCCGCGTCCTAAGCACAGGCACTACGTCTCGGACGTCGTACTTCAACCTTCTTCACGAACAAATGTCGCAGCATGATGATTTCAACTTCGGCATCTGTGCTTAGGACGCAGCTCTCTGACAGTCAAGCAGTTACCGACTCCGGTCGTGGAATATTATGATTTCAATCATTGTCAACAAACCCTATCCCGTTGAGAGCGTAGGCTTCCGCGGTCGGAGTCAGTAGCTGCTTGGTTGTCTGGGAGAGTCAGAGTTGTCATAGGCTCAGGTGCCAACGTTTCGGCCGCCATTTTGCGACCTTCCTCAGGGTGAAATGCATTTCGTAGGCATAAGTGCCATCGATACCGAAGTTACAGCAGTCATGCTGCGACTTTTATCCCTGAAGAAGGTCCAAGCGTAACGGCCGAAACGTGGCGTTTGTGCCTAGTAGCTACTGAATCTGGCCGCGGAAGTCTACGCTCTCAACGGGATAGGGTTTGTTCACAATGGTTGAAAGCATAGGCTCCCGCGACCGGCGTCAGTAACTGCTTGGCTACCAATCCCTATCCCATCCCCCTCCGAATGCCCCGCCCCCTCTCCGATCTCAAAGAGCTTCTACACGCCTGACGCAGCTCGTACGTGCACAGGGAGACGATGGAGTCGATGCTGGCGGAGCAGCACTACCTGCGCTCGCCGCTCCGCCCGTTCTCCGACCTGGACACGCACAACAACAACCTCACCCTGGAGGAGAAGGCCCTGCTGGCGGCGCGCTCGCAGCTGTACCTGCGGGCGGCGGCGGCGGCCGCGGGGCCGTACGCGCCGCTCATGGGCATGTGCTCGCTGTACGGGGCGGCGGCCGCGGCGGCGGGCGGGCCCGGGGGCGGCGGCCACCACGCCGCCGCCGCCGCCGCGGCCGCCGCCGCCGCGGGCGCGCCGCCCAACGCCAGCGCCGCCGCCGCCGCCGCGGGCGTGCTGTGGAACCCGTGGGCGTGCCTGGGGCCGTCGCTGCTGCACGCCCAGCACTTGGCCGCCGCCGCCGCCTCCAGCTCGGCCGCCGCCGCCGCGGCCGCGGGACCCGGGGGCGGCGCCGGCGGGCCCGGCGGGCCGCCGCACCAGCTCGCGCAGGTACGACTCGATGGCAGTGAATCGGTTCGCAGGACAGTGAATCGGTTCGCGAGACAGTGAATCGGTTCGCAAGACAGTGAATCGGTTCGCAAGACAGTGAATCGGTTCGCAAGACAGTGAATCGGTTCGCAAGACAGTGAATCGGTTCGCAGGACAGTGAATCGGTTCGCAGGACAGTGAATCGGTTCGCAAGACAGTGAATCGGTTCGCAAGACAGTGAATCGGTTCGCAAGACAGTGAATCGGTTCGCAAGACAGTGAATCGGTTCGCAAGACAGTGAATCGGTTCGCAAGACAGTGAATCGGTTTGGCGAATAGGAATCGGTTCGCAGGACAGTGAAACGGTTCGCAGAACAGTGCATCAGTTTGCAGGACACTGAATCGGTTTGGCGAATCTAAGAATATTTGCATGTTCATTCAATAACAGAGCTCAGAACTGCTTATTCAGTCAGTCCAAACAGTCCAGAATTTCCAATAACAGTAGATAATGTATTTTTGTAATCAATTATAAAAGAAGAACGCTGTAATCGTTTCTAGTTTCCATTCTCAGTTGCAAATGCACTGTTCTGCAATCATCAATCGTAGTCATATTTTAAATAATATAATAATTTTTATTAACTGAGTTTTCTACAGACAGTGTTTTTAAGTGCCCAGCTTTTTTTCTTTCTTACAATTTTGTAGTGTGTAGAATGATGTCATAATATCATGTTTAATTATAAGAAAAGCAATACGAATGAGAAAAATTAAAACTTATTTATTAATCGCAAAATGATAGAACTGTTACTGTTGGGAATTTGCACTTTTTGACTTAAATACCGTTTCCCGCCGACCTCAAATAAGTAAACTTACTTCATTGCAGTTTTCGATGTCTTTTGATGGTCTTTGTACAAGGGCATTAATGAAATCACTCTCAATATTAAATGTTTCGTGTTTGAATTATTGTAATATAAAACCAAGTACATTTTGAGTTTGTAGTAAAATGCACTTTAAATTAAGCTTATGTAGTAAATAGTGCTTTAAATTATATATATCCAATGAAAAGAGTCGAAATTGCACCAGATTGTTAGCCGCATGCGAACGTGTTGCAAATGCCAAGCGCGTTTTACAAAGATCAAAACTGTAAACAAATTTGGGATCAATAATACAGTTTTAGTACAAGGATTAAAACAGTCAGACATCGAACGTATTTGTTAGAAGAGAAGCTTACTTTCATTTTTTCAACCATTACTGAGCTAATTAAACATTTTTCAATGTAGGATATATTCATATATGATTCAAAAAAGTAATAAGGTTTATTTTTCCCGTGGAAAAGGTTCATTTCTGAGACGGCGATAGAAAAAGGGGGTTTTATTCCCAAGAATTGACATTAAAATAGTTTAAGTGGAAGGCCTTAAGTGTAACATTTTATTTATTAGTATGCTTCGCATACAAGAACACACAATTTTCAGCAATGAACTAGACGTCTTTCAATTCCTTACTCAAAACTGTTGTGCCTGTTACAAAGAACTACGAAATAATTGATTTGTATTGCCGAAATGGAATGGAATTGGATAATAAATGAAAATCCTTACTTTCCGTATTAGAGTAGAGGAGTTAGACTCGTGCGAAGTTCTGCACTTTTTAACTCTTTGACGTAAAAGGCAAGAAAAGGGCATGCTGAAACCCAATTTCGGCGTTTTTGATAACCCCTACGACGGGTGAAAGCACTTTCCAACATGTAACAGAACGTCCAAAAAGAATTCCCAACTATTTTTCCTTAGCGTATGAAATATAGAGGTGATGATTGTACAAGATATGTTAAAGCATTGAAAATATACGTTCTAGGCGACTAAAGGAGCACTAAAAATTACAAATAAACAGTTAAATGACCAATGAAAAAAATTCAAAATTGAAGGCAAAAACCACTAATATGATTCATTGCGCTTCTTTTACCAGAACTTTCTTTTAACAAAATAAAACTTCCTTACTCAAAACTATTGTGCATGTTACAAAGAACTACGAAATAATTGATTTGTATTGCCGAAATGGAATGGAATTGGATAATAAATGAAAATCCTTACTTTCCGTATTAGAGTAGAGGAGTTAGACTCGTGCGAAGTTCTGCACTTTTCCTATATTTACATAGTTTAACTTTTAATTGTAGGGCAAAATGAAGAAAGACACGTAATACTATATTTTATAAGCCAAAAGTTAAAAAAAACTACTTATTTTCCTATATTTACATAGTTTTCATACGAAAGTTTCCTATCTTTTAATTATCTGAATTAAAAGAGTATTTCTTACTTTACCATTTTCCAAGATCTGACATGATAAGATTTTCATGAAAGAATTCGAACACTTTCTCCGACGCGAACATGCACCGAATATTGACCCAAGACGCATAGTCTCTTTTTATCGTGCAGCAAAAAGTGCAAGCAAAGCAAACTTTAGACTCCAAATACATAGAATGTCAAACCCAAATGACATCTGGTCAGACAAGGAAACGGAGGTGCATCACTGAAAGGCAGCTGCTGTGATTAGTGAAACTAAAGTATATATTTAATTTAACCAAGATTACAAGGACATATAAACAAATTTAAATAAAAAGGAATTTAGAAAGTTAAATTGGTCTAAAAAGTCATTTAGGGCAAAACAGACAAAATAAAATTTCGTCAATATAGATTCTTGACCGTCTGGGAGGACCCACGCCTGAGGAAGGTCGCTGAATGTCAGCAGAAACGTTGGCATTAAGCGTAGGACGCGAGAGTCCTAGGCATAGTACCAACGCGACAGTGCTGGGCGCGAGAATCACGGATAGACTACACTACCACATATTCCGGAAGAGCGGTCGGGAGCTTAGAGTTTGTCCTGGCTGGGGCGGTGCCCCGCTGGTGGGAGAGTCCTGGTTAGGGGGAAGCCGACGGTAGGTCGGCGCCGGATCTCGCCACCCAGCTGGGGAAGCCCACCGCCATCTCCCAAGAAACGAACATACACTACACTAACGGGACTAATGACCAAAGCAGTTGACGCGAAAAAAACAAACCAAACCAATGATGTGAAAACGGCTTTGTGTTGCAGGTGCCGGTGAGCCACGCGCAGCAAATGAGCGGCAGCCCGGCGCGCCCCCGCCCGCCGCCGCCGGGCTGGCCCCCCCCCCGGCCCCCTGTCCCCGGTGTCCTCCCCGGACAGCCTGCAGGACTCCTCGGAGCTGTCCTCGCACAGCCCCGCCCTCACGTAGGGCCGCCCGGTCGGCCGACCACGTCACCGGTCACCGCCGCCGCCTTCACCAGCCGTCACCGGCCGCCGCTGCGGTCCGGTGACCCAACTACACGAGTGCCAGTAGCCTGCGGATGACCGCCGGACTCTTTCTAGACCCGACAACGTAGTTGTAGACTACTCTCTCACTGACTGCAGATTTTCCTAGTTTGTAGATGAATCTTTCGTGCTTGTCCTCTGACTGTATGCCTAGCTACAGAAATATATATATTATATATTTGCTGATTGATAATGCAGTGAGAAAAAGAAAGCAAAGAAATATTGTATTTGCACCGCTCGTTGTTGTACTGTAACAAGACCATCTGATGTTTGGTTTTATTTTGGTGTTGCTTTGGCATTTTTCTCTATATAATTCAAAAATATTCTTTAACATGTTGATTGATAATAATCTGAACGAAGTATTCTTGTGTAACTGGTATCATTTACTTGATTTGATGCTAGAGAAAGAAAATGTTAATTTTTTCTTATGCATCTTTTCAGCAAGAATAATTGATTCTGTGCCATTGCTCACATTTGTATTTCCTAAGAGATGACTCGGAGAGTCAATTATGTTTATGTGGAGAGTTAATTATTGTATGAAAGTTATGACCGCAAGCCAAATATTAGCTCTTACATAAGGAGGTTACAGAAAGTGAAAAAAATGAACTGTTGGTGTAAAAATGAAGTGTTTGTGGGCCTCTAAGACTGTGTGAAAAATTCGTTTCACCCAAAAGTTACTAACAGCGTACCAAGTAAAGAGTTAGTAAGTGATTCGAATTGAAGTACAACTTACGCCAAAGAAGGCAATAAAAATCTGTTACATTGGACAGCATAGTATAATATTCACTGCTGAACACATTTCAAAGAACAAGTCTGGTGATACATATAATGTTATAGACCTGTTCTTAAGTGAGTTAAAAACAAAAACAGTAAGTTTAAGTTTTCCTCAACCGTTTTAGAAATTCAACACTTGGGGAAAAACGTAGTTTTAGTTCATACTATAATAGGATACTGACTTACGCTTATGATATGGAATGCTTTAAGCATTGTGTGTGATGTAAAGCGTCAGTGAATAATTTGGCTGATGTTCAATATATTCGAGATATTGCTTGTTCTATCGTTCCTGGTGTCTATTATCTTCCCATAAAGGAGGGATTAATAGAGACTTAAATCACACATCCAAGAAAAGGGAAAGTTGAATTCCATTTGACAGTTGTATAAAGAAGAGTGGCAGAAGTACTTCTCTTTGTCGTATCACCGAAACGACCCGATGGGGAAAGACTTGCTAAATTATGGTAAAATGCATCGGTTACAACCATTTCTCAGTTTGCTGAAGTGTATGTTGTCGTATGTATTGGAGATAGGTTTTGCTGTAAAACGTGGAAGACCAGGGAGCGAAAGTGATTTTTTTCTGCTTTTCTAATTCATTTGCCGCTGCGCTGTTATGTGTGAAATAATTATGTCTCCTTTTCTTGTATTGAATATTTGATATCTGTGCGAATTTGTTTCTTCATGAAAATTGGAGTGTATGAATTATTGCATGATTTATGATTTGTTTCGTGATATTTAATTCAAACAAAATTATTTGGGAAGTGACCCTACAAAATGTACACCCCTCTGTAAACAATATTTTAGCTGCACCCATTATGCAAGTTTCAGAGATAAATTAAATAATAGACAATGAGACATGTCTCAAAATAGACCCAATTCCTACTGAAATTATAAATTGATCTCGTATTATTCACTATTAAAACGTTGCTTTTTTTCAAGATAAATTAGATTCGTGAAAAATTCTTTCAAATTATCCACATCAAATAGGGTCAAAACTTCCCTCCCAAATACGTGAAGAAGCAGTATTCAGTTATACTGTTTGTCGCTACTGCATTGATAGTGATGTGTCCTAATCTTATGTGAATGACTCTTCAAGGGTCGTTCTCTATCCTATGTATTTAGCATTGTTGTTTATAAACCATATGTATGATAAAATGTTGTAAATTCCTTTATTATTTATGTTTAAGCTGTGAAACATATCTTGATGATAAAAGGAAGATTATTAAATAAATGTCTGTTCTGTAAATCACACACGAGCTCAAATTTCACCTTTGAAATCATCAAATGTCTAGACATTCTTGAATGTTATTGAACCAACCTTCATTTGCCTTTTAGATACTACAAAGATCATTCAGAAACATCAAAAAGCGTTCTCTCTTGAATAATTAATTCCACTCTCTTTTTTTATCTCAGCCTATATTATTTTTTATTAATTCAAGAATTAACTTTTTTATAAAAATATTTCGGATAAAACTACGATTTATTAACGCATTTTTGTTAATGATAGATATTCTTCAGGTCATTTGTTTAAGATCAGAATCTAGAATGCAATGTACTGAAATGTTCCAGCACCATAGTGTATATGAACGACAATTTTACTTGCTAAAATATATTTAATTTCAAACAATTTGACAAAGCAATTGGATTGCTGATCAATTTGAATATAAAACTGAAATACCACAAATTTCTTACAAACCTCAAACTGCTATGACCGCGTTTTCAAAGTAATACATTCAAAGGTATTGTGGCAGATCAGCATGAATATAGATTGTTGATTCTATGGCTGAAGTGAATCACCACTGAGAAGAATCTTCTAACAATATGCCTTTAAAAATTGTATAGATAATTGTACATTGAATTCAATAAGCCATCAAGAGGCAAATTCATGAACACTTAAACCTAGTTTTCGTGAAATGGTAGGTACGGAAATTCAAATAAAAATTTTGAAATTTGAAGATACTAATTTTACTTTTAGATTGAAGTAATTAAATTTAACAACGTACTACTGTGATAATACAGAATTAAATTGTAATAAGTTTCTCGTTTTATGCTTTTATACACATATTTGAGATGTATATCAAGTTTATTGTTACACTTTTCCTCAAATAGTCGAAAATATTTTTGAGATGGATTGCAAGCCCTACGCTCCCTTATTTCTTTTTTCTGAATTACATTTGCCACCTATAGGAAGCTGTAATCACGAGGGGATGGAGCTTCAGAAATCCAGAATCAGGTAATGTTAAGTATTTTTTACTGGTCGAGACAGCAGAAATATAAGAAATTACTATTTATTCTTGTATTAATGTATGATTCCATTAGTAAGAATAATGCGCGAGTGTGAGTATTTTTCGAACCACCAAATCCTTATTTATGTAAATATTTTTTGGGGAATGTATTTAACTCACTATACTATAAACTTTGAAAGATTTTTTAGTCGACCGAGTTTTGAATATTTTTATTCATGTGTTCAGAAAATGTGAGTAAAAATTAAGTGTGATCGATTTTGGTATTCATATGATTAATCATATGATTAATTCATATGATTAAAAGTAACTCGAGTCTTTTAGGGTAAGTGAACTCATTGCAAAATGTTCAGCTAGCACATAAATATTCACGGAATTAAACGCTAATGCATATCGTTTTACTGCATCTATAGATGAATTAATGTTAGATACTACTAATAATTTAGCTAAATGGGTTTGCCCCACGTAATTGTCGGGAAATTCTGCAACGAGGTGTTTATTTCCTTTTGTAAATACACATTGATCTATTTGATCAGATCCCCAATGCATGATCATCAACTGACCCATTACTCTTATTAGTATCATCAGATATGAAAATTAATTCGAACAAATATTCTAATATGAACGTTGTAAATTCTTTGAAAACATTTAACAAATCCTGCATTGTCCAAAATTATTCCTTAACTGCTTCATTTGTACTTGTGAGAGAAAAACATGTGGCCATTTTATATTACGTATTATTTATTATTCATTATATATTGTGTGTTTTAATAATCAAAATACTATTACATTTCATACACTATTTTATTCATACATCACCATTCAATGCATTCTGAGGAATATACATAACAAATTCAGAATATTAGAGACATAATAAAGTGTATAATATTTCAATAACGCAATTTATATCATAACTGCATGTAATCATGTCAAAAAATATGTTTAGAAATGAATGAAAGCCTCCTGTTAACTTGAATATTAGTAACTAGTTTATTATAGTGCCATCCGTAGGTTTTCTCATGTTAAAAATTTTATTTTTACTTCACATTTGTGCATCATAAAAAAATTAATTTGCCAGGCGCGTTCATTTTCGGACTTTGAAAGTTACATCACAAAGTATTGTCTCAAGTACTTGTAAAAATGTTTACCTGATTGTAAAATTAAAATAAAATTAGGTTTAATTAACGTCGATCTGGTGAATTATGTCGTAACAATTTATGTAAATAAAAAAGGTATAGGAATTCAAGGTGTTTTATTAATGTACTCGTATTGAAAAAATCAAAATCATGTTTTTCTAGGATTCCTTCAAAATGTTCTACAGGAAACCGATTATAATTGTGTCTTTCGATTTGCCTTGTCAAAATGAATAGGCACCACTGACTGTGTCGTAAGTCACCCCAGACACTTTTTAATTTTTTTTCATTACAAAAAAACATTAATTTGAAATAAATCTCAAACTCCTCTGGTTGGATTCGCCAAGAAATCATCAGTTCCCCACCAGGAGACCGGGACGCGTCGGATGAAACCTTATTTGCCTCGACTGGGGATCTGGATGGGGACCAACCATGAGTTCCGGACGGATGCAGTTTCTCGATTACTATACAAGGATTATGTACTTTATCAAAGTTCAAAACATGAAGGTATAGATAAGAATGGTTAGTTAAATATATAAACATATAATGATACACAGTAGCTTACATTTAACACTACCAAGCGGAGTCTAGGACTGGGATGACTGGGCTTTGTTTCACTTCGGAGGGAAGAAACAGAGCTATTGGTATACTCAGTGGAACTGAAAACTGAAACACCGATATAGACCAACTTAAATATGACCTTGTAATGCCGTCTTATGTTTGATTGATTGATTTTTTCATGTTTCCGGGCGCGTCAACTGCTCTGGTCATTTGTCCCGTTAGTGTTGTGCCTGCTTTTTTTCTCGGGAGATGGCAGTGATCTTCCCCCGCTGGATGGCGAGATCCGGCGCCGACCTACCGTCGGCTAGTGGGGTTCCCTAACCAGGACTCTCCCACCAACGGGGCACCGCCCCAGCCAGGACAAGTTCTAAGCTCCCGAGCTGTCGCCCGGAATATGTGGTAGTGTAGTGCATGTTAGTGTAAGTGTGTGTGTAAGGGGAGAGGATAGGACAAGGAATGGGAAAGACAGATCGCGCGCGGTCCGTGGCCCGTTTGGTAGTGTGCTGCTCCGGCATTCGCCTGGTGTTGATCGGAGAAACCCCGGAAAACTACCGATCAGAGCAGCCGGCCGTTAGAATTCTCCCCCAGACGACTGAATTCGACCTGCTACAAGCTAGTGTCGAAAATCCTGCCGCCGTCAGGATTCGAACTTAGGACCTCCCGGTCAGAGGCGCTGCAGTGACCAGTTGATGCACTGAGCTACCGCTCCCGGTCCGTCTTATGTTCAACAATACCAATGACAGTCAATTAAAATCACGGGAAAAAGCCGACGCGTTCGATAATTACATATATTAATAAATATGGTTATCGATATGAAGAATGGACGTACTTCGAGACCCTAAAAGAAATTACATATTACTGTCATGCTACACAACAAATTCTACAACATGAGTACATGACATTCGATTTAATGAAAAACATCCAGGAAATTCTTCTTTAACTACCATTTTCCTATAAAATACAACGTAATGTATGTTTCAAATCGTTAATGAGTGATAAAACTATTAAGTGCTATCTGCATAATTAACGTAATGTTTCTATGAAAAATTATCTGAAGAAAAACTAGTTGTGCTGCTGTGTACTCTGTTGTGCAAAAATGCTTCATTAGTTTGTTTTTTGTTATTTAAGGTCCCATCAACATTTAGGTCATTAGCGACCACTATTGGAGCTAACGTTATGACAGCCATGAAGATGAAACGAACTGGTGATGATAAGGGGTGAAAGGACGAGTACAAACACAACTATGCCCGAGGCGAGACTAGAACCCGCGACCCTTTGGTCCGAGATCACTACAACACTACTGCCATAGCGATCTCGGCCACCGGGCCGGCTTTCATTACTTTTTATATATTTATTTAGTAAAAAACTGTATGTGACGTATGGGGGGAGAAAATCATCTGGGCACGCTTTCTTGAGTTTCAGAATCCCTTACCAACAATTTAACTATTAATAGTTGAAAGATTAATAATAATAATAATAATAATAATAATAATAAACTCTTGAACAGGAACATGAATGGACCAGACTATACAGCCCCGGTGCCAACGTGCGATGCAGCTGTCGCTGTTGTTAGTTCTCAGATGCGCCGGTCTTTCTTCAGTCCTACACTTCGCATGGTCGGGTTATAGAAATCAATTGTCATTTTTTTAAAATTTATATTCGTTCTATTGTAGTGAACGAAGAGTACAAAATAATAAGTGAAGTCGGTACGGAGGGTAGTAGCACTACAAATAAAACTCCAGAATTCATTCCCTGTCCTATTACTACACATACTTGCTACCCTTCTTTCCAAATCATAAACAGCAGACAAAATATTCTTAATGCAGGACAGCATACAGCAATATGAACAATGTTGCGGCACGCTCACAAGATTAACTAGAGGTCTAGAAAGCTGTATTTCCAGTTTTTCTACTTATTCGCAGGAAATGAAATACACAACAACTTTTTATTTTCGTCCGGACTTAGAAATTTATTAAAATGCAGCATGATGAATATAACGTTGTAATGCATAATGAATATAATGTTAAAAAACACTAGTAAAATCATTTACAACACCAACATTAAGCCAAAAATGATCGAAGTACGCAGAAGAACATGGGTCTTCTATGACGATTAAAAATATTTCTTCTTATTTGATTCATTTCTAGTCGTATTTATGTAACAGTCGGTAATGAAATTTATTGATTTTTGAACGATCTAGAAAACCGGAACTGACAATAGAGTATTGCGAGTCCATCATCGAAGATTTAATTTCTTGCTACGTTGATCTCTGTTAGATTCCACGTTACTGTGCATTCCAATGTTTTACGAAACCTATTTCTCTAAAAGTTAATGGAAAATGATTTTTTCGGCTGTAACTAAATTCATTAAATGCAATAATGACGAATGTACGATGATCGTTATAGAAAATGCATTCGTCAAGTGGCAAAGCTAAAGAATTCAAAAATATAATATTTCAAACTATTCACATCTTGGAAAAATAAATATAAAGGAAAAATATGAAATTTAAGGTTGAATTGTAATTCCGTAAAGTCAATTGAAACGAGTTCGAAATGTATGTTTGTCTTTTGGGAAAATTCTGAGATATTTATTTTCAATGTATACAATAAACGTTATTAATGTATAGACTCGGCCGTACTTCATACATGAGTACTTTTATTTGGCAGTTCATTTGTACGTACTTCAAATGTAAGTACGTGGAGTTGGCGTATTCTTGAGACCCGAGCATTGCAGGAATGATTGGGCGTAAAGGAGTCCGCAGCTCTAGACTGTGGCGCGTCTGGGTCGTTAGCGACGATGGGAACGTTGCCGAGTCGCGTTTACAGCCGGAAGGAAAGAGGAAACAGAGAGAGACAGACAGACACACACAGACAGACGGACGGACACAGACAGACGGACGGACGAACAGACGGACGGACGAACAGACGGACAGACGACAGACGGATGGACAGACAGACGGATGGACAGACAGGCAGACAGATAGACGGACAGACAGATAGACAGACGGACAGGCAGACAGATGGACGGACAGGCAGACGGACGACACGACGGATGGACAGACGACAGAGACAGACGGACGGACAGACGGACAGACAGACAGACGGACGGACAGACGAACAACAGGTGGACGACGGGTGGACGGACGGACTGATGGATTGCCGGATATGCAGACGTTTGTCGTCAACCAATTTTTCGCTATCAAGGTCCCACAAAGCAAGGTATCTGACTACACAACGTGATAGGAGAAGTAATTTATTAAACATGGGAACAAGATTTCTCCGCTTTCTTTACCAGGGCCCGGCAAGAGTTGTGTCGAAAATTTGCCCTTTTGCGGCACAAGATAACAATACTTTCTCTTCGTACATACGTAAGAGCAAAAAAGGAAAAACGCACAGTTTGTTTTTCATAAAGTCCTTTAAAAAAAATATTTCAAAGTAAAATAGCATATTTATCTAAGAAGCTAATAATTATAAATAATAATTTTCTCTCCTAAACATTTTTGTGTTTCGTATTAATAATATTAATACAAGAAATATTAATGTACATAATGTCATTGCATTGATTTTTAAAGAACGTTTTTGTAATTATTTTACTGAAGTCCCTGTATCAAAAATATTAACGGATTTTAACATTATCTGCGTGTTATACATGTATCAGCATTCATAAGTCCCTCTTCATAAGACTTACCATTTATTCTTGTAAAGTTTGTTGACTCCAACTAGAACAATGCCAACCTTAAAAAACACAATTCAAGTCAGACATCTCATGAATTTTAAAACCGATCTTCTAACACATTTTTAAAACTTCGCGGGTGAGCTCGGATATCATCCCATTCGTATCGTTGAAGTCAGCTTTCTCTCTCTCGCCCTGGAGAACCGAAGAAAAACGAGGTAACACGTCTACGCAAATAAATCAACCGTGAGAGGAAATGTTCATCTATATTTTACATCGCGCAATACAGAAGCGAAACCTCCCGGACCGATCGGCGCCGGCATGCTTTTTCATCTCATTTCTTTTAAGAGTATCATGTCTCTTGTTTTAGTATCTGTTTTTCCTTTCTTCTTCTCCTCTCCAGTCACCCGTATCTCTTGAAGAAAACAACTCGATCCATAATTCTTTTCGCGGAGCAGGAGTTATAGGTGCGTCCCCGCTCGTTTTTCTAGATATTTCACAGCTCCTTAGCTATCACAGGCCGTTCGCGATCGCTACAGGGTGATTCGCAACGCTTCCAGGCGATATCTTTTGTTCAAAACAAGCTACTGAATTTGAAATGCCTAGTTGAAGAACATCACGAGATCACATAGTACTGGGAAGACATTTTGAGACAATGAATCGTTTCACTTTAATTTAAAATATATCCGACTTTTATAATTACTGTTTTTTACAGAAGTAACCCCCTACGAAAGTACTTATGAAGATGAAAGAAGTTACTACAATTTGGTAGGCGCTATACATAAAGAACGCTACAACCCAAAGGGTACTGTAGTATTCACCTTATAATCAAGAAATGAGTGGTTCTGAAAACAGTTGTTTCCATGTTTCACTTTTAATAAAAGCTACAAATAATGAAATCGATATGAAACGTTAACCAACATGTGCAAGTGTTATTTTTTATTATTATTATTATTATTATTATTATTATTATTATTATATTATATCCCAGCTGGATTACTTTAATACTCTCTACGGGCAATCCCATGAAAGTCAGGGGACAAAAATTAATTCGCTTGATATGATGAAACTGCAACATTTCCAAAGCGAAAGAGCTATTTCTGAACACACTAATAGTTTTCACTGAGCAGATTAATGCTGTAGCTTAAGAAGATTAAAATGTTCAGACCCATTCAACAGGAATATGAATGTATATCGGTTAGTTCCTTATTATGGGAGTAAAAATGGGTGATGGACTTTGGGCGTAAAATGGACTTTTATGGACGGGAATTTCGTCAAAGCAAAAACTAGTGGTGCTACAGAATGGCAAAGACTTTCTCGTAGTAAAGTTTTCTATTTTTAGTGTTGTGGACTGTTTTTACGGTCTTGCTCTATCCTCTTGCCAGCTGCCGTCTACCGTCGCCCAAAGTACATTTATTTTTTAATTTCTCAACTTTTCGATTTTATAATCGTAGAACCGAAATATTGCTTCAAGAATATTAAAGGATGGTAAAATATTATCCTAAATAGAAATTGTCACTGAAAAATTTCAATCCGTTTTTAAGAAAATAGCGATTAAGCATTATTGTAAATACAAAATTTGAACCTCATTTTCACAGGTATCTATTCAGTTTTCGAAAATCTTCATTTGAAGTCATTTAAATCACTTCTACTCACAAATGCAATAATGTATACAAATCGATATAAATGTGTGTATTAACGGCGTCAGAGACAATTGAAAAAATGACAAATGAGTAATTTAAAAAAACAAAATAATACACACAAATGAACTTAAGACCAAATTAAACAGTACAATTAGCACTATACATTGGAAAAGTTTGAAGAAAATGTTTGGAGCCATTTTTGAGAAAATGGCGTTGGAGAATTGTTTCTGAAAATGCGGAATTTTGAGCTCATATTAACAGAAAACTCTTGAGTTTTCAAGAAACTTTATTTAACATTATTTAAAGCACATGTACTAATAAATAAAATAATGGGAGGAAATAGAATCTAATGTAAATATTACCGACGTGAGACACAAGTCAAAGAAATTAAATTTTTGTAATTTTTGAAAAAACAAAAGAATAGAGCAACATGGCGTTAATGTCATCTTATAGGGAACATTTGGCACTACCCATATGAAAAATTTAAAGTAAACATTTGGAGCCTTTTCTGAGAACATCTTATTGTTGTTGGGTTTAAAAATTGTAAGTATTGCACAAAAACTGCTAAAATTTTCAAAACATTTACATGACTTTAATGAAAAAACTATTTATGGACAACAAATTTCATTTGAAGGGGAAAATATCACTTCAATTTTATAGTTGTAGGTTTTGAAAATGTCCGTTTTGCTCTATTCTTAAAAGAAATTTTAAGAAAAAATTTGGAGATTTTGTGAGAATATTTTGAAAATGTCCGGGGGGTTTAGTGTAAAGTACCCTAAACTTATAAGAATATTTTTCAAAATTTCGAAGTTTCAACTAGATCCAAATTGAAAGATGTTTCTTCACTTGTGACAAAATCCTACCTTGCTTTAGGCGCTAATAGTGTTCACAGACGGTAGAAAGACAGAGGAAGAGACAGACAGGCAGGGAGAGACAGACGGACTGACAAACGGACTGAGGAAAAAACGTTTTCTATATCAGGGCACCCGAAAACGTGTATTTCGGTTGAAATCTCGAATTTGATTTTCCGTAACATTACAGAACTTTCTCTAAACAACGAATACAACTCTCCGTGTATATGTATGTATACGAGAAATAAAAAATATGTGAAAAATGGGATTTATTTTAAAAACCGTCATTTTTAGTCAAATGATGAAATATATTTAGAAAATAATATTTTTACTAAAAACAATTTCCCTAAGATATTTCACGGAGCAGCCAGTGTAGATATAATTTTCGTAATGATGAAAAATTTCGAATTATAATTTTAGATCAGTCACTTTATTTGTGTTTCTTCGTCAGCATACCTATTCCCCCTCTAGTTCTCCGACAATTACTTTTCAAGTTAAACGACTCTCCGTTTTTGGCTGAATTTCTTTTTTCCTCAATATTTTGATCCCCTCATTATTTTCTCTTTCTCTCTTTATACCAATTTTCAACCAGCCTTTCCCTCCCCCTTTTAATTTTACTTTTAAACACTAGTATTCCCTCAACGACATTTCTCCCTCAACGACATTTCTCCCTCAACGACATTTCTCCCTCAACGACATTTCTCCCCACATTTCCCCTCAACAACATTTTGTCCCTCACCAACATTTCCGCCAACCTCACACTTTCATTCCTATTTAATGGCAGATATTTTTCTTATCACACGATCAAAGCCTTTACTCACATTCCCCATCTACGTGTTTACATCCGCTCTTTACGTCGTGTGGTCCTTATTCCTTTCGTATCCGCATCCGCGCGCCAATGACCGCGGTGTGCGCCACCTCCTCAAACAGCCCCTTCACCGCCCGCGTCCACACGTAGTGAGCCACCACTTTCCGCCCTCGGCTCCTGTCCTCCCCGCCCGCCTATCCTCTTCTCTCCGCTCCTACCGCCGCCTCGCCGCCGTGGGGAGGCTTGCAGGTTGCCTAGCAACCCCGGACGCTCTCGGCCGCCCTCGCAGTGGCGGCCACGCTGGAGGAGGTAGATGCGAAGAAATCGGTAGGTTGGGGGAGCAGGAGTGTTAACAGTTACAGTAAGTAACAAAGGTGGATGGGGGTTGCCGTGATTAGTGACGTCAAAGTTTATCAAAACATCCATACATCGATACATCACCAAAAGGTTTTCGATGTCGATGAAAACCTCGACAAGAAACATCGATGTTTAAAATTTCGACGTTTTAAGTATGATGAAACGTTTGGAAGTAAAATGTCCTGGTTCTAATGGGTTACATAACACGTCAATATATAGTTTAAAGTGTATTCTGCCTTAGATTTGACTTTCATCTTAATGTTCTAATCGATGTTCTATGAAGTCAAGGTTCAAATTTCAGTTTAACAATATTTCCACGTACAAAATATTCAAATATATATCCTGTATATAGGCGTCCCATGTTCCTCTTGGCCTTCCAGGTGGTCTCTTTCCCTCTGGCCTGGCTTCGATAATTTGTTTCGGTTTTCTATCCTCTGCCATTCTAGCAACATGTCCGTACCACTTCAGAGCCTTATTTTCCATTTCTTTGAGTAGCGGTTAACTTTTAGTTTCTCTCTGATTGTATTATTCCTGATTCGATCTCTTCTTGTTTTCCCTATCCCGTAGGAATTTCATTTGCACAACTGTGACTCTACTTTCTGTTTTCGTATTATGTGGCATGCTTTCAGTTCCATATATAAATGTTGGTATATATACGGACTTATAAATTTGGAGTTTTGTTTTAGTACCTACATTCATTCTTAACAAGTTCTTATTTATTTGATAATACACAGAGTTTGCTTTCTTCACTCTATTATTCAGTTCTTCTTCATATTTTCCGTTTTCCGAAATTATTGTTCCTAGATACTCATAGTTTGTTACCTACTCCATGCTTTCCTCTCTCCATTTGATGTTCATTTCTTCATTCTCTTTGCCTATACACATTACCTTGCTCTTATTGATGTTCATCTTCATACCCCTATCCTCCAGTGCATACCATCACTCATTTATCATCTCTTGCAGCTCTCTTGGGTTTTTGGCGAGTAATAAAATATCGTCCGCATACACCAATGCTTGTATCCATACTGGTCTCATTTTCCAATTTCCAATTTTACATTTTTAGTACGCCTTTTGGTTTGTTTAATTACCTGATCCATAAAGATTATAAATAGTAGAGGGCTCAATGAGTCTCCTGTTTAACTCCTTTGCCAATTCTAAATTTCCCACTAAGTTGTCCGTCCAGCCTTACAGTACCATACACATTTTTATACGATGCTTTTAATTACCCTCAACATTTTGCTTGAAACCTTTGCCTTCTCCAGTGCATCCCATAGTTCTTTCCTGGGTACTGTATAATATGCTGACTTTAAATCTACGAAAGCAGTGCATATTGTTTTCCCCTACTCAATGTTTTTCAAGGGATAGAAGGTAATTGGAGAAATAAATTTGAGCTGGAGAGGGAGGCGTCATTAGATACCGATAGGCGCAAAGTTGTAAAACACGAATACATTTATTATTTAATGCGATTATGGACCATACAGGACCACGCTACACGTTTTCCTCCGAGATCCAGCCATATTTATCCAGGAGAGATTAACGTGTTTTTTTACTCATTATGAGGATCGGCTGTATTCATTGATTCATTTTCGGCTCTATTTTTCATTCATTTCTCGGTTGTATGCATTGATTAAAGAAGGTTGTTAATTTTGAGATATGAATTGAGATGATAGGACGAGGATGAGGGATGAAAGAACGATTACAAAAACGACCAGGACTACATAGGAAACGAACTGCGGCCTCCTCAGCGCAAGCAACGGCTGCCGCAACCATCTGCGTCACGGGGAACTGTTGTTGTTGTTGTTGTTGTTGTTGTTGGTGGTGGGGTGGTGGTGGTTGGTGTGTTGGTGGTTGTTGTTGGTGTTGTTGTTGTTGTTGTTGGTGGTGGTGGTGGTGTTGTTGTTGTTGTTATTATTATTATTATTATTATTATTATTATTATTATTATTATTATTATTATTATTATTATTATTATTATTAGAATTTATATTATTTCTTCCCGCTGATCTTAGTCTAATGATGAAAATAGATGGCTCGTTTCAAGTAGATTTGGACCATACAGAATGAATCTTAGGCAGATATCAGGAATTAAGGCTTTTGTATTTTATGTATTTATTATTAGCTCAACGTTTCGCACATTTAGCATGTGCCTTTTCAAGAGCATTATAGATATTGTAGAAACTCTTCGAGGTTAATCTAGGTGATTCTGACATTGGAATACCATTCATACACAGAAGTAAAGGCGAGGAAGGCGCTCCGGAGTGGACAAAGCAAAGGCCAAAATTAAATTGGAAATTTGTGTCAAGGGATGAGGACATTGGGCCCGATTGCATTGGACATGGCGAGATAGAGAGGGCCAATAGTATTTAAAGTAGCGAGGGTGATGAGGTGGCCTACTATATCGGGTTGTCTTCAGAGAGCTGATTAGATGATGGAGTTTGCGATCTGAAGCAGGGGGAAACTTTGATTGACTGGTTGAAATATAATACACATGTGATGAAGATAGAATACGATTCTAAAGATGAAAGCTCAAGGTAAGTAAGGGTGATTTGAGGAAGTAATAAGTTGAAATAAATGTAAATAATGTAACGTTCAAGGTAGGAAATATATGAACAAAAATGGCGAGATTCTAAAATAGCAAACCCGGGACGGTGGAAATCTACGAACCCGAGGAAGGATTATAAGAGTGACAGAAGAGTGAAGGAGAGGGAACAATCAACTATCGTTACATGTTAATATGTTGTATAGGTTGTCTTTTTATATAGGATTTATAGACAAAAACAGCTTTAATTTATTATAGACAACGTATCACATTTTGTTTTATTAATAGACTTCAATGCGACGTTTCGTTACTATCGTTACATTGAATAAATCCGCGAAATCAATTTAGGTAGTAGAGATATACGGAGCAACATAATGTACGAGTTTGGTAAAAGGGATGAAGGGAATGACCAACAACACAATAATGTCGCCAGTTGTTGTAACAATAAAGATGATAATTGTGGTGACGGTGTGTCATTGGCAGCGAGACATTTTCAATAACAAAGCACAGGTTACAGTGAACTGCGGTGATGGAGTCGGGCGGGGACGGGGTCCAGGTTAGAGGTTGCCACGGCATGGCATGGCTTTAGCGGCGGCAGAAGCAGTAACAGCGGGGATGGACTGCGGGGCAGCGTGGATGAGGTCTGTGGCGTGGAGGGGGAGAGGGCGGCGGCGGCGGAGGCAGGGGGCGTCAGCGGTCCAGCCCAAGCCCCCAGTAATGTCTCCCCAGAGAAATCCTTCACACTTTAAGCGTGAAAGCCATTCCTTCTCTTTTCTGTGCCGGCCAATCGCTCGACGGACCCAGATAGGAATGATTGCCGCGCACACTCCCAGCATCACCTCGCCCGCTCTTTCCGCGAGGGTGGCCAGCCCCCCCCCCCTTTCCCCCTCCCCGCTTCCCCTCGCCACCGCACCCCCGCGCTCTGGCCGCAGGCCGGCCCTCGCGATGCATTATTAAGATAGGGCGAGAAATATGGGGGCAATTTCAACTACGATAAGACGCTAATGGTTTCAACTTTGCACTCTATCCAGAAATACGCATAAAATAATGGCGTCTGCGGACCGGCGGAGCTCCTGAACGCCCCGTGTGCCTCTTCGCTCGCACAGTATCTGCCCTTCTCGCTTCTTCTCTCTCTTCCGCGGTGGCGGCGAGGGCGGTGGTGGCGCAATCTTTCGGTAGCCGCTTTTTATAGGGCCGTTTCAACATGGGTTCAGATAGCAGCGAACCCAATAACTCGGGAAGCTACTGATAGGGGCTACTTAAGTGAGAGAGGGCAGATCAGTGTGCACCAAAAGGGGAGGTGGTTGCTCGCGAAGAGAAAGAGAGCGCCGGAGGGACGGAAAGAGAGCGAAGGGGTGAGAGGGGAAGGGAGAGAGAGGTGGAAAGGACGGAGAGGGTGGAAGGGACGGAGAGGGTGGAAGGGAGAGAGAGAGAAGTCCGGAGAGGTAGGGAGATGGGTGGGAGGGAGAGAGAGATGTCGGGAGGGTGAAAGAGAGGGCGGGGAGGGGAGGGAGACCGAGAGGGAGGGAGGGAGGGAGGGAGGTTCAGAGGTGGGGTGAGAGGACTCATCGGGGAGGGGGCGCGTACAGTATAACCGCGTGTGGCCACTTGCAGCAAATTGACTTCCGTGTACGGTGGCTCCCCTTCCGTGGGGGTGTACACCCCCACCGGGAGTGTTTCCTCCTTTCTCCCCCGCCGCGCCACCACCGCCGCCGCCGACAGTGCAACCCCCACCCTCCAGGGCCACCACCGCCACCGTCGCCGCCGCCCCTAGCACCGCCCTCACCGCCTCCGCTGATCCCTCAGCAGGCGTTCTCTCTCCCTCGACACACGAATTAGCTTCGCGTTATAATTCAACTCGCAACTACTACGCGCGCCACCCTCCCGCGCCCCCGGAGCTAAACAAGAGATGTATATGTATGCCTAATGTGGGAGAAACATACCCCCGCCGCCGGGGATATTGAAAGCATCGCTCAAGGGGATGAGCGCCGAGCTGCAGGCGGTTGGCGGAGGAGGAGGAGGGGGAGGAGGCTGTGGGAAGAGAGGTCGGGGGTGATGAAGTTACGAGGGAAACGAGACAATGTCTAACAGCTTCTCCTGCGCACTAAACAATATTACGCAATAAGGTTCGTCAGTTTATCGAATAGAAAGTATCTCAGAAATACTGAGTGTATCAGGTTCTTAGTATCTTTTATACGTAATGATTTGGAAACATTTTTAATTTACTTCAAATGTAAGTACTTTTAATTTGAATTTCAAATATTTGTCCGGCATGAAAAAAAAATTGCTACAGAAGTTAAAAATTAAGATTGCCCAATTACTTTTGTGGTGTACTTTAAAGATAAGTAAGTTGTACTGCAATGAAATACCCTTTGTATTACTTCTGTCTACCATGTTACAATAGTATTTTCATTCGTCAGCCTGTACTTTCATTTTTATGGGGATATTGATAGATTCAAACTTTATAGCTTAATAAAGGGTAGAGATACGCAGTAACGTATTGTCTTATTAAATGAATGTATGAAATACCAACTAAGGGAGGTCAGCAGATTGACTGGGATATTGTATCTTGAATACTGGATTTTCTCTTTTTCAGCCAGAAGCCAGTTGCCCTTCGCATATTTGACCATAAATTAGAAACCAACCCACTTGCGGGCTCCTGTGACCTGGGGTCGGCAGAACGCGAGGCCCTTCGCGACTACATTCGAACGTGAAAGACAAGGGACAAACAACCACGCCCAAGGTGGGACTCGAACCCGCGGCCCTTCCGACCGAAGCACTGTGTTTTCAAAAAACACGCTCTTAGCCACCTCTTCCATCTAGGTAGGCTGCAAACAGGATATAAAAGTTATAAATGGTACAATTGATAAAGAAAGATGTACAAAATGTTACGAAAACGTCATCAATATGTTTGTATTCACAGACTTTGATGAACAAATGTAGTGATGCAGATTGCAGTGATCGGCACGGAAATAAGTGAATGGGTAAAAATGGGTATTACTACGATTGCGTATTACTACAATGGCGAAAGACTGTGCGTATAGTACTGTGTCACTAGTCGATGGTAGTTGAGGGCAAAGCTGTCGACTGAAATCACAAACTGGATAACTGCAAGCCGCACTTGCATCGAATGATTGAGATGCGACATTATTACCTAACTGAGCCTTGGTTCAGCCTACATTGATATATACCATCCCCGTATGTTGTTTGTTATCAGTGTTTCTGAACTTTTCATTCCTCAGCCTATACCTACCTACGTATCCTCCCTATACGTACGTATCTCACGTTTTGTGGTCAGGCGGAAGAGCAGGCTAAATGGCCTGAGCCTCGCCACCAATAAAGACATTTATTTATTTATTTATTTATTATTTATCTCACCTATATACGTCCTCCCTACGTATGTCCTGGTCTTCAGTTTTGACATTCCTTCCTATGGCCAATCGCTAACTTCTCACCATCCACTCACCCTCCATCACCATCCCCTCACCCTCCACTCACCATCCCCTCACCCTCCATTCACCATCCCCTCACCCTCCATTCACCATCCCCTCACCCTCCACTCACCATCCCCTCACCCTCCACTCACCATCAGCTCAACCACTGCTAATACTACCCATCGTCATCTCACCGACGACCTCCCGGTTGACTCACCAAGCCGCTCACATTGTCCTCCCATTCGCTGGCCATCCCTCCGTGGTCAAGCCACCATCCTTCGCGATCTCCCTCTCCCCCGCCTACGCCCGCGGTCTCGCCGACTCTGCCCCTCTGATTCTCTTTCGCTCCACCCCGCCCGCCCAGCCGCCCGCACCGGGGTCGCGCCCCCTCTAACAGAACAAGATTGGGGTTTATGTATGCGCATGTCTCCGAGCCACAGAACGCAGCCGCCGCCACTGCATGTATACACGCTATTTATGGCCATTACGGCGAGGGCTGGCGTGGCGCGGGGCGGGCCTGGGCGGGGCACATTGTGACCGAATGACTAAAGCGTGGTCAAATCGCAGATCTTTCTCTTTTCGTTCGGTTCCACTCAAGGACTGGTTTGGTACCCATTCTTTGAATATTCGCTTTATATGATTTAGCCAAGCGTTTCTGTGGTAAATGAGAAGAAAACATAAATTTGAATTTGTTGCCAACAGTCGCATCCAAAATGGGGGAGGGGGTGTCAACGACAGAACCCTGCGAAGGATTTCTTTTTGTCTTTGTTACGCGAAGAGTTACTACTTTATCATTTAGGACACACGTATATTATTAAAACGTTTCTTAACCTTAAGTGAGAGTTGTCTTTCAACGTTTATTTGATGTTTACAAAGGAAGTTAAAACCATTGCCATGCATAATCACTTCGTGGAAACTACGGTATTCTCTAATAGACAGGCCTCGCCATATACAAATAAATATTATTTTAGGCCTGTCTATGTTGAGAACGGTTGTGTATCAATAGTGAATGTTGAAATCCTCTTCATGGTTCTTGCAGAAAGAACCGTTAGTACAGAAAATGTTCAAAATAGCCATGTCCTGGCCATGCTTTGTAATTTTACTTTTGAGGGCTGTCATTGACCCATCCATTGCTACTCTCCGGTTACCGGAAAGCAAACGTTATGCGACTGTTAACGGAATACGAAGTTATTCGAGGTTTTGGCCACGTTTACGTCATTTGGCCACATTGTGCGGGGCGGGGCGGGCGGGCGGGGCGGGGCGGGAGCTGAATTTATACGGCCGCGCCCATGTAAACATCTCAATTTCGCCGGAAACGCCACAGGAAGAGACCGTGGTGCTTTGATCATCGTGTCCTTCTCGCGATGGATGTCGCCCGGACTCATGAATTAGGAGGGTCGTAATAATGTACGAGTAACGTGTGCGTGTGTATTCACTACCAAGGCGTTTGGAGCTGTATGATGCGGTGATGGAGGCTTTTAAGGAAAGGTACTTGGGAAATAAATGTAAAGGAAATGAGCTGCGTGTTATCTGATAGTTTACTGGTGTGAAAGTACAAAAAATAACAGTTTGTACTTTCCAACTGTCCGAGTTGTACTTTTGTACTGTTCTAGGTAATAATATTGAAAGGCAAAAGGATTTAAATGGATCTTAGTAAATTGTTTTGCAATATTGTAAGTGGCAATACTCTAAAGAAAAATCTAATTGTGTGTTTTGTTAATTTTTAAAAACCGTTCTTGTAAATTGTATAATACATTAACATACATTGTATATGTTTAGTTTACAACTATAATTTTATAACGGTAATCATTGGATTGAAAAGAAATTAGAAACACTACATTAACAGAAGTTTCCAGTTAATTTTCTGGGTCAAACAAATACTCTTTCAAATACACGGGGAATGTTTATTATATTCTAGGTAAACATTCCATTCTGACTATTCTAAATATTAGTAATTTTCAATTTCTTTTTCAACCTACATCACTGTTATAACTCTTCTATTGCATTTTTTATCATTCAAATTCATTTTTATTTTTATTCCCTGGTCTCCACCTCCCAATGTCCATCCCATAGTTCTTTCATGTATACGCCTGGGCTGGTTGAGTTAAGTTATTTAAAATCTTTTCGTTTTTTAACTTTTCATTTTTGAACGCAGTCTTTTAGAACCCCCTTTCCTTGGAGCGTAATACTTTTATGGTTCCATTACGAAGCCACCATTACGCCGACTCAACAATCCTCCAACGACCCTTGTGGTCATCTCCGAGCAGCGCTTGACTCGTCCGCCGCGCCTATCCCGGGCAGCCTGGGTACGCAGAAAGATCTCAGTTTAGCCGGAAACTCTCCGCTGTAGCCACAGCCTATTTAAGGAACGGCGAGCCCCGTGAATACAAAACACCGGATTTTCAACGACGCACCGACCCACCGCAGTCAGCGGGACCTTTTCTGCAGAGCGAAGTCCTCCCTTGCGTGCATTCGCGGTTTCCGACTTGAACAAGGTGTTCGTCTGGTGCTGGAAGATCTACACGTCCTCGTCACCGTATGACTGCTTGGAACCAATGAGGTAATGAAAATTACATGAAAGTCGCTTCATGCGACTCATGGAAGTATTTACATGTTTACTCCGTTATTAGAAAGCAATCTAGCTTTAAATGACAAATAACATAGATTCGAATAACACATACAATAACGCCAAGGGAATATAATTACTCAGGAGAAATTTTCAGAGACAAACGAGACAGAGAGAGAGAGAGAGAGAGAGCAAAAGAGCGAGAGAGATAGAGAGGAAAAGAGCGAGAGAGAGATAGAGAGGAAAAGAGCGAGAGAGAGATAGAGAGGAAAAGAGTGACAGAGAGATAGAGAGGAAAAGAGCGAGAGACAGAGAGAGGAAAAGAGTGAGAGAGCAGAGAGAGGAAAGAGAGAGAGCAGAGAGAGGAAAAGGGAGACAGAGAGAGAGGAAAAGAGTGAGAGACAGAGAGAGAGAAAGAGCGACAGAGAGTAGAGAAAGAGGAGACACAGAGAGGAAAGAGCGAGAGAGAGAGAGGAAAGAGGCGAGAGAGAGAGAGGAAAAGAGCGAGAGACAGAGAGAGGAAAAGAGCGAGCGAGCGAGCGAGAGAGAGAGGAGCGGAAAGAGCGAGAGAGAGTGGGGGGAGGGAGACTGTCGATAACGATCATACGACAGAAAAATCTCGTAATTAAAATATAATAAATAAAATGCTTTCTCAAACATCACTAGTGTAGACTGCTCTAACTGATGTAAACTTTGAAACCGCAAGATTTTAAGAATTCTTATTTTTCTACCGGAGCCAACATTCTCTCCAAAATTTTAGTAAAACCCGTGGTCAATATGCTTAGGGAAAGACTCACGCCTCCGTGACGCACAGGGAAGTCAAAATAGGTTGCTCCCTCTGGACACAGCACGTGCGACGGCGTCTCACAGCGCCGGCCCCGTTGATATATTCACGTACGCGCGATCCTTGTGGAACACCCTATGCGCCAGCGGCCCCAAATCCCCTGCAGCCGGGCAGACGGCATCCGCCTCCACGGCCGCCGCCGCCGCCAACGGCGCTGATCCCGCCCTTAAATCTTGGCTCATCCCCTCACGCCCGCCGCCCTCCACCGCCGCCCCCGCCGCCGCGGGCTCGGCGTCGCCCCAGCCGCCGGCCGCCACCGCCGCCACCGCCGCCGTCGCCGCCGACTCGGCGATCGAGGGCGGGCAACGCTAGAAATTGGATTCTGATTGTCGCCACGGGGGAACCAGAGGGGCGTCGGCAGGGCGTCGCCCATGCGTCGCGACCCGCGCCTCCGCCACCGCCACCGCCACGCCACCGCCACCGCCGACGCTCGGCCGGCGCTGCCGCCGGCGACATCTTGAGCGATATACATGAAGTGCGGGTGACGCGACGCGGCGGGCAGCGTGTGAGAGGGCGGGGGAGAGTGAATAGGGAGGGGAAAGGATCTTGAGGATCAATTTGGACGTGAAGAGGCATTCAAGGCAATCGAATAAGAGCAAAAACGTTGCTGATTCAATATTGAAAGCCGCTTTTGCGTTTGTTAAAAGAAGACTCAAATAATTCAGCAGGCACCTTCAATATTGTTTAGTTTAATATAATTCAATATACTAGTTAAGAGAGGAGGCCAAAAATGATTGTCTTCTAATTGGTATTATTCATACTGAGATATTTCTTCACGTATTAACGACAATCGACACAAATCATATTTGTAATTACAGTACACCTGTAGATGCGGCCAAACGACGTGGTTCTAAGAAAATAAACTTATGTAACCTAAAAATGATGTTTGCTTTAATATGAAGGATACCACAATATGTGTAATAATTCAATATAGA
Organism: Teleogryllus oceanicus; assembly: GCA_964035755.1. Taxonomy (NCBI): domain Eukaryota; kingdom Metazoa; phylum Arthropoda; class Insecta; order Orthoptera; family Gryllidae; genus Teleogryllus; species Teleogryllus oceanicus. The sequence goes on along the minus strand of CAXIVR010000005.1, from coordinate 72,347,763 downwards.
CAGTTTCCAATTGATAGTCTCAGGTGGATGGCGACATATGAATTGCTTCATTTATTTCAACATAAGTTGATATTTTGTAATTTTCATGTATTCTATTTTGATTTTTAGAATCTGTAATTAACAATCTTATTCTGTAGAATTATCCGAGGATGGTAATGCATCAAGACCCAGAACGTCGTAATTGATGAGGAAATAATTATAATAAACATAAAAGGTTTTTTAGAATAAATGATTGATTTTCCTTTGATTTCCCTCAAGTAAGGAATACAAATGATTATTACTTATTCGACAGGGTTGAAATTTCATTCATAAATTATTTAATGTTAATTTTGTTAGATTACTTACGAGAGATGTGACGCAAAGGTGTACGTAAGAAAAGTCTGACGTCTGAAATGAAAAGGAGAAATCGTGATTATCAAGTGGAAGGTGTAGAGAATATAATTTAATTTCTAGAACAACTTTGCAAATTAGTAAATAGTGAAACATGAACCCTCATTTGTTTCAGAATGACAAAACAACAAGAAAATGTATAGATCCTAAATGTTAGAGGACATCTTCGATATATACGAGATTGTAAGGGAAGGGAGAGATAGTAATACTCATTATACATAAAAAGTAGGGGAAATTTATAGTGACTGAACATAGAAAGTCACTTTATGGACTGATTTAGTCAGAGAAGTTCTCGAGTTCAATTTAGAAATCTACATTTCAGTTATTTAGTAGATGCAGACACAATCAACTCTTAAGCTAATGAAAATGTCCAATACACTTCCGGATATAAAAGTTTTCGAGTATGTATCGTCATGCATAAAAAATGAAGACGAATCAAGAATACACGATCATTTTCTGCATGCAACTGATTTCGTTCATGTCAATATCAGTCTCTACTTCTGTCAGACATTTCCACCAACATCATTAAAATTCATTTGTATAAAATGTTTAAGGAACTTGCAATTTCAGTTAATATTTCTGAGGAAATAGCACTGTATGTTACATTCAGTTCTTCTGACTGATGTATATAGGTTCCTTCGTCTCTCTAGTATACACCGCTATATGTTTGTATGTATATTTGTGTAATATGTAAGTTTATTGATTTATATGTTAGTGTATATGCATTTTAATGTTTAGTATAGGAATGTAAATGCCATCTGCATATATATGAAATGACAAAGTCAATTTGTTTGTTTATATTTCTTATATATTATTATTTTATTTGTAATTGTAATTTTGCATTCTGCCACCGGGCATCATTTGCCCAATTGTAGAATAAATTTATATCTATCTATCTATCTACTATTTATTATCTATCTACTATTATCTATCTATCTACTATTATCTATCTATCTACTATTCTACTATATCTACTATTCTACTATTCTACTATTCTACTATTCTACTATTCTACTATTCTACTATTCTACTATTCTACTATATCTACTATCTACTATTATCTATCTATCTACTATTTCTACCTTTCACGCCTCCCCTTCGACATCCAAAGCGTCAGCCTCTTAAACTCCCATAAAACTTCGCGTCCGCAGGCAAGCTGTAACTCTACCGTTCGCCATCCATCACGTACGGATCACTGTTCTAAGAACGTCACCGTGACAGCCGTGCTAGATCGCAGGAATCCCGCCTCACCTCAGCTCACCCCAACCGAGGTGTTAGCGTGAGAAGCCCCGCTCCCATCGACTCTCACTAATCTTCTCCAATTACGATTGAATAATTAAATTTATTACCTGTAATTATGAAAACCTGTCCCTATTATCGTCCCTTCAGTCGCGTTCCGAAACTGGACCACTAGTCACCGCTCGCCGACTCGGCGCCGCCCTGCCGTACGGGCCTCCTATGTGAAATTTAAATGAATATTTTGTTACTGGAAGCAGCGGCCGCTACTTTGCGTCCTAATATGGCGAGGGCGCGTAATTGATACGGTTTCATCAAGGAGAAGGCTCGGGAATCACTGGTAAGGCTATGGGAATCTTTTATGTCCGGCGGTATCTGTTCTGCCGGCCAGTAATTACGTGACAGCCGGGAAACTCGCAGTCCCTCGTCCCCTCCCACCCACCCCCTAGACTGGGCCACCGCCCCCGCGGGCAAAACTACGGCACAGTTTATATGCTTGGAGAATTAGTTTTAAATAGTGAAGTCGAGTGTAAGTAGTGATAAATTTGACAGTGCCACGGTGAGCAGTGTTATATTTTCTTATTTTATGTGTAAATAAATGTATAAGGAAGTTCCCGAATTGGGTGCTCGGGAATTCTACCACTGTGTAACCCACCCTGCAACTGGAGGCCCATATCTTATAAGAGATTGTAATGGGCCGTATAAAAAATAATAATAATAATAATAATAATAATCAATCCAAAAGGGGTGAAAATCGTATTCTGTGAAAGTTTAGTTCTTCTTTCTGAAGATGAAAAGAAACTAATAATATTAAAACATTGCACAGATTTTCTGGTATTTGTAACATTGACATATAGTTCGTACATAATATTGCAACATATACTGTTTTATTTCAGTCCAAACTCTCACCGTTTACTTCAATATCGTTTTCACATTCATACGTGTAGTAGTTATCATGTGTGTCGTATCACGGGGATTAGTATGAGCGATTTGAATTCCTCGGTATTCCCTTTTTCACAGAATACGACACCGTTTATATTCACAATTTGTAACTGAAAATTTCTTGAATGTTGTCTCCCTTTCAGGGAAATTTCAGAAATGCAGATTTCGAGTATTCGAAACGAAGTTCTTTAACAACGTCCAGAAAATTGTTGATACCATCCCTGAATGTGTCTCAAGCTTAAAGTTCTGCACCAGTCATTTTATTTCCAAAGCCAGAATCCATAATTAGTTGGCAAATTTGTAGGCCTTATTTTACTGTGTAAAATACCTTATTTTACTTTTGTTTATAAAAATGGATACTCTCTAGCAACGTATTGAAAAGAAAAAGAGCTTTGTTAACTACTTGCTATATTACTCCAAGTTTTGTATGCGAAGGTATTAGAACAATTTTCACTAAATATATCAGTGCTCAACTTCTTACATTTCTGTCTTGGCACTGAGTATATTATTTTCGGTCAAGTTTTAATTTCCCAGAATGTTGATAAAGGAGTGAATTGTCCATGTTATTCCATGATAGGTATATCATTTTCTGCACCCTCAGCGGAGGAAAAACTCCTAATATTCTCTGTCATTGCTATTGATGGAAACGGAATCATGGGTGCATTTGGAGGAGGTGTTATTTCTAATGGTAGATTTACATAAACTACGGATGTCTTAGTTTTCTTATTCAATCCAAATTTCTTTTACTCAGATCGAAATGAGAATCATTGGAATAATCTCGTTGAGGCCGAACGTTTGGAATTCCAATGGGTCCAACGTTATAAATAAACAACCTAATTATAAATAATAAAATAAATTGACAATAATAATGATAATATAAATAAATTTACAATAAAATGTCAATTTTTGACATAAATTTTACAAACGATATAAATATGTGTGTGTGATATGTGAAATAATATTTTTATCTTGATCTCTTAATTTAAAGTCAATAAAGTGCAGTTAAATTCTATTGATCATTGATGTAATATTTCTTTACTGTTTCTGAACCCACAATATCCATTTTCTGGGGAAAATTTCTCATTATTCACATAGCCTCTTTCTGAAACACCATTCACAGTTGACAATTGTTCGCAACGAAAAAAAGCAACCACACAATCCACGTTTAAAGCGGGATGTTTGATTGGTGACTCCTGTCGCATACTGAGCCAATGGAACACTGCAGAACTGTAACGTGGAGTAGCCTATAAACAACAGAAGGAAAGGAACAGTGAGAGTCTAGTTTTGATGGAAGACGCCGTGGTTATGAATACCATGGTACATAGCGGTGTTGAAATATATATCCAGACAATGAGTCCTGAGATCCATATATTTACATATATATCCAGACATATGCGATTTCATTCAAACAATTTCGACGCAAGGTAGTAACATTTATTAGTACCTAGTGGATGTTATCCAAAATCTGAACAAGAAGCAGTGTAACAGGAATAACTTTCTAAATTAGGACATTTGACGTAATATAAATAGCATAAAATATTTTGTGCCGCAACATCTTCGCTCTGTAATTAATACTACAAAAATAATTTTGTAAACCAATTGATACTACTACAAACTGAAAACTTCTATGGCACTACTGATTCCGTTACTGTCAATGAAAATTAAAATACCCATGAAGATTTCAAAAATCGTCTCTGACTTCTGTAATACAAACATCGTTTTAAAAAACGGTTTCAATGGAATCTCCGATTAAAGTTTGTAAAAAACGTATGACAGGCGGTGATATGTGACCACTGTGGCGGGGTTTGATGTGTTGCGGGGGGTGTTGTGAGGCAGGGTGTGATGTATGGCGGAATGTGACGTGTGGCGGGGTGTGACGTGTGGCGGGGTGTGGCGTGTGGCGGGGTGTTCCGGACTCATCAACTACTTTTGTTATAAGTCCCGTGAGTGAAGAGCAGGGAGATGCCGGTATACCTTCTGCGCTAGAAAGTGTTGTCCATTGTTTTTTCAAAGTTATCGTAAACATCTAGAAAATTACCCAAACCGCTTAACACTAAACGTACTCGATAGTTAAGGCATAAGAAGACTTGAGTAGGACCTCATAACAGGATAGAGCTTTAAAAACAAAACGAAACGTCTACGATATCCGAAATTTGTACTGTTAACTAAAATAATATGGAATTGTATTAAATTAATTTACATATATTTATGTTAACGAGCTAATAAATGTGTTAAATATTGGCCAAAAACGTGAGTGCGTGGCTGGGAATAATATTACTATATTTATTTTGTTTTGGGTCACTGCTGAAGTCATATGTATAATTAGTTAATAAGTCAAAAAATTTTGAAGAACTGTGAGAGTACACAGTTTCTTTGCACGTCATCGTAAATTCGTCAACATCTTTGCCTGTTGTTCTGACGAAACACAAGAGATTGCAAATAAAAATATAGAAGAATTAACAATATAAATATTTTGAAACGTCAGTAGTCGTGGCGGACTGTAAATTCGCACGTAATCCAAACTGGATAAAGGTGAAGTAGATAAGTAAAGTAAACCTACGTTTCGAAGAAAATTTGAAAATGCTCCAGAGTGTTAAATATATTTAAATGAAAAATTATTAATTAAGAATTATTAATTCATCCATTCATTGACAGCAAGCCTATTCACCAAATGTTACAATATCACTTAGGTTTACCATTATATTCATTGCCGAGACTGAATGAGCTGCACGAAGAGATTGATCTCTTGATAACTTTTGCTCAAAGATACCACACACCCATTCTTATTAATTTACTACAGCTGTGCATCGTCTGGGGTCTACTTATAAAAATATCTGCGAAGTTATTAAACCGAAGTTGTTAGATCTCATTGCATTCCTCCGTATCTTACCTTCTTTAGTGTTACCAGCGACAATTCGTTTACAATCAACACTTACAAATCGTCAATTTCATGATACATCATGCCTTCCTTTGATTTGACCAACCAGATATAAAGCTTGGATTCTTAAAATGTACCTAGCGAGTCGCAATACAATAAAATGCTTTCAAGGAAAGAAAAAGCAGTTTGCTAAATATTTTTTCTTCACAATTTTGTAAAATATTATTCACTCTGATTGTCATGAGCAGTTTTAATTACGTATTCCCTCACTGTTGTCATCAACTCCACACGTATACGAACATCGACAATAAATACACATGACGTGTCACTATCACGTACGAGGATTATTTAAGAGCAACACTTCGTGGACTGCTAGTCTCTAATACCCCTACTTTGCTGCAGCCGCAACCACCACCCCCTCCGTCCGCAGCCACCCCACCCCCACCGCTGCCACCCTCCCCCCGCTTCCTCCGGCTCCTCCTCCGCCGCCACCTCGCGCGCGCCTTCTGATCCTGGGCGCCCTTGATTAATGCGCGTCGCATTTTTATGTATAGCCGGCCAGAGCAATTTCTCACGGCGAGTGTGCGCCAGCCTCCCCAGGGCGCGTCGCAAGGCCCCACACCTTCGCCACGGCTCACCGCTCTCGCCAACGCCCACGCCCACGCCCACACCCACGCCCATGCCCTCGCCCCGTCCTATTCTACTGCCCTGCCCCACTGCGCCCATACCCTCCTCGCCCTCAACCGACGCCCTCGACCCTCGCCCTCGACCCTCGCCCTCAACCCTCGCCCTCAACCCTCGCCCTCAACCCTCGCCCTCAACCCTCGCCCTAAACCCTCGCCCTAAACCCTCGCCCTAAACCCTCGCCCTAAACCCTCGCCCTAAACCCTCGCCCTAAACCCTCGCCCTAAACCCTCGCCCTAAACCCTCGCCCTAAACCCTCGCCCTAAACCTCGCCCTAAACCCTCGCCCTAAACCCTCGCCCTAAACCCTCGCCCTAAACCCTCGCCCTAAACCCTCGCCCTCTCGTCTCTTGCCCCAACCCTCGCAACATCCCTCCCCTCTTTTCCGTCTATATGAGCGCGCCGACTATGTAGCCCTTTTCTGACCTCGGCGCTTTCTAATTTTATTCCCCATCCTCCTTGTTTCTCTATATCTCATTTTGAATATCATGAGCCTAATCGCCCACACTCCTTTCCTATCTTCTTTCTTTCTCTTTATTTTCCTTACCTATTCCTACTTATTTTTACGTTCGGAACTCTTATCCCTCACTCCCACACTCAAACTCTGTAACATCTTTCCCCAATTGCCTTCTCCGCCCTCCTCTCCCATACCTCATTTATTACCCTCACCTTCTTCACCTCCAGCTTTTCCATCGTGGGGAGAGACCACGTGTTCCGGAAGTTTTTGAATTCCCGATCCTCGAACGTTCATCTATCACATATGACTCGAAATATTCTAGATAATATTGCATTACCTCATTCTATGTTGTTTCTGTTTCTTTTCGTCATTTTTAAAATCCAAATTATTCACCCCTTCTGATCATGACTCTTCTTTGTGCTCACTCATGTTAATTCATTTCCTGTCCTCCATTTTCATTTCTAAAATTTCACCGTTTTGCTCTTCTTTCTTCGTTTGATCTGTGAACATTATGTAGATGTTCATCTCTTTGCCTTGTTCTCCATCTTTTCCGGGGTTACTTCTTGTTGGCATTTTCTTTGCATGCTTAACAAGCACATCTCCGACATTTCAACAACTACCATCCACAGCCATCGCTACCGTTCTCTCTTTCTCCTAGTCTTTCATTCTTTCTCACCATTTCTCTCTTTCACCCTCTCTCCCTATTTCTTTCACCCACTCTCCCTATTTCTTTCACCCACTCTCCCTGTTCTTCCTCTCCATCTCCCTCGTTCTCTTCTCCATCTCTCCTGTTCTCTCGCCATCTCTCCCTCGCTTCTCTTCCATCTCTCCCTCTCTCTCTCTCTCCACCTCCTCCTCGTCTCTCTCTCTCCATCTCTCCCTCGTTCTCTCTCTCTATCACTCCTTCGTTCTCTCCCTCTTTCCATCTCTCCCTATCTTTCTTCCCGTCTCTCCCTCATTCTGTTTCTCTCCATCTCTCCCTCATTCTCTCTCCATCTCTCCCTCATTCTCTCTCTCTCCATCTCTCCTCATTCTGTTTTTCTCCATCCTCCTCATTCTCTCTCTCTACATCTCTCCTCATTCTTTCTCTCCATCTCTCCCTCATTCTTTCTCTCCATCTCTCCCTCATTCTCTCTCCATCTCTCTATTCTGTTTCTCCCTCATCTCACCTCATTCTCTCTCTCATCTCTCCCTCTACTGTCTCTCTCCATCTCTCTTTCTCTGTCTCCCTACCCTCCCTTACACCCTCCCCCTTCCTCGGGGTCTTAGGGGCAGAGCCACCTGTCCGTCGCGCGAGGGCCTTTTTTACCGGAAGCCTCTGGCGGAGAGATAAATGGAGATCGCCTGTGTGACGCGCGCGGATGAGCGAAGCAGCTTCCGCCGGCCCCTGGAAATCCTCTCACTTCCACTGCTCTTCGCTTCCTTTCTCTTCCTCCCCTGCCGCCGCACTCGCCAGGGGTAGTTATTTCATGGCGTGGAAACCCGCTGGAGACGTTTGCTTTTCTTCAGGATTTACGGGGAATGTTATTTTTCAGCGGTTAGTATATCTCAGCGTTTCACTATTTATGAAATAGTTACATTTTTTAAAATTATTTTAAACGTCTACTTTATTTGTAGAGTGAACTACAGGATTTAAACTTTCTAGAAATGATTCGTACTTTCTTTAAAGCGACAACCTCGAAGATTAGTTCTATGACTTTTTTTTACAATTGAAGTTGGAGTTTGAATATTTAAAAGTAGTGGTGGATTTTCATGAAATGTCTTTTTCACTTTAGAACGTTGCCTTTTGGTAGAGAATTCATTTTATGTTATGACAAAAGGGAATGACCCATTTTTATACGACTTTTTTTTCTATTTTTCTTCGATCTCGACTAATAAGTCATTTTGTACCGTTTTTGTTATTTTTGTGTACTTTATCGATTTTAATATCATTTTAATGGTTATTGCTTCAAATAAAATCAATAGATGCAACAAATATTCTTCACAGAATTCCTGTGTAGCCTATTGAATTTTTTCACTCTGAATTTATAATGTCAGTAGTTGTGTGTATATAATCCAAGATTTCCGTGGCGCCTTCAGTACCATTGTCGGTTCGATGGATTTCACAATAACTAAAGATAAAGATTTCCTGGTCCTGTCCTAACCGAAAGATTGCAATCTAAGTTCACTTGTACGAAAGGAAGAAGTAGCTATTATATCAGTATCATATCCAACGGCTTGAGTCGTTCATTTAAACTGGTTTTGACAACTTTTAGGTAAATTTTCTTTGCTTACAGGGCATTTTAAAAATATTTTAAGAACATTTTATTGGTGATGTTTATAGGTTATAAAAGGTTATAAAATCCGCCCCTGTTTTTATTTATTTATTTATTTATTTATTTATTTATTTATTTATTTATTTATTTATTTATTTATTTATTTATTTATTTATTTATTTATTTATTTATTTATTTATTTATTTATTTATTTATTTATTTATTTATTTATTTATTTATTTATTTATTTATTTATTTATTTATTTATTTATTTATTTATTTATTTATTTATTTTACGTCCAAAACCAGTTTAAACTTCGTATGACGACTATGTGGAAAAGTAAATTGTGTGCACATTTTCAAAATTCTGTGATCCTACTTGAATTTTGAAGGGAAAAAAGGAAAACAAGAGCTCCCATGTAATAAAATCTATTTTCAAGGATAAATAAGCAATACATTTTGTTCTTATCCATGTTGTCTCATCCAATACTTCCTGCCGCGACAACATGGAAACAATAACTTGAATAATTGTATTTCCACTGAATTCTAGAAGACGTGCACAGAAAATGAAGTTAAATTTATGTCTAGAAGCAACATTAGGGCCATCTCAGCATTCGCTCAATGGATCAGGGAAACTGGACGAAAACCTGATCGAGATTGGGGTCATTGAGCCAGAAGCTGCCATACAATACTTGTTACATATTGTTTAGAATTATACAGTCCAATGGTAAATAATACATTAAATATAACTGCTAAATGTTACTTTCCTTGTGATGCTCTTTAAATGTAATGCTATTTAAAAGTTTATCTCTATTTTAAGTCTATTAAAAGTCTATTTTTATTGAAAACAATCTTTATTTCACTAGTATATATTTGTCTCTCGAATACGGTCACTCAGGGGTAGCAAAACTGCATCTTATGATGTCCTTAGTTTACTCATTTGTAACATACGATAGTTCACAGTAGTCAACATGTATGTATGTTAACATTACATAGTTCATTAATATTATTTGTATTTTGAAAACACGAAAATTAGAGTATGATTGCAACAATATGATTGACACGAAAAGTAGAATACTATGTGTTATTCGAACATTTTTTTGGTGAAAAGTAATAATGTCCAATAGATTCGATTCATCCCACTAACCAACACTTCAGCCAAAGTACAAATCAGAAAATGAGAGCCTACAGAATTATAATTTGTTGCATTATCATTCTCAATATTGATATTTTTCTTCAGAATACACACTTTACAATTATTTACTTTAATATATTCACAAATTGTAAACGACCAATATGATGGACGAAATCCAACCAAACGTTTTTTCTAAACTCTACAAGTATAAATTTAGTAAAAGTTATTTCAATTAAAGTATAAAATTTTTCTACTCAAAGAAATGTCAAATTGTCAGCTCCAAAAACTACTGGGAATGCGCGGATAACGAAACTTTGCTTTATCTTTGTATTTTAACTCAACAACTACTCAGATGTTTAAAAAAAGTGCCCCACATCATTTAAAGATCTACAGTTGAATGAATATATGCAGAAAAGTACATGCAACCAGAATTAGTGTTGTTGAAAATTGTGTTGGAACCTATCTTGAAATTTCGAGGAGCAAGGATGCACACCAAAAATTAGATATGTGTGGGTTAAAAAATTTAGCATATTCTACATATACCCCATACGGAAACCACCAAATCCCAAAAGAATGTTTCATGTGGTCCAGTATTAAGTTTCGAAGACTAATGAACTAAGGGAGGTTTACACATTCCGGGACAATACAATCACTATTTAATTTGAAGCCAGAGTTAAACTCTTTCTGAAAATGGGAAATGTTTTTATTTACGAAGTTCTGTACACGTATGGTGTAAGGAAATATGGAAGAGAAATCCTACTGATCACACTACCCTAAAAACGTATTTCCCCACTAACCACTGTTGGTTTGTGTGTGTGTGTGTGTGTGTGGTGTGTGTGTGTGTGTGTGCGTCGTGCGTGCGTCGTGTGTGTGTGTGTGTGTGTGTGTGTGTGTGCGTGTGTGTGTGTGTGTGTGAAAGAACACATGTATCAGAGAATTGCTAGATTTTGCGTTTACATACACTGACAAATTTTTGTCTTTAAAAGCACTTTTAAATACAAAAGTTAAGGACCTTAAAGTTAAGAAACCTCTCTACAATAGCTTCTCGTACAATAACTTCACTTTCGCATACTTTTGCAAAGAAAAATGATTTCAATAGATTGAATACAACTCATACAATGAAATAATGATCAAATGATAGCAGATAAGCATTCATTCTATTGATTTTATAAACATAGAGTGTATATATTACAATGCCGGTTAACAATAGCAAGTGATCTGGAGTCTACTACTTTTCATTTAAAGCAACTATGAAGAAATGTGGTCGATAGGGAAGCTCAACTACTTTCTAAACTAAAACCCTTAGTGTTTTAAATTAAAATATATTTGCAATAATTGTATTTAGAAAATTATTTTCTTAAAATCAAAGGTTTTAATAAAAATCTTATCTATTCTAAATTTTTTGAAGAAAAAATTATAAGACAATATTTTCCGCCGTTTTCTAGAAAATATTGAGAATGCGATAGGAACTTTAAATAAAATACTTCCAAAAATTAAAATAACTCAAAGACTCCACAATGTACAACCAGATATTACTTCTGACGTAGTATTTACCAAGTTTCAGCTCAAAAGCTTTAATCTAACAGTTATGCGTAACAAATTTATTTTGTCCCACAAACACGATTTACGAGGACTTTTTCAGACCATATTGATGAGAAATTCCAGTGCATTTCCTCTCTGTAATATAGTATGGGAAGGAAACGTAATAAACCTATGAATTCCCCAAAACTATGGTTTCACATTGCTAAAAAGAAGATATAAATATAAATAAACTACAAGTACAAGCGGTATTCGTTAAGTCGTCTGAAATAACGCGATGTTACATTGAACAGAAAGGAAAGCTGGTAAAATAATTTAAAACTATATTTCTCTATTACTTCTTTTTTAAATATATTATATTAAAAATATTAATGTTAAAAACAAAGCATAATTTTCTTACGTTCAGTTTCAACCAAGATTCCTTTAAGCCTACCTTACTCTCTGGAAAGCGGAAAACCGTCCTTATTTCTTGACACGCTATGTCCCGTGACTAAACCAGTACCAAATCCTTGATATCTGCGGCATTCAGCATGAAAACCGACACTACCTCTCTAGGCAAAGCCAAAACACGTTGTAAATGGTTCAAACGAATCTCTAAAGAAAGCTCGAGGGTTTATCGGCCATCAGCAGGTGTTACGACGTCGTAAGCACGCAGAAACGTGGTTAAGAAACAAGCAGAATTAAAGAAAACCGCAAAGTAGTTGTTCATAAACTGAAGTTCATAGAGCACCATTGCTTAGCCATATTGTTTCACAATTTTCATAAAAATTTAAATTATAAAGAAAATGTGATTCCACATATCAAAATTACATGTTCGTACGAGGGGCAAGTAAAAATAAGGTTCCTAACGCTGGACACTCGCCACGCGAGAAACTAGAAGAAATCCGACAACACCGCCTTCATTGTTGATCCCCCCCACTCCATTCCAACTACCTGGAAGATCACTGCGAAGCTTAGTGCCAGAGTAACAGCCATCCGCGATGGAGCCCGCAATCGCCGTCACCGCCAGGTGTGAAATCCGTTCAGTGATTCGATTTTTAAACGCGAAGAATTTTACACCTACTGAAATTCATAGACAGTTGGAAGAAGTTTATGGCAAAGCTTGCATCAGCGTCCAGCACGTCCGAAAATAGTGCAGGGAACCCGAACTCCGAAGGACGCACAGACGTTCACGACGAGCAAAGGAGCGGGAGGCCATCGGTGTCCGACGAAGTCGTGGCGAAGATTGAGCGCATTCTCCTCGAGGATCGAAGAGTAACGCTTCGGTAGCTGGCTGATCAGGTTCCTGAGGTTTGTGAAAACCATCAACAACATTTTGATGAAGAGGTGAAGGAAGCGGTCAACAAGTACATTGGCGGCCTAGCGGCGGAGTTCTTCGAAGCGGGTTTTCAGAAGTGGATAACTCGTCAGCAAAAATGCGTTGAAAGATTTGGCGACTATGTAGAAAAATAGTTTGAAATACAAGCTTTCAGATGGTATACATATTTATTGCAATAAAAAATGCCTTAACCCGAAAAAATGTGGAACCTTTTCGTATTTTCAAACATTCAATATTATAAAATCTTTTATTAACTTTTTCTTCCTACAATTTATAAAAAAGACGTCATAAACGATTGAAATTCTAACTGAAGTTTGTTTTTAATCATAATGAAACGAATATTGTTCATGTTTTTGTTGTGAAAATGTTGAACAGATTCTCGGAAGTATACAAAAGATAAATAATTATGAACTCATAAGACATACTTCATTTTTATTCACTCTCTGTTTACTTGAGGCATGGCAAAATAAATGATTACGTTGCAAATTTGTGAAGAATGAAATGTGCAATTTTATTCTTTTTTGTGGCACAATTCGTGGTTTCTTTTTGTTTCTACATCACACAGCGAGAACACATTTTATCGTTCTGAAGGGTTATAGAATGGTTCCATAGCTATCAAGTAGGAGCAAATAATAGTTTTTGTGATACGCCACGAAACTCCGGCGTTCTAAACTATAACCGCGAGCGAACACCTCAAAGTTCACCGCTGAACATTAATTCCGCATCGAAATCAGACCGGAAGGAGTAAAAGTCTGGATATGTAAAACCGCCTAAAGGGTAAGAGGGGAAGCGAATAATATAGACATTAAAAGCGCGCAGCCGGCCGAAAGAAAGGTGATGGTGTGTAGGGGCAACATAACTCAGAGCCCGCACCGGAAATTCCTTCGATTCAGCCAGGCAATTCCTGTCGCGACGTGGATAATGGAGTGCCAATAAGTCTCGGTGGCTGCAGTGGTAGCGGCCCTAACTGAGATAAGTATCGGCGACTCCGCCAACGACTGTAGGCACTAAAGCTATTTTCGGCGCACCAATTGATCACTGCTGCTACTACAGTCATTGACAGGACTAGCAAAGATGTCAATGACACAACGTTATCTTTACTTTGCTATCTGTACAGACATACGTCGTGTTTTTTTTAATTTGTTGCGTCCTAAATTTTTATCATTATCGACGCAACGCGTCTCTTTGCCTCATGTCGAGCGCAGAGCGCGGAGTAATCATCCATTAATCTCTATGTTAGCAGAGAGTATATATGTATGTAAGTCTCGTCTCGTCTGTCGCTTTTCAAGAGCATCGCCAGGTTGAATCTCCGCATAAGCGCCTCCTACAACACGATCCTGCGTCACTATCCAATGGCCAGAAATGGGATGGAATTAGGAATGGGGTAGGGTTTAGGACACTTCACAGGGGTTGGACTAGCCTTGTGAAGCAGCCAAACGCCTTTTGTTGAAACAAATTTCACATGAGATTCGACGAGAATCGAACCCGGGCCTCAGTTGTGAAAGGCTAGCGACCTAGCTATCAGCCACGAGCGAGCTCGTTTGGTACATAGAAAAGGTCAAGAAAACCTCAGGAGAAACGTTCGACTGAAGAAAAAAGATGGAAATCGCGGGAAAAGCAAAGGAAATTAATACAGATGCAAATAAAGGAGGAAGAAGAAAATGAAAATATATTTTTATGTCAGCCCTACTTCCACCATTTTAATCTTTCCAACACTTACTACCATATGTCGCGACGGGAATGAGATTGATTATGTTGTTTTTGATTGATTGATTTTCTCGTGTTTCCGGGCACGTCAACTGCTGTGGTCATCCCAATAGTGTAGTGCATGGTTTTTTCCCGGGAGATGGCGGTGATCATCCCCCGCTGGATGGTGAGATCAAGCGCCGACCTTCCGTCGGCTAGTGGGGTTTCCCCTTAACCAGGACTCTCCCACCAGCGGGGCACCGCCCCAGCCGGGACAAGCTCTAAGCTCCCGACCGATCTCCCGGAATATGTGGTAGTGTAGTGCATGTTAGTGTAAGTGTGTGTGTAAGAGGCAAGGATAGGACAAGGAAGAGGGAGGAAAGATCGCGCGCGGTCTGTGGCCCGTTTGATAGGGTACTGCTCCGGCATTCGCCTGGCGTTGATCGGAGAAACCACGGAAAACTACCGATCAGAGCAGCCGGCCGCTAGAATTCTCCTCCAGACAGCGACTGAATTCGATCTAGCTGAAAAGCTAGTGTCGAAAATCCTGCCGCCTGAGAGACCCGAACCTCCCGGTCAGAGGCGCTGCAGTGACATCAGGTGATGCACTGAGCTACCGCTCCCGGTTGTTGTGTTTTTGGGCGTGTCAATTGCAATGGTCATTCGACCCGGAAGTGCAATGCATGTTTTTTTTTATAAAAGTCTGTGTATGAGTTCTTCCTTCACTGAATGATGAGGTCAGTTTACAAGTCGTTTCTTATCCAGGTATCTCGTACCAGAAGAGCAACGCCCCACCGGGACAATTTCTAAGCTCCTGGCGGTTGTGGTAGTGTACGTGTGATAGTGCGCGGTCCGTTTGTTATGACACGACTCCGATATTCGCTGGTATTGATCGGAGAAACAACCGAAACCTAGAAATATCTAGAAATTTCGCTAGAAATTTCTTCCGGAGAGCGGCTGTACTCAACCTAGCTATGTAGATAGTGTCGAAAATCCTGCCGTCGTCGGGACCCGAACCCTAGAACCTCCCAGTCGGAGGCACTGCAGTGGCATCAGACGACGCCCTGAATATTCGCAGTCGTTATGTGAATAAGAGGGGGTCTGTGAGTCTCGATGGCTGCGGTCTTCAGATACACATTGGCGTTGAGGCAAATAATCGACCCCTTGAAGTGGAGGTTCGACTGACAAGATCAAGAAATGTTACTATGACACGGTTCTGATTTCTGCTGCAAGAAGATCATGCCTGTGGTGCAATTTTTTGGCAAATACCTAGTGCAAAAATCACTACTGTAGGTGGAGAGATGACTGAATAATAGTTTACTGTCACCCCCTGAAGCTATTATGTCGTTACACCCAACGACTAGGCTAATCTACTAGAATTACTTACAAGACTGTCGAGATGTTATTGGTAAAGGTCGCACTGGCATGTTACGAACAACTTCGGCAAAATCTAGTCTTATTCCGCACTCGATAATTTCGATCGTTTATTAACATCTTATTCCGCACTCGATAATTTCGATCGTTTCTTTACATATTACCTTCTTAGATATTATTTCATTTTGCACATCCCTCATTGCCTAGTGACAGTTGAATCCACGCTGATGTACTATAACCGTCAAAAAACTACAATATCTCAGACGATGTTGTAAATTCATGAAAATACAATGTCTTTCGTCTCCCTGTAGCACATTCATCCGTTAGAATCGACAATATTAATTTGATTAAGCCGCCTAATTTTATTTTCATGCAAACTACAAAATAGATTTTTTCATAGTATCTGTTGCCAACAAAATAATTTTCATCGCCATTTTACAATCGCCAATTTCGGCAATTGCTTAGACCTCTACATAGCGAAGACCTCTGTTTATACATGATTACTATCTAATAGAAAAATAAAACTGCGTTAATGTTTTTACTTCAACAGATATAACTTTGCCATAAATGCCCTAGTGGTGTTCCAATGAACGTACTTGGAAGGTCGTATTATCTCCATTACGCACCTCGTCGATTTTCCTAAATAATGTAATTTGAATCCATCACTAGATAATAGTTTCCCGACATTGTAGCCACCTCTTAACAATATTCAGTTTATCGTCATCGCTCTCAGTATTCTCACACATGGTGCAAAGCACCACTTAATTCAGGGATCTCTGGATAAACCAAACATTCCAATAAAAAACGAGTCGAAGGGTCTTTAAAATATATACTTCTAAAACTTGATTGGAACCATTGTTTTTATTGGAACATTGTCATTTACGTTATTTCAGACGTCATTACTATATGAAATCTACTAATTGAAGGTTCAGGTTTTATTTCCATCATTACTTTGCTTGCCATTATCATACTTTAAACCCTTCTGGCCCTTCTCGTAATCAACTCTTTCCTTCTCAGTTTTCGCGTTCTATGTGATATCCCTAGTCTCCCTTAACCATCCACCTTAACCTTTCGTCTTCACCATCCACCTAGTTTTGTCCCAACCTTCAACCTAGTCACGTCTGCACCTTCACCGTAGTCACGTCTCCACCTTCAACCTAGTCGGCTCTCCACATTCAACCTAACCGCTTCCCCACCTTCAACCTAACCACGTTTCACCTTCAACCTATTCGGGTCTCCACCTCCAACCTAGTCGTTCACTTCAACCTAGTGATCTCTCAAACTAGCTCCTCCTGAAAATCGCCACATTCTTATCAGTCACCAACATCATCATCGATATAGAAATTATCGCTCCATCCATAACAACCTTTGTAATCGACCTTATTCACTAGATTATACTATTAATAATATTGCATCAAATCATTATTTACCCGAATCTCCCACATCGCGCCCTCCAACAATCGACAAGGGCATCACCCTTCCCACCCGACTCACCACCTCCCCGCCGCCGGCGTCGCCTATCTGATGCCCAACAACCGCTGCCCGCGAGCCAGATCAAGACCTAGTCTCCACCTTCAACCTAGTCTCCACCTTCAACACAGTCTCCACTTAACAGCTCCACCTTCAAACTAGTCTCCACCTTCAAACTAGTCTCCACCTTCAAACTAGCCTCCACCTTCAACCTAGCCTGCATCCTCAAAATCGCCACATTCTTATCAGCCACCAACATCATCGATATAGTCATTATCGCTCCATCCATAACAACCTAATACATTTGTAATCGACCTTATTCACTGGATTATACTATTAATAATATTGCATCAAATCGTTATTTACCCGAATCTCCCAAATCGCGCCCTCCAGCAATCGACAAGGGCATCACCCTTCCCACCCGACTCACCACCTCCCCCGCCGCCGGCGTCGCCTATCTGATGCCCAACAACCGCTGCCCGCGAGCCAGATCAAGACCTAGTCTCCACCTTCAACCTAGTCTCCGCCTTCAAACTAGTCTCCACCTTCAAACTAGCCTCCACCTTCAAACTAGCCTCCACCTTCAACCTAGTCTCCACCTTCAAACTAGTCTCCACCTTCAAACTAGTCTCCACCTTCAAACTAAGTCTCCACCTTCAACCTAGTTCCACCTTCAACTAGTCTCCACCTTCAACTAGTCTCCACCTTCAACCTAGTTCACCTTCAAGTCTTCACCTTCAACCTAGCCTCATCCTCAAAATCGCCACATTCTTATCAGCCACCAACATCATCGATATAGTCATTATCGCTCCATCCATAACAACCTAATACATTTGTAATCGACCTTATTCACTGGATTATACTATTAATAATATTGCATCAAATCATTATTTACCCGAATCTCCCACATCGCGCCCTCCAACAATCGACAAGGGCATCACCCTTCCCACCCGACTCACCACCTCCGCCGCCGCCGGCGTCGCCTATCTGATGCCCAACAACCGCTGCCCGCGAGCCAGATCAAGACCTAGTCTCCACCTTCAACCTAGTCTCCACCTTCAACCTCCATCCTCATAATGCCTCATCTCTATCAGTCACCTACAACATCATCATCGATATAGTCATTATCGCTCCATCCATAACAACCTAATACATTTGTAATCGACCTTATTCACTGGATTATACTATTAATAATATTGCATCAAATCATTATTTACCCGAATCTCCCACATCGCGCCCTCCAACAATCGACAAGGGCATCACCCTTCCCACCCGACTCACCACCTCCCCCGCCGCCGGCGTGGCCTATCTGATGCCCAACAACCGCTGCCCGCGAGCCAGATCAAGACGTCAGGAAGCGGTCGCCATAACCAGCACGGCGCACGCGCGCTCGCGCGGCCTATCGCCGCCTAAGATTTGAATTACGACACTCCGCGCGCATAAAAGAGTAATTAACCGACATCTGGCTCCGAGAAAAGGGACGCCTCTACGCCGAGTTTTTATGTACCTGTATCGTAAAATAGTGTCTACCCTTGGTGCGTGTTCGAATATTAAACCGTCAATTTTCAGCCAGGATGTGTGGACATTTTTTGAGGGATTTTTTTTATCGTAGTCCAGGGGGCTGGAAAAATTCTTACGGCGTTGTTATCTAGTCTCATCTTAAGGAAGAGTTCCTGCCGTATATTATAGCGCGCGTCAGGACAATGTTGGTAGTATCACCGTGTGTACAAGCAGAAAAAATATACTGCATGGTAATTAAGGATTATATTTTAATTTGCGGCGTAAGACGGCGGATGTGGTACGGGTTGCGAGTCGGCGCTGAAGAAGCGTTGATTGGGGTCGAAGAACAGAGAGAAACCTGTCTTTTCTTATACAGAGATGCATTGTGCAAGGTGTTCCATGCATCACGGCTGTCTCACTTTGTGCATGAGAGAGAAGAGTAGCGTTAACCGCTTGTTGTCGGTACACGAGTGAGAAACCGCAGTGATTAATTCGTCATAAACAGTTTGTGAATCGTGAAGGACGTGTGGTTCTCTAGTGTTTCACAAGAAGGTTTGAATTATAATGACATTTTTTATGAAGTTCATGTTGAGATTTATGTTTGGGTTATGCAGACGTATGCCATAGTTATTTATCTCTTCAAGAAATGAATCAAATTTAATATTGTGATTTGTAAGGAAATAGCATCAATTCTACGTGGAAGGGAAATTTACCACCTCAGAATTATGTTCCTTGAGATTACGAAAAATCAGAGACCGTAGAGAAATATAATTAATCCTAGAAACAAATTATGATTTGGATTCGTATACACTTATAACAGGAATGAGTAAACGCTTACATAATTTTTTTTACAGTACTCAGTTGGACGTGAGATATCTTAGTCTTTGAAAAACAGCAAATCGATCATGTTCACTTTATTTCATATCACGGTACATTCTTGTGACAGTACTACAGTGACTGGAGTGAACAGTTCAATAACACATGTTATAAAATGTCGAAAATTAAAGATCATTTTCCAATACTAGTGTGGCATTGAGTATCAGGTATAAAATTTAGGTTAAATCCAGTAGTGTTATCAGTCACAATCCTTTCACGCTTTGTCGCTTTTGTTTCCTCATTTTCTCCGACGGTTTCTTCTAAAAACAAAAACAAACAAAAAATGAACTCCGAAATATTCTTGAATTTAATGAATAGTCAAGAGAATTAAGTTTATTTATTTACGTTTAATATCAAGTATTGGAATATTCGACAAATGTTAATGTGTTTAAAACCATTATTCTCGTAATTTTAAAAAAAAAATGTTATATATATAATATATATATAAAATTGGTGTTAACTATTTCTAAATAACATTTTTGATAATTATATAAGTTTTTCCCAATGTTGATTTCTCTCTTTGATGACCATTATGAGATCTTTGTTCTGATTATCAATTCTCTCATTAAGGAAATTTCTGCACGAAAGAACGAAGAGGAAAATCACAGAGAAAATAATAATTACGGTAAAAATTTACGCCATTCTTTCAAAGGCCATTTCTTTGATTTTCATTAATTGCGAATTTCATATCCTGAACATTCAATCTCTTAATCAAGCTGTTGTCAGCACAATATTTCGATGTTTCTCTTCTAAGAGCAAGGATAATACATATCCACTAGTTACTACAAATGAAGTACTCTACCTAACGTTACAGTACAGCATTCACGCACGCAATATATTCACGCGAATTTTATCATAGAAATTTCACCGAGCGAATTTTATCCAGCAACTTTTATTACGAGAGTGCTCCGTCATGACACTCGAGTTTGCGCAATATATGGAACCGTTCCCCTACTACAAGCCACGAATTATTATACTAGATAGCACTCATTAACGGCACGTACGGAGATATAGCATATTGCGCTGCTTTTATAACGAACCTGGCAATGGCGCTGGATGAAGAGGAAGCCGTAAGTAATTTACGATCGAAAAACCCGCCGCCCGAAATGCGTCAAAGAACAGCGCCGGTTGACCAAAGGATTTACAAGCTAATTCCGACAACTTACCTTTTCTCACGCAATCGATATTTCTGCCAGTATTCGCCGCACCTTAACGGAAAACGGTAGCCTCGGGCGGCTTAGCGTATTACGTAACTCTGATCGATTACCGTGCCGGAATATCTTATCGAAAACGGCTCCCGCTTGACTTTCAAGCTAGCACTTAATGGTAAAGTAAGTATACGAGATAGCATTTAAAAGCGACCAACTCTCCCCCTTCTTCGCCCTTATGATTTTATAGTCTCCCCGTGTCTCCCCTTGGTGTCTGTAAAAGGAACCGTATAAGAGGTTGCTCTATTGATATACAAAAATATTCGTGGTAATGAAAGGCAGGTGGTAAAAGCTTTAGGGCACCGCCAATAAATTAACACTTTGGGAGAAACAGAACGTTGTAAATTAGGTCAGGCGGCGCCGCAGCCTTAATTCCGTTTCGACGGGGCGTCACGCGAGGAGAGGGGAGAGGGGAGAGGAGAGGGGCGGGGCGGGGCGGGAAGGAGGGGTGAAGACACTCCCCGCCACTTGCACTCTCCCTCACGCAGTGGGGATTTAAGGATTAGTTCATCGGAATAAGCAGAGAAACGAACTCTCAAGGGAAAAAAAATCAAAACTAATCGATGAGTTGGTAGAAGTCGATTATGCCAGCTGAGTATAATATTTGGGCAACACAATGAAAACAAAATTTACATTGTGCGTCCATTAGCGAGTACAATTATTTTTTTATTTGATATGAAGAACGAGTTCGTGATTATGATTAAGTTGTTTTATCAAATCGCTTTATGAATTCCTCATTCGCGGAGGTTTTGTTCATATAACTATATTTCAACACAACTCCCACTCCATAATTAAACCTTAAATAATCGTATACTGAAATAATAATGAATGAGTTTGTCGCCTGGTAAAGGAAGTATTGAGGAGTTACTCTAAGAAGCGACCACTTTCAAATGTCGGGGAACACATGAACGTCATGCAGGGTGAAGCCATTGGAAGAGATAGCACAATAACCTGCAGTTATATTACCAGCAGTGACTACCAAAGTGGTCCCTTCTCATAGTATTCTCTCTATATACGAGATAGCATTTAAAACTAGATCACCTCCATCCGTCTCATGTAGTGTCTCTAGCCTAGGATTTTTGTTGGTGTCTGTAAATCCGATTTTGATGAAATTTTCTTGGAAAAATTAACAGAATCCTTTCATCTCAAAATTCCATCGATATTATTGCTTTCATTTGCGAAATTTTGTTTATTGCGTCTACGTATTGCAGAACAGTGGGAACGGACTAGATCGGCGGGTGGAAGGGGCATGGTCGGAGAGGTAACGTCGCTTCACTAGGCACATGTGTTAGTAAGCTCTCCTCTCTCTGGTCGTAGGAATAGTGATGAGTGTGCGAGTTGCTATTTGGTTAGCAATGACATAAATGGAGATCTGTAGTTAATATACCGATGGAATTAAGATTTCAGTACCTTAGGAGTAAAAAATGTATAGTTTCCCAAATATCCCAATACGTTTCCCACACCAAGAAAGCTTTATTGGTACTTGTATTAATAATTTCACTATATACAGTAAAATGGTGGGGAACGTATTCTGTAGCTGAAGATTACGTGCCAAGGGTGTAATTCTCCCCATACGTCACACACAGTTTGTACTATATTTTTAACAAAAAAAAATAATCAACAAGCGGACAAGAGTAGGGACGGATAGTGCGATCAGTTGGCTGTCGCTATCCGTCCCTACTCTTGTTCGCTTTTTGATTTGATATTCTGACGATTTGATTTGATTGGACGATTTGTGCCGGGGGATGGCTAACCGACGAGCGGAGTGAAGCTTTGTGGGTAGGGTTTAAATAAAAGTTTACTCTACAGTGAGAATTCACTTCTCTTCATTGCTAATATGTGGTTTTGTTAAGGAATACCCGGGCGAAACTAGGTTACTTCAGTTAGTATACAATAATACAGGAGGGCAGCACTTAATGAACTCGAAATAGGATAAATCAATTTTGCAATCTTTCTCATTCCCTATGTTTGGCGATACTTTCTGTATATCTAAAGAATCCAGATCACCGAAATAATTATATTCTTTATGGTATTTTCTTTGCCCAAGTCCCATTATTAAGATGCATTCCAGGTATGATGATAAAGCTATTACATACTTAATTTCATAAAACTAATGGCAGAAGTAATAAAATAAAAATAGAATAAATTATTACTGCCAAGAGGCAATTTCCCCCTAGTATTTTATCTTATAATTAAGGTTTTGATAACATTATTTAGGAAATGCTCTTTCCAACATCAACAGTGTTACAAGCTTTATTACTTGAAACATATCCGTTATATGACTTATAAAATTATAGTCAACTGGGAAAGTTGTGTTTGACTCAATTTTTATTGTTAAATTTATTAACTCTCCGTCCTGGATGACCGAGGTGTCAAGAGCGACGTGCAGAAAAACGTATAGGGAAATATGCTGGAAAATTGGAGATAACATGTAAGGTACGTGTCAGGAACTTGCGGGGAAAATGTGAGGAACGTGCGGGGAATATCTGGAATATGCTGGGAAACATGCAGGGAGCAAGTGAAGTCGGAGGTGGGTTTCTTTAAGCAATATACGACCGTTTTGAACCTTCTTTTTCATTTTTGAGGGTTCATATTTTCTTGCTATCCTCACTCTTCACTACGTAGGGTTTGATCGATTGATTTTTCGTGTTTCCGGGCACGTCAACTGCCTTGGTCATTAGTCCGTTAGTGTAGTGCATGTTTTTCTCGGGAGATGGCGGTGATTTAACCTAGGACCTCCGGTCAGAGGCGCTGCAGTCCGAAACAGTTTTCCCATTTTCACTACGTAGGGTTTGCTGGTAGTTATAATATAGGAAACCTTGAAATATATGTGGAAAATGAAACTAAAGTGTAAATAGGTTCGACATGATGGGCCGGTAATTCTTTCACGAACAGTTCTGAGTCTGAACTTGCGTGGTTGTAATGCAGTGTGAAGCAGTTTTCCCATTTCTAAACAAAGTTTTCTAAATACTGAATGTTCGCACAGGTCCAGCTGGTTTAATTAATTCAATTAACGATCAATCAACCAATCAATATTTCTTTATTTTACGTGGCGAGACTCAGGACAACATGCCTGTTCTTCCGCCTGACCATGCAAATTTCGTTTCGCTCCTTTTGCCATCTAGCAAAGAAAGAACGTTCACTCCGTTAAATTTAGGATTCTTTGAGGCTTGATCTTTCACATAGAGTAAATTCACAGCATGGAACAGCCGGCTTTACTTCGCCTACGAAGAAAGCTTACGAAGGATTTTCCCTTTAAAAATCCATGCTTTTGATGGGGTTTGAACCATTGAACGTGGAAATAACATACAGTAATCCGTTGCACTATCGAAACCGCAGAAACAACAATACAAACTATGAAGTGTCAACTGCATTTACATCATACAACATTGTTTGATCGTGGAAAGAGCGCAATGTAGCACAGAATTGCGAGTTTGTTGAACTGTAATGCTTTATTGAATTCGAATCCATCGTTACTAATCTTAAAGATATACCAGCGCCGACGTTCCAACAAAGACCTTTATTCCGAGTTCACCCAACACCCGGCACTAGGCTGTCCGACCCGCCAACGCAATTTGTCTAATACGTGCTAAGCAGTTTATTAATTTTCGATTTCCCTTCAGCCGGAGGAATCCACCCGCTTTCTTATTTGGGATAATGACTCTAATAGTGCGAGGAAACACCCGAGCCAACAGATAAGCAGGCAGCGGGTAATGGCGTTAATGCTAGGGTTCGACGAAGCAGTTGCTGCACCTCGATACCTGTTTGCTTCTGCGATGAAACGGAGGTGGAATTTTCGAATTCTTCCCGCTGGTTTTTAGGGACGAGCATGTGGCGGCGCGCGCGTTTGCAATTACGTAATTTAGTGTTGTTGTTTTTTTTTTGTTGCGAGAAGGAAACGTGAACTTGACATGCGAAGTAAATGGAGGAACTACGGAATACGGTTCTGATGTTTAAATGAAGGGAGGTTGTGCGACCGAGACGTGAGGATTTATTTTACATTCTTGTTTAGGTACGTATTATAAAGTGAATGTGTCGCTAGCAGTAAACTAAGTATTTACGGGACACAATTTCGTTGCTTAAATGCGTGATGTAGTTAGAATTTGTTTCACTTGGGGTGGCAATAACTGTTCTAAACCTCTTTTTATTTCTGAGAGACCTCTTACAGGAATTACTAATATATTAACCCAGATAGTGAAATAATCAATGTGTAATGTTACTTCTACTTAATGTAATGTAATTTGAGACTTATTCAATATAATTTTTGTATGTATTTGGCATTTTAGGATCAGATTAATCTGCATTTTGCCTTCTAGCAGTGTTCCCATACCTGAGCTTTGTTTTTATTTATTATACACGCGTGGGGACAGACATGTGACTTGATTGATTGATTTGTTCGTGTTTCTGGATACGTCAACTGCTGTGGTCATTAGTCCCGTTAGAGTAGTGCATGTTTTTTCTCGGGAGATGGCGGTGATCTTCCCCCGCTGGATGGCGAGATCCGGCGCCGACCTACCGTTGGCTAGTGGGTTTCCCTAACCAGGACTCTCCCACCAGCGGGGCACCGCCCCAGCCGGGACAAGCTCTAAGCTCCCGACCGATCTCCCGACCGGATATGTGGTTGTGTAGTGCATGTTAGTGTGTGTGTGTAGGGGAGAGGATACAACAAAGAAGAGGAAGGAAAGATCGCGCGCGGTCCGTGGCCAGTTTGTTACGGTACTGCTCCGCACTCGCCTGGTGTTCATCGGAGAAACCTCGGAAAACTACCGATCAGAGCAGCCGGCCGCTAGAATTCTCCTCCAGACAGCGACTGAATTCGACCTACCTGAAAAGCTAGTGTCGAAAATTCTGCCGCCGTCAGGACTCGAACCTAGGACCTCCCGGTCAGAGGCGATGCAGTGACATCAGTTGATGCACTGAGCTACCGCTCCCGGTCAGACATGTGGAGAGCACGACACATTCCCATCAGCGTATCTAGCTTATCTGACATAGATGAACTTTACCTTTTGTCACACAGCTATAGAAACTTGAGACGATTGTATTGGAAAGCTTCAACTCTTTTTTTTTTCGACCGGGAATTGAATCCGGGATCGCCCCAAAGAAAGCTAGCACACTGTCCATGAGCCACCTGAGAAATACACTATCTTGAAATGTTTCATTGAACACATTTTTAATTGGACAACACATTTTAGTTATTTATGGAATAAAAATATCCATATCTGTGTAGAACGTATCCGTTGGCGTACGTTAGTACTCAATAATGACAAATTAAGCTGACGTACTTTAATGACAGATAACGCTCTCTGTATGAATCACTGAGAAAGTTTCTATGTAGTTTGAAGTATCGCGAAACATTTATTCCTATTTTCGCAAATATTCTCTAGAAATTAATATTCTGTTAGGCACCATCATTTTCTGAAAACAGTCCTTACTCATTTCCTTCTAAATAATTAAATGTAAAGCAACACGCAAATAAATCACCATCAGAAACAACGTTTGTTGGGTTTCATATTTTAAAGGACAAGGTAAAATAGAGACAGTATTTTTCTGCGTTGCCAGAAACGTGACACGAATAATATACATTTGCTCCTACGATAAATGATAAAAGTTATAAAATTGCCAAACGTATTTAATTGTTTTATATTCTTTCAAAAATTTAAACGCAACTGTAAAAACAAAACTCAGTTTTCAAATAATCAGCGGGAATAAGATCAGGGATGGATAAGCAACAACAGTCCCTTTTTCACCACCAGGCAAGACACAAAAATCCGTGCCACAGATTTTGTATAGCTTCTGTTACCTTTTTCACAATCCGCTATTTCTCATGGCCGAGACCCTCTGCCCAGCCTCCGTTTCCCAGTAGCACGCCACCTGCCATGCTGAGGCAGCGCCCCCAACATGTCATCAACATTCCTCCGAGCAGCCACACGTCACACCGCGGCGGCCGCCTTCAGTGGGCAGCCGCCGGTAAGTTACTCCCGCTCACTGCCACCTCCACGGCCCCGCCCCCGATGCCCTCCCCACCCCCGGCGACCCATCCTAGCGCCTACCCACGCCTCCAATGCGTCAACTCAACCACTGACAAACGGGTGGTGGCTGAACGTAGGATGGCAAAAAAAATCGATGTTTTCAACCAGAAACATCGATATATTAAACATCCATGTTTTATTTTCGATGTTTTCTTCACATCGATATTTTGTTGCAAAAACATCAATATTTTTTAATTTTAAAATAAAGGAGTTGTTGTAGGGTAGCAGCAATCCCAGTAATATCGTTCTGCGTCATGCTGCACAATTCGCCTGAGCAATCTAAGGTAATTTTAAGCCGTTTTCATCGATAAGGGCAATTTTTCCCGTGCTACCGAGTACCGGAAAAGCGTGTTTTAATTCGGCCTCATTAAAAACTAACGCTCCCATATTGTATATCATCAATCATATTGTATAGGGGTAGAACTGATTGATTTGTTGTTTTTTGTTATGTTTGTTTTACAAGGTTGCAAATAATTCTAGATGAACAGTTTAAAGACCATAAAAAACCGCATCCTAGAAACACTGACAAATCTGACTTATGTCATTATGAGTAGAGACCGGATTATATGAAAGTTGCATATGCATGCATATTTTGCATATCATTGAGATATTGCACATTTTTAACAATCTGGCATATATCGACTTATTACTAATGGATTTGTAGGCTCCTTAATACTGTTTAAAGAAATCCGAGTCATAAATTGCAGGGAAGATTTCTTAAGAGAAAGTCGTTTTCATTCTTTCATTCAAAACCATTTTTGGGACAAAACAAGTCTTCGAAAAATTGCCCTACACAAGAACAATGTGTAGGTTCAAGTAGATTGCAACAATATGGATCATTGAGGAAAAACTATTGACGGTGTAAAGATGGCACAATTTAAAAATTTCCCAATAACATCGACAGATGTTGAGAAAAAGGTTTCAATTTACAAACATATGTATAGATAAAGGAAGAAATGTTTTGGTTGATTTTAAAACCATGTTGTGACATGTATCCTATCATTTAAATGACTAAATGAATGAACTAGATGACAAAATTATTAGTATGCTTTACTTCATGTTTAATATTCCTTGAAGTTTTATTTTCTACGTATTTGCTTATAATTGGGCATAAATCTTCATTTGCATATTTTAGAGAAAAAAACCTGCATATATATTCCAATATTTTTCCAAAAAATGATTGCGTATTCTCCGGTCTCCCATTACCCAAAACCCCATCCACTTCGGTCTTCACTGCTGTTGATTGCATTACCACCATTTAATATTATGTTCTTTGTGTATAGAATCGTTTTTAATATCTACACATGAAGTCTACGTTCGTTGTGAATCGAGAACTATCAACCTTATTTAGGGGTGCGAGTCGGTGGCGAGTTCGGTGCGAGTTCGGTGCATGGAGTCGGTGGCGAGGCGGTAGGCGTGGCATGAGCGTGAGGCTCAGGGCGGTAAGGCGAGCGGTGGCGAGGGTGCAGGCGGTGGCAGGGCGGTGCAGTGCGGTGCGAGCAGGGCGGTGGACGAGGCGGTGACGAGCGTGCGAGCATGCATGGCAGTCGGGCGAGGCGTGGCGAGGTCGGTGGCGACGTGGCTGAGGTGACGGTGAGAGCGGTGGCGAGCGGTGGCGAGTGGCGGTGGCAGGCGGTGCAGGCGTGGCGAGGGCAGTGGCAGCGTGGCGAGGGCTGGTGGCGAGGGCGGTGGCGAGGCGGTGGCGAGGCGTGGCGAGGCGGTGGCGAGGCGGTGGCGATGAGGCGGTGGCGAGTTCGGTGGCGAGTATGGTGGCGAGGGCGGTGGCGAGGGCGTGGCGAGGCGGTGGAGCGGTGGCGAGGGCGGTGGCGAGCGGTGGCAGGGTGGCGAGCGGTGGAGTTCGGTGCAGTGGTGGCGAGTCGGTGGCGAGCGTGGCGAGCGGTGGCGAGCGGTGGCGAGGCGTGGCGAGGGCGGTGGCGAGCGGTGGCGAGTTCGGTGGCGAGTCGGTGGCAGGAGTCGTGCGAGGGCGGTGGTCGAGGCGGTGGCGAGCGGTGGCGAGCGGTGGCGAGGGCGTGGCAGGCGTGGCGAGCGGTGGCGAGGGCGTGGCGAGGGCGGTGGCGAGGGCGGTGGCAGGCGTGGCGAGGCGGTGGCGGGCGGTGGCGAGGGCGGTGGCGAGGCGGTGGGCGGTGGGAGGGCGGTGGCGAGGCGGTGGCGAGGGCGGTGGCAGGGCGGTGGCGAGGCGGTGGCGAGGGCGGTGGCGAGGGCGGTGGCGAGGCGGTGCGAGGGCGGTGGCGAGGGCGGTGGCGAGGGCGGTGGCGAGGGCGGTGGCGAGGGCGGTGGCGAGGCGGTGGCGAGGGCGGTGGCGAGGGCGGTGGCGAGGCGAGTGGCGAGGAGGTGGCGAGGCGGTGGCGAGGCGGTGGCGAGGCGGTGGCGAGGGCGGTGGCGAGGGCGGTGGCGATGGCGGTGGCAGGGCGGTGGCAGGAGGCGGTGGCGAGGGCGGTGGCGAGGGCGGTGGCGAGGGCGGTGGCGAGGGCGGTGGCGAGGGCGGTGGCGAGGGCGGTGGCGAGGGCGGTGAGCGGGAGGGCGGTGGCGAGGGCGGTGGCG
This sequence comes from Teleogryllus oceanicus, assembly GCA_964035755.1. Classification (NCBI taxonomy): domain Eukaryota; kingdom Metazoa; phylum Arthropoda; class Insecta; order Orthoptera; family Gryllidae; genus Teleogryllus; species Teleogryllus oceanicus. The sequence continues at coordinate 72,318,225 of CAXIVR010000005.1, read as the reverse complement.
AGGGCGGTGGCGAGCGGTGGGGCGGTGGCGAGGGCGGTGGCGAGGGCGGTGGCGAGGGCGGTGGCGAGGGCGGTGGCGAGGGCGGTGGCGAGGCGGTGGCGAGGGCGGTGGCGAGGGCGGTGGCGAGGGCGGTGGCGAGGCGGTGGCGAGGGGGCGGGCGTGGCGAGGGCGGTGGCGAGGGCGGTGGCGAGGGCGGTGGCGAGGGGCGGTGGCGAGGGCGGTGGCGAGGGGCGGTGGCGAGGGCGTGGCGAGGGCGTGGCGAGGGCGGTGGCGAGGGCGGTGGCGAGGGCGGTGGCAGAGGCGGTGGCGAGGGCGGTGGCGAGGGCGGTGGCGAGGGCGGTGGCGAGGGCGGTGGCGAGGGCGGTGGCGGGGCGGCGGGGTGGGGCGAGGCGTGACGAAAACAGTGGTGAGGGGGAGGAGGTGGACTGTGGAGGGATTGGTGGTGAGGACTGTGGTGGGGGCGGGGGGGCGGTGCGGGGGCGGAGGCAGCAGATCTGTTCTCGCCTCGGGCGGGGGCGCCCGGCCACGTCAGCCTGTTAAGGCAGTACATTACACCGCGGCCCGGATTCCTGCGCCGAGTCGTTACCTGGCCGAGCGATAACTCACCATCGGGGTGGCAGGACGGACAGCTACAGAAGAAAACACCGGTGCCACCGACACCATCTCCTCTGCCGTTTCTGGCACTTCTGTGGTGTGAATATAAAAGAAAATGCAATTTCTAGATCGACTTACGTCTCTAATTCTCAGCTAATTCGATATTTAAGGTACCGTGGTTATGTCTTGCTTCGTTCAGTCTCTCGACCTTCACTCCCATTGATGAGAAGATTAAAATAACGAGAGAAAATGCAGTAAAAATATAAAATGTTATTTTTAATGCGCTATTTAAACATTCTATGCATCATCGTAAATTTTGTCTAGGAATCACTGCAAATATGTGCAGCAATTTATAAGCTGCGATTGACGAAGAATGTAAAATATGAACTACGCAAAGGACTCGAAACCACAAAAAACAATCAAAATCTTAGAATGAGTGACTGGTATCTATTGAAATCTACATTAATGAGTTTGTCAATAAGTAATACAGAACACAGATCTCCACGAAGAAAGTGTGAAAAAGATTTAAGATTGCTTCCTGTAATTAAAAAGTTGCGAAGTTTAAAGATTAATTAAAATATTAGTACAAATATGACAAAATTCTCCAACACTATTCACGTTTCCTTTACGATATTTATTTATTTATTTATTCATTTTATCCGCCACGGGACCTATTTATTCACGAGTTGATTCTTAATCTGCCTTATCGTCCATAATTATTCGTTACCTCTCAGATATTACAAGGTTTAAGGGTTGCACTTTCTCCATTACATCGCTTTCATTCTCGAGAATCTTCTACCCACTTATTTCCACAACCCTTATACTTCTTCACCTTCCAGCCACGCTTCTCATCTCCGGCAGTTACCCCCACCAAACGCTCTGTCCCCGACGCCCGTCGCAGCCTCCGTCGCCTGCCCCTCCACTCTGCGTCCGAGCGGCGGGCGCCGCTTTGATATTCAGATGAGCGGCTAATAGGACGTGGGAAATTAGTGAGCCGGCTATCGACACCGTTAGTTAGCCTGCGCGGCTACCACGCGTGGGTCTGCCCCTCTACCTGCTACCGCGGCGCGGCGCCTGGGGGCCTACCTCGTCGGGCACGCCCCCTCCCGCAATTTGAACCACCGCCCGCGCCCCCTGCCCCCCGCAGACTGCCTTCTCGCGCGTCGCCATTTCAATATCAAAGCCGCCGCCCCGAAGAGCGTTCCCCGTGCCGCCCGCGCCACCCCCAGCCGCCCCGCGTCCCCCGCGTCCCCTGCACTTCCCCGCCCCGCCCCGCCCCGCACCACGCCGCGCATCCCGCGCCGCCCCGCGCCTCCCCGCACCGCTCCTCACGCCTTCCCGCTTCGCCAGGCCCGCCCGCCCCCTCCCGCCCACCCCCCCTCCAGCCTCCGACCTCCCCACCACCCCGCCCGCCCTACCCCCTACACCCCTACACCCCTGCCCTCCGCACCTCCCGTCCTCAGCAACCTTCCCTCCTCCCTCACCCTCCCGCACCTTCCCGTACTTTCCCATACCTCCCCGCACCCTCCTGCACCGCCCCGCACCACGCCGCATCACGCTGCGCCTCACCGCACCGCCCCGTGCCTTCCTGCGCCGCCCCGCACCTCCATCACCTCCCCGCACCCCGCGACCCCCTCCCACCCGCCCCGCCCACTCTCAGAAGAGTGCCGCGCCTCGCCGCTCGCCGCCTTCGCTCCTTGTAATAGCGGGCATTAGGGAAATTTCTGGAGAGCGAAAGTGTTAGCTGTCTACACGTTCACGTCTTCTGGCATAGAGACCTATAAATATTTGTGCCCTCCCTGGTCGAAAGAATACAATTATATTGGTGGGATCTTAACACGGTCCGTCGGTCGTTAGGCTCGTGCCCGCCTTGGGTTTCGGGTGGGCAGCGTTTAGGACATTTGTAGAGCGGCGCTTTTTGGAATTGTAAAAGGTCGGCCACACTCGAGCGCGGAGAAGGACTCTGCGAGGGAGAGACGCAAAGGGGCCGAAGGGGTGGGGCGGGGAACACGAGAGCAATTCCGTGAAAAACATTAGCGCGCATACAGGGGGGCCAGGCAGAGAGGACGTGGCTCTACTGAAAATTTAGAAAGGGGCACCGTATCCTTGCGTATTTTAATTGTGTAATATTATTAATTCATAATTTTCTTTCTTATTAAGTTCATATTTTGGAAGAATTGGTAAACTATTTTTTGTAAAATAAGTTGTCCTAACCATCGTAAAACTCTGTAAATGGTTCAATAAAATCAATCGTTTCATTAAATTTATAATTCAATATCCCTTATAGTGTTTTAATTGTTTTTTAGAAAAGCATGTCGAATGTACGCAATGAAAAAGGGGGCTTAGATGGCCTCCATATCTTTATCCACTCCTTTCTGTTGAGGTAATGCACTACTTGGTGGAAAAACATTATGAAAAACTTACAGACTGGAATGGGAAATAACATGATGAAAGATTGTTCAAAGGAGACTCGATTGAGGTTTGGAAGTACGCGAGAAAAGTTAAAAAGGAGCAAGAGGCTTTAACACGAAAATTTTCTTAAGTTAAAAAAATATTTACGTAGAATTAACGACCCAAAATGATGGAAATAAGAGAAGGAGACACGTGACGGAAAGACAATATGAAATGCCAAAAAAAACGAAAACATATTAGTGCAGAAATGGTTAGAGGTTAAGAAAAGAGAAAAAAATGTGCGGGAATACCGAAGAGAGAGCCTAACGCAGAGCAGAGCAGACGTAAAAAATATGGAAAGGAAAAAACGTAGAACAGATAGAATATAACCATACGATCTTAAAACGGAAAAGAGAATAAAAAATGTGAATGCAAAAATTGAAAAATGTGTTTGAAATTAAATTGAATACTGCAAACACAAGGAATGTGGAAAGGATGCTAACGAAGATGTGGAGGAAAATGACATAATGAAGAAACAAATCTTAGGAATACTTGAGATTGCCCTAAAATGTACGCACCATCTTTTTCCTTAAAGAAAAGCACCTCTGCAATTACCATCGACCTCAATCAAGGCCATTATCGTATAACAATACTCGCAAAACGTACCAAGTTAAACCTGAATACATTTTTAATAATTCCGCAATGAGTCCAGTTGAAAGGTAAGCACTGTAGAGCGCAGACACAAGTAGGTTTCATGTAATATAAGCAAATTAATGCTCACAATTTAACGATGCATGAAGAGGAATATTATTGTATCGCGAATAATATAATTTCTTGTATCAAATGTTTGGTATAATTGCGCAACACAGCATTTAAACCACTGTTCTGAGCGGAACGCACAGTGAAACGCAATTGTATTCGAGTTTTTGAAGCTGGACTTCATGTCTTCAAAGAGAATTCCTCCGCTAAACGAACCTGCTGGCACGAGCGTGAACATTGAAGGTAACATCAAGCAATTACACACCTCAGGTTTTTCTAAGGAAACCTAAGACATCATCATGCCGAAATTAAGAAACTCGTCAATTAAAGCAATCTCTTAAACTTAAATACGCTTTTAGCTTCCGACAAAAGCTGCCGAAGTTTCATTTCTTCAAATGGCCACTTGTCGGTAGTTGGGGTCGGCAATAATAAAAATTCAAAGCAGGTTCATTTGTAATTAAATGTCGGCATTTTATCGCATTAAGCAGCAAATGAGTTCATCAAGTTTTACTTCCCGAACACAATACGAATGCTGAATACAGCCATCAAAAAGAATTACGCGAGAAAAGAAAATGACAGAATATTGAAATACATTCGCCGCGTATGCCTGGCCGGCTCGTAAAACATAGATATAACTCGTTCATAATTACATGCCTCGGGTTTTCAGAATGAGAGCTGCGCCGAAGAAAAGGGGAACGAGACCGAGCGAAGCATATGCTGCCGTAAAGCAACGCCATTTACATATGAAATGATGCCCGTTTAAGGGCGCGCAGACGCGATTCCGAGAAAATCGCGAGCCCCGGCTAGCTCTCCCGTTTTTTGGTGCTTTCCGTCTCTTCTGTCGGTTGCCCACCGCGTGGAAGCACAGCCGGCCCTTTGCCGGGGGAGGGGACTCCGCAGCCAAATACGTTCGGTTAATTCGTTGTTAGTGATTCCGGGCGCGTCAACAGCTTAGGTCATTACTCCCGTACGCGTAGTGTATGTTTTCCCTCGGGAGGTGGCGGTGTACATCCTCCGCTGGATGGCGAGATCCGGCGCCGACCTATCGTCGGCTAGCGGCGTTTTCCCTCAACCAGGTATCTCCTACCAGCGGGGCACCGCCCCAGTCGGGATAAGCTCTCAACTCCCGACCGGTCTCCCGGCATGTATTTTACATGTTAGTGTAAGTGTGTGTAAGGGGAGAGGATAGGACAAAGAAGAGGTAGGAAAGATCGCTCGCGGTCTGTGGCCCGTTTGTTAGGATACTGCTCCGGCATTCGCCTAGTGTTGAGAAGCCACGGAAAACAACTGATCAGAGTAGCCGGCCGCTAGAATTCTCCTCCAGACAGCGACTGAATTCGACTGGATTCGATTTCGAATGTCGAAAATCCTGCCACCTTCGGGACTCGAACCTAGGACCTCCCGATCAGAGGAACTGCAGTGACATCAGTTGATGCGCTGAGTCATCACTCCTGGTCCCAAATACGTTCGGCTGTTGATAATGTAATTGAGGTAGAAAAGATAAAACAAACGAATGTTATCAACTAGCTGAATTACTGTCATTGTTCTATTGTTTATACCTCAAGTAAAATCAGATACCTAAATTATGCTCTTTTAAAACTCTTATAAAATTTCGCTTGACACTTTGGTCTGAGAGCATGGTACGTTACCTGTGTAATTTATTCCTTGCTGCACATGCGCATTCTAGCTTAGCAAATTATTAGCAACATTATTACACAATACACATACATTGTTTTACAACACATTGCCATTAAACGATGAAAACCGAAATAAGTTTAAATGCCAAGTGAAATATTTTCTGTCGTGTTTCTATAAAATTAGGCAGCCTACTGAGCATCAAAAAGAAAAATAATATTTATTTTAATAATGATATTTAACGTATTAGTTATCTTTTAGATTGTGTAATTCTAAAAGACTAAATATATCTGTAGCAAGTATTGTTCCTCAGCTTCTAGGTCAATGACCCCATCTCGATGAGGTTTATCTGTTTCCCTGATCCTGGGAGCAATACTGAGATGGCCCCTTATTTTGCTACAAAACATAATAGCTTCAATACCTGCGCACGTTTTCTTGAGCTCAGAGGGTTTTATATTCAAATAATCCTCCTCCTTCTCGGGACAGTGACAAAGGGCATGAAGGGAGAAACCAAAATCTGTTGCTGATTTACCTTTGAAACTAGATTTTACTACACGGGAATGATTATTTTCATAGGAACTCTTGCCAAAAACGCTCGTTGCTACCTGAATTTATAATTCAACTTGATGTGAATATAAGTTCCGCCAGAGATCACAGAGCTAAAGAAAACTTGCACAGACAGCTCGTCTCCCCATAGTAGGTCTTGCAGATTGTAATTGTTTTTAACATAAAATAAATAAAAAGCAACAAAATAATGTAATCCAAAGAAACAACAGAATGCTCTTCACTGCCGTTATTATTGTTATTGTTATTGTTATTATTATTATTATTATTATTATTATAGTTCCGTTGCTCCGTAACGCTCCGAGTAAAAACTAGTATGGTGTATTTGGTTCGTGTGAAGACAATACGACAACAGTAGTTTTAACATTTTTGTTCTTTCAGTTTTTTCTGTGGAATTGCCGGCCCTTTTCTAGGAAATGCCCTTTTCATAAGCCAAATACAATGTGGTAACGGAGCAAATAACGTAATTTTATAACGGAGCGAATGACTTATTCCGGGGAATGCAGTTAATATTACGACACGGTGTCAGAATACGTTTTTTCCAAATAAGTATTGTGTTCCAAAGTAATAGTAAGAAATTTATATTAAGCAGAGCGTAAGAAAAATAAGTGCCATAACCTCAAAATGTTGTGCATTTTCTGTAATTTTCTTAAAGTTAGAATGAAATTTGATCAAAAATTAAATGTATTTGAAATATTGATAAATATTTCCACATACATCACGTTACACATCAGGAACATTTGTAATAACGTAACCTTTAGAGAACGTAGATCATTGTAAACTAAACATAGAAAACGAGAAAATATGACCGAGGAATAATCATATACTATTTCAGAAAATATATCTTCGACCCCAAAGAAAATAATAAAAAATATAACCTCTCTCCCAGGTATTTTTTACTTACCCGCGATCAATGAGGAAATAAGAGTAGTTGAATAGTATTGCGTAGTTGCTCTCGAAGAAACTCCGTTTGTACTATGACCTTTAAACAGTCACTTTATTTCCTTCTTGCAACTAATGTTTTAAGAACAATCAAAGATGGCAGAATCTATAACTTTCCACATTTCATTGCCTTCATAGTGGAGAGACTAACATCACTGATATGCGGTTATAATAAGAATAAGCAAAAATTGGAAATGCTACATTGAATTCTACGTTTCCCCTCATTGGCATCTTCAAACTTCTTAATCAGGAACGTTATAATGGATTATTACAATAAGTTTAAACGAATTTTTTGACACTCAGGGGGGCATGGCTTTTTTACAATTGCTTTCTTCAATTTCCATTTAAGTCCGCAAAATTAGAATTCCACGGTCACCTTCTATGTGCGAGAAATTTTTGCTTTGGCTGATGGGGAAACTAAAGTTATAATTAAAATTAGCGGATACTTTTAAAATATACGAGTACAATTTTAAATTAATAATATAAAGAAAAATCCTACACAAAATATCTAAAGCATGGTGAAAAAAATGATTTTTCTGTGCATATCTCCAAAAATAAAGTAAAAAGTAAAGAGAAACACACAATGTTGAAAAGCAACGACAAAAGTAGTGACTGGAAGAAAATTTTTAATTCTTTAAGCATAAAACAAAATAATTAGGTTTCTAATATAAACATACTCTTTTCATTGTTCTGAATATATTTTCTATGGCATCGTGTTTAGAGGTTCCATAATGTATTACACTTATATACTTATTTTTTCATTAATTTTGGTTGTTGAAATATTGTAAAATATCAAAATTCTATTAATTCATTGAAATTCAATTAAAAATAAAGACAGTACCTTATTAGGTTACATACTAGGCATACTAGGCATACTATGTACATACAGTTATCATAGTCTATTCGAAACTATCGTCTTATTCCCTGAAGTGCTGGACATTAAAAAAAACATGGCAAACCGCACAAAGGCAACGAAAGTAGGGCGCGAAGTGTCGTGACGAAAGGTGTGAGCAGAGCACAAGTGAGGAAAGCCCCATAGCCAGCGTGAAGGGGAGTGGGTGGCGAGCACGCATGGCCGGCGCCCACTCCCGGAGGGCCGCAGGGTCCACGGGGCGGGCGCGCGTGCGGCGGCAGCCTTACGCCCTCTCCGCACGGCAGCAGCGTCGCGTGAGCAAGGGCGCTGCTCCATGCGACTGCTTCCAAATTCCTCACAAATTTCATCTTCAGGAAACTAACGCGGGAATCAATGACTTAGGCCGTGAGAGGATTTTCAAATTTATTTATTTTTATATTTATTTATTTATTTTTATATTTATTGTATTATATTTGGTATTTATTTACCTACCTATTTATTTAATTATTACTTTTATTTAGTTAGTTACTTACGGGCCCTTCGACATCTCATGTCATTTATGCTCTTTAATGATGTAAAGAGTAGAAGGAAGCTTGAACGATGGAACAAAGGTGGAATGAGAAGCAGAGCGCTTCCCCTCTCCACAACAAATTCCACTTGGTTCGGCAGGAAACGGATTCTGGATCCAGTGGGTGAAAGAAAATTCCCTTGCCATAACACCATGAGCTTCCCTTGAGATATTTGAACA